>OY856411.1:685933528-687137278 GCA_963693085.1 Alisma plantago-aquatica
ACCCTCTTATTCAGCCAAGGTTCAATATTTCTAAGTTTGAGTTGAAGCCCACCTCATTAACATGATATAGTAGAGAACCTTCTGTCGAAAATCATTAAACAAGAGTCCTTATAACCACCTTGATTCCATGTATATATGATACCCTTGAGATTAATAAGGTCTCTCATGAGGTAATCAATTGTAAGGTCTTCAAATTTTCTCTTATAGACAAAGCCCTCAAGTGTTATATTTCACTGATGGATAGGAGTGCTCGTGGTTGGGAAGAACTAGCTCATGCTTTTGTCACCAAGTTCTATCCAATAGAGAAAACTTCACGCTACAGACATAAGACTACCGGTGTCATGCAGAAACCCAATGAAAACGTACATAAAGACTAGGAAATATATTAGGATATCTAGTGACTCACCACATCTTTGATAATGGATATTCGGTGAACACCATTTATAATGGGTTGACCATGATAGAGATAAGTTCCCTTAATGTCACACATAGAAGTGACAGTTTTTTGGAGGGTGGAACCTAAAAAGTTCAAAGAAGATAATTGACAATATGGCTGCCTTGAAAGATGTCATAGGTTATGAAGGAGGATCAACTAGTACCATATCCACTACAGCCATAGACGAATCGAAGGTGTTTATGCTCTTATAGGAAAGATTAAGAAGATAACTACTAATGTCTATATAGTGAAGGATAGTGGTTGCAATGGGAAGAATCTATGATGAATTTTTTGACATGTGGATGGAGTGGCCATTGTGTTGACCATTGCATATACACTCATGAGTAAGAAGATGGTCAAGATGGTTTTACTAAAAATGTCTCCTTTGTCAACTTTAAAGACCAGAGTATCCTGGATTTTCTTATGGAAACCTAAACGCTACTAAAAACTCTCACCAGCTGAATATTCAAAACAATCCACCCCTAAGACCACCTCATTTTAGCAGGGGTTGTGGGTCATCTAGGTTCACTCGCAATACCAACTATCAATACAATGGGAACAATGCCCCAGGGTAGAATCAGAAAAATCAAAATCCTAGAGGTCAAGCCAAGGCTATAACTAGCCGCAACCAATTTTGATGACTGAGATGTTCGAGTTCCCAAAGAGACAAGCCGATATAAATGACAAACTCAATCAGATGTGATCAGCAAAAACAAACTTCTAAATATAATGCAATCCCAAATAGGGAGTGTAATGGAGTAGACAATTGTTCTACAAGTTCACAACAAATTGATTGACCAACAATTGGAAAATATATCCAAACTAATCACAAATCCTTAGGAAAAAATTCATTAATGACCAAGCATAATCATGGATGCCTTAAGACTACAAAAATGTCCACACTTAGGATAGGACCTATTCTGGAAAATCTAGAAATTAAGGAACATCAAGAAAGTATTCCTATTTCTGAGTCTGAACCTGAGACTATTGTGGTAGAGGAAGAACCTGAAGTGGTGGTAATTCATAAGAAGACAAAGTCTAAAGAAAAATTTAAGGGAAAAAAGCCAACAAAGGAGAAGCAAGTTGATTATGCTACATAAGGGATAGCTAATGGTAATTATTATGCATCAAGGATATCTTTTCATATTATATCATCAAAGATCATCTAAATAAAAGGTATGAGAAGCTCATTGATCTTATGAAGAATCTTCAGCTTGACATCCCCTTCTGGGATTCCATTGAAGAAATTCTAACTTATGTGAAGTTCTTCAAAAACTTGGATACTAAGATAAGGCGGGGTGATGAAGTTGAAACTATGAAGTTGGCTAAAATATCTAGTGCTTTTGAATATTCCAAGATGCCAACCAAGCAGAAGGACTTTGGAGCCTTCACTATCCCATTTAATGTGGGAGATAATGAGGAAAGAAAAGGACTAGAAGATTTGTGGGAAGAATAACCTTGATGCCACTCATCTTAGCCCAATGACTTGGTCTATTTGACATAGTTAAGATAGGTACGAGAATCCAATTAGATGATCACAACTTCACCAAACTTGTAGGAATTGTGTAGGATGTACCCACCTGAGTGGGTAGGTTATTCTTCTTGTCATATAGTTGTGATAGACATTGTCGGTGATCCAACCTATCCCATAATATTTTGAAGATCCTTCCTTTCTATAGGAAGATCTTTAATTGATGTTGAAGCCAAAATTATCATGATCAAGGTAGGAAATGACCACATTGATTTTAAAGTTCAAGACTCCAGAAGGGGTCTATCCATATTTGATCAGTTTATTTCTTGGATAGTTATAACCAACTTTGTGAGGAGATACTAGAACATAATTCTATTGTAGGTCCTTTGATGAGATATTTTACTGACCAAAGTCTAAATGTACAAGATCCTAAAGTTATGAAGATTCTTGATTACTTGGATGTAGAAGAAAGTGAGTTCAAGACTAAAGAAGAAGATGTCATTGAAATGGTGAAGTTTGCCTCCTTGAGATGACACCTAAGGAAGAGGAAGACCCAAAAACAAAGAAAGAGTTAAAACTTTTACCAAAAGGTCTGAAATAAGAATTCCTAGATAATGAAGAATGTATGTGTGTGATTATAAACTTGGCTTAGTTTGATGATCAATACGACAAACTCTTTATAGAGTTGAAATTTAAGAAAAAATGAGATAGGGTACTTTGTTGATGTCATAGGAGGCTTAAAACATACCAAAAACATGTAACACATCCACCTCAAATATGATGCAAAGCCTCAAGCCTAAGGACAAAGGAGGTTGAATCAAAATTAGAGTGAGGCAGTTAAAAAGGAGGTCATCAAGCTCTAGGATGCAGGAATTGTGGATCTTATCACCGACAGTAAGTGGTGAGACCTTTCCACATATTTCCAAAGTAGGTCAACATGATAGTTATCAAAGGAGAGAAAGTCTATGAGGTTGCTACTAGAACCATCACTATATGGTGAATGTTCATCAATTATAGAAATTTTAATGTACCTACAAAGAAAGACCACTTTCCACTTACCTTCATAGATTATGTGCTCGAGTGTCTGGCTCACCATTCATATTTATGTTAACATGATGGTTGCTTTGAATTTTATGAAGTGCCAATAGACCTAGACAATCAGGAAAATATGACCTCCACCTACTTTTATGGGATGTGCACCTTTAGGAATATGCCATTTGGCCTATCCAATGTATGCATGACTTATCAAAGTTGCATGATATCCATCTTCTATGATTTCATAGAGGACATAATGGAGGTCTTCATGGATGATTTCTCTAAGTATGGTACAATGTTTGATAACTTCTTTAAGAATATTTCTATAGTTTTAAAATGATGTGAGGAGAAACATATCATGCTAATCTGGGAGAAATGGAATTTCATGGTACAAGAAGGTATCATTCTGGGACATAAGGTTTTTGAGAAAGGCATTGAGTTTGACTTAACCAAAGTTGAAGCATAGAAAATTTACTCCTTCCAAGTCCGTAACGGGAGTCATAAGCTTCTTAGGGCACGTGAGGTATTACAGGTGTTTCATAAAAGAATTTTCAAAGATTCCAAATCCCTTATCTAGTCTCATAGTGAAGGATGTAGCTTTGAAATTAGTGAGGACTGCTTTAAGGATATTAATACTCTGAAATATTCTCTCACCACCACTCATATCATCCAAGCTCCTTACTGGTATCACCCATTTGAGCTAATATGTGACCCGAGTGACTATGCAGCAGGCACCATCTAAAGGAAAAAGAAAGATAAAAAGGAATACACTATTTACTATGTGACCATGTCCATAGATGAATCTCAAGTCAATTACATGACTATAGAAAAAGAAATGTTGGCTATTGGTTGTGCTTTTGAAAAATTCATGTCATATATGATAAGATCTAAAGTAATAGAGTATATTTACTATGGGGAGATAAAGTATCTAATGACAAAGAAGGATACCAAGACAAGGTTGTTAAGATCTGCACTCATCTTATATGATTTTGACCACAAAATCATTGATAAGAAGGGTACAGATAATGTGGTAGCTAACCACTTATGTACAATCAGTAAGGGGGAGGGTAACTCCATGTCTATAAATGAAAATTACCTTAATGAAGCCCTCATGATGGAAAAGGTCATTGATCATGTCATACCATGGTAAGCAGACATCTTCAACTATCTAGATTTTCAACAATTACCTTTAGACATAACATACAACGAAAAGAAGAGGTTGTCTCCAACCTATAGAACTACTATTGGGACGACCCTTTGTTGTTCAAGAAATGTGCCAATAATATCTATACAAGATGTGTACCAAAAGGGGAACTGCAACAAATTCTCTATGAGTGCCATTCTTATCCTTATGGTGAACATTTGGGCATTCATATAACATCCACAAAGATTCTTCAATCTAGATTATATTGGCCTACCCTATACAAAAATGTCCATTCTTATATCAAGTAATGTGATATATGTCAATGTACCGAGAACATATACATGCATAATGAGATGCCTTTTTCCAACTAGATAGAGGTACACAATTTTTATTTGATGTATTTTATATATGGGTCCCTTCCCCTCATACTACAACAATTAGTATATCCTAGTAGCACTTAACTATGCCTTTTTCCAACTAAATATTGGAATGTTTTGCAACCCCCACTTGTGATGCTAAATCCATAATTAGGCACTTTGAGAAAATCATCTTTCCTCAATATGGGGTTCAACACACCTTCATTAGTGATGGGGGATCACATTTTGGGGAGAAATAATTTAAAGCATTTCTTAGGAAGTAGGGGGGAAACAAAAGATTGTCACCATGTATCACCCTCAATTATCTAGGCAAGTTGAAGTGTCAAACAAATATAATTAAGAAGATCCTTGAAAAAAGTATAGGCAAGACAAGAAAAGATTGTGCTATCAAGTTGAATGATGATTGGGCATACCACACCACATACAAGATGCCTATAGGGACCACTCCCAGTAGACTCATGTACAGAAAAGCATGCCATCTCCCAGTAGATCTCAAGTACAAGGCATTTAGGATATCAAGTTCCTGAACATGGACTCTAATATGGCATGAAAGAAGAGAATCTAGAAACTATAGGAGGTTGAGGGGCTAAGGCTTCATGCCTATGAGAACACCTGCATCTATAAGCAGAGAACCAAGGTGTGACACGATGTCCTCCTAAAAAGGAAAAATGGCAGTGAGGGAGATAAAGTTCTCCCATTCAATTCCAACATACGATTGTTCCTGAGAATGCTAAGATCAAGATGATCTAGTCTAATCATAGTAAGAAATATATGTCCATCTGGAATGATGGAACTGTTCAATGGAAAGTCTGGGACTTTCCTTGTCAATGTACACAAGGTAAAGAGATATTATAAAGATAAAGTGTTTAATCGGAGAGATGAGTCACAACTTCAAGAACCACCACCACCAACATAAGAATAGAGATACCACAGAAAATCAAGCTAAAGACTATAAAATAGTACTTCTTGGGAGGCAAATGAAGAATTTATGAACCTTTCTTTAATTTCCAAGTTGTAGTTTATATAATTTCTTCTTTACTCCTAATCTGATTATGTTTTAATTTTAAGTTTTTCCTATCTTGGTATATTACTTGCTTATTTTTTGTAACTTTATTTACATAATTTTAGTGTACAAAGAATAAAAGATAGTCAATAAAATAAACTTGAATTGATTGATTTCAGCTTCCAAGAAGAACTTCCTTCAATTGACCACTCTGAGGAACCATCAATTTTGAAGAACTAGGTATTCCTTTAGTTGTCAAGATGACTATCATTTGATTTGTGGGAAATTATATATCCCATTAGTTTATAAATTTTGATACACTATTCTCTAAAAAGTATCTATGTGTTTGGTTTCATATCACATATCGTGACTGATGATATTTTGTCATCAACCAACTCACACTCCAAATTTATGTGCTACTATTGTTTGTCAACCTTCAATAATAACATCTGACTAGGGACATAACGAGAATGTATATACTATTGACATCCGTATGATCTCATTGTTTAGGTCATCAACCCAAAGACAGATGTGATTGATTAAAATCATTCTTCAGACATTTATTATGTTACATCATTATCTCATAATTGAACAGAAGATAATACATTAGAAGATTGCCTTTATTATTAATCTAATTATTTACAAGATATGCCATTTTAGTCATCATATGATTGGCTCTCTGGGCATAAATACCAACAGACTCCTACTTGCACTTAGAGCCAATCAATTACCCATGAACTTAATCCCAAGTTATCTATCATGATCATTGAGCTTCTGATGTGAAAGTGTTTTTGTCAAGGGGTCAGCCACATTGTTCTCAGTTGGTATTCTACAACTCTTCACATATCCTTGTTGTACAATCTCTCATATGAGATGAAACCACCTTTGTATATTGTTGGAATAGTGATGCGATCCAAGTTGGTTATCTTGTGTAGTAGCTCCATTGTTGTCACAATATAGATTAATTGCATCATTGATGCTTGGAACCACCCCAAGTTTAAAAATGACCTTCTTGATCTAAACAACCTCCTTTGTTGCATTGGATGTAGCACTATACCCAGCCTCTATTGAAGGATCCACAACTGTCTCTTTCTTAGAACTCTTCCAGCTCATAACTCCTTTATTGAGGCAAAACACAAATCCATATTGTGATTTGTAGTCATCTTTGTTAGTTTGGAAGCTTGCATCAGTGTAATCCTTTACCACCATCTCTTCCTCTCTGTCGTAGACAAGGAACTGACCTTTAGTTCTTCTCAAGTACTTAAGGATGTTCTTCATGGGTGTCCAGTGAGCATCACCTAGATTTGACTAATATCTACTTGTCATGCTCAAAGCATATGAGACATTAGGATGAGTACATAACATTGTGTACATGATGGATCCAATTGTAGATGCATATGGAATCCTACTCATGTATTACCTTTCTTCACAATCATTGGGACACTGAGCTCTAGAGACAGTAACTACATGAGTAATGGGCATGTTTCCTCCTTTTGAGTCCTCCATGTTGAAGCTTTTTAACACTTTATCAATGTATGTGCTCTGACCTAGTCCAAGAAGCCTTCTAGATCTATCTCTATGGATCTCAATTCCTAAGATATATGATTCTTTGTATAAGTCTTGTGGGTAAGTCTGTCCATAGATCCAATCATACGATGATTGGAATGAGGCATTAAATACATTATTTGATAATGACAAAGTTAATTTTGTCTATTATGTTTGTCTCAGCATGATATGATGACACAAATATAGTAGATGTCTAAAGAATGATGTTACTCGATAATGTATGTCTTCAAGTATGTGACTTGAACAATGGGATCATGTGTATGATAAGAGTACATACATAATTGTTATGTCCCTAGTCAAATATTACTGTGGAAGAAAAATAGACAACAATATACAGAAGACTAGAGTGTGTGTTGACTGATAATAGAAGCTCATTAGTCATGATATGTCATATCAAGTCAAGCACATAGGTATATGTTTGAGAACAGTGTATCGGAAAGACCCACCATGAGAGTGATACATTTGGCACCATGGAATGGTAGTCAGAATCAACTATCATAGTGATAAATGGTGATTGTAGTTCTTAGACTTTAAGTCTATACAATCTTCACATGTCATTCATGTACTTTGACATCATGCATATTGATCCCGAATAAGGGTTGCCATAAAGGTGGTGCTTGGGTGCATTGTGACACATGGGGATAGAGTGAGTGATGTAGATGAAATTTGTCCCTCCTATACGAGATTGATATCTAGGGCCTCTTGATAAGAGAGGTTGAGAAATGTATGGTCGTACTCATGAGATTCAATATGTGATATGTGAATTCTCGTGCATCTCAGATAGTTTTCTCTAGTTCAAGAAACATGGATTGAATGTTGAGAAGATGACAATTTCATGCCTCGAGTTCAATCGGGATATCAGAGACAAAGGAACTATACGATTATGGTAACACTAATCATGAATTGTAGGTTGAAGTTGTTCTCTAACTTACGGAATTACTTGGGAAGCAATGATGTGTTTCTAGATACCACTCATTGCTTGTGATGCCATAATTAATTATGGGCATTCACTGCCAATGTAATTCTGGACCTATAGGGTCACACACATAGTATACACTTGGATTAAAGGATTATATTCATGAATGATGTTTAGACTGATTACTAGCATTTAGGTATTCAATTAAACAACTAAGATTAAAAAATTGGCTGAATGGACTCTGAACTGAATGATTCAAGTGTTGAACTGATCGATTGGAGTGTCAAGTTAATTAGAATCAACATTGGCTAATCAATGGCTGAACTAGGGTGTCAAATGACTGGTTCATAGGTCCCAACCGACCGATTCATGAGATGAGCTGCCCAGTTCAATGGTCAATTTGATTAGATCAAGGATTGGTGATGATGTCATGCTTTGCATTAATTATACATTGAATACCAATGTGACCCAGAATAGGAAACTATACGAACCGACTGGTTCACACGGGAACCAACCAGTTGGTTGTGTGAATTAACCTGTTTGCCACTCAAAATTTCCATAAAATTTGTGAATCTGACCCTTTTGACTCCAACATAGATTGGGAACCCTAACCCTGGCCTCTCCTATAAATACGGGGGTACTTGGGGCTTCTCAGAACAAAAGAGTTGCTCATACAATTGTTGTCCTCTCTAGTTGTGGTAACCAATAGAGAGCCTGAGCAAGTCCTGCCTGATAAATAGAGAAATAGCAAAGGAGAGATGATTGGGAGAGTGCATCAACTCTAGCATGTTGACGTTCAAAAGGGACAACTCCTTCATGTTGGCTCTAGTAGTGCAACATGGAGTTCTCAATGATCTGCGTTGACTACTTTAGACGTGGGAGGCTATTTTCTACTGCTAGGAGGACACCATCAACCATTGTCAATGGTGTTGGACGAGGAGGCTGGTGGAGACCCTGTTCGAGTGTTGCTATTGAAGAAAGAGCGAGTTGCTACCTAAAGAAGAAGCATGATGCTACTACAAGGGTAATGTCGTTGGCCATGCTCCAGGACCAGGTATAACCTTTCAAACTTTTCTTTCCTAGATATATTGTTGTTGACGTGATCGAACTGTTAAGGGGAATCATGCTTTAAATTTGTGTATCCCCTACATTATTTGTCACCCTGATTTCTCAACAAATCCATAGAGAATGTATTTCCAGCCAGGTCATTACCATCTGTGAAGTAGGAATGTCATTCCCCATCAATAGTATGTCAACCACATTCAATATAAGGAATAAAATCTTTCTCCCACTAACCTTCTTGTAAATACAAGGTTTATGTTTATTTTGACTAAAGCCAAACTCTTTGACTATTTTGTCAAATTGAAGATTCTAGTTCCATGATACCTTGCTTCAATCCATGGATTGACCTTTGTAACTTACAAACTTTATTTGCATCCTTTGGATTTATAAAACCCTTAGGGTGTTTCATGTACACATCCTCAAGAAGATTCTCATTAAGAAATGTGGTTTTAACATCCATCTACCAAATCACATAGTCATGATAAGCTACAATGGCAAGCATGATCCTGATGAACTTAACCATGGCAACTGTAGAAAAAGTTTCTTCATAGTTAACACCTTGAACTTGTCTGAAACCCTTTGCAACCAATCTTCCCTTATAGGTTTGTACATTACCATCCATGTCAGTCTTCTTCTTGAAGAACCACTTGCACCATATGGGTTTTATCCCTTCATATGGATCCACTAAGGTCCATACCTTGTTGGTATACATGGATCCATCTCAGATCTCATGGCTTCAAGCCATTTCTCATATCTAGTCCCCTAGCACCTTCTAGGTAGGTTGTTGGCTCATCATCGATGACCAATTCACCGCCTTATTGAGTTATAAGATAACCAAATACTTCAGGCTCAAGGAATGTCCTACTAGATATATGAGGTTCCTATGTTAAGGAATTTGAGATTATACAATGGTTTGTGATTCTCTTTGTTCCTCTTTTACCTCTATTGGTACAATGTTTTCTTGTTGGTCTTGAACCTCTTAAAGTTATACTTTCTTTCCATTGATTCCTTTGGAAACAAATTCTTTTTTTAAGAGTACAACATCTCTGGAAACAAACATTTTGTTTTTGGAAAGGGAATAGAAGTAATATCCTTTATCTTCCTTAAGATATCCAACAAAATAGCATTTATCTTATTTGGATCCAAGCTTTTTGGTAAACTGCTTTCTCACGTAATCTTCACAACCCAAAATCTTCATAAAAGACACTTTGGGACACTTTCCATACCATATCTCACATGTTGTCTTTTTCACTGTTCATATTGTACATGGTTTAGTATAAACACGAAGGTTTCAAGAGCATATCCCCAGAAGTTATTCGTAAGTTCATCTAAACTCATCATTGATTGCACCATATCTAACAATGTGTGATTCCTTCTTTTTGATATACCATTGTGCGGTGGTATTCCAAGTGTAGTCCAATGTGATACAATACCAAGGGCTCTCAAAAAGTCATTAAACTCTTGGCTTAAATATTCTCCACCCCAATTAGAACGAAGTGCCTTAATACTTTTCCAAGTTGGTTATGCACTTCATTCATGAAGTCCTTGAACTTTTCAATGGTTTCTGACTTATGTTTCATCAGGTAAACATAACCATACATATTGAAGTCATCAGTGAAGTTCATGAAGTAGTGATAATCGCCTCTAGCATTTGTTCTAAAAGGTCTGCCTACTTCCATATGTATGCGTCCTAATAGATGACTAGCCATCTCATTGTTACTAATGAAGGGAGTCTTGATCATCTTGTGCAACAAACAAGATTCACATGTCTCTATTTATTTTGAAATCAAAAGAGTTAGATAGCCATCATTATGGAGTCTAGATATGTGATTCTCATTTATGTGCCCGAGACAAAAATACCAAAGATATGTTTTGTTTGAGTTATCGAGTTTCAATCTTTTAGTATTTACATTATAAAACTCTATCTTTAGATCCAGCCATAAGACATTGGGGCATTGTCATAAAAGATCTCATCTTTTGAAATAGAGCATCGACCATTCTTGATATGAAATTCATATCCATCCTTGTCCTCTATTTATGACAGATACACTATGGTAGTTCATTAACTCTATTACAAGTCCTATGAGTAGAGATAAATTAAAGTTTCCAACTAAAATGGTAGTAACTCTTGTTCCATTTGCAACTCACAATCGATCTCTCCCTTCCTCAAAGCTTTAATTCTTTTTAGATCATGCATATTTGAGCATATGTGAGATCCACACCCGGTATCTAGTACCCAAGATTAAGAAGTGGATAAGTTTATCTCAATAAAATATATACCTGAAGTGTAGATCTCTATCACCATCTTCATCTTCTTGAATCCCTTCAAGTACAAAGGACATATTCCTCTTGTAGTTTTCTTTTTCGTTATCTAAAGTGTTGAAGATTCAAATTTATGTTTAGACTCAAAACTCTTCATGGCCTTGCTTTCATCCTTCGACTCTATTTTTCTGATCACCATCACAAATTTGTCCTTCTTCATTCTTGCTTCGGCATTTATCAACATGCCAAGAAAATCAGACAATGGTATGGTTGTGTTATTCAAGTGGTAAAACTTGATCAAATGGCCATATTATTCGACAATGATCTTAGAATCATATCCTTGGCTAACTATTGAATTAAAGAGAATCCCAATTCTTCTAGACGTTCTACATGTCCAATCCTATTAAACACATGGGTCTCTATTGGATCTCCCTCTATCATCTTCCACTCAAAGAGTGTCTATGAGACATTGTACCTCTCTTGTTTTGTATGATTATGGTTCATGTTCTTAAGATATGTTACCATATCAAGTATCCCCATGTCTTCACATTGCTCATGCAACTTATAGTTTATGCAGATTAGAATAAGGTGTTTTATCTCTAAGGTATCATTGGCATGCTTCCGGTGAGCATCCACCTTAGCCCTAGACACATCAAGAGTAGGTATTTCTAGCACTAGTTAATCTAGGACATAGGGCTTATGCTCATCAGTGAGAACCCTTCTCAAAGTCCAAAATCAATCATGAAAATATGTCTCATTAAGTTTGTCCTTCCTAAGGATAGATCACAATGATGATTTGATAGCCATTTGTTTCTATAAGAGAAAATTTGCATTTTTCCAAAACACTTTTGATTTGATTTGAATAAGTTAGACAATATTTAATTAGGCCTTTGATTAATTATCACTCCCATTATTTTGTTCAAACTAACAGCCCTCACATATCAATTCGAAAGATTGTAGTGTGCAACCCTCTAGTAAGACAAGATCTAAAACAATTGAATTATTTCTCGGCCAACACCAATGTCCATAATCAATCATTAAGGTAGGAAATATTTGTCAATTGCATCTTATGCAATTCTTGGATAGACAGTATGTGCAACTCTTTTCCATAGTCATATGCATGCTTCTAGGTGCTTAATCTCATTAAGACCACCAAGTTAAGATTGTCCCAGAAGCCAACATGATATTAATGCACCCTACTTGGTAGGCCCACATAACTACCATCATACTTCCATAAGATAGGAAGCGCACCATGCTTGGCGTGCCCAGCTTAGTTAATCAAACTCATCACATGTGTTGCTAACGAAAGCATCTTAGACTTAATATGTTATTGAGGGATTTGTATTTATAAATACACACACACACACACACACAGATATATATATATATATATATATATATATATATATATATATATATATATCCAATCACCACATACCTATAGTATGTATCGTATACATGCTATATCCCAGAAACAAAAAAATGCAATTAAAATAAGTGATGGTTATGACCATACTATTGTATTTCCTTGGATCTACTAGGAATTGCCACCACCTAAGGTCCACATCACATGCAAAAAGATATTGTTGATGAAGTTTTGTTCTTGAACCAATCTAGGTTGATTGGTTCAACCTTTGAACCGATTGGTTCACCTCTTGGTCGGTCAGTTGGTCAGTCAGAACAGTAGGATGGTCTCTAGTCCAACATCTTCTAGACACCTCCAATCATTTGGTTGCTCCACCAACTGATTAGTTCGGCTACACTTGTCGTCTATCCTCCTCAGTCCTTCAGTCAGTCGACACGTCTTCTAAAATGGGTAGCTCGTCGGGTGCTGAATGCTTGCTTTATCATCACAAGAATGAAACTATCTTAATTCTATTACATGATAAAAGGGGAAACTCAAGTTATATTTGAGGGGAGCATAGGAAGGATAGAATAATACTTTTACATATGGAAGAGAAGATAGAGGCTTGGTATGCAAACCAAGATATAAATAGAAATAAACAAGCAAAACCACCAAAAACAAATATCTTGGGTTATTGGTCATAACCATACTTCACATCCACTATCAAAACCAACTTTTAGGGTTACACATGTAAATTGCATATATATGATATCATGTATTCATTAGTTGGGATCGCATGTGGTATTTAATCGGATGTGAAAATTAATCATTTTAATTATTTGCATCATGTGCAATAAATAAAAGATGAAAAAAAAGCATGATCATGTCAAAGAAATCCCAAAGAATAATAAATTGTCGTGGATCTGATACCACTTAGAGAAATATCAAAACAAAATAGGCAACAGAAACAAAAATTTAACTATCATATTCCCCTTTGGACTGTAGATCGTGTCAATAACTATGTAATGGGAAGGATGGTTTGCAAGGTCATACCTGGTCCTGGACCAAGTCTAGTGACAATTTCCTCACAATATTGTGTGTCTTTCTTCAAGTCACACCCGGATAGCATTAGCGGTAAATCATGGCTGATCAGCACAGACTATAGTTGACCTAGTCCTCCAAGTAGAAAGAAACGACCTCCTCACCTCTATAGTAGTCCACATGGACAACTAGGAACTCCAGTCACTCTATATGAATGGATAAGAAGGAGTTGTCCCTTTGTAGTCAGTGTACTAGCACCAACTTGCTCTCCTACAATTGTTTTGCCTTTCTTCCCTCCCTTTATCAGGTAGGACTTGCTCGAGTTCTCTTAGTTACCACAACTAGAGAAGACAATAATTGTCAGATCTAATTGATGTGTCTAAGAAGCCCCCAATACCCCTTTATTTACAAGGAGGGTAAGGGTCAGGGTTCCCATTCTGAACGGGTGTCGAAGGGGATAGAATTTCATGAATTTTCACATCCTGTGAGGGAAAAATGACCAGTTCACAGGTGAACCTATCAGTTAACATGTGAGCTGATTGGTTCAACCCTTACTCTAGTTTATTTCATCATGTTTCTCAATTGCATTTGTATTGACAATTAAAATCTAATTAATTCACAACATGATGTCAGTACTAATCCTTCATCCAATCAATTTGACAAATGAACCAGGCAGTTCATCTTATGAACCAATCATTTAACCGACCTTGAGTTGATTGGTTCATGCCACAGCTCAACCAATATTTAGCCAATGTAATTTCAATCAACATTACACTCCAACCGGTCAGTTCAGAGTCTAGTCAGTTAATTGTTGTTTAAATCAAATGCCTAAACACTTTAGTAACTAGGTTAAACATCATTCATGAATAAATTGTTGGGTTTTGTGAAAATAACAAGCATAGCGGAAACAATAAAAAAAATCTCCGCATATACCCTACCAACAGATCTCTTTGATAACAATGTTCTAGAAGGAGGGTGCACAGGATATACCTTGTCCCAAAACAAGTCCAGCGACGTCTGACATGACTTTACCATGCATATAACGCAAGTGTACGCATCAATCTAATATAGGCCTTGTGAGGCCCAAATCGAACATAGGGAAATGTAATTATCGGTAGACTACTACTAACTACTCGCGATCAGCTAAACCGACTATAAAAGCTTGGAAGTTGTTTTGAAAAAGAACGATGAAAATAAAAGAAAACAAAACAATCGATTAAATTGTTGATTTAATCAATTCAAAAGAAATCTCTAGGATTGCGGTTTCACCGCGGGTTCTTGTTGTACTAATTCCTTCACAATTATCACAACTCGCCTCCCTTTCCGGATAGTGTCATGTAGCCAAAATTTCTCTCTTCTGCGATACAATTCACTACCTTAATCTAGGTCAGTTCCACACCAGTAGTAACATATGCCCTAGACTACATGCATGAAATACATGTCTCTGGGTTCCTACCATTAACCGTACTCACCTTTTTCAAAGGATTTATTAGTTAATGTGATTACCGCCTCTTTTCAACCATTAATTCTTCATCAAAAGCAATTAAAGGTATTAGATTACCATTATGGTGATCAAACACAATGATAGCAATGGAGAAAATGATATCATACCACAGATTTGAGAGACACATTATGATAAACTATGTAGAAAGAGTCATACAATGATTGCCCGAGCTACTCTCGATCCTAGAGACAAAGGGGATTAGCCCCGCATGTTCATCTCAATGCAAAACACCATGAAGGAATAAGAAAACATGGAAAATGTGGATGGAGAAGGTGTAACGCCTGAACGGAGAAGAATAGGATGATCCTCGATGCGGGATGAGCATTTTGTAGCCTTTCGGTGGTGAAAAACTCCGTCTGTGTCACTAGAATCTCCCGGGGTGTAGCTCTCGGCTCCGTTCTTCACTCTCTCCCCCTTCCATACTTGTGCAATGCAATCTCCCATCAATGACGGCTTTAGGTCATCTTTTTCTAGGTATAGGTACCACTTACGACCGCCAAAAGAACGCAGTCGTCCGATTAAAGTCGTGCTGGACAAAACTCTGATCTGACGGCATCGATACCATCAACGGAGTGTCGATGGTATCGACACCTTAGGGTACTGATGCTTTCTTCAATTTCTGGAAGCCGCCTGATGGCATCTTAATAACATTGACCCTTCCCGTCGATGGTATTGACGGGACAATATTTGGATCGTTGTTGAACTTTCGAGACCATCGACAAAGTGTTGATGGTATCAAACTATCTACTTCCTCTCTGGCTCTGTCACTGTTTCTCTATCGATGCTATTGACAGACCGTCAATGGTATCGACGGGTCCAGAATTGTGAATTGCCTGAAAATGAGAGAAAAACACAAATCAAATCTGAGAAATATGATAATATATACAAAACAATGTAAAACAAGATGAATTAGTTGCAGGCAAGGATAATAAGCTAAAGGAATTGAATCACACGATATTAACAACAAATATGACCAATAAGTGCATAAAACAAGTATAAAACTAGCCTATAAAAGTGACTCAAAACCCCTGCATCAAACTCCCCCAAGCTTGAACTTTTCTCGTCCTCGAGAAACAAAACTATAGAATAAAATTGTGAGGGTCAACTAAAGAACATCATCACATAAAAGACATCACAGCATAATTCCCACCTACAGGGCACATACCCGCTCTCACTAACCACGGAATGATAACTACCCTAAAGGTGACAATGATCATCCATGAGAGATGTCCACCCCGTAATCAATGAACACAATCAAATAAAGTAGATAATATAATAAATTCCTCTGGTTCATGCATGGTGCATCTTGTGATCTCCTATCTACGTTGCTCAAATCCTAACTACCATCTACCATGGAAGCAGATCTCCTGATTATACAAGAATGAGGAGATACTCATGGGTGGCCTACCATTTTGAGCAATGGGTGGATGGAATGGGCGGCTATGAAAGAACAAAAAGAACAATACAGTTTAGCATGCAAAATCAACAAAAATGACCTAAATGATGCATATGCATATAAAAATGACCTAATGCCTACATTTTAGGTAGAATGATGCATGCGCTACTATTCTGTCTCAATGTGAGATAGAATGTCTACGAAACCACATCATGTGTTTATTCTTCCTATTATGCAGGTGAAACAAGTTCCTTTCTCCCTCTGATTTCTACTTATCTTTTTCTTTTCTTTTCTTCTTTTTTTCAATTCTTTTTCAAGCCCTAATTTTCTCAGTTGACTACGGAAATATTTACGAAACATAATAATATTTTTTCTTAGGCTTATTTTCACATAACTGCTACAATTGATGCATTACAATCTACTTTTCAAAGAGTATAGAACAAGTTACCCACTTTTCTTATTTTTCAGAAGAAATAAGGCACATAATGTCCTATATGCTAAAAAAATATGCAAAGTGCAACTACATGAAAGTAATTATGCAACTATAATGACATGCACTTCTAGAATGTGTGCATGTATAACTGATCTACAAATTTTTTTATTTTTCATTTTTATGCAAAATCTAGCTATAATGCAATCCTATCTAAATGACATGCAATCAAAAGATGAAAAATTGTAGTGTGCTCCAAGTTCTTATGGTGGAGTGTGAATGAAGTAAGGTGGATAGATCACAGGATTTAATGACAAAACCATCAGAAAAGATTATATGTCTCTCCTTACTGACATGTGCATAGGGTAACTAAGAGGTTTCTCTTTCTCACTTCAAATTAAAGTCTCGTTACCATTTGGTCAGTTTAATCTCAACATCCATATTCGTCCTCATTTCTTGAACCATAAGGATATACAGTTATGATCATATGTTTTAAAGTTAACCTACCCAATTATTTTCATGAGTTATGTGCTCAATTTCAAACAATTCACACATCAGCCCCATATGAAAAACATTGAGATGACACACTTACATTAGACACCCATGGATTATACTAGATATAAAGTGGGTCCTAGAAAGCCATAAATAAAACAAATTACAAAACTAGAAGAAAATTTGCAAAAAGCTAAGAAAAATGCTCAAATAGAAGAAAATAAAATAAAACTAAGATAGAAATTGTTCCAACTCCCTCCAAGATTGAATTCGACTATGGCCTCATAGTCAAGAACAAACATAGAAGGTGGAACAATGATACCCTACTACTGCTGAGCTGGTGGGTGTGGCGGGTACTAGTGGGTATGGGGGTTCCACTCTAGATACTGCCCCTAAAAGTTGGGATTATAGGGTGGCATGGGCGGTGGCTGTGGATATCCCCCAAATTAGTCTCTGCTCCAGTAATGATTATAGAAAGGCTACTACTGTTGTTCTATCCTTCCCAACCTATCGTAGACCTATTTTTGGTTGGCGAAGAGCTGGTGTTTGTTCTCAAAAATCGCCTGCTGATTTTCATAGATCCTATTTTGTGTATCTTGGATCCCTATAAAAGCTATCTGATGTGACTGCAACATTGTGTGCTGGGACTCCTGGATCGAGTGGAGCATGGTATACATCCCCTGCATAGAATATGGGTCATCTCCATCATGGTAGGGTTGTGGTGGCGGTGGCTGGGAAGAAGAGGATGCTCCATAGTTTCATGGATGCTTTCTCGGAGCAACTCATCGTCGAAGAGGAATAGTGGCTTCCTCCTCCCCTTCATCATCATCATCACCCTCTGGAGCCTCCGCCTCTTGAGCTGCTTCTTCTTCCTTATCATCAACATCAATGATCGGCCACCTGTAACTTTGGCCTGGTTTGATGTCGAAAGTAGGGTCGGGCAATTGCGTCCTCTGAAAGACTCCTGCCACATGGCAGGTGGCGTAGACAGTGCCATGACGAGCTTCAATGAGGCTGGAGTTGACAAAGTGAGAGAGGTTGAGCATGTTTCGACTCTCTATCTTGTCGAGTGCAGAAAGATCAAGCTCCAAGTGTGTGGCAAGATGAGTAATAAGGCCCCCAAAGTAGATTGGAGCCCGGTGAGAAACATTCTTCTTTACCGCAATCATGCGCATGAGGAAGAAAGCTCCAAAATTGATAGGTGTCCGCTCCAGTACACAATAGAGGAAGAACAGGTTTGTCTCCTAAAATTTTCTTTGAGACAGCTTTGATCTTGCAAAGAAGGTGTTGGAGAGAATCCGGTGTAAGATCTTGACAAATGGATGCTCAAAATTATCTATGGAGGCATTGTGCCAGCTGATCGAGTATCCCGTTGGTACAGTAACTAGCTTGGCAACCATGGTGTCATAATTCACATTGTGCACTGGCTGGCAGAGTTCATTATGGGCCCACCCATAAATCACATTGAACTCGCAAAGGGTCATCATATAGTCCTTGTTGTAGAGGCGGAAAGAAACGCACCCCTCTTTCCACTCTATGTGTGCCGGTACTAATTCATTGGGGATGACACAAATGTCCAGAGATGCCATGAACTCAATGATGATCTCCTTCTAAGTGGGCCACCCGCTGAATAATGGATAACCATCGTCTTGGTCATGGCATCCCCTAGGGGACTCACCCAATTGTCTTTGCAGTACATAGGCCATATTGGCCTCGAAACCCAGATCCTTGATCAACTCCCAGTCTCCATACTGGGTTAGCTTGATGGAGCGCTTCCATAGCTCCTCATACACCTTTTTAACTTCCGAAGATGGATGGACTAGCCTCAGGTGAGGAACCAGTCCTTGTTGCAGGGCGGGTAGTGCCAGTGGTGCAACCCTAGATGATGACGCTCCCAATCTCACCATGGTTGCACGGCAACGAGTGAGGAAAAGAAAAGAGAATGGAGCTCAAAGAAGATGATCAGAGCACTCGGAGAAGATTGAGATCCGCAAAGCCGAAGAAGATGCTCGAAGACAATCTTCGGCGGTGATCTTGGTTGCTCTTGGGTGCTCAGGGATGCTAAGCCTTGGATGTGGAGTGTATGCACTGAGATTGTGTGATTAGAATGAAGATTTGCCCTCCTTTTTATAAGGGATGGTCGGGTCTGCTGTCGGTGTGTCGATACCATCGACAGTCAAAGGTTGTTGGAATATGCCCCTCACTGCAATCAATGGCTGTTGGCAGCTTGATGTGGGGACCCGGATCGGCCTGCTGTCGATGGTAGAGATAGGATGTCGATACCATCGACACAGTCCGAGGATAGGCATTGTGGACCTCTCGATGAAGACCTCAGATCGCTGGCGTGTCATCGATACTATCGACCATGTGTCGATAGTATCGACACCTGTATGTTCCTTCAATCCCCACGAAGTCTGACTAATTCAATGTTGTTGTAGACATGTCGATACCATCGACCAGTGTGTCGATGGTATCGAAATCACTGAGACAATTCGTCTAAAAATCTCCAAAAAAACTCGCTACCATTGACGACGAGTTGATATAATCGATGCATGATCCTTTTTCTGCCTATTCCAGGTTTGATACCATCGACGAGGCCGTCGATGGTATTGACAGAATGAAATTTCAGTAGAATTATCCAATGTTCCAAATTTGATGCCATCGACCCAAATGTCGATGGTATCGACCACTCCCTAGCCTGCACACTCAAAAAACACATCAGGGTATTATTTTTAGAGACTAAGTGCTAAATTAATGAAAAATACCTAGGAATGCGAAAAATTTAAAGAAACAAACATGCTTACTACTGAGGTTGGGTTGTCTCCCAACAAGCGCCTCATTTAACATCTTGGGCTAGACTCATACATGCTCCTCATTCCTCATTTAGTGCCATGAATTTGATTTCATGCACTTTCCTTGTATAGTCTTCCCCATAATAGTGCTTCAACCTTTGACCATTCACTAAGAATGTTCTTTCACCATCTCTCACCATGATAGTACTATGGGGTCGCACCTCCTCTATAACAAAAGGTCCACTCCATCAGGATTTCAATTTCCCGGGATGCAACTTCAACCTTGAATTGAACAATAGGACACTCTCACCCTTCTTGAACACTCACAATTCAATGTGGCGATCGTGTATTTGCTTTGTCCACTCCTTGTAGATCTTTGAGTTCTCGTATGCATTCATCCTTAGCTCATCCAACTCATTGAACTCTAACATTCACTTTCTCCCTGCATCATCCATACTCAAGTTCAACTTCCTTAGCACCCAGTGTGCCTTGTGCTCTAATTACACCGGCAAGTGACAAGCCCTCCCGTAAGCCAACCTAAAAGATGTGGTGCATATAGGTGTCTTGAATGCGGTTCTAGATGCCCATAGTGCATCTGGTAGTAATGCACTCCAATTCTTCCTTGAAGAGGACACTGTGCGCTCCAATATCTTCTTAATCTCCCTATTGGACACCTCCACTTGGCCCTACGTCTGCGGGTGATATGGGGTACCTACATTATGCTTGACCCCATATTTTCTCAATAGTGTAGCGAATTTCCTATTCGTGAAGTGGGTGCCTCCATCGCTAATGATCATCCATGGAACAACAAACCTACAAAAAATATGATCCTTCACGAACCTGCACACTACCGTAGCGTCATTAGTCCTTGTGGGTACTGCCTCTACCCACTTCGACACATAATCAACAACAAGAAAAATATACAAATTGGAATTAGAGGACACAAAGGGTCCCATGAAATCAATGCCCCACAAATCAAATACCTCAACTTCTTGAAATACATTGAGGGGGATCTCTTGCCATTTTGAGATGTTACCTGCCCTTTGACGTGAATCACACCTCCTCACATAATCATAGGCATCCATGAAAAGTGTAGGCCAATAAAGGCCACTCTCTAATACATTCTCCGCAGTCCTCGTACTCGCATGATGACCGCCAGTGGGCAATGTATGATAGTGACTGAGCACACTATCATATTCACTCTCAGGTACACACCTGCGCAAAATTCCATCCATGCACTGTCTCAACAAAATAGGGTCATCCCAAAAATAATATCTCAAAGAATGGAAAAACCTCTTTCTGTCTTGATAAGTCCAATCATCTGAAATTTCTTTACATGCGAGATAATTCACGATATGTGAAAACCAAGGGTCCTTAGATTGAATAGAAAAAATTTGCCCATCCAAAAAGGTCTCGGTAATGGGTATGTTGGTATCTCTCTCATCTACCCACTGTAACTGAAACAAGTGGTCCACAACCACATTCTCAATGCCCGCCTTGTCCTTAACTCCAATGTCAAATTCTTGCAAGAGTAAAATCCACCTAATGAGTCTAGGCTTCGCATCTTTCTTTTCCATTAAGTATTTTATGGCGGCATGGTCCGTCCATACCACAACTTTAGACCCCACCAAATATTGCCTAAATTTTTTGAATGCAAAAACCACGACAATCAAATCTTTTTCAGTGGTGGTGTAATTGAGTTGGGAATCATTCAAAGTCTTAGACGCATAGAAAATGACTGTGGGTTTTTTCTCAAGGTGCCGCCCAAGAACGGCCCCCATGGAGAAATTCGACGCATCACACATAAGCTCAAAGGGCTTAGTCCAATCTGGTGTTTGAACAATCGGCACAGAGATCAACTTTTTCTTGAGAACCTCGAAGGCATGCATACATTTATCATTGAAGTCAAAAACAACATCCTTCTCAAGAAATTCCAATAATGGCTTAGCAATTTTAGAAAAATACTTGATAAACTGGTGATAAAACCCCACATGGCCAAGGAAACTCCTCACCCCTTTCACCGAATTCAATGGAGGTAGTTTGGAAATAACCTCAATCTTCACTGGATCTACCTCCAGTCCCTTGCTAGACACCTTGTGTCCAAGCACTATGCCTTCGCTAACCATCATATGGCATTTTCCCAATTGAGGACTAAATGTGTGTCCTCACATCACTACTACAGAAATGGCTTATAAAGTCACTTTTCAAGGTGTCAGTTGTATACATAAACCGACACCTAAACTCTACAGTGTCGGTTGATAACATAAACCGACATCTAATCTACAAAGGTCGACCAGACACGGGTACCGCTTTTATTAAGTGTCGGTTAATTAATAAACAACCGACACCTAAACTCAACCGCCAAACCCAAAATTCCAGCAAAAAAAATTGACTCCAAAATTTTACATATGGCGTCGGTCATAACTAAATAACCGACGACTAAAGCGAACAGGAATAGTTGTCGGTTGTCTTTTACTTAAAAACCGACGACTATATTGTAGTATAGGTGTCAGTTTTTGGTAAAGAACCAACACTATAGGTTTAGTTGTCAGTTATTTTAAATAATCGACACTTATTGTCAACTTAATAGCTAACCAGCCTGACTGATTCTTCCCCTTTCCCTGTTTCATTCCCGATTTCCCTAGCTCCAGCGATTTCCAGTGCTCCGTTCTCCGCTGTCGTGCTCCTGCTCACCGGACGTCGTGCTCCTGCTCACCGACGGCCGTGCTCCTGCTCACCGGAGGTCGTCCGTCCCCTAGCTGCTGCTACGTCCGCCGCTACTCCTCCGACTCCACGCTGCTTTGTTCTTCTTCCTTCTTCTTTCTCCAGTAGGCCCTCCATTCTTCTTCTTCTTCCTTCTCCTGCTCTTCTTCTTCCTTCTCCCTCTCCTTACCAACATCAACCACGGCCGTGTGGGTTGGCACGACCATGGCTATGTTGGCCGACCACACGGCCGTGCTACCCAACACGGCCATGTGGTTGGCCAACATAGCCACGGCCGTGCCAGCCCACACGACCGTGGTTGCTGCTGGTAAGGAGGGAGAAGGAAGAACAAGAATATATATATATACTAAAATGAAATCAATTATGAGTTTGTGATTAAATCAATTATATGATGAAATCCCTATTGCATGATGAAACCCTAATATATGGCCGAGTTGCATGATGAAACCCTAACATCTACATGAATCCCTGTTGCATAATGAAACCCTAACATCTACATACTCTATATGATACCTAAAATTGTGATGAAACCCTAACATCAATTGTGATGAAAGTTGGATTGTAGGTATTGGAATGACAATATACATGTATTGGGACTGTTATTGAACACCTAATCTGACTTAGGATATTTTGTTTGATTTAAACATGATTGGGCATTATTGCATGTTTGAAACTATTGAATTCTTGATTTATTATATAATAATGCTCTAATTGTGAGTGATGCAATGTAAGTGAGCAAATACATGTAGTGGATATGTACTCATTAGCCTAGAACCCCATCCAATATTTACTCATTAGGAGTAAATCTTGGATAGTCCCCGGTTTGGGACTGTTCTTGAACACCTAATCTCACTTAGGATGTAAGTGTATAATGTGTATTGGGTTTTCAAGAAAATTTCGGTAGCATTTCCCCGTTTGTTCTCTAAGTACATATGTACTTGGAGAACAGTGGGGAAATACTGCCGAAATTTTCTCGAAAACCCAATACACATTATACACTTACTAGTGAGATTAGGTGTTCAAGAATGGGATAGGTGGTACACATTTATTATATATAAGAATGACATCAAATGTATTTGTTGGCCTAAAGTTTTGAATGTGAATGTGAACTTTACAATGTGAGCTTTAGAATTTGAATTACTTTACAATGTGAACTTTAGAATTTGAATTACTTTACAATGTGAGCTTTACAATTTGAATTACTTTACAATGTGAGCTTTATAATTTGAATTTCTTTACAATGTGAGCTTTACACTTTGAATTACTACTTTACAATGTGAACTTTACAATTTGAATGTGAATTTGCAGATGGCTGACCATTCTCCTGATGACCATGCTGATGACTACCGTGAGGGTGAGGACATCAATGCGCCGCCTCACAACGTAAGTTTTAAAAATATATCATATATTTATATCTATATGTCCATTTATAGTTATATCTTGTAAATGTCAATTATTTTGTCAAATTTTAGGTTGATGATGCACAGGTACCATCTAAAGCACTTGAGGCACTTGATCAACAACACCAAAAAGTTGACAAGAGAAGGGGCATCACTATGATGAAGAAGTTAATTGCGCAAAAGGGCAATGGACCCAAACTTGTTGTGGATTTCGATAATGCAGGAAATGCATGTGGTGTGAATCGCAATTCATTTATTTCATATCTTGGGTTTGTTACTCGTAGCCATTGCGGTTGTCGCTTAGATTCTTGGCATAAAGTTTCTAAGGATAATAAAGATTTAATATGGAGGGATTTATGCGTGAGTTATTATTAATTTGCAATTATATTTTGTAGATTACTAAATTTTTGGATACTAGTTAATAGCAATTCTATTTTGCAGAGTATATTTGAATTGGATGAAAAGCTGCATCGTAAATGTGTGATGCAATGTTGTGGGAGAGTCCTAAGGAACTATAGGACAAATCTCACCAGAGAATACATAAAAGAAGCCGACAAGAGGAAGAAGACAGCCACTGAACAGTGGAACTTCCTGGACAAATAAGAATGGGATGTGTTTTTCGCTTCAAGACAAACTGATGAATTCAAGGTATTAGGCGTCAGTCTCAATCTCATTAATTAATATATGATGTATTCACTTATTCAAGATTAACATTTAGTGTTACTAACCAAATCATTAATTTGCATACTAACTAGGCCCTCAGTGAGGCACAAAGATCAAGGCGTGCACTGAATGTGCATGACCACAGAATGGGTCCAAAGGGGTATGCAAGCGTTCGCCAAAGACTATAGGCTGAGGCTACTGCTGCTCAGTCTGCTGCTACTCAGGAGTCCTCTACCATAGGTAGCACACCTCTGCCTCGCCATGATGTCTGGATAGCTGGGATGCAAAATAAGAAGGGAGAAATAACTAAGGCCGCAACTGCTGAGGCGGCTGCAAAAATGGTAAAATACAACTGTTACAGCAATCATTCGAATATTGATTATTTGTGTTGTTTACTTAAGTACAAATTTTTGTTTTGGCGATTAGCGGGAGCTGCACGAGCTGAGGAAACAAGGAAAGTTCATCCCTGAGGGAACAAAGGATGAATTGACAGTTGCTCTGGGTAACCCAGAGCATCCTGGACGTGTTAGGGCTGCAGGCGCTGGTGTGGGCATCAAATCTTTTTTTGGGTCATCCCAGCGCAAACATGTCCCAAAAGCGGGATTTTCACAAGAAGAGGTAACATATTCTTTCTTTATAATGTTACTGTAAAAGAGAATTCAAAAATTAGAATTTGACGTTTCTTTTATCCATGTATAGGTGGATAAGCTATTTGACAGGAAACTCGAAGAAGCAATGAAAAAGTGGCAGGCATCTCAGACTGCCACTTACCAGACAATACCTACTGCAGACTCTACTCCTACTCCTACTGCAGAGGTTGGGAGTAATCCTATAGAACCACCACCTAGCACATCCACTGTAAGTATTTTTATGACATAGTAACTAGTTTTTAATTCAAGATGATACGTATATATGAAATTGTAGTCGTTTCAAAAAAAGATGATATGTATATATGTATATAACATTCTTTACACAAAAATTTGTAGGGGTTGAAGCCATGTCGTCTAAAAAGTAAAGAATATGTCATGGAAGAGGCGTCGGCTTACCCATCCCTACCAGGGGAAACATGTCGCGGGTCTCCAGTACCAGCTGGTTGGATTCGGGTGAGCCCGATACATATATTCCCCCAGTGGATGGATCTTCCACTGCCTTATGCCCACCCAGATTGTGAAACGCTTGGTGAGGCAGTAGGCGGAGTGATATTGTGGCTAAAAGTGGATGTCTTCTTTACTGATAAGGTATGGTAAATGTACATTACGTTCAATTGTTAGTGTGTGTATATGCTGGTAGTTGATCTAAAATTATATATATATATACAGGTTAAAAAGAAGACACCCACAACATCTAGGCCTCCACTTCCACCTCCTGCATTACCTAGTTGGGTTCCACAGGACCTACCTGTCCCGTTAGGTCCTAACTGTAGGGGTATGGCAATATGGTTAGGGGAACATGATATAAACTCCCCTATAACTGTTTCTTCCGATTCAGATTCTATAGGTCAGTCATACGAAACAAAACTATTTATAGAAGATATTTTGGAGTTGTTTCGATATGATTGGATAAATACATCTGTGATAGAGCTATGGATAAGGTGAGATATTCTTTATACATCCATATACCTTGTGTATGATCTGGTGATCTGGTTTCTTATTTATTAATGCATGCGTAATTAATACATATTTTGCAGCTACTTAGACAACATATGTGCAGATTTTGGATTCGAACATGTAGGGTTTTTTATTCCATCTTTGATTAGTCTAGTATCTAAAGACCCTACATTACTTCAACAATACTGTTGTGAGGCTTTTTCAAATTTTGCTGTAAAAAAGAAGACGGTGATAATGGCTCCATTCAATGTAGAGTAAGTTTACTTTGCTTATTATAATTTGGACTTAAGAAAATTACATTTTATTGTGGATTTTGAGTTATTAATTTTAACTTTTTTCCCTCTAGTGGTAGGCATTGGGAGTTACTGGTTATTGCCCCCGAGACGTTCACTGTGTATTATCTAGATCCTTAGGGGGGTAAATTGAATACAAGATTTGGACACATAATGAAAATGGCAATATTCCGGTGAGAAATATTTCATTTTTCATATCCATTAACATATGTTATTACATTACTATTTAACTGCAATGTTCTGTGTTACATTAACATGTAGGGGTTTTGAGGAGTACAAAAAGGTTGGAGGAAAGGTCCCCACGAAAAAGAACCAGCCAATAATTTGGAAGAACGTGAAAGTAAGTTCCCAACTGCAATATATGTATATATTATTTATGTGAACAATGCTTAATTAGTTGTATTTTTTAATATTTTGTATGTTTGAATTTATAGTGTGCTACACAAGACAACGGATGGGCATGTGGATATAATGTCATGCGATATATGCACATGATTATCAAACATGCCGCACTGGATATCGAGTGTATTGCTCAGGTATTATATAGTCTCATTAGATAATATGATCAAAATATATCAATCTTATTTATAGCTCATTAATTATATATATACATCATTCTCTTTACAGGTGTTTAAAGCTGACCCCATTACAGGAAATGACTTACCAAATGTTAATGCTCCCTATACAATGGGAGAATTAAATGAAGTAAGAGAACAATGGGCAACAACCATACAATTAGTGGGGGCATTAAAATATAATTGGGATCCTGATAGCGAATAATGACTAAACAATGATACTTTGTAAATGAATTTCTAAATTATAATATATGTGTGAATGTTTCTACATGTCTGGATGTTTCTACATGTGTCTGAGTGAAAATGAATGAAAGTGTTGGTTGCTATATGAATGTTTCTACATGTGTGAATGTGAATGATTGGAACTATAGATTGCTAGCATGTGTGAATGTTTATAAATGTGTGAAAATAAAATGGAACTGCAGGTTGCATTGCTAAATGCATGTGCTACTTTTTTATTGTTAATTTTGCAGGTTTGCGGCCTGTTGTCGGCTGATATCAATGGATGTCGTAAAACCTGCAGCTCATAACTGAACTGAACAGGTTTCTCATCCTGCGACCAGCCACAGCAGGTATGCAGACTGACAGGATGAAAAAAAAAACAATAGGTGTCGGTTATTTGTAAATAACTGACACATAATGATATAGTGTCGGTGTTCCTACAATAAATCGACGTCTATGTCCTTAACACCAGCACGGTCGTGGGGCGAAGATATATGGTGTCGGTTTTTTACTTATAACCGACACTGATAGTGCCCAAGATGGCACCCTTTCTGTGGCGCGAAGGGTTTGGGCGTCGGTTTTTAACTAATAACCGACGCCTATAGTCCCATGATGGCGCGTTTTCGGTGGCGCGTGAAGAGTTTGGGTGTCAGTTTCTTATCTAATAACCGATGCCTATAGTCCCGTGATGGCGTGCTTTCGGTGGCGCGCGGAGAGTTTGGGCGTCGGTTTTGGAACCGACGCCTAATGGGTGGACTTTTAGTGTCGCCCACATAGGTGTCGCTTAGAAACCGACACTAAAGGCTTTAAATAACCGACACTAAAGGTAGGTTCTGTAGTAGTGCATCTTTGTAGCACCTTGTCTAGGTTATACAAGCACTCATCAAAAGACGCACCATAGATGGAAAAATCATCCATAAAAACCTCTAGACAGTGTTCCACCATATTTGAAAAGATGGCAAGCATGCAGTGTTGAAAAGTAGTCAGTGTGTTGCACAAACCGAATGACATCTGACGATATGCGAAAGTCTCATAAGGACAAGTGAAAGTAGATTTCTCTTGGTCCTTAGGGTCTATGGAAATCTGATTATAGCCAGAACAGCCATCTAAAAAGAAAAAGTGAGATCGGCCAGCCAGCCGCTCTAAAATCTGATCAATGAATGGGAGAGGAAAATGATCTTTTAAAGTAGCGGAATTCAACCGATGGTAATCAATGCAAATATGCCACTCGGTTACCAATCAGGTGGTGATAGGCTCATTCAAAAGATTTTGAGTTACCGTTATCCCCCCCCCCTTTTAGGGACTACCTGTGTTGGGCTCACCCATGTAGTGTCTGAAATAGCATAGATGATGTGCGCAGAGAAAATCTTGATCACCTCCTTTTTGACGACCTCCATCATGACGGGGTTGAGGCGACGTTGTGGCTGAATCACATGTTTGGCTCCTTCAGCGAGCCAGATCTTGTGTTGGAAAAGAGTAGGGGAGATCCCCTTGATGTCAGAAACTGACCACCCAAATGCACCACAATGGTTCTTCAACACTATCATCAATTTTTCTTCCTCGGCGGCACTCAAATATGTCGAAATTATCACTGGTAGCTTTGCATTAGCTGCTAAGAATGCGTATTTCAAGTGAGGGGTGGTAGCTTAAGCTCTAACTCTGGTGGGCTAACCAAAGAAGATTCAAACGGTGGTGCCAGCGGTCCTAGCTCTTCATAGTGCTTGGCATAGTAGCAAGGAAGCACTTGAAGCATCTTAACACATTCTTGTAATGACGTCCTTCTCATCCAATCATCCATTATGTTAAACAAACAAGATTCAAGAGGTAATTGCGGGCATGAGTCAAGCATGGAGACTGCTATAGCTTCATCCTCAGTAGACGGTGAAACTTCCTCTTCCTCATCATTGGGATAACCCACAGCTTTAATAAGAGAAACCATTTTTGTTTGTTCCATGATGTCCACAACAATTGTTCCCTTATCTACCTTCATCATGACGTGAGCCATATCAAGAAACAGCTTCCCTAAGCAAAGAGAGATGTTATGATCAAAGTGCTTCACTTTGGGACATTGCTCATTTGCTTGTGACTGCTTTGAATTTGGCGGCATGACTATCTTGAATCTATCATCAGCTATACCCATTATCAACCGACCTCTACCCATCTCCAATATCATATCGACAGTGGCTTGGAAAGGTCTTCCTAAGAGTATCTCATTCCCTTGCTCAACTTGCATCTCCATGACAACAAAATCAGCTGGAAACACGAACCTATCAACTTTGACTAAGACATCCTCACAAATACCATACCGCCATACCACAAAATTATTCGCAAGTTGAATTGTCATGTTGCTTTGTCGAGATTCTTTAAGACCAAGCTTTTTGAATGTAGAGAGGGGCATCAAGTTGATACTTGCCCCGGAATCACATAGTGCTTCACCAAATTTCACCTTCCCAATATAGCATGAAATATTGAAACAACCCAGATCTTGTCGCTTTGGTCGCAACTTTCCCAGAATAAAGGTGTTGACATGTTCCTTAAGCACTACCACCTCAGTGTCTGGAATCTTCCTCTTCTTGGTAATTATATCCTTCAAGAACTTACCATAGGAGGGTATATGCTCAATAGCCTCTAGCAAGGGAATATTGACCAAAAGTTTCCTAAATCTATCCAGGAACTTTTTGAACTGTGCATCAACTTTCTTTGCCTTCAGACTATTTGGATAAGGAACCGGGACGGTCTATGCCCTCCGATGTGGTGGCACATAAGGCATCCTCTTCTCAGCCTCTTTCTCTACAATGGACTCTTCTGTGGCCTTCTCTGCATCATCCTCCACTGTCTCTATAACTAAGGCATCCTCTGTGGCCTCACCTATGCCTTCTTGATGTGGTGTTCTTGGTTCATCGACCTTGGAGTTTAAAATTTTCTTTCCACTCCTCAATAGAATGGCCTTAGCTAGATGGTTCTTTCCGGGAACATCAGTATTCCCCAGGAAACCTTACATTGTGGGCTTCTTTAGACTCGCAATCTTCGCTGCCATCTATGTTAAAGATGTCTCAAGTGTCCTCATTTGTGCCCCGTGTCTTTGTAGCATGTGCCCAAACTGATTCATAAATTCCCCTTGAGTTTGCAGCTGCTTGCTGAAAGTGTTCATCAGTTCTTGGTTTTATTTAACAATTTTATTGAGCAACTCATTACTCTTCTCCTCTACAGTAGGTTGTGGTTTGGCATCCGAATCCTGCAGAAAGTTATTGATACCCTTCCATGAGAACTTCTTATCCTTCCTCCAAGAGTCATCATTATTCATGTACCCTTGTTGTTGGCGCATGAATTTGACCTATACCTCATCATCAGATCCTTCATCCTCTTTTTCTAGCAATCTCTTTACTAGCAGGTCCATCTTCTCATTTAGCTCTTTAATTGCCTTTGATTCCCCTACAACTCTATTTTGTTCTGGTGCATCTCTATTACCCCATGACTGCTTCTTGGCCATGTTCTTCAAGATCTCCCAACACCTTGTACATGTGTTGTACAAGAAGAAGCCCGAGCCCATTGAATCTAGGTTGCTTCTATCATGCTCATTGAGAGCAAAATAGAAAATTTTAACTTGCTTATCCTTATCCATCCCATGATGTGGGCACTTCCTTAGCATGATCTGAAAGTTCTCCCATGTCTCTGAATAAGTCTCACCGACATTTTGACAAAAGTTATGGATCTTTCTCATGAGGTCATTCATCTTCTCTGGTGGGGAGAATCTCTCGAAGAAGACCTCTACCATCTGGTCCCAGGTCTTAACGCGCTCGTCATCGAGATTATACAGTCATTCACGTGCATTTCCAGCTAGAGAATTGGGAAAATCTTTAAGTAGAGTGCTTCTTGCGGGAACCTGTCAATCTTTATCATATCACAGTTTTCCACAAATGTGCTAATGTGGGCCACTGGATCTTCATTGTTCATCCCATGAAATGCATTAGACTTGACCAGGTTTATCAGTGCCGGATCAATCTTGTATGTAGGAATGTTGATAGCCTGCTTTTGGATCGGTCCCTTCGATGCAGAAGAGGAAGAAGCCTTGATCTTCTCCCATATTATTTGTTCCTCAGCCATTACTTCAGGTTCAGAATCTATGTCTAAGTCTTCAGGTTGATTGTGGATATGCTTCTCCTCATCACCTGATCCCAAAGGAGGAATCTCAAGTGTCAATTGTGTGTAGTTCGTACTACGCATCTTCACCATGTACTAGTACCTGAAATGTGAAAAATTGATTAAGTATAGTGCTAGATGAATAAAGATTTTAAAATATAGACAATTTACTCTCAATTATTAAAATTATTAAAAGTGGCCTAGAGTGGCCTCTTGTAGCACTCATAGTGCCGAAAATTTTCGTCTCCCCGGCAACGGCGCCAATAACTTGACACGACTTTACCGTACGTATAACACAAGTGTACACGTCAATGTAATATAGGCCTTGTGAGGCCCAAGTCGAACATAGAGAAACATAATTATCAATAGACTACTACTAACTACTCTTGATCAGCTAAATCGATTATAAAAGCTTGGAAGTTGTTTTGAAAAAGAACGATGAAAATAAAAGAAAACAAAACAATAGATTAAATTGTTGATTTAATCAATTCAAAAGAAATCTCTAGGATTGCGGTTTCACCGCAGGTTCTCATTGTACTAATTCCTTCACAATTATCACAACTCATCTCCCTTTCTAGATAGTGGCATGTAGCCAGAATTGCTCGCTTCCGTGATACAATTCACTACCTTAATCTAGGTCGGTTCCACGCCAGTAGTAACCTATGCCCTAGACTAGGTGCATGAAAAACATGTCTTTGGGTTCCTAATATTAATTGTACATCGCCTTTTTCAAAGGATTTATTAGTTAATGCGATTACCGCCTCTTTTCAACCATTAATTCTTCGTCAAAAGCAATTAAAGGTATTAGATTACCATTATGGTGATCAAACACAATGATAGCAATGGAGGAAACGATATCATACTGTGGATTTGAGAGACATATTATGATAAACTATGTAGAAAGAGTCATACAATGATTGCCCAGGCTACTCCTGGTCCTAGAGATAAAGGGGATTAGCCGCGCATGTTCATCTCAATTCAAAACACCATGAAGGAATGAGAAAACATGGAGAAAATGTGGATGAAGATGGTGTAACCCCTGAACGGAGAAGAACCAAATGATCCTCGACACGGGATGAGCGTTCTGCAGCCTTCCGGTAGTGAAAAACTCCTTTTACATCCCCAGAATCTCCTAAGGCATAGCTCTCGGCTCCGTTCTTCACTCTCTCCTCCTTTTGTACTTGTGCAATGCAATCCCCCATCAATTACGGCTTTGGGCCATCTTTTTCTAGGTATAGGTACCACTTACGACCGCCAAAAGAACACAGTCGTCCGATTAAAGTCATTTTGGACAAAACTCTGATCCCACGACGTCGATACCATCGATGGGGTGTTGATGGTATCGACACCTTAGGGTATCGATGCTTTCTTCAATATCTAGAAGCCGCCTGATGGCATCTCGATATAATATACCCTTCCTCGTCGATGGTATCAACAAGATGATATTTGGCTCACTGTTGGACTTTTGAGACCATCGACAAAGTGTCGATGGTATCGAACTATCTGCTTCCTCTTCGGCTCTGTCACTGTTGCTCTGTCAATGCTATCGAAAGACCATTGATGGTATCGACGGGTCCAGAATTGTGAATTGTCTGAAAATGAGAGAAAAACACAAATAAAATTTGAGAAATATGATAATCTTTACAAAACAATGTAAAACGAGATGAATTTGATGCAGGCAAGGATAACAGGCTAAAGGAATTGAATCATGCGATATTAACCACAAATATGACCAATAAGCGCATAAAACGAGTGTAAAACTAGCCTATAAAAGCGACTCAAAACCCTTGCATCAACGTCCCTTTGCACAGTGATGTGTGTCGCTCCTTGCCTACACAGATGATCCAAGTATGTTCTCTGAACGCAGGGACAACAACGTCTATGTCTGTACTTTGTCCACATTGATGGATTGGAATTCCACATCGCACTTTTCAAACCTGTGGGAAGGAGTAACCTTCTTCTTGATGACATTCTAGTGGCATGTCTCTCTAATTCTCTCTTTCTTGGATACAATGATGGCTACGGTACATGTAAAAGAGTGTTATCATAATGATCCAGTCCTCATGCCCCTATAAATAGGAGATGGAAGGAAGCAAGATTTCCCAACACTCTTGGGTAAAAAAAGGTTGCAGCTGCATTTAAAATGAGTCGCTCATGGGCTATAAAAGAATATTCTAGAATGAATTATTAACCAATTAATCATATTAATTAATTAACTAATTTTTGTTATCTGGGTTTACTCAATCACTTCGGATCAACAGGCTGACTTAACAAAGGAATCTAATTAATTAGTTTAAACACTTTAACCAATTAACTCATATTACATTCAATACTAATCTAATAGATTACCTAACATTTTAGTAATTAGTTTCATTCAGACTAATCATGTCCACAATTATACTCCTATTCCAATAACATCCTATGTGTGTGAGCTGGTAGGATACAAATTACGTTGGTAGTGATATTTGTAGGGAAATATGGCTACAAATTAGGCAGCAGAAACAAAAAATTTATCTACCATATTCCCCATAAACCAGCTAATCGTGTCGATAACAAAAAGATGGGAATGATGGTTTTGAGGATATACTTGGTCCTAGAGCCAGTCTTATGACATCTCCCCATCATTGTAGATCCATAATTGTTGACTAGTTTCTCTTAGATGATGTATGTGCAACTCCTGGTCTTCACCACAGACAACAGACTGGATAGCTTCCGCAACAACTCCTGCGATCTTGCCATGAATAGTGAGTTAGCATTTCTCTCCTAGAAGCATCCAAAGGACTCCTGACACTAGAGTAGTCCACACAGAATACCTAGAAATCCTATCATCTTGCTAGAATAGACAGGAAGGAGTTGTCCCTCTTGTTGTCATACTAGTCACTAACTTTCTCTCTGACAACAATGATCCTGAGTTGTTTTCTCCTATATCTATGCCTCCCTAGTCAGGTAGGACTTGCTTGGGCTCTCTTGGTTACCACAACTAGAGAGGACAAAAATTGTCAGAGTAACTGTTTCTCAATTGTCTGTGTTGTGATCTGGAAATCCCCCAATACCCCTCTATTTATAGTAGAGGTCAGGGGTAGGGTTCCCAGAGTATGCGGGAATGGAAGGGACTAAAAGATCTTGAATTTTTGTAACCTAAGACTACCCAAACGTTCGTCTAGAAACCCAGACAGCCACCTAGTGCGAGACAGTCATTTTATAGTTTCCCAATTGCATATGAATTTGGCAATCTCAAATCCAGTTCATGCATAGCATGATGTCAACACTAATTCCTTATTACAATCGAATTTCCCCCAAACTGAGTGATCATGCACATGTGAGATGGGTGTGTTTCTCACCCAGATGGTCATCTGGGGACCCGGGATGAGCTGATTTGTTCGACAGAATGAACTCGTCGGTTCACTCCTCAGTTTGGGTAGAAATTGGCCAATTTAATTTTTGATCAACCCAACACCCCAAACGGATGTCTCAACATTTTAATCGACAATCTAGCACTCCAAACAGCCTTCTCACTCAGTGAGACGATTGTCTGGAAGTGTATCTAGCTAATTTCTTGCATGAATTGAATACCTAAATACTTTAGTAATCAATTCAATCATCATTCAAGATTAAACTCCTCTTCTAGGCGAAGACATATGTGTTTGACCCTATAGGTCCCATATCACATTAGCAGTGGATGTCGATAACTATCTTATGACATCACAAGTAAAGAGTGGTGCCTAGTCACACAATAGTCCTACCCAAGTGAATGAAAGTTGTGGAATAACTGCAATTTTCTGTGCTTGGTGTTATAGTGTTTGTATAGTTCCTTTGTCTCTGATATCCAGATTGAACTCGAGACATGGAGTAGTCACCCTCTTTAAAAATCAATCTTGTTTCTTGAACCAGAGTAGACTCTCTGAGATATATGTAAGATCAATATCACATATTGACTCACATGTGCATGGACATGTATTTCTTAGTCTCGCTAATCAAGAGGCCTTGGATATTACTCATTTTGGAGGTACAAATCCCATTTCTATCACTCACAGTCAGTCCCCATGTGTCACAGTCACCCAATCATTACCGTTATAACAATCCATGTTTCAAGACTATGTTTGATGATTTCAAAGTGTATCGGACGACATGTGATGAGTGCAGTGATTTTAGGTCTAAGAACCACAAACACCACCATCACTATGAAAACTAATTATGACTACAATGGTAATGGTTTCCATGTGTCAGTCTCATGGTGGGTCTGTCTGATACACTATCCTCTAACATGTATCTATGTGCTTGGTATGATATAGCCATATCATGACTAATGAGACTCTATCATCAATCAACTCACACTCTGATCCTATGTGTCATTATTGTCTATCAACCTTCCATAGTAACAACTGATCAGGGACATAATGAGAATATGTATGTACTCTTAAAATTCATATGATCTCATTTCCCCAAGTCACGTACTTGAAGAAATATGTCATTGGGTAATATAATTCTATAGGCATTTATAATGTTAAATCATTGTCTCATATCCGAATTAAATAGAAAAAAAATTGAAGTTTGCCTTTATTTATTAATCAAACCAATTACAAATTATGCAATTACAATCATCACATGATTGACACTCTTGGCATACATACCAATAGACTCCCACTTGCACTTAGAGCCAATCACCCATGAATCGTATCTGAAGCAATCTAACATGTCCATCTTGCATCTGTTTTGAAAGTGCCATTGTCAAGGAGTCGAAAAAATTGTTCTCAGTTGGTACTCTACAAATCTTTACATCTCCTCACTTGTACAATCTCTCGTATGAGATGGAACCAACGTTGTATATTCTATGAGCGATGATGTGATCTAGGTTCCTTATCTTATGCAATAGCTCCATTGTTGTCACAATATAGCTCGATTGTGTCGTTGATTCTTGGAATGACCCCAAGTTCTATAATGAACTTCTTGATCCATACAACATCCTTTATTGCATTCGATGCAGCAATATACTCAGCCTCTATTGTAGAATCAACAACTATCTCTTACTTGGAACTCTTCCAACTTACAACTATGTTGTATAGGAACAACACAAATCTTGATTATGATTTGTAATCATCTTGATCAGTCTGGAACTTACATCAGTGTAACCCTTTACCACCAACTCTTCCACTCCACCATAGACCAAGAATTGATCATTAGTTCTTCTCAAGTACTTGAGGATGTTCTTCACAGCAATCCAGTGAGCCTCACCTGGGTCTGAAGGATATCTTCTTATCATGCTCAAGGCATATGAGACATCTAGACAGGTACATAACATTGCATACGTGATTGATCTAATTGTTGAGGCATATGGAATCAAACTCATGTGTCCCTTTCTTCACAAGAACTAGGAAATTGAGAGGCATAGGAAGGTTTTCTCTCTTTGAGTTCTCCATGTTGAACTACTTCAATACTTTGTCAAAGTATGTGCTTTGACTTAATCCAAAAAGCCTCTTGAATCTATCTCTATAAATCTTTATCCCCAAGATGTAGGATGTTTCTCCAAAGTCTTTTATAGAAAAAGTGTTTCCAAGCCATGTTTTTATCTTTTGTAAAGTAGGGATGTCAATCCCCATTAATAGTATTCCATCCACATAAAATATGAGGAATGTCACTATGCTCCCACTAACCTTCTTGTACACACAAGGTTCATCTTCATTTTGAATGAATCCAAACTCTTTGATTGTCTCATCAAAATGAAGATTATAGTTCTGAGATATGCTTCAATCCATAGATAGACCTTTGTATCTTACAAACTTTATTTGCAAAATTAAGATTTATAAAACCCTCAAGTTGTCTCATATACACATCCTCAATAAGATTCCCATTAAGAAATACGGCTTTAACATCCATCTACCAAATCTCATAGTCATGATAAGCTGCAACAGCAACCATGATCATGATAGACTTAACCATGTACATTGGAGAAAACATTTCATCATAGTCAACACCTTGAACTTGTCTGAAACCCTTTGCAACCAATCTACCCTTGTAGGTTTGAACCTCTCCATCCATGTCGGTCTTCTTCTTAAAGACTCACTTGCACCCTATGGGCTTTACCCATTCTGATGGATCAACCAAAGTCCATACTTTGTTGGAATACATGGATTCCATCTTAGATCTCATGCCCTCAAGTGATTTCTCAGACTCTGGTCCCTTGATAGTATCTTGACATGTTATTGGCTCATCATCTATGACCAAGTCACTGCCTTCTTGAGTCACAAAATATCCTAGTCTTTTAGGTTCAAGGTGTGTCCTATCAAATCTATGATGTTCCTATGCTACATGAGGAATTTGAGATTCCAAAACACCTTGTGATTCTCTTTGCTCCTCTTATTCATCCATCAATTCAATGTTCTCTTGTTTGTCTTGAACCTCTTTGAGTTCCACTTTCCTCCCACTGATTCCTTTGGAAATGAAATCCATTTCAAAGAATGCAACATCCCTAGCAACAAACACTTTGTTGTCAGATAGAGAAAAAAAGTAATATCCTTTTGTTTCTTTAGGATATCCAACAAAATAACATTTATCATATTTAGGAGCAATCTTATCAGAAAACATTCTTTTCCCATAAGCTTCATATCCCCATATCAGCATAAAAGACACTTTGGCACGTTTGCATGCCATATCTCATATGGTGTCTTTTGAACTGATTTAGAGGTACTTGGTTTAGTGTAAATGCAGTGGTTTCTGGAGCATACCCCCTAGAAGGTAGTTGGAAGCTTAGATAAACTCATCATTGATCGCACCATATCTAGTCATGTGTGATTCCTTCTTTATGACACACCATTATGTTGTGGAGTTCCAGGTGGATTCCATTGGGACACAATCCCATAGGCATTAAGAAGGTTCTCAAACTCTTGGTTTAAGTATTCTCCACCTCAATCGCAAAAAAGTTCCTTAATATTTTTACCAAGCTGGTTATGTACTTCATTCATAAACTTCTTGGACTTTTAAAGAGTTTTTGACTTATGTTTCATTAAATAAACATAGACATACCTACTGAAGTAAGCAATGAAGGTAACGAAGTATTGATACCCACTTCTAGTAGTTGTTCTAAAAGGTCTACAAACATTAGTATGTATGAGTCCTAATAGATCACTTGCCCTCTCATTATTACTAGTGAAAGGGGTTTCAGCCATCTTGGTCAACAAACAAGATTCACATGTCTCAGTTGATTCTAGATCCAAAGAGTCTAGATAACCATCCATATGCAGTCTAGATATGTGATTCTCATTTATGTGCCCTAGATGAAATTCCAAAGGTTTGATTTGTTTGAGTTTTGGGGTTTTAGTCTTTTGGTATTTACATTATAAACATCTGTCTTTAGATTTAACAAATAAAGACCATAAGACATTGGGCACTGCCATCAAAGATCCCATATTTTGAAATAGAACATAGACCATTTTTAATATGGAATTCAAATGCATCCTTGTTCATACAAGATACATAAATGATGTTCCCATTTATAGCAAGTACATAATAGCAGTTCTTTAACTCTATTACAAGTCATGTGGGCAGAGATATACTATAGATTCCAACTGCACTGGCCGCAACTCTTGTGCCATTATCAACTCAGAGTTCCACCTCCCCTTTTCTGAAAGGCCTACTTCCTTTTAGATCTTGAATATGAGAACATGTGTAAGATCCACACCCGATATCTAGTACCCATGATGAATAAGTAGGTAGGCTTATCTCATAATGTATATACCTAAAGCGGAGATCACCATCGCCGTCTTCTTCTTCCTGAAAGCCTTCAAGTACATAGGATGAGTTCCTCTTGTATATTTCTTTCTCCATATCTTGTGTGTTGAAGATTTGGATTTGGTCTTGACCTTAAAACTCTTCTTGTCCTTCCTTTGATTCTTGGACTCAGCTCCACCAATCACCATCAAGGACTTGTCCTTCTTCAATCTTGCTTCAGCACGAATCAACATGGAAAGTAAGTCTGACATATGGTCATCCACGTTGTTCACATGATGGCATGCAATAAAGTGGTTGTATGATTCTGGCATTGACTTTAGAATCATATATGTGGACAACTCTTGGCTCAATATGAATCTCAGTTCTTCAAGATGATACACATGTCCAATCATATTCAGCACATGCTCTTCTACTGAGGTTCCCTCTGCCAGCTTAGACTCAAGTAGCACCTTTAGAATACCATTGCTTTCTTGCTTTGTAAGGACAAGTATCACTTTATTAAGATGTGTTACCATCTCAAGAACACTCATGTCCTCACACTGCTCATGCAACTAATAGTTCATGAAACTAAGCATAAGGTACTTTATCTCCAAGGCATCATTAGCATGCTTCCAGTAAGCATCCATTTGTGCCCTAAGCGCATCAGGAGCACACATTTCTTGAACTGGTTTATCAAGGACATAGAGCTTGCACTCTTCATTGAGAACCCTTCGCAAAGTCCAAAACCAGATGTGGAAATTTGTTCCAACAAGCTTGTCTTCTTAAGGACCGATCGCAATATGGATTTGTTCATCATTTGATTCTACAAGAGAAAATTCGCATTTGTGAAAACTTTTTATTTGACTTGAAAATTTTGACAATATTAATTAGGTTTTTAATTATTATCACTGCCACTATTTTATTTCAAATTGATAGCCCTCCCATATCAATTCTAAATATTACAACATACAATATTCTAGTGGGCCAGATCCAAGATAATTCAAATGTGGCCCAATCAACACCGCAAAATGCAGTCAATTACTAAGGTAGGTAACTTTTTCCAATTGCATCATATGCAATTATGGATAGATGATATGTGCAACTCCTTGCCATGCTCATCTACATGCTTCTGGGATTAGACACTCTAAGAATCACTAGTTTAAACCTGACCCAACAACCAACACGATAGATATGCACCCTATGAAGGAAGAACCTACATATCTACAAACACACTTCCATGAGATAGATGGTGCACCATACAAAATCGTAACCTACACTTGGTCGATCAATATTTTTATGTGGGTTTCTATTGGAAAAGCATCTAAGACTTAATATATTTTTATTTGAGGAAGTTTGTATTTACAAGTATATATATACTTTATTCAATCACCACATATATAGTATGTATCATATACATGATATATCCTACAATAAAAACATGCAATAAACTGAAGAAATGGTTATGGGAAGCCGAATGTAATTCCTTGGATCCACAAGGAATTACCACATCTTGGGTCTACATCACATGCAGAAACCTAGTATTAATGAAGATTCGTGTTTGCCAATATGGGTTGAACAGTTCAACCTTTGAATTGATCGGCTTGCCTCCTGGTCGGTTATTTGGTTTTCACACCGGTCATCTGGTCCTTCTATCCACCATCTGCTAGCTCCTCCAGCTGATCAGTCAGCTCCACCATCCAGTCAGTTCAGATCATCTATCTAGTCCTCCATCTTGTAGGCTCATCTTCAGGACGTCATCTTCTTCATCATAACATGAAAGTAAACTATCCTACTTTTACATTATCATTGATAAATCTCTAATTACATTTGAGGGGAGCAAAGGTAGAATAGAAAACTACTTTTACATTGGGAAGATAAGAAAGAGACTCGGTACGCAAACTGAGATAAAAGGATAAACCGACCATACAAGCATGCCCAGATAATAGGGGTTATTGGCCATAACCATGCTACACATCCACCATCAAAACCTCTTACGGGAGATGTGTGTAAATTGCATATATATATATATATATATATATATATATTAGTTTGGAATTATCATGGTATTTGATTGGATAGGAAATTATTTGTGTCACATGCAATAATAGAACGATAAAACCAAAATTTAATCATATCCATTATCCGATAATATAGTAAATTGATGTTGGATCTGATATCACTATAGGAAAATAAGGCTACAAAATAGGTAGCGGAAACAAAAAAATGTATCTACCACATTCCTCATAAACTAGTAGATCGTGTCAATAACTATAAGATGGGAAGGATGGTTTCGAGGATATACCTAGTCCTGGGGCAAGTCCAACAACATCTCCTCATTGTTGTGGATTCACAATTATTGACTAGTTGCTCTTTGACAGTTTTTGTGTAGCTCCTAGTCATCACCACAGACAACAGACTTAACATCTTCTGCAGCGACTCCTGTGATCTCACCACAGATTTTGAGTTGATATTGCTCTCCTAGAAGTAGCCAAAGGACTCCTACCTCTAGAGGAGTCCACACAGACCACCTAGAACTCCTATCATCCTGCTAGAACAGAGAGGAAGGAGTTATCCCTCCCGCTAGCATATTAGTCACCAACTTTCTCTCCCACAACAATGATCTTCAGTTGTTCTCTCCCGTAGCTATCCCTCCCCACTCGGGTAGTACTTTCTTGGGCTCTCTTCGTTACCACAACCAGAGAGGACAACAATTATTAGAGCAACTGATTCTCAATTGCCTGTGTTGTGCTCGGGGAATCCCCCAGTACCCCTCTAATTTGATTAGAGGCCAGGATCAGGGCTTCCAATCTATGCGGGAGTGGTAGGGACTAAAAGATATTGAATTTTTACAACATATGACTACCCAAACGGTAAGCTGGAACCCAGACGACTGTCTGGCATGCGAGATGGGCATCTCGCACTGCACGATGGTCATTTTGTAGTTTCCCAATCACATATGAATTGGAAATTTGGAATCCAATTAATGCACGACATGACGTTAGTACTAATTCCTTATTGCAATCAAAGTTTCCATGAATGAGACATCCCAAACATGCGAGATGGGTGTCTCACTCACCTATATGGTCATTTGGTGACACAAGACAAATTGATCAATTTAGCATAATGAACTGGTCGGTTCACACCTCAGTTTGGGCAAAACTTAGCCAATTCAATTTTTGATCAGTCCGCACCCCAAACGGCTGTCTCAACATTTGAGCCAACTATCTGGCACTCCAAATAGTCATCTCACTCAGTAAGACCATCATCTAGAAGTGCATCCAATTTATATGTTGCATGAATTGAATACCTAAACACTTTAGTAATCAATTCAATCATCATTCAAGATTAAACTCCTCTTCTAGGTTAAGACCTATGTGTGTGACCCTATAGGTCCCATATCACGTTGGCAGTGAATGTCCATAACTAACTTATGACATTACAAGAAAATAGTGGTGCCTAGTCACACATTCATGCTACCCAAGTGAATGGAAAGTTGGGGAACAACTTCAACCTACAATATGTGCTTGGTGTTACAGTGTTTGTATAATTCCTTTGTCTTTGATAACTTGATTGAATTCGAGGCATGGAATAGTCACCCTCTTCAACATTCAATCTTATTTCTTGAACCAGAGAAGACTATCTGAGATATATGTAATATCAATATCACATATTGACTCACATGTGCATGGCCAGGCATTTCTCAGTCTCGCTAATCTAAAGGCCTAGGATATCATACTCCTCTAGGAGGGACAAATCCCATTTCTATCACTCGTAATCAGTTCCCATGTATCACAGTTACCCAATTATCACCGTTATAACAACCCATGTTTAAGGATGGTGTTTGATGATGTCAAATCATATCGGACAACATGTATGAGTGTAGTGATTTTAGGTCTAAGAACTACAAACATCACCATCACTATGAGAACTGACTATGACTACCATTGTAATTGTTTCCATGTGCCAATCTCACGGTGGGTCTGTCTGATACACTATTCTTTAACATGTATCTACGTGCTTGGTTTGATATAGCCATATCATGACGAATGAGACTCTGTCATCCACCAACTCACACTCTGATCTTATGTGTCATTGTTGTCTATCAACCTTCCACATAACAACTGATCAGGCACATAATGCTTCACATTTGTATTATCTCATTTCCCCAAGTCACGTACTTGAAGACACACATAATTGACTAATATAATTGTGTACACATCTATAATGTTATATTATTATCTCATAACTGAATTAAATAGAATAAATTGGAAGCTTACCTTTATTTATTAATCAAATCAATTACAAATTATGCCATTACAATCATCACATGATTGTCTCTCTGGGCATACATACCAATAATATTCATAATCATATTATGATTTCACAAGAAATGATTGGTATCTAGAAAGACTTCATTGCTACCCAAGTAATTGAAGAAGTTGGAGAAAAATCTTCAACCTACAAACTGTGATTAGTATTATAGTGATTGTATAGTTCCTTTGTCTTTGATATCCGGATTCAACTCGAGGTATAGAATCGTCATCCTCTTCAATGTTCAATCCAAGTTCCTTGATCTAGATTAGACTGCTTGAGATATGTATAAGCTCAATATCACATATTGACTCACACCAACTTGTCTATGCATTTCTCAGTCTCTCTTATCAAGTTGTCAGGATATCAAACTCTTGTACAAGGGACAAATCCCATCTACATCACTCACATTCATCCCCATGTGTCACGGTGCACTCGAGCACCACCTTTATGACAACCCTTATTTGAGATCACGGTGGATGATGTAAAAGTACACTGAATGACATGTGATGAGTGTAGTAATTTCAGGTCTAAGAACCACAATCACCACCATCACATCTTTGACTACCAGTCATTGTTCCATGTGTCAGTCTCAAGATGGGTCGGTTTGATACAGTGTTCTTTAAAAGTATCTATGTTCTTTGTTTGGTATCACATATCATAACTAATGAGATATCATCATCAACCAACACACATCTAGTCTTAAGTGTTATTGTTGTCTATTAACCTTCCATGATAACATCCAACTAGGGACATAACAAGAATGCATACATTCTTGACATCATATGATCTCATCGTTCAGGTCCTCAACCTAAAGACATAAGTCATTGAGTAATATCTTTTTTTAAGAATTTATTATGTTTCTTCATTATCTCATTAATGAATAAAATGGAATAAGTTGGAAGATTTTATTTACAGTTAATCAAATTGTTTATATGATATGCCAATACAATCATCACATGATAGGCTCTCCGGGCATAGATACCAATAGACTCTAACTTGCACTTAGAGCCAATCACTCATGAACTTAATCCCAAGTGATCTAACATGACCTTCATGCTTCTACTATGAAAGTGTTTTTGCCAAGGGGTCAACCACATTGCTCTCGATTGGTACTTCACAAATATTCACATATGCTCATGGTACAATTACTCATATGAGATGGAACCGCCTTTGTATATGCTTGGAACACTGATGTGACATAGGTTCCTTAGCTTGTGTAATATCTCCATGGTTGTCACAATATATCTCAATTACATCGATGATGCTTGGAACCACCCCAAGTTTTAAGATGAACTTCTTGTTTCAAACAACCTCCTTTGTTGCATTGGATGCAGAAATATACTCAGTTTCCATTGTAGAATCCACAACTATCTATTACTTAGAACTCTTCCATCTCACATCTCCATTGTTGAGGCAAATCACAAATCCATACTGCAATTTGTATTCATGTTTGCTATCTGGAAGCTTGCATCAGTGAACCCTTTACCACCAACTCTTTCCTCTTTGTTGTAGACAAGGAACTGGTTCTTAGTTCTTCTCATATAATTAAGGATGTTGGTCATGGTCGTCCAGTGACTCTCACCTAGATATGACAATGTTTTTCATGCTTAAGGCATATGAGACATCTGGATGAGTACATAACATTTCTCACATGATAGATCTAATTGCATAAGTATATGGAATCTTATCCATGCACTCCCTTTCTTCACAAGAAATGGTGACACCATGAGACATAGGTAGGTTGCCTCTCTTCCAAGTTTTCCATGCTAAACCTCTTCAATACATTGTCAATGTTTGGGCTCTGACTTAGTCTAAGAAGCCTTCTAGATCTATCTCTATAGATCAGGATTCCTAGGATGTAGGACACTTCTCCTAAATCTTTCATAGAGAATGTATTTCCTAGGCAGGTCTTTACCATTTGTAAATTAGGTATGTCATTCCCCATTAGTAGTATGTCATCCACATACAATATGAGGAGTACAATCATGATCCCACTAACCTTCTTGTAAACACATGGTTCATCTTCATTTTGACTTAAGACAGAATCTTGGACTATTTCATCAAATTGAAGATTCCATCTTTGAGATGCTTTCTTCAATCCATAGATTTTCCTTTCTATCTTATAGACTTCATTTACATCCTTTTAATTTATAAAATCCTCATGTTGCGTTATATACACATCCTCAAGAACATTCTTGTTAAGAAATTCAGCTTTAACATCCATCTACCATATCTCATAGTCCTGATAAGATGCAATGGCTAGCATGATCACGATGGACTTAACCATGGAAACTAGAGAAAAGGTTTCATCATAGTCAACACCTTGAACTTGTTTGAAACCCTTTGCAACCAATCCACCTTTGTAAGTTTGTACATTACCATCTATGTCGGTCTTCTTCTTAAAGACCCACAACACCCTATGGGTTTTACCCCTTTAGGTGGTGTAACGACCCACGATTTCAAGCCTCATAGAAAATAGTCTTAAAAGGAATGATTCGAATACCCATATCACCAAGGTGCACCTCCTTTTCAAGGAGCCCATCACTAAAGAACTCCATGGTTAAGAGTGCTCATCCTGGAGTAGTACTAGGATGGGTGACTAGTCTAGAAGTTTATCCTGGCTTACGCTTGAGTGAGGACAAAGCATGAATTTAAGGATAGTGGTGGTCTGTGGGGCTAGTCATCATTCTTGAATCTTTACTGGAGCCTTGGGTAGTGGGCCCGGGTGTTAGTAATGGTATCAAAGCCATAACACCTCTAATATATGGGGCCCTCATGGGCATGTAGCATGTCAGCCTTAAGCTGTGTGGTCTAGACAAGTTGGAAAGGGTTATCCATTGAGACAAGATTGAGTTGCCCCTTGCATGGGTAGTTGTGGATGGGAGTTGGGTGTCCATGGGCCATTTTGGGTCTGCACAAAATAGGGAAAATATTATGAGGTTGTATTTTTGAAACTTGATGAGGACGTCAAGAGTCTAAGTGGGGGAGATTGTAACGTCCCAGGATTTGAGGCCTCAAAGAAAAAAATATTAAAAGGAATGATCAGACCATCCATATCACCAAGGTGCACCTCCTTTTCAGGAAGATCATCATTAAATAACTTTTTGGTTAAGTTTGCTCATCTAGGAGTAATACTAGTATGGGTGATTAGTCGGGAAGTTTATTCTGGCTTGCGCTTGAGTGAGAACAAAGCGTGCAGTTAAGGTTAGTGGTGCTATGTGGAGCCATTTGTCATTCCTAAATCTCTAGTGGATCTTTGGGGAGTGGGCCTGGGTGTTATAGGTGGATCCACCAAGGTCAATACTTGTTGGTGTACCTAGATTCCATCTCAGATCTCATGGCCTCAAGCCATTTCGTGGACTGTGGTCCCTTAATAACTTCTAGGGAGGTAATTGAATCATCATCAAAGACCAACTCATTGCCTTATTGAGTCAGTAGATAACCAAATCTATCTGGATCAAGGCATGTCCTACTAATTTATGAGATTCTAGTGACACATGAGGAATTTTAGATTCTATAATGGCTTGTGATTCTTTATGTTCCTCTTGTACCTCTATAGGTTCAATGCTTTCTTGATGGTCTCAAAATTCTTTGAGTTCTACTTTCCTCTCACCGGTTCCTTTAGAAATTAATTCCTTTTTTAGGAATGCAACATCCTTGGAAGCAAACACTTCATTGTCAGTTGGGTTATACAAGTATTATCCCTTAGTTTCTTTGGGATAACCAACAAAACAACATTTATCTGATCTAGGGCCAAGCTTCTTAGGAAACATTTTCTTGGCATAAGCTTCACATTCCTAAATCCTCATAAAATACATTTTGGGATGCTTCTCAGACCATATCTCATATGGTGTCTTTTGAACCAATTTACAAGGTACATGGTTGAGTGTAAAAACTGTGATTTTTAGAGCATAACCCCAGAAGGAAGTCGGAAGATTGGAAAAAATCATCACTAATCGCACCATGTCTAGCGATGTGTGGTTCATTCTTTCTGATACGCCATTGTGATATGGCATTCCAGGTGGAGTTCATTGTGATACGATACCATAGGCACACAGAAGGTCCTCCAACTCTTGGCATAAGTGTCCTCCACCTTGATCTGAATGAAGTCCCTTAATACTTTTACAAAGTTGGTTCTATACTTCATTCATGATATCCTTAGAACTTTTCAAGAGTTTCTGACTTATGTTTCACCAAGTAAACATAACCATACCTATTGAAGTCATCGGTAAAGGTAATGAAGTACGAATAACCACCTCTAGTATTTGTTCTAAAAGGGTCGCATACATCAGTATGTATGAGTCCTAATAGATCACTAGCACGGTCACTATTTCCAGTGAATGGATTCTTGGTCATCTTGCTCAACAAACAAGATTCGCGTGACTCTATTGATTCAACATCAAAAGAGTCTAGATAACTATACTTATGGAGTCTAGATATGTGTTTCTCATTGATGTTCCCTAGAAGACAACGCCAAAGATATGTTTTGTTTGAGTTATTGAGTTTAAACCTTTTGATATTTATGTTATAAATATTTGTCTCAAGATCTAATAAATAAAGACCATAGGACATTGTGGCACTGCTATAAAATATCTCATCTTTTGTAATAGAACATTGACCATTCGTATATGAAATTCATATCTATCCTTGTCCATACAAGACACTGAAATAATGATTCTATTTATAGTAGGTGCAAAATAGTAGTTCTTTAACATTAAAAACCTTATGGGAAGAGATAAATTAAAGGTTCCAACTATAGTGGCATCAACTGTAACACACAGTTCAACCTTGCCCATTTGTAAAGGCTTACTTCTTTTTAAATCTTCCATATTCGATTATATGTGAGATATACATTCGTTATGTAGTACCCAAGATGAAGAAGTAGACAAATTTATCTCAATAATATATATACCTAAAGTGAAGATCTTGATACCCCTCCTTCTTCTTCCTTAGTTCCTCCAGGTAGAAAAGGCAATTCCTCTTCTAATGTCCAGACTGGAGATAGTGATGACAATTTCCTCCCTGGTTCACCCCTCCCTTTACTTTAACTGTACAAGACTTGGGCTTTGATACTCGTCGTTTTGCAATATCAATCACTAAGATGGTTAATCCTAGAGTTTAAACCATTTTTACTTCCGGTTTTAAGGGTAGTATAGAAGGGTCGATCCCACAGGACAACTATTTAGAGATTGTTCTTAGAACCCAAAGATTGAAGAATTTTATTATTTGTTTTCGGTATTTTTCTTTTTATTAAAGTAGAAAGTAAAGTCCAGTTGGGGGTTTGAATGATTACACTAATACAAGAAGAAAGACACTTAACAAGAATAAACATGCACAAATAAAAAGATTGTTAACACAAGCAAAACTATATGAATGGAAGACTAAGGATTAAAGTAAACAAAGGATGTGGTGATTAAATCAAGAGAAGGAAATCAAGGCTCGTAGGGGTTTTTACCACCTTAGCCTAGGTGATAACAACTAAATCTTAAATGACGATTTGATGAAGGCTTGCAAAATAAAAACTCACAAAAGAGAAACTCCACATGAGCCCATTGGTCTTGGTGCTCATGCTTCCTAGTTTATCATCCTAAAAGATGAAAATCCACAGTCATATCAAAACGTCTATGTAATCAATTTTATTGTTCTAAATCCGGATTCCCATGGTCATATCCATCCGGATTAACATGCGATCCGAAGATCAATCATTCAATTAAAGTCAATTACCATCTAATCGTTTAACAAGAAGTCATTAAAACTATATCTAAGGGGTTATTCCCCTTGCCCCGATAAAAGACTACTCACACATGGAAAAATGGGAGAGAGAGGAAGAAAGAAATGAAGTCATAGTCTAGCCCAGAAATCAGGAGATTAATCCTTATGCTAGAGACGATGAAATGGCTTAGTTCTTTGTTCCTTGCTCCAGAAATAAAGAACTGAAGGAAGGAGATTAAAACTAAAGACGAGAGAAAAGATAAGAACAAGAATGAAAGAGCTATGCTTGAACCAAACCTACTTTATTGCATAATATGAGAATGATTACAAGATTAATTGCTGCAGAACTCCAAAATATAAGAAATCCAAGATGCCTTGGGAGGAGGAAGTGTCCTTCCTTTTATAGGAGAAGGAGGGGTAGGCTATCCAAAAAAAGATGAGGGAAAAAGAGAGGGAGCTATCCTTTTGAATTTTCAAGATTTAGTCAATAGGAATTTGATAGACTTTAATTGTCTTGACCATGTAACTCTCTTCAATACAGATTCCCGCAGCAGCAATTTCGAACGCATTTAACTCTTGTAAAACGCACAAAAGCGGTACAAATAATAGGTTATTCTTTTAGGAAATTAAATTTCCTTTCCAATGAATACTTGTACACTCAATTTGGACTTTGGATGCAAGAGTTATGGCACTTTTGGTGACAGATATACAATAATTACAGGACTGCTGCAAATTGTGCAATTATACTCTAAGAATATTTATCCCATTTCCTACAAAATCCAAGAAAATATGATTAAAATTATTCTTGAATAGAAAAATATAATATAATATAATTAATTATAAAACTAAGAAAATAGATAACAAAACAATCATAAAAAGATATCTAAAAGATGCAAATAAAAGTGATGAAAATACATTTATCAAAATACCCCGGACTTGAATTTTTGCTTGTCCTCAAGCAAGTAAATCACAAATAAAGTCCAATTTATACTCCCAATATGCCATGCTCACCTTAATAACATCACTACAATCCTCACCTCCAAATTTTGGCCAAGTGACCCGATCTCCTAGAACCACATAGCATAAAATTCTATATTTCCTATCAAAACAATTGTCAAATCTAGCTTCTAAAATAAGAATTTGTAGAAAAATAGGCATCTCTTACTTTCTCTTTGACACTCTCAATTTTTTTTTACTCTTTTTTTTTAAGTTATTGCACAAGAATAGGATGAATATGGGGGTGTGAAAACAAAGAAAGAAGTGATGAAAATATATTGATCCCTCCTCTATTCGACTCGGGATATGAATTTATAGAGTTGTGGCTACTTTGGTCACAACTTTTTTTATGTGCACTTTTGGCATCTTTTGATGGTACGCCCCTTTGTGGGGTACGGAGTTTTCATTTTGGGAAGCATGCCAACCCAAACTTGATTTTTGTCTGGTGGTGATTCTTTGCTTCTCTTTTTTTAGAAGAAAAATAGAGGGAAGGAAGAGATGTTCTTGTGCTTATAACTTTCAAATTTTTTTTTCATATATTTTTGTCAGAGAGTTTCATTGCTCTAGTTAGAGTATTCCTATAAATCACATCATATAAATTTTATAACAAGATAATCCATTGTTTAAATATAGGGAAAATTATGTTTGGTTCTGATCGATTCCTTATGACTTGTCAACTATTCCGAGGAGTGATGTTATTAAGGATCCTAGGTGACATGGTGGTTTCAGACATGACAATTTGTAACAATTTTTGCAAAGGATTTACTAAATTCAAAGGGGTACAATGATAAACATTTATTCATATTGGCCGACTAGATAAAGGCCATTTTACAACAAAAGAAATAAAAACATGGTCGACTAGATAATGGCCATGAACAAAGTAACCGTATGCAAAACAAAAAAGGTAGAAATAATGCAAGAATTAAAAAGATAAGGGGGTGGAATAGAAACATACCACCCACCTCCACCCCGGACTAAGATTGTTGCTCGTCCCGAGCAAAATCAAAACCCGAGATGGAGAGAAGAGAAGAGCGAGGATTTCTAGGTGGCCCAGGTAGCTCAAAAAATGTCCAGCTGAAGGGGATGTGTATGAGGGCTGGGACATTTATCTGAGGAGCTTCATAATGTACCCTATGATAGGATAATTGTAGAAGCTCAGTGGGGTGCTCATATTTTCTTTCACCTCGCATTCCCTCCAATAATATCCATAGATCTTCCTTCGATAGCAAGGGAAGTGTTGGAGATGGATGTGGATAAGGGGAGGTTGACGGGTACCCGACTAGTAATGCCAGTAGAGCATGATGAACTGAGTCGGGTGGAGGATCTGGTTCACATTTTCCACCATCATGATGACCTGCATATGGGAGAATTGATGCTAATACAAAAAATTTAAAATCATTTACAAAAGTGTTTTGTTTCTCCTTAAAATTAATGCCATCAACATTGGGTTTGGTAAGTTTCATTGTTGATGTAACATATGTCTCTAATTTTTTTGTACAAGGGTTCCCCAAGTATTTAGGAGGGATGATGATGTCTTCCTTGCAAACAATAGAAGGGGGTGTGTGGGATTCTTCCAATGGTGGTATCTCCCCTTCTAGATCAGCCATGTGTGGGATGAAAATTGGCTGTGACGGCTCGGGAAGAATCATAAAGGGGGTTAGATTCTCGTTATCCAAAATAGACTCAAAAGAAGAGTATTGGTCTATGGTATCATTCATATTTATGTTGAGGATGGGAGGAGTTGTTGGATCTTCATAATGACTCTCCTTCTTTGACATTTCATATTCAAGTAAATGAGTCTCTAAAGGAAAGATAGGGATACCAACGTCCTCATCACACACAAAATATGGCTCCATGGTTTGTGCTATTTCTTCAGGATCTGATATATATGACACAAAATAAGGATCATCATCATCGTCATCATCATGATGAACCATCTTGGGTTGCTTTAAGTCTTCCATAGATTTTTGTGCTTGGGCCTCTAGTAAGGTTGCTAAAAGGGCTTGGCTGGTTTCTAGGTTTTTCTGTCCTTCTACCACCATTTTTTCTAAAGCCCCAAGTCTCTCTTTTAGTTGATTTTCATTATTAGATTCATACATCCCAAGTCCTCACCATTCCCCCCATAAGGATCTTGGTCATGGTACCCAATATGTTAGTTGTGGTGTTGCTCCTCATAATAATCTTCAGAAGATGGTGGATTGTTATTTCCATTGCTCTCATCATGGTGGGAAGATACAATATTACAAGGTGTCACCGAGTCATGGGGGAACATATTTGGAACATCTGGGTTTTGGGATTGGGCTTTCAACAAGGTGGCCATCAAGGTTTGTCTAGTTATGATTTTTTCTACCATCTTCTCTAGGGACCTAAGTTTCTCTTCTTGTTGGGGATTATATTGGGTATCATAGATAGGTCCATTTCCCCCAAAATTTTGTTGGTCATACCCTCTCTCAGAATATGGATAGCAAGGCTCCCCATATTGGTTCTCAGAAAAATAAGGATTTACATTGTACCCATTAGGATGAAAGGGCTCATAGAGAGGGGTGCTATGGGATAAATTTGGACAGGCAAGAGATGCATGGTTGCAATGACCACAATAATAACATTGTGGGGGATATTGCAATGCCCACTCCATTTGAAAGGTTTTTTTACAATTCAAAAAAGAACTAAAGATTTTGTACAAGACCGTAAATTACAAAAAAAAACATAAGCTAAGGGATTATGACTCAAGGTTAAAATTTACAAAACTAACTAAAATTACAATATTTTACAAACTAGCGTATTTGCAGAAAAAACGGACTGCGGGAATGGAAACTCGGCAGAAGGAGGAGTAGCAATTCTGAAATGTTACTCGGAAGGCATAAAAAAGGAAAAAAAGTTTTTTCAAAAATTTTGGGGTTTGAAAGAAACAATCCGTTGTCCCCGGCAACGGTGCCAAATTGATACTCGTCATTTTTCAATATCAATCACTAAGATGGTTAATCCTAGAGTTTAAACCTTTTTTACTTCCGGTTTTAAGGGTAGTATAGAAGGGTCGATCCCATAGGACAACTATTTAGAGATTGTTCTTAGAACCCAAAGATTGAAGAATTTTATTATTTATTGTTGGTATTTTTCTTTTTATTAAAGCAGAAAGTAAAGTCCAGTTGGGGGTTTGAATGATTACACTAATGCAAGAAGAAAGGCACTTAACAAGAATAAATATGCACAAATAAAAAGATTGTTAACACAAGCAAAACTATATGAATGGAAGACTAAGGATTAAAGCAAACAAAGGATGTGGTGATTAAATCAAGAGAAGGAAATCGAGGCTCGTAGGGGTTTTCACCACCTTAGCCTAGGCGATAACAACTAAATCTTAAACGACGATTTGATGAAGGCTTGCGAATTAAAAACTCACAAAAGAGAAACTCCACATGAGCCCATTGGTCTTGGTGCTCATGCTTCCTAGTTTATCATCCTAAAATAAGAAAATCCACGGTCATATCAAAACGTCTATATAATCGATTTTATTATTCTAAATCCGGATTTCCATGGTCATATCCATCCGGATTAACATGCGATCTGAAGATCAATCATTCAATTAAAATCGATTACCATCTAATCGTTTAAGAATAATTTGTTAAAACCATGGCTAAGGGGTTATTCCCCTTGCCCCGATAAAATACAACTCACACATGGAGAAATGGGAGACGGAGGAAGAAAGAAATGAAGTCATAGTCTAGCCTAGAAATCAGGAGATTAATCCTTATGCTAGAGACGATGAAATGGCTTAGTTCTTTGTTCCTTGCTCCAGAAATAAAGAACGGAAGGAAGGAGATTAAAATGTCAAAATAATAGGATATTCTTTTAGGAAATTAAATTTCCTTTCCAATGAATACTTGTACACTCAATTTGGACTTTGGATGCAAGAGTTATGGCACTTTTGGTGACAGATATACAATAATTACAGGACTGCTGCAAATTGTGCAATTATACTCCAAGAATATTTATCCCATTTCCTAAACAATCCAAGAAAATATGATTAAAATTCTTCTTAAAGAGAAAAATATAATATAATGTAATTAATTATAAAACTAAGAAAATAAATAACAAAACAATCATAAAAAGATATCTAAAAGATGCAAATAAAAGTGATGAAAACACATTTATCAGGCTTCTGGCTAGCTTTAGAAATCTTATTAGCTTTGCCTTTTCCCTTTGACTTCCCTTTTCTACAGATCATCATCATAAAATTGGGCTTGTCTTTCTTCATTTGCGCTTGACATGCCAAGCAATTCTGACAATGGCTTGTTAAAATTGTTCACATTGTAGTACATGAAAAACTAGCTATATGACTCTAGCAGTGATTGTTGAATCACATTCGTGGCCAACTCTTGACCCAAAGGAAATCCCAATCTAGCAAGGTTCTCCACATACCCAATAAGCTTGATCAAATCAGAACCTACTAGATCTCCTTCTACCATGTTGCACTCAAGCAGTGCCTTGGAGACATCATGTCTCTCATATCTTGCCTGATCCTGGTACATGTTCTTAAGATGTGTTACAATATCAATAACATCCATGTTTTCATGTCGTCTCTGCAAGAAATTGACATCTATGACATATTTGAAGTACTTCTAGTAAGTATCCCTATCATCCTTAGGCTCATTGAGAGCAATTCATCGGGCTCTGATGTTTCCAGGACATAAGCTTGCGCTCCTATGTGAGAACAATTCTCAACGTCCTAAACCAGTTATGAAAAATTTTCACATTCAACTTGTCCTTCTCAAGGACCAATCACAAAGAAAACGTGTTATTTGTCATCATTTGATTCTACAAAAGAAATTTACAATTTGTCAAAACATTTTTTATTTGATTTGATTAAAATAATATTTAGTGATATTTAATTAGGCCTTTAATTAATTATCGTTCCCACTATTCTATTCAAATTGATAAGCCTCACTTATCAATTAAAAAAAATTCATCGTACAATCTTTTAATGAGCCAAGATCCATATCTCATCAAATCACGAGTCAACTTCGGTTGATCCCCTACAACCAAATTATTTTGGTAGGAAATATTTGTCAATTGCATCATATGCAACTCTTGATAGATGGTATGCACAAATCTTTTCCATATTCCATCTCTATGCTTCTAGGTACTTAATTTCATTAAGATCACCTAGTTAAGCCTGACCCAAAAGCCAACACGATAGAATATGCACCCTACTTTGACAGATCTACATATCTACCATCACAATTCCATGAGATGGACGGTCCACCATGCTTTGACGTAACCTACGCTTAGTCGATCAAGCTTTTCATGGTGCTTCTTATGGAAAGCATCTAAGACTTAATATTTTATTTGAGAGATTTTATATATACAAATATACATATCCAATCACCACAAACTTATAGTATGTATCATATAAATAATATCACCAACCACATACATGCAATCCATAAACACAAAAGCATTGGTTATGGCCATACGACGGTAATCCTTTGGATGTATAAAGGATTACTATCCACATATGGTCTTTCACATCTCATGCAATGACAACCTATGAATATCACATGAGCCTACATTTTATCAACATCAAGATGAACAACTTCATAGACGCTCCTTGGTCTTGGATCTTCAAGTTGCCTCTTCGCTCCTTGGAGTTGGATATTCAAGTTGCCTCTTCTCAGAGTCTTCTTAAACTAAATATGTTTTGATCTCTATTACATTATGTAAAAGGAGAACCTCGATTTATATTCGAGGGGAGTTTAGAGGGAATACAATTAATAACACTTAGAGATAGAAGATGAGGCTCAACATGCAAGTTGAATACTTATACAAAAGGATCCATGCACAACCTATTACATCCAAGCACAAGATAACCAACCACATCATTCACAAGAGGTGTCCTAGGACATAACCATGCAAGCACTCATCACACAAAACATTTTCAATGGTGACATATATGATTTTATAGGTATGTCTATATATACATATATACATTAAGATTGCAGTCCATTTAATGTGGGTCATTCCCCATTAAAGAAATTTTGAATCCCACACAGACTATGTTGGGTACACAAGGGCAGAAAACCTAAAAGGTCGATGAAAGGCCGCCTCTCACGGGGTCTCAGGGGCAACGCCCCTGAAAGGACTATGAAATTTCACTTTCTTACACTAGGAAAAATCATATTTTTTCATAGTCAACCCCATCCGTCAAGTTAAAGAAAAAGGTCTGCGGCATATTTGCATTTAGGTTAGATATGTACATTAATAGTTTTAAGTTTGCATCGCATGCAATCAAAGAAAATGGTATATAGAAATATCGATCATATCAAAATAAATCTAAATATGCCATAAATTGACGTGTGGCTCTGATACCACTGTTGGGTTTGGTGGAGGCGATAGACGCAACAAAAAAAATAAAAAAACTCTCCACACATACCCTACCAGCAGATCTCGTCAATAAAAACATATTCATAAGGAGGTTATGTGGGATATACTCCATCCCGAAGCAAGTCCAGTACCGTCCCTTCGTGTTGTGATGTGCATCACTCCTCGCATGCATAGGCGGTCCAAGTCCATCCTCCAAATACATGCATTACAATGTATGCATCTATACTTCATCCATACATATGGATAGAAACTCCACGCCGCGCTTCTCAAGTTGGCAGGAAGGATACCCTTCTACTTGACAACATGCTGGCATCATGTCGCTCTCCTTCTCTCTTCCTTGGAGACAATGACAACTAGGATACACATATAAGAGTGTTGTCGTAATGGTCCATCTGTCATGCCCCTATAAATAGGAGATAGAAGGAAGAAGGGTTTCCCAAAACCCTTGGGTAAAAAGATATTATGGTTGCATTTAAAACGAGCCTCTCATGGGTTATTAAAAGAATATTCTAGAATGAATTAATTAAATAATTAATCATAATAGTTTATTAAATAATCTTTATTATCCAGGTTTACTCAATTGCTATGGATCATCAAGTCGACATAATAAAAGAATATAATGAATTGACTTAAATAATTTAACCAATTAACTCATATTGCATTCCATACTAATCTAGTAGATTACCTAAATGTGTTAGTAATTAGTTTGATTCAAAACATTTTCAATCACGTCCACAATTATACTCTTATTCCAATAACACCCTATATGTGTGACCTGGTAGGCTCCAAATTACATTGGTAGTGATATTCATAATTATATTATGATTTCACAATCAATGATGGGTATCTTGTAGGGGCGGGCATAATTCAATTTGGTTCGTTTTACTACTAACTGAACCATACATGCCAGCTTGGATTTTTTTTCAAATGGAACCAAATCATTAACTACTCCAAAACTAACCAAATTGGACTGTTGATTTGTGATTTGGTTTGGTTTAGTTTGGTTCAAAACATTATATAAAAAAATTATACGGGTTTATACTATTTTTATGAACAAATAATCATTTTCATCATTTCAATCAAGACATATAGAATGATAAACAAACTTTGTTAAAAAGGCATTGTTTAGAAATGGATAATAAAAGAGAACATATATAATCTTTATGTAAACAATGTCCAACTAGCTTCAAATAAGTATTTCCTATACCACATAGTCTAAAAATTTGTAGTGCTTAATTTAATTAATTTAGCATTTATTTACACAAACTTTTGAGTATCACAAAATTAAATTTACTTAAGCATTTTTCATAGTATAAGTATATATATATATATATATATATATATATATATTGGTTTGGTTAAACTGCACCCTAATTCGAAACTGAACTATTCTTTAATGGTTCGTAATTTTTTGGAACCAAACCATTCACCCCCATAAAACCAAACAAAACTAGTCGGTTCGGTTCGGTTCATTTGAGTTTAATGGTTTAGTTTGGTTTTGTTCCCAGCCCTAGTATCTAGCAAGACTTCATTACTACCCAAGTAATTGAAGAAGTTGGAGAACAATCTTCAACCTACAAATTGTAATTGATGTTTTAGTAATTGTAAAGTCCTCTGTCTCTTATATCTGGATTGAACTCGAGGCATGGAGAAGTTATCCTCTTCAATATTCAATCCATGTTCTTTGATATAGAGTAGACTGTCTGAGATATGTGTAAGCTCAATATAACATACTCACTCACACCACCATGGCCATTCATTTCTTGGTCTTTCTTATAAAGTGGCCAAGATATCAAACTCCTATAGGAGGGAAAAATTCCATCTACATCACTCTTAGTCATCCCCATGTGTCACACTGTCCCTGAGCACCACCTTTATGGAAACCCTTATTTAGGATCACGGTGGATGATGCTAAAGTACACCAAATGACATGTGATAAGTGTAGTGATTTTAGTCTATGAACCACAATCACCACCATCACTATGAGAGATGACTCTGACTATCAGTCATGGCTCCATGTGTCACTCTCAAGATGGGTCTGCCTGATACACTATTCTCTAATAAGTATCCATGTGCTTGGTTTGATATCACATATGAATAATGAGATTATGTCCTCAAAAAACACACACTCTAGTCTTACGTGCTATTGTTGTCTATTAGCCTTCCACAATAACATATGACTAGGAACATACTAAGAATGTATACACTCCTGACATCCATATAGTTTCATCGTTCAGGTCCTCAACCTGAAGACATATGTCATTCATTAATGCCATTCTTTATACATTTATTATGTTTCATCATTATATCATAACTGAATAAAATAGAATAAGTAGGAAGTTTCCTTTATTATTAATTAAATCATTTAAAATATATGTCATTACAATCATCATATGATTGGATCTCTGGGCATACATACCAACATAAACTCCTATTCCAAGTGCATCCTATGTGTGTGACTCTAACGATTCCAAGTTATGTTGGCAGTGAATGCCCATAAATAGTTTATGACATCAAAAGCAATGAGTGGTATCGAGCAACATAGCATTGCTACCCAAGTAATTGGAAAGTTGGAGAACAACTTCAACCTACAATCTATGATTGGTGTTATAGTGTTTGTATAGTTCCTTTGCACTAATATCCAGATTCAACTTGAGGCATGGAATTGTCATCCTCTTCAACATTCAATCCATGTTCCTTGAACTAGAGAAGACTGTCTGAGATATATGTAATCTCAATATTACATATTGACTCAAATGAGCATGGCCATGCATTTCTCATTCTCACTTATCAAGTGACTAGGATATTATACTCTCGTAGGAGGGACAAATCCCATCTACATCACTCACAACCGTCCCCATGTGTCACGGTACACCCAATCGTCACATTGATGGAAACCCTTATTCAAGATCATGATGGATGATGTCAAAGTACACAAAATGACATGTGATGAGTGTAGTGACTTTAGGTTTAAAAATCACAATCACCACTAACACTATAAGAGATGATCATGACTATCAATTATGGTTTCCATGTATCACTCTTAGGGTGGATCTGTCTGATACACTATTCTCTAACAAGTATCTATGTGTTTGGTTTGATATTACATATCATGAATGATGAGATTTTTTCATCAACCAACACACACTCTAGTCCTATGTGTTATTATTGTCTATTAGCCTTCCACAATAACGTACGACTAGGGACATAACAAGAATGCATATACTCTTAATATATGTATGATCTCATTGTTTAGGTCATCAATACAAAGATATATGTCATTGAGTAATATCTTTCTTCATAAATTTATTATGTTACATCATTATCTCATAAATGAATAAAATAGAATAAATCAGAAGATTGCCTTTATTACTAATCAAATCATTTACAAGATATTCTATTAAAATCATCATATGATTGGTTTTCTGGGCATACATACCAACAAAATGTATGAAGATGAATCATCTTGTGAGGTTAGTGAAGTATGATGTTCCATAGGGGGTCTATGCTAAGAGGGTTATTCAAAAGAGTAGGGAGATTAGGGTCAATAATTAATCAAGAGTAAGGTAACTCCCCTTCTAGGCTAGTGAATGTTCTCAATCAACCGCTACCTTCTTAGGGTGTCCCCATACATTGTGGTTCCTAAACTAAAACCCTTGGCAAAAACCTTGATGCCCTGATCCTCACCTAATATGATGAGTTCATCTTGGTAACAGAAGCGAAGAGAGGCCAAAAGGGAGGGATACTTCGCTGACATCTCAAAATTGGTGATGAAGTTTGAAGTGGGTTTCAGTCTAGTTTTAGGTCACAGTCTAGGACCATATAGGTAGCATGATGGTCTAGTTTTAGGTCATAGTGTAGGACCATGAATTATGGGTGGCCCATGGATTATGAGTGGAGCATGTATTATGGTTGAACCATACATAGGAAAGTAGCATCTCAGTTGCATTTAAAAACTATTTTCTTTATGGGGGTTTTTAAGCAGGTTAATTGCAAAAAAAAATCATTTAACCTTTTAGAGAATGTTTAATTTTTTAAAAAGGTTGTTTCTCTTTGATCTTTTTTTATTTTGAAAGATATTGTTAATCTGTGAAAGACTGTTTGGCTTTAGAAGCGACAATGAATTTTGAAAGTATGTCTAATTTTGAAAAAGATTGCTAATCTTTGAAAGATTGTTTGATTTCAAAAGAGACAATCTTTTGAAGATTTTTAATTTTGAAAAATAAATATTGATTATTTATGGAAAAAGATTTATAAACTTTGAAAGATTGTTTTTTTAAATGATTGTCAGTCTTTGAAGGATTGTTTGGTTTAAAAAACAATTGTAAATCTATGAAAGAGCTTTTGGATTTTGAGAAGTTTGTTAATCATTGGAAGATTGGTTTTCAGAACAATTATTAATGCTGAAAGGTTGTGAGATTTTGAAAAAGATAGCTAATCTTTAAAATATTGTTTAGTTTTTTATTATTGGCCTACAAATGGAGATGTTAGCAAAAATTTGAATTATTCAAGCAACAATTACAAGACCCATGAATAGAAAGAAAATGAGTCTCCACTTTTAGCCCATTCACTTAGATCATCTGTACGTCATCAATAAAGTGTGACCTTAATAGGAAGCATTGGTACTTAACTTTTTGATGGTAATATGGAACACATACAGGGGATAACCCGAGTTCAATAGATAGGGGTATTTCTTCAGATACACCTTGTGACCATAGAGACCACAATCAATGTGAGTGCTAAGAGAGGGGGGCGTCCTCAAGGTAGTTGGGCATATATCTTAGGTCATGCTTGGTTTGTGGGATGGGAAATGAATTGGATACTGGGAGGTAGAGGATTGGTCGGTACACAAAAAGGAAGGGAAAGCCAAAATAACAACATGTGTTTAGATACACCTTGGACAGGATAGGATTGTTTTTCCTCAATTCAAAAATTGTTCCTATCCTAATTTCAGTGATGTTCCTGGTTTAGGCTAGCCAATGCTAATCGCAAGATTTACAATCTAGACATTGTTCTTCCTTGCTCCTCATTTTCTTGATTCAGATGATAGTTTTCTTTTTACTTTCTTCAATAAAAAACATGGAGGGCATGCATGAAGCGCTTGTAGTAGAACCATGTACGGCGTGGAACATATCGACTATACTTGCTTGTTCAGATAATAAATTTGGAGGCAGTGGCTATAATTCTACAGAAAATCATCCGCACAAGACTCCTAAAGCATCAACTTCCTCCTTTTCAGCTAGCATTTACAGTGAGCCACTACTTTGATATAGATTTGGAAGTAAACAACAGCACGATCTAGACAGGATTAAAGCTACAAATGATTAGAAGATGCCAAATGCATTGTGTTGGAAGAAGAGTGTGTTTGACCGGAGAGGCTACAAGTGGAAGATAGAATATAAGTTACTCATTGTGAGTCCGATTACATGTCGAGAGTCGGGAGTCGGGGTCGGGGGTCATGAATCGGCTATATTGTCTTAGTACCTTGGGGTGCGAGAGTCGAAACTCCCAGCCACCAGGGACTTTTTCTACAACTGGACTAAAATATGGATGCTTATTTGAGTTAAACAAATGTGGGTTGGGCAATATTGGTGGTATAAAAATCCTATCCTATGTAGAGTCCCGCAAATCAAATGGGGCCTTAATGTTATGTCGATACCTTTTCTAACACCCTTGCGCCACATCCATTGATCCAAAGTTAGCACCATCACATGTTTTGTAGATGCATGGGTTTATTGGTGTGCATGTGCAAGTGTAAATTTTCTCTAAAGCAAACCCACCATAATAAAGTAGGAGAGATTCTTATAACCATACTAACAAAAAAAAGTTATTAATAAAGAAAATATCTTGTTAACAACATATAGCTTCACTCATTCTTTCCTCTCTTTTTTAAAGTTTTTTTTTTATTTTTTTGTTTGAGCTTTTTATTTTACTTTTCATAAAAAGTCCTGAAAAGATGAAAGAAATGGATTCAAAATCCTAAAAGGAAAAATGAATTTGAAACCCTACAAACATAGAAGTTACTCAAAAAATGAAAAGATAAAGAATAGAAAAAGGAGAAAGTGACAAAAAAGAAGGTACTGAGCAGACACCACATCAGATGGGGGGATAGAGACCAGATGGATTGCCTCAATCCATGACTCTGACAGCTCAGAGAATGCAATGATGCACCACTTGGTTTTTGAACCATCCACCCACAAGGATTTTGTGCAACAAACATTAGAGCGAAAAGAAAAAGAAAAATATAAAACAACTCTAAAACCAAGTAAAATATTTAAATTGAAGAAGAAATATGAAAATCAAATTAGATCATCTGGAATATCTCCAACATAATTGTCAAGTTGTCACACCCTGCCCAAAAATATATATATCTTCTATGTATGTTTGGTGATAAAAATTATGTCAGAGATCACATTGGAAAATGATAAAACAAGATGAGATTGGAATCATCGATGCTTTATCTGGAAAACCAATATGGAAATCTTGAATCCATAGTATAGAACGGATCAATTCTAACATTCGAACATCATATAGATAAGAAAAACAAAATGCATAATAAGAAATTAGATATGATGATATTGTTACAAGTGGGGAAGGCTATATTCACCCTGAATCATATCCAAAGTAACCATAAAAGTAATATAGATTCATTATTTATATATATAAATGCAACATTATGCATACTCAACATGTATATTACATGATAGATTAATTATAACTTTTGAATTATATTTTATCTAAAATACATTCGACCAGTCATGTTAATAAGTCTACAAGAACAATAGACCAAAGCATTTAAATTATATAAATCCATTTGGTATCGACACATTTCTAATAATTATAATATAATCTAACCATATATGTTGGACTTATACTACTTTATTACACATGTTTCAGAAATTATCTCGACCAACTTGTAGACCATAATTGAAATATATAGTGTGTTTTCAAATTAATGGTAAGTTAGTAAAATCCCACAAATAAATCTATTATACACTATTATATGTTCAAAAGTTAGGATATGCTGAGATTTTTAAACATTATTAGTCAAACAATATCATTTTTAATTAAATGGTTGGAATGAATTAGTAAGTTACCAAGTATAGTTGTTTTGCAAATGGTACATAGTATTAAGTTAGATGTACCATTAAATACACTTTTCATGAACTCTATTAGTAAATACATGGTTGAATAAATATGAAAAAATGTTTTATTTTAGTAAGTTATCTAGGCCAATTGTACCCATATGAAATCCAAATCTATTACACATACTAGGTATGTGATAAAATTTTAAATATTATTCAGGCCCAAACAATGCATGCAAATCATTTGTTAATGTAAAAAATGGACATGTGCATGACAAAACTTAGTATGAAGATCGTACTTTCATATATAAATATAGATATGCCAAAAACAAAGAAGGACAAATCATAATCTAGGAAAAAATATATATTTCATCAAACTTCCTCCACATGTTTTTTTTAATTATGTAAATAGAACAACTAATTTATTAGAATACCATTACTATTATACAATTTGAAAAAAAGAAACATCATATAAAACTTCTCACATAAGTTCATGTGTTGCACAAGATTAAGATAATATATTTCTACATGCAGCTGTATTAGAAAGTAAAAAGATCAATTCATAACTACAAAAGTTTAAAAAAAAAATTGTATTTGACACAGAAAAGGACTAGTTTGTAACTCAAAAAATTGTAGAAAATTTCCATTTAAACCCTTCCAAATATTTTCTTATAATTCTAAAGGGTAAACAAAAAAAATCAGTTTACATACACACGGACCAATTCTGAATCTCAAAACTTGGGAAAACATGTAGCTACCATTGTGGTCTTTCTTGTGTAGTACATGTAGCTTTATGAGAGCATAAGAAGATCAATTTGTAATTCTTAAAACAGAAAACATTGTATTTTACACACAAAGAACTATTTTGTTAATAAAAAACTGAAGAAACTACATTTAGATCCTTCTAAGAGTTTTTTAATATAGTATATATGTTCAAAACATAAAGACAAAATATTTGTTCATGGACACTGTGATTAATCTATAGTTCCAAAAAATGAAAAGAAAAACATTTATCCACCTCAGTGGGCTTTCTTATATAGCATACATAAGTCTTCTTATACAATATACAATTTTAAAAAGTAAACAAAAGTGCAATTTACACACACGTGCACCAATTGTAATTTCAAGAAATAAAGGAAAAAATGCATTTAGCCCCCATAGACTTTGTCGTATAGTATAACTAAGTTTTTTTATATAATATATAATTTTAAAAAATAAAGACAAAAGTGTAGTTTATACACATGGGGACCGTTTTGTATTTCTAAAAAAACACATTTAGCCACTTTTGTAGACTTTCTTACATAGAATAAACGATGAAAAAAATAATCACTTATCTTTATCAAGTCTTATTCACAAGTTAGTAGTGAGTTAATACCTTCCTAAAATGAATTAATTAAATAAATATAAAGAAAATTGCAATATTGTGCAGTTCACGACATATACTACATCACGAGTAACAATTTTGTCATCAATAAAATCTAGTTCAGAGTCTAAAAGAAACTTGGATGCTCTTTACATATATATATATAGATTCCAACGTCGGTTGGCATAAGATCATCCACTTATGTGGCAATAAATCATAATGGAAAAGGCATGACCCATGTTGGTTGTGGTAAATCTTGTGCAGTAACTGGAACATAGAATGAATTAATAGTATTGTTGTGCAGATTGTAAACACCCAAATCCAAACACGTCGGCCGGCAATAACATTCTTCATCATCGTCAACAAAGTAGATGCAATCTCTTTCCAGGTTTGGAAAGTCCCTTTTTGTCAGTTGACACTGCCAACGGGTAGTTGTCACCGACGAATATGGCAAAGTCTCCTATGATGTTCATTTCTACCCATGTAATCTGACTTTTATAAAATTTGAAGACTTGGAAACAAATGGTCTTGGGCGTGTCGATGAAGTTGTCCAGTTCGTCATCATCGTTGTTGGCATCTTCTTTTTGTTCTTTCAAGATATCTACATGCATCCATATCAGCGAGAGATGGCAATCTAGATGAACCAAATAACAAGTGGTAGAACCTTTCTTAGATTCCGGAGTTAAGAAAATAAAGTTGGATGTTAGAGCATGAACCGAATGGATAGAAAGATCCGAGTTGATTTCACAGCAAAAAATACGTCGGCCATCATATCTTGCCATATAGAGAATTCCTTCATGTACAGTGAAACTGGAGATCGCCAGCGATATTTCATCGTTGCCTGTCCACGATGAGTCCCCTTGTTTTACATATACAAATTCTTCACAGCAATCAAATACGAGAAGGATTAAATACTTGTAGTGATGATCAGGATTGTCATATAGATTTGCAAGGGAACGATCCGGCTGGTAATCAGGGAATATGATGATGCCTAGGCGGTAATAGCAATATGATGGCCAATATAAGTTGGTCATGATACGAGGGTGAATGCGCTCGCCGGTTACTAGATGAACACATTGGAGTTCAGAGATCTTATGGATATACATCAGCCAGCCGCCAGGAGAGTATGACCTAATGGCACTACACTCGGCCATAACATTCAGAAGGTGGCCGCGGGTCAACTCATAATTATTTTTTTGGAGATAGAGTTAAGATTTGGGCAAACTCACTTCCTTCACGTGCGTCTAAACTTGGAAACAAATGGTCTTGGGCGTGTCGATGAAGTTGTCCAGTTCGTCATCATCGTTGTTGGCATCTTCTTTTTGTTCTTTCAAGATATCTACATGCATCCATATCAGCGAGAGATGGCTATCTAGATGAACCAAATAACAAGTGGTAGAACCTTTCTTAGATTCCGGAGTTAAGAAAATGAAGTTGGATGTTAGAGCATGAACCGAATGGATAGAAAGATCCGAGTTGATTTCACAGCAAAAAATACGTCGGCCATCATATCTTGCCATATAGAGAATTCCTTCATGTACAGTGAAACTGGAGATCGCCAGCGATATTTCATCGTTGCCTGTCCACGATGAGTCCCCTTGTTTTACATATACAAATTCTTCACAGCAATCAAATACGAGAAGGATTAAATACTTGTAGTGATGATCAGGATTGTCATATAGATTTGCAAGGGAACGATCCGGCTGGTAATCAGGGAATACGATGATGCCTAGGCGGTAATAGCAATATGATGGCCAACATAAGTTGGTCATGATACTGTTGTTAATATATGTTGTTGTCGTTCATGCAACAGCGTCAGGTGCAATTTAATTAACAGTGCAGGCAGATCCAAGATAAGATTCGAAGAACAAGCAATGCAGGAGAACAAAATTAAGGGTTAGATTCGCAAACCAGATCGTTCGTTGAGAAACGAACGTGTTACTTAAAGAAATCAGTGCCCGGCAATCCTCGCGGATAGGCACCGTTCTCCCAGTCTCGATCCGGCACGAACCTGGAAGTTGTTGCACGTCTTGCTCGCGCACGTCGCACTGCTACCAGTGCAGCACAGCCACCGCAGGTACCACCGCCTGACAGCTGCGTCTGAAGGGAAGGACGAGTTTCGCTTCGCACAGGAGGACAACTCCGCAAAGCAACTCCGGGGACGACGACTCTCGCACTCGGGATTAGGGTTCACAAAACACACGGCGGCAGAAACTGTTTTCGGTGTGTTTAACCCTAATGACCGGCCATGCCAGGCGAGGCGAGGCGTGGCGTGGCGCGCGCGCGCGTGCGTGCGTGCGTTGTGATGTGGTAACCCCACCCACCAAGGAGGTGAGCATACCTCCTTCCTAGGACTCCTTTGGACACTAGTGCCCCATGTGATCCTACATATGAGGACCACAAAAGTTCTAGGTGTGAGCAATATGGGATAAAACTTCTTTGCCATTTGCACTAGAAACAACACTACATTCTCACATGTACTTGCTGCACTACATTGGGCTTAACCCATGCTAAATAAGTGATTACCACAAATGCCTAGCTACATAAGTGAGCTGCTACAGTAACTAGCTAAAAGCTACAGCAGTTACGTAACTAACAGCTAACGATAATCAATTATCTAACAATCCCCCACAAAGTCCAATGTGTAGTGTGCTCTACCATTCAGTCCTCCATACTGTGCTTTCAGTAGATACCTTTCGGTTTGAATCTACCTGAGTTATCCAACTGTGACCCCTGTAGGAACTAGGTGAACAAAAGTCTTGAACCTGAACCTTGGGTACAAGAGTATAGGTTGGTAACAACACAATAAAGACATGGTAGTAAAGAAAAACAATGCATTAAAGCCATGCATACAAAATATAAATCATGATTGATAACAGAGAACAACCCAATTCTCCTGTTGCGGCCTACACAACATCAATCACTTAGCTGGAGTCTCCAAGGATGTACTGCTAACATCCTGTCCTAAGACTTGACACCATTAAGAGACTACTCTCTTACTAACTTGCAGTCATGACACTAACAGGTTTCCCAGGGAATAGACACACAGATGCAAGAAGCATCAAACAAGAATACATAGTGTCATCTGATTTACCCGACAGCTTGTTATTACCACATTGAACCCAATTTGTGGGATCTCCACTCTTTTGGGTTGGGTTGCTACTGCCTGCAAATCTATAGGGGTTTCAGTCCCATTCCCAACCTGGATTTTTCCACTAAAGCCAAGGTAAGACCTTTAGTGAAAGGATCAGTTGTATTATCTTTGGTACCGACGTAGTCCACAGCCACGACCCCATTAGACACTAACTCCCTTACAGATTTCAATCTGACTTGGATGTGTCTACGCTGTTTTTTATTGTACTTGGAACTCTTTATCTTAGCAATAGTTGTAGTGTTGTCACAATGAACTGAAATTGCAGGAAGCGGCTTCATTACCATAGGTAAACTAGACATAAGTCCATGTAGCCATTCAGCTTCCAATCCAGTTTCATCTAAAGCACACAACTCTGCCTCAAAAGTGGACCGAGACAATATGGTCTGTTTCTTAGACCTCCAGGAAACAGCTCCTCCTCCCAACAGGAATACATATCCTGAGACACCATTACTCCCAGAATTCACGGCAATCCAGCTTGCATCACTATATCCTTCGACTACGGAAGGATGTTTACCATAATGCAGCCCAAGGGAACGTGTTCCCTTGATATACCTCAGAACTCTGTCAAGAGCTTCCCAATGGGTCTTGTCGGGACAGCTGGTGTATCTACTCAACTTGTTCACGGCAAACGCAATGTCTGGACGTGTACAGTTCATAAGATACATCAAACTTCCGATAATCTATGAGTATCGTAATTGAGACACTGGAACCCCAGTCTCATTCTTGAACAAGGGTTTGGATGAATCATATGGAGTCTTAACAGGTTTACGTGATATGTACTCAAACCTCTCCAGTATCTTCTCAACATAGTGAGACTGAGAGAGAGTTATACCATCAGTAGACCTTATGATTTTAAGCCCTAAAATCACATCAGCGACACCCATATCCTTCATCTCAAACTTGCTACACAAGAATGACTTTGTCTCTTTTACTACTTTCATATCGGAACCAAAAAGCAGGATATCATCGACGTATAAGCATAACAAAATGAATCCATTATCGACAACCTTGCAGTAGAGACACTTATCAAATTCATTAGAAATAAAGCCAAACGATGATATCACAGAATCAAACTTCTCATGCCATTGCTTAGGGGCTTGTTTCAAGCCATATAATGACTTAACAAGCTTACACACTTTGGACTCATTCCCACGACCCACAAATCCCTCTGGTTGTTCCATATATATCTCTTCTTGAAGATCACCGTGTAAGAACGCGGTCTTCACATCCATCTGATGGATATAGAGATTATAAATGGAAGCCAATGCTATAAGCACTCGGATTGTGGTCATACGGGAAACAGGTGAATAGGTATCAAAATAATCTATTCCTTCCCTTTGTGTGTAACCCTTAGCAACTAACCTAGCCTTATACTTATTGATTGTCCCGTCTGCATTAAGTTTCTTCTTAAAAATCCATTTGCAACCAACTGCAGAACAACCAGGAGGCAAATCCACCAATTCCCAAGTTCCATTCGAGAGAATTGATTGGATTTCATCATTAACGGCTTCTTTCCAAAACTTAGCTTCTGGAGATTCCATAGCTTGTTTGAAAGTAACAGGATCATCCTCAACATTGTAAGTGAGAAACTCACTTCCAAAGTCCTTTGATGTCCTAGGCCGTTTACTTCTCCTTGGTTCAACTATTTCTTCAGAATCATCAGATTCAGAAATAACTTGTTCTGAGTCACCCCCCACATTTGTCATCCTTTCCACGTGCTCGGGAATGGAACCTGTGGTAAATGAATCTTCTTGAGAAACTTCATTGGGCACACCAGTTTTCATAGGAAACACATCCTCAAAGAATGTAGCATCACGTAATTCCACAATTGTATTGACCTCAATGCCAGAGATATCTGATTTTACAATCAGGAATCTATAAGCATAACTTGTCTCTACATAACCTAAGAATATGGCATCAACCGTTTTCGGTCCTAATTTTTTCCTTTTGTGTTCAGGGACAAGTACCTTAGCAAGGCACCCCCACACTCGAAGATATTTAAGACTCGGTTTCCTTCCTCTCCATAACTCAAACGGACTACTTTCTGAATGTTTATGGGGAACTCTATTCAGAATATGGCAAGCCGTATTCAAAGCTTCCCCCCACATAAAGTTGGGTAATCCAGATGTTTGGAGTAAGGTATTTACCATATCTATTAAGGTTCGGTTTTTACGTTCAGCTATTCCATTTGATTGTGGTGAATAAGGAGCAGTTACCTCATGAACTATTCCATGTAATTGGCAAAATTCCAAAAACAAATTCGAGGTATACTCTCCTCCCCTATCAGACCTTAATCGCTTAAGTACTTTCCCGGTTTGAGTTTCAGCTTCTTTCTTATAAATTTGAAATTTATCCAATGCCTCATCTTTACTTCTAAGTAAATAGACATAACAGTATCTACTCGCATCGTCAATAAAAGTTATAAAATAACGCTTTTGATCTCTCATAGCAACACCATTAAATTCACAGATATCTGTATGAACTAAATCCAAAATTTCCGAATTCCTATTCACAGAATGAAAAGGTTTCCTAGGCAATTTAGCTTGTACGCAGATTTCACATTTATTGTTGCTAACTTCATATTTAGGGATCAAATCTAGATTCATCATACGCTTCATTGAGGCAACATTAACATGTCCCAAACGTAAATGCCATACATCAAATGAAACAAGATTCATGCAAACAGAACTATAATCATTCAAATTTAAAACGAAATTTGAAACAGGTTCAACATGAATCTTAAACAAGTTCTCCACGTCACATAAGTACCCCTTGCCAAAAAACAAAGAATCACGAAGGCGTGTAATAATAGCCTTATTACATTTGCAGTCTACTCTATAACCTTCTCTAACTAATATGACGCCACTAAGGATATTGCGTCGAATGGTTGGAACATGTCTGACCCTGTTAAGAGTCAAAACCTTCCCCGAAGGGAACTTCAAGTCCACCCGTCCTTCGCCTTTGACTTCTGCAGAGCTGGAATCGCCCAAAGTCCCGGACCGACCTCGAGAGGCCTGATAAGACACAAACAGGGATTTATCAGCACATACATGTACATTAGCCCCAGTGTCAATTATCCAATAAAGTGGTTCAAATATAGAGAGAATTTCAGGTTTAATAGACACGTACCCATCATTGAGGTTCAAGGATGTAGTCATCATGTTGACCACAGCCTCCTCAGTTGCAGATGCGGTAGCTTTCTTTGCCTTCTTATTAGGACAATCCTTGTTCCAGTGGCCAACCTGTCCACAAGTCCAACAAGGTTTGTTCTTCGGTTTCTTTTGGATCTTTGCCTTGGGTTTATGTGCATTCTTAGTTTTCTTATCTTTGGTATTTTTCGTAGAAGTAAGATTAACAGTTGGATTAGCATCAGTAGGCACTTTGACCCCTTTCTCCTTTAAGTGTTCTTCTTGTATATTAATATCCATCATTAATTCATCCATGGTGTGTGTCCCTTTGCGATGCTTCAGAGACATACCAAACGACTCCCATGACTTAGGGAATCTTTCTATGATAGACATAACAACAAATTTCTCAGGCAACACCATCTTGGCATCTGAGAGTTCATGAACTAGGAGTTGTAGATCGTGTGTTTGATCAGAAACTGATTTACCCTCAACCATCTGAAACTTAAGAAATTTAGACACACAGTATTTTTCAACACCCTGATTTTCAATGCTAAAATTCTTAATTAACAATTCCCATAAAACCTTGGACGTAGTGACTGGCGGCTTTGAGTAAGAGTCATACAGTTTGTTATTTAAACCAAACAGAATCAACCCGCGGCACGTTTTATCACCCTTCTTCCAATTAGCAATAATGTTTGCATTATCAGGAATTGTGTCATCAGATACAGGTTCAGTTTCAATTAAATACTGATCATATCCCGCAATATTCAGCCAAATTTCCATACGACTCTGCCAACGGGCAAAATTCGTACCAGTAAATTTTTCAGGCATATTGGCTGTATCAATCCTACATCCTGAATTACCCTGACTGGCCATGTTAATTAACGACAGAAAATGGTTTCTTTAAGACTGTTGTTAATATATGTTGTTGTCGTTCATGCAACAGCGTCAGGTGCAATTTAATTAACAGTGTGGGCAGATCCAAGATAAGATTCGAAGAACAAGTAATGCAGGAGAACAAAATTAAGGGTTAGATTCGCAAACCAGATCGTTCGTTGAGAAACGAACGTGTTACTTAAAGAAACCAGTGCCCGGCAATCCTCGTGGATAGGCACCGTTCTCCCAGTCTCGATCCGGCACGAACCTGGAAGTTGTTACACGTCTTGCTCGCGCACGTCGCACTGCTACCAGTGCAGCACAGCCACCGCAGGTACCACCGCCTGACAGCTGCGTCTGAAGGGAAGGACGAGTTTCGCTTCGCACAGGAGGACAACTCCGCAAAGCAACTCCGGGGACGACGACTCTCGCACTCGGGATTAGGGTTCACAAAACACACGGCGGCAGAAACTGTTTTCGGTGTGTTTAACCCTAATGACCGGAGTCATATAAATAGTCACGTACGTCCCTAATCCTATTCCCAGTTAGACGCAACACTCGGTTGCTCTCGTACACAATACGGGAATAATCCGTAAAAGAGAAACACTTTCTAATTAGGATTTAAGAAATCTGAATAAGAAAGCAACAATTAATTACACGAGTAATTAATTACGTAGTTGTATCCTAGTGCAAAAAGAAGACGGAAGACATTCTCCACAATCCACAAGCCCGAGCCCGAGCCCGAGCCCGAGCCCGGCCCGGCCCGGCCCGGCCCGGCGTGGCGCGCGCGCGTGCGTGCGTGCGTTGTGATGTGGTAACCCCACCCACCAAGGAGGTGAGCATACCTACTTCCTAGGACTCCTTTGGACACTAGTGCCCCATGTGATCCTACATATGAGGACCACAAAAGTTCTAGGTGTGAGCAATATGGGATAAAACTTCTTTGCCATTTGTACTAGAAACAACACTACATTCTCACATGTACTTGCTGCACTACATTGGGCTTAACCCATGCTAAATAAGTGATTACCACAAATGCCTAGCTACATAAGTGAGCTGCTACAGTAACTAGCTAAAAGCTACAGCAGTTACGTAACTAACAGCTAACGATAATCAATTATCTAACAGATACGAGGGTGAATGCGCTCGCCGGTTACTAGATGAACACATTGGAGTTCAGAGATCTTATGGATATACATCAGCCAGCCGCCAGGAGAGTATGACCTAATGGCACTACACTCGGCCATAACATTCAGAAGGTGGCCGCGGGTCAACTCATAATTATTTTTTTGGAGATAGAGTTAAGATTTGGGCAAACTCACTTCCTTCACGTGCGTCTAAACTTGGAAACAAATGGTCTTGGGCGTGTCGATGAAGTTGTCCAGTTCGTCATCATCGTTGTTGGCATCTTCTTTTTGTTCTTTCAAGATATCTACATGCATCCATATCAGCGAGAGATGGCTATCTAGATGAACCAAATAACAAGTGGTAGAACCTTTCTTAGATTCCGGAGTTAAGAAAATGAAGTTGGATGTTAGAGCATGAACCGAATGGATAGAAAGATCCGAGTTGATTTCACAGCAAAAAATACGTCGGCCATCATATCTTGCCATATAGAGAATTCCTTCATGTACAGTGAAACTGGAGATCGCCAGCGATATTTCATCGTTGCCTGTCCACGATGAGTCCCCTAGTTTTACATATACAAATTCTTCACAGCAATCAAATACGAGAAGGATTAAATACTTGTAGTGATGATCAGGATTGTCATATAGATTCGCAAGGGAACGATCCGGCTGGTATCAGGGAATATGATGATGCCTAGGCGGTGATAGCAATATGATGGCCAATATAAGTTGGTCATGATACGAGGGTGAATGCTCTCGCCGGTTACTAGATGAACACATTGGAGTTCAGAGATCTTATGGATATACATCAGCCAGCCGCCAGGAGAGTATGACCTAATGGCACTACACTCGGCAGATGGTGATTGAGTAGTTTTTTTAAAATTATACAATAGACAAATAAATTTGTTTCACTTATAACTTTTGAACCGTAATAAAAATTTTAATTATATAAGTTGATTTTGTTATGAAAAATACAATCTAACAAGGATAATATTGACATATTTTTGAGAAAAAATACAAAAATGATACATATAGGTTAATTGACAACCAACTACGGCGCCCATAAATAGTTATTGATACCAAAATATAGTTAATTGATGCCTAAAATGGTTCATTGACACCCAGAAGTATAAAGATGAAGCTCAAATAAGATATTGACAACCAAAACAACTGTTTAACTATTTTTAGCGCTATTTAGCCATTTTTGGATGCTATGGTGCCCATAAATGATTATAGACACCCAAAAATAGTTAATTGACGCCCAAAATAGTACATTGACACCCAAAAATATATAGATGGCGCCCAAATAAGGTAATTGACATCCAAAATGGTTCATTGACACCCAGAAGTTTAAAATGATGCCCAAATAAGGCATTTTTGGATGCTATGGTGCCCATAAATGATTATTGACACCCAAAAATGGTTAATTGACGCCCAAAATAGTTCATTGACACCCAAAAGTATAAAGATGAGGTTAAAATAAGGTAATTGACGCCCAAAATGGTTCATTGACACACAGAAGTTTAAAATGACGACCAAATAAGGTATCGATAACCAAAACAACATAATGACACCCAAATAGGTCTGTTTGACACCTAAGAACCACTTAATGGCGTCCAAAATGATTCATTGACACTTAGAATTATAACGACGCCCATAAATAGCTATTGACGCCCAAAAATTATTAATTGACGCATAAAAGAGTTCATTGACACCCAAAAGAATAAAAATGTTCCCAAATAGGTCTGTTTGACACCTAAGAACAATTTAATGGCGTTTGAATATGGTTGTATGCATCAAATAGGATATAAGGACACTTCACGCCCAATAATAACGTATTGGCGCCCATAAATTGATAATGACATCCAAAGATGGTTAATTGACGTCCAAAATAATTCATTGGCATCCAGAATAACTTATTCATATTATTTTTATTTTTATTTTATTAAAAATATATCAATATTAGTTTTGTTGAAATGTATTTTTCATAACGAATCTAATGGTTTTTGTTTCGTCAAAAAATTAATCACAGTTCAAAAAAGTTATAAACAAAACAAATTTATTTATCAATTACACAACATTCACTTATCCATCCAATTCAATTCCGCCACATCACCCCCACCCCTACAAAACTACCACCCATCCACCCCAGCTGGCTGCACGTAGCACCAACTTGAGGGTTTTTGGCCGTTCTTCGTGTTTCTCGTTTCCATGTTCGTAGTTGTAATTTTGTTTTTCACCATCATCACACGATCCACCGCCGCCTAGGGAATCAAAGATCATAAGCCAAGGGGGTTCCATCAGAGGATGCAACGGCGTTGGGGTGGACATCCAAGCTGCTCATACTGATCTGAATCGTGCATGGTCAGCAAGGGGAGTTGTTCTTAAATCATGGCCAGTAGATCCGTGTGGAGTCGAGGCTAACTATCCTCTGCCATGACATGAACTCCGGCGGCAGACACAAAACGTTGGAGGATAGAACGACACGAAGAAACCGCTCCGGTTAGGCACTGCCGCTTGTAGGGCTGTACATTTCTCGGTTCGGACGGCTGGGTCGGACTAGACCGGATATTTAGTCGGGTCTGGTCTTAGACTGACTTGACTTTCAGTTTAGTCTTCCATCCGCTATTTATTCTACATTCAGTCATCGGTCCGGTTCGGTTTAAAATCAGTGGATTTGCACCGGTGGGACTGGATAACATAAAAATGTCTTATATATATTAATGGAATTCAATATTTATGAAAAATTGTGGGGATGTATTGTACATTATTAATGACTCTAGAATTTATCAAAAAATATATTAATATTTTAATCTGCACATAGATGTCAATATATCAATACATGCCAACTACATTGACCATTACACTTATGTAAGTACCGAGTAGCTGCTAAATAAGTTTGAGTATTGTATTACATTGTGACGACGAAAAACTTAAAGAACGTTGCAATACTGAATTGACTTGTGAATAAATAAGTGTATTACTATTAACTATAACATAAATCAATGTTATAATTATTGCAAATGTTAAATATTGTATTAATAATGCTCATATTATTCTTACGATAGATGACTCTTGCAAGTTGTTAGAATTTAATTATATAATACCAAACTCAAATAGATTATTACTTCTTTAATAATTTTATAACGTAATTCATTTATATTTCATAATTGAGAGTATATGAATATTGATTATCTTATCCGCCCTCGGTCCGGTCCCGGTTCGATCCTTCATTTTTCCTGTCCGGTCCATGACCGGACCGGTTTTTACTCAGTTCGGTCCTCTATCCATGAAACTTTTGTTAATCGGGTATGGGTCTAGTCGTGTCCAACCCGATTCGTTCTGGATTTAGACCAATGTACAATCCTCCTAACCGCTTGAGGTCAGGTGTGAGAGCGCCAACATGAAATATGAAATGTTTAGGAGCGTTGTTACGGACTGCGGCCACCAGCAGATTTTAGGTTATATTAGTAGAGGAAAAGAAACCAATGTATATCCTGCCGGAAGTGATAAAGTAAGATGAAGTCCGCCTTGCAAAGGGATTTGAGCATTTCAGTCCGAGTATGATACTATGATAGGCAATGGCGGAGCAGGACAAACGTAGGCACAGCCCCTACCCGCTGTGGACCACAAATAATAGTTATGAATAAAGTATGCATCAATGCCAATAAAAATTAGAAATATGCTAGTAGATACAATTTTGGGATCCAAAATGGAACCCAAAGTATTCTCCACCGAAGATATAACAAACAAAATATATTATTTTATTTTTTATACATTTTAAGTTGTGGTGGAGAATGATTGAGGTTCCATTTTATGTTCCAAAATAGGTATGCATAACAAGCCTCCTGTTTACGGCCACTATATCTATACTACTATAAAAAGAGCGAGTTTGATGCTGCGCTCTCCTTGATTCACTCTCTTCTCTCCTTTTTTTAAGGAATTTTTTTCTCACAAATATTTATTCCCACACTCTCCTATCAACTTTTATTATCTTTAATTCGGTATTTCTCTCTCCATCCCACGGAAAAGGTTCTTTGATTCTCTCCTTTCAAACAACCAACACAAATATCTTTTACCGTAGGGACCTTTTCACGGACGAGTTCTCTCTCCGTATATTTCCAACAAATTTTATATATCACGTGCATGTGCACGTGTTCGTTCACTAGTTTACTATAACAAGTAACCTACCGTCATTGATAAGATTTAAATAACAAATAGCATCCCACAAAACGAATAGTTAAGGTATGTTCTATTTCCCTCCTTTCATTTTTGGCAAGACTTTTGGAACACGTTAATCATTGACCTAACAAATTTATAAGGCAAGTTGTCACAAATTTATAGTTTAGATTTGCTACTCTCAAAGTGAACACAGTGTACGTTACAACTTTGATGATGTTTCCCACATGTGTAAATATAATAAAATCTGTTGATTCAGATTAAGTATTCCTGACATATGGTCTTAATCTGATAAATCGTATAGCCTATTCCCTATTCACACGGGACTAGTAAAAGTTAAAGTATTCCCTCTAGATTGCTTCTTAAAGTGCACCCGCTTCGTTACAAACTTGCATCCGTTATTTTCCTTCAATGTAGTTCGTATCAAGTAATCAATGCAACTCGTGCCAAATACAACAACATTAACTTTGTTTTACTAAAGGAGGACAATGCACAAGAAAAAGCTCACCTTAATTGTATGAGTTTGGTTGTCAACAATATTTGAGTCTAAGTAGAACCCCCAAAAAAAAATCTTGTAGTTAGATCACTCGATACAAATTTTGGTCAATTTGTTTAAATTCCGAATTGGGTTATTTAAATCAAAACCTGGAACTGACCCAAGCTCATATGTCGATCAGTCGGGAACCAACATAGATAAGTATATATTATTGTGTGTCAAAATTTTAGTTCCATATAACTAACATCTTTGATTAGTCTAATTTGGAAATAATCAGACCCAAAATTAATCAACATTGTTTTACTTTAAAGTACAACACAAAATTAATACATGTTGTAAAATTTAGAAACTAGAACCGGTTCGGACCAAAATTCCAAACAATTTGTTTGATGTTGGAGCGACTTGGAATGTCAAAACTACAATCCAAAATAAGATTTTTCTTGTATGGACATAATCAGGTTCATCGGCTACCAACATAACTTTTGACATCTCTAGTTGTGAATCTCAGAAATCAAATTTGCATATTTTTTCCCGTTGAAAATAAATTATGTGGAAAAAAATTAGATGTATTTCATCATATTATGTTTTTTTATTATATTAACATTGTCTTAATGCACTTTTGTTAATATATATAAGAAATAATAACTGTAGAATTTTTCATTAAGATGGAAAACTATCGTGTATTATCCACCAACCATTCATAACATTACTACAAAATAATGTTATTGAAGTTGTATTTTTTTTTTAGAAAAGTTGTATTTTATATGGTGTCCTTCCTTACTAAAATTTCTGGCTTCAAAAGTGATGATAGTCATAAATTTTATGGTTTGGTATACAGTGAATAACAAAAAGAAGAAAATAAAGGAAGAGACAGAAAAGGAAAAAAAATATGAAAGGAAAAGAGAGGAAAAGGGAAGGCGCAAATAAGAAATCGGGTTTTAGGATTTGTTTGTCTTGTGTGAACACCTAGTAGCATACACTTCTTTCTAGATTTACACCAAATGTCACCTTGATTTATGTGAACTGACAGTTTTACATATACTGTACACGTGTCGAATGATAAATATAGGTGTAGCTTCACACAGAAGAAGCAAATATGAACACAAAAATCGGCATATTTATTTATCATGATAAGGAAAACTGAAGAAGTATATATTTTAATAAATTTATAATATAAAATTGTGTGTGATATCTTTTAGAAGTTCAAGTTCATGCAACTATTTTTCTCCATGTTTAGCAAATTTATTATATAAAAAATTGGATCAAAAAAACTAGAATACATACATTGTAACATCCCTGACCTGGGTTATGGCTTAACCCTAGAATTTTTTCTTAAGTAAGTTAATTACAAACTTATTCTATTCTTTTGAAAATTAATTAAGACTCTTTGTGAAAGTATTTTCAAGTTTGAGCTTATTTACAAATTATTTGTGTATTATATGATAGTCTGAGTGTAAAGTGCAATTTACCCAAGGAGAGGGGTTATATTGCAAAATTTCACATGATGAATGTATTCTAAGTGTTCTGACATCATGAGAGAGAGAATGATGCTAAGTGGTGGCTTGTGGAAAGCGTAAATTCTAAGTGAGAACTTGTTTGAATAATGCTTAACTGCTTTGTGTATCAATTATGGTACAAATTGTAAATTATCTAGAATGAAGGGTTGATGTGTAAATTACCACTTCTAGAGTGTCTTTAATCCTTCCTAGTATTATCTAGATGAGAGATAAAGAAGGAGACATTATGTTAAATCATCCTAGAATGATAGCACTCTTGGTGATGAAAAGACTAAGGAAGATGTTTAGTTGAAAGCTTTATATGAGCTACACCAAGTTGAATACTTGAAATAGGAGTCCCTATTGGCCATGGAGCCATAGAGGGAGTCTCCTATCAGTTTGTTGACTCTTCACTTTGACATGACAAGTGAAGCACTTCAAGGAAGCCATATGTATCAGCTTGCAACTTTTCTTTGGAAAAGATTGTGTTGAATATAATAATAATATGAGTGAAAGAAACTTGCCCTAGAAGATAACTAAGGAGCCCGACCCTTATCCTTTACATTATCCTTAAGATTTTATTTTGCATGATAAGATAATTATGGGATGCATGCAAGAACATGTGTCAATCCATGCATGGCCATGTGGCACTTAGTAGCTTAAGGTAATGCCACCTCTTACACTCTTTTTCATAAACCCCAAGTATAAATACCCTTCTCTTCACCTATTAGTAGAATTTTCAGATCTTGTTACTATATTTCCTTTATATATCATGCAAGTCACTCAAGTATCGTGCATGAGTGAGGATTTTCAAGTTCTAGAGCTTGATATCGGCCAAACAAGGTCATAGCAACCTAGCAAGGTGATATCTTCCATTGGGAGTGAAGATATCATGCAAGTACTAGGGAGCTCAAGTCTTCAATATTGGAGAAGCTCATCTTCAACCTTGGGAATGAGAAGAGTTGGAGCTTGAAGCTTGGAATTTTCTTTATAGGAGGGTTATATAACTTGAACCCAATTATGTTATTATTCACTTTCAATACTGTTGAACTTGTTGAATTATTTTCAATTTCGAGTTCTTTTGATTAATTAATGTTCCTTTGAGTTCTAAAAAGTTGTTAGGACTATTGACCATGAATTAGAATAGAAATACAAAGGTCTTGAGTTTGATGATGATGACATCATCATGGTGCAACCCGATATGGGGTTGAAGTACCTTAAAAATCAATATGGAACCCAAGATGAAGGGTAACCCGATATGGATATGGGTGATACCTCATACACGATATGAGGCATATCTTATGGATGATATGAGAAGCACCTACTTACACCCTTTACATGATACAAGGTTAAGAGTATACCTCTTGCATGATATAGTGTTAGTTGAACACTCTACACGATATAGAGTTGAAACCCTAACCGATATAGAGATGAAACTCTAGGTGATGACATGAAACCCGATATACCCCTATCCTTTGTGTAATGGATTGTTGTGAATGAATCCAACCAGATATCTAGTTTGTCGTGTAACTATATGATATAAATGATCCTTGAAGGCATAAAGGGTTATGAGCTTAATGGTTAACCTAATATTACAACCAACTTGGCAACTCGATATGTTACCCAACATGTAAACCCAATATGACAATCCAAGGTGGGAACCCAATATGGTATTGAATATACACTTCCTAAACAATACCATGATGAGACATATATTATATACACGATATGGTGCACACCTTGTGCATGATATGGTACCAAGTATACCATTATACCCGATATGAAGCCAAGCATCTAGCTCATACACGATATGAGGATAATTTGAGATGATAAGAACTAAGTGATAACTAACCCCAGATGGATACACGAAATGTTGTTAAGGGATACACCCTAAACACGATATGAGGATGTGGTTATACCACATGACCGATATGGGTACATGATAAGATGTGAAGGTTGTATCTCAAACACAATATGATTGCATATATACCCCCATGATGCCTGATATGGTAGGTATGCTTTAACCCAATGTATTTAACTAAGTGATATATGTTTTGTGTTGTGCAACATTAAGATGTAATGATGCAAATTGATAATGGTGAATTAATGTACCTTAATAAGAGAATTGAACCAACCTAGTAAAAGTATAATACACTCAACATCCTAGTAAGGATGAGATGGAAACTTATAATAATAATGTAATAAGTATATGTTGATACTCCTAAGATGAATGGAGAATGAATTAGGGATTAATCTTTTGTGAAGTAATCTTGAAACCCTAATTGATTAATAAATGTAAATCATAACCCTAAGAATGGGAGATGAGATGGTTAAAAACCCTAATCAGTTGATGAAGGAAAATTCTAACCCTAATTAATGAGGAGAATGTATTCTTTTGCATTATGTGTTTATGACATGTGTTTGATATTGTTGATAGCATAATATACTAACCATGCATGTATCATAAGGTAATGAGCATAGCTAAGTAAGAGCTATGATGTTTATATGATATATATTTAATGAGCTATGTGAACTATGTGAATTAATACCTTGGTCTGATGACCTATAGGTAATGGTTACCTGCTAAGTGGTGACAGTACTCAGAGATGAATTAAGGGTTTGAATACCCAGGCATGTTAATGATAAGAGATTGAGATCCTAAGTGATATATGTGTTCCAAAGATCATGAAAGTACTTGATAAACATATTTTATAGCAATTGATATAATTCTTGCTTGCAACTTGATTGATGCTAAAAGATACTGTAATGCACTTAATTAACCAAGTTTAATGTTATCATGTAGTTGCCCAGACCATAGATCCATTCAACGTCAGGATTTGTTGAATGGTGAAACGAGTTTAACTCGGTATACATATTTCTGAATATGCAATTGTTATACTAGGGTGCTCAGTGGACTCCCCAAACTCAACAGGGGTGCTCAGTGAACTCCCAAACTACACCAGGTTGCTCAGTGGACTTCCTGATAAAAAACTAAATCAGGATCGCTCAGTGGTCTTCCTGATGACAAATAATATGGGAAAGCTTAGTGGTTTTCTCCCAAAGAGAGTACATGTTGCGGTTGTAACTCTATAGAAAAGATGTTGTTATACCCCGACATAGCTAATTGCAGTTGACACAAGATGTTCTGGTTGACCCGGATGCTACGCACTCTTTTATCGCCTATAGTATGCTTGAAAACTATCGTTTATCTGCTAGTGGCAAGAAGGAAAGCTTGTTGTTAGAAACCCCTCTTGATGGTTCCTCCTTGCTTCGAGAAGAGTTTCCATCTTGTGTCTTGTCTTTCTTGGGACATCGTATCCAAGTGGATCTTATACCACTTGATATGCATGGTTTCGATGTTATCCTTGGGATGGATACCTTAGAGAGGTATAAGGTTGTTTTGGACTGTGGTTCCAAGCAGGCAGTGTTCGATGTTGCTGGAGAGAAGTGGATCTTCCAAGGAGATAGGAAGATTCTTCCGACATATTTGGTGTCAGCTATGGTGGAAGATAAGTTGTTACGACAAGGATGTGAGGCATTCCTAGCTCACGTAGTGGATACCGTTGTGGTTACCAAGGCGAAAGGTCCTAGTCTTGAGGAGGTGTTCGTGGTTCGAGAGTTTGCATACGTGTTTCCTGAGGAGTTTCCTGGTGTTCCTCCACCCCGAGAGATTGATTTCGAGATCAATCTAGTTCTTGGAACACAGCCAGTTGCACAGTCAGCATATAGGATGGCTCCAGCAGAGATGGCAGAGTTGAAGAAGCAGTTGCAAGAGTTGTTGGAGAAAGGTTTTATCCGACCGAGTACGTCGCCGTGGGGTGCTCCCGTGTTGTTTGTTAATAAGAAGGATGGTTCGATGTGGTTGTGTATAGATTACCGACAGTTGAACAAGGTCACAATCAAGAATAAGTACCCATTGCCGAGGATAGATGATCTGTTTGATCAGTTGTGTGGTGCTACAGTGTTCTTGAAAATTGATTTACGGTCTAGATATCATCAGTTGAGGATAAGGGCGGATGACATACCAAAGTCAGCTTTCAGGACGAGGTATGGTCATTTCGAGTTCGTGGTTATGCCGTTTGGGTTAACCAATGCACCTGTAGCTTTTATGGATCTGATGAACATAGTGTTCCGTCCATTCTTAGATCAGTTTGTTGTAGTCTTTATAGATGACATCTTGATCTATAGTCAGGATAGGCTAGCGCATGAGCAACATCTTTGTCAAGCGTTGACTCTTCTTCATCAACATCAGTTGTATGCCAAGTTCAGTAAGTGTGAGTTCTGGTTGGAGGAAGTGACTTTCTTGGGTCATGTGATATCCGCTGAAGGAGTCAAAGTAGACCCGAAGAAGGTGGAATCTGTTGCGGATTGGGAACAACCGAAGACACTGACAGAAGTTCGTAGTTTCCTTGGTTTGGCAGGATACTACCAGAGGTTTATCATAGACTTCAGTGTGATCGCGTTGCCGATGACGAAGTTGACCAGGAAGGATGTACCTTTTGTTTGGGATGATCGATGTGAGCGAGCTTTCTAGAGTTTGAAGGAGAAGTTGACCAGTGCTCCAGTGTTGATCTTGCCATAGTTTGGGAAAGGCTATGTTGTTTTCTGTGATGCTTCCAAGAAAGGTTTAGGTTGCGTGTTGATGCAGGAAGATCATGTGGTTTCTTTTGCTTCGCGACATCTCAAGAAGCATGAGGAGAACTATCCGACTCATGACTTGGAGTTGGCAGTAGTGGTTCATGCGTTAAATATTTGGAGACACTATCTGTATGGGGAAGTGTGTCGGATCTTTACGGATCATAAGTATCTGAAGTACATCTTTACGCAACAAGAGTTGAACATACGACATCGTCGATGGATGGAGTTGATCAATGATTACAACTGCACGATCGAGTATCATCCTGGTAAGGCGAACGTGGTAGTCGATGTGCTTAGCAGAAAGTCTTCTTCTCTTTCATCAAAGAAGGCACAGTTGAGTTCTCTGGTATGCCATAAGTGAGATATGTCTGTTTCTCTTTGACAGATGAATGTGCAGATGGAAGTTTCTTTGTTGTCTAGTCTTTTCACACAGATGCAAGTTAAGCCTACGTTGAGACAGCAGATCAAGGATGCACAGCAGACAGATGATGCGGTACAGTTGATCAGATCAGAGTTCAGCAGCGACAAGCGTGATGGGTTTCATGAGTCCGAGGATGGACTAGTTTGATATCGTGATAGGATGGTGGTTCCATATGCTGATAATCTGAGGAAGTTGGTGCTTGAGGAAGAACATACGTCGATGTATGCTATGCATCCAGGTGTCACCAAGATGTACCATAGTCTCAAGGACTTGTATTGGTGGCCCGGTTTGAAGAAATATGTAGTTGAGTTCGTAGCGAGAGGTGCGGTGTGTCAGCAAGTGAAGGCTGAACATCAGAAGCCGGTAGGTACGTTGCAACCTTTGCCGATACCGTAGTGGAAATGGGATCATATAACCATGGATTTCATAGTTGGTCTACCCCGGACAACTAGGAATCTTGATTCCATTTGGGTGATAGTGGACAAATTGACTAAGTCTGCCCATTTTCTACCAGTGAAGACGACGTATACAGCTGAGAAACTAGCTCGAGTATATGTGGATGAGATAGTACGTTTGCATGGTGTTCCAGCAACGATAGTTTCTGACAAAGGTCCTCAGTTTACGAGTCTCTTTTGGGAATAGTTGCACAGAGCGTTGGGAACGCAGTTAAGGTTCAGTACAGCTTTTCACCCGCAGACAGATGGATAGTCTGAGAGGACTATTCAGATTTTGTAGGATCTTCTTTGAGCTTGTCTTTTGCAGTTTCTAGGCAACTGGGATGTACATCTGAGTCTGATAGTGTTTTCCTACAATAACAGTTATCAGAGGAGCATTGACATGGCTCCTTATGAGGCTTTATATGGAAGGAAGTGTAGATCTCCTTTGTGTTGGTATGAGTCTGGTGAATATCAGCTTTTGGGTCCTGAGTTACTTCAGCAGACGACAGCTAAGATCAAAGTGATACAACAATAGTTAAAAGTGGCATAGGACAGGCAGAAGTCTTATGCAGACAATCGTCGACGACCTTTGGAGTTCCAGGTAGGAGATAAGGTGTACCTCAAAGTCTCGCCGTGGAAAGGTCTGCTAAGGTTTGGACGGAAGGGTAAGTTAGCTCCCAGGTATATGGGGCCTTACTCAGTCAGAGCACATGTTGGCAAAGTAGCTTACGAGTTGGAGTTGCCTCCAGAGTTGCACAAGTTGCATCCAGTGTTTCATGTCAGTATGCTGAAGAAAAGTCATCCGGATTCAGGTACAGTGATACAGCCCATTGAGGTTGATCTTGATGCAGATGTGACCTACAAGGAAGGTCCTGTGGCGATCCTTGACAGAAGGGTCAAGAAGCTGAAGAGGAAGGACCTGGTTCTTGTGAAGGTTCTTTGGTAGCGTCATGGCGTTGAGGAAGCCACGTGGGAGCTTGAGGAAGAGATGAGGAGGAAGTATCCCTCGCTTTTCTCTTCGGATTTCGGGGACGAAATCCCTTAAAGGGGGTTAGCTTGTAAGGATCCTGACCTGCGTTTAGGGTTTACCCTGTTTGTTTTGCTTAACCTTGGTGGTTTGATGCTTGCTAATCACCTTTAGTGGTGATTAGGGTTTAGTTGTGCTTTGTTGAGAGTTCAAGGGGCTGCTTGCAAATAACCCAAGTTTAGGGTTTTGTGTGCAAGTTTGCCATCTTGAGAGATGTTTTCCCCTCTTTGCTTCCTCTAGGGTTGATAGGGAGGTTTGGGCTTGTTGTTTGAGTTTCTTGGGCCTTGTTTGAGCTTGTTTGGGCCTTGGGATGCTTTGTTTGGGCTTGCTTGAGCCTTGTGTCAGCCAAGTGAAGCTTGTGTCGCCCTAGGTTGGTTTGTGTCAGCCAACAAGGTGGTGTGTCGCCCAGCAGAGCTGCTAGTTGTGTCGCCCATGTTGCTTGGTCCAGCCTTGACCATGTTTGGTGGACACTTGGTGTATATCTTGGACAAGTGTCTCTTGGCTTGCTAGAGTGTTGGCTTGAACCCTAGGACAAGTGTCCCTTGGGTGGACGACACTTAGCATGGATCTACCTTAGTTTCTCCTCCCCTTCTTTCTATATATGTGGTTCTTTCCCTTGCCTTAGCTTCCTTTGATCTTTTGGTCTCCCCTCCACCTTGAGTGCATGACACTCCTCTCCTTTACTTGTGTGTTGGCCGATACACTCTCTTGGAGTTGAAGTGGTGGACGATACACCCTCTTGGATCATCTTTGGTGGACGACATCCCTTGGAGCTTGAAGTGCTTCTTCTTACTTGGAGCTTGGAGCTTAAGGCGGGTTGCATAGCTTCTAACCCTAACTCCTTTACCTCTAGCTATGATCTTGTTGCATGTTAGTAGCTTAGCTTAGTTCCTTGATTTTGTACCTTGCTTGTGTACCTTTGGTAGCCGATCCCCCTCTAGGGTTTAGGGTTCCTTTGTGCACCTTGCTTTCTAGGGTTTGTGCTTCCTAGTGCTGGAGGTTGGTGATGACCCCTGTTGGGCGATATGAGGTCTTGTGTTGGGTGACATGGAGGGTGTCCTTGTGTTGGATGACATGGATGTCTTGTGATGGACGTTATGGTGTGAGCCCTTGAGTTGGATGATATCCCTACCCTTGTGATGGGCGATAGGGTCAGCTAGATAGTGTTGGCCGATATGACACTTGTTGGACGATATGGTCCTTGCGATGAGCAGCATCTTTGTGCTTATGAAGGACGATAGACTAAGTATGTCATTGTGTTCTTGGTGTTGGACGACAGGGCCACGTGTGGCGTGAGGGTTGGCTTGGGTTGAACGATAGGCTAGTGTGAGTGTTGGCCGTTACAAGTTGTGTTGGGCATGAAGGGTTGATATCATACGATACATGTTGTTGTGTGACGGCCGACAGGGCCTGGGGTTGTGATGAGCATCACGCCTCTCCCCTCAGAGTGTGACGGCCGTCAGGGTTGGTTTGATAGTTGCACATTTTGTGGGAGTCCTTCTCTCTTTCCTTCTCTCTCCTGGTGGTTGTTGTGGCCCCTTGATACCGGGCGTTGTTGTTGGGGTGTTGTGACGGGCGTCACACCTCCATGTGTGTCGGCCGGCAGGGAGTGTGACGGGCGTTTCTCGATAGACATGGGACGCCCGACACCTTGATGCACGATACCTTGTGACGCTATGTCATGGGTTGGGTGCTGGGTAGCAACGCAGCGTTGCTGCACTCCTTGCTTTAGCCGTTGAGAGCAGTGTATAGGTGAGGGTTGTGAGGAGTTATAGTGAGGGTTATGTGATCCTATAGTGATGGTTTCATGTGTTATGGAAGTGAACGTTTATGCACAATGTTAATGATAACAATAACGATGTTAATGTTGGTAATGATGACGCTAAGTGACAGTTGCACTAATGGCTTGCTTAATGATGCTGATGGTAATATATGATGATGAGGAAGGTAGTGGTAATGACATGCATGTAGTGATCCTTATAATTATTTTATTAATGATAATGAGAATGGTGGTGGATATACTAGTAGCTTGCATAATAATGATAATAGTGGATGATGATAGTAATAATGCTGATAATAGTGATGGTAATAAGGGTAGTAATGATATGCATGATGTAAGTCTTATACTTATTTGTGAATAACAATGTTAAATGGTAGTTACACTAGTGGTGGCTTAAATGATAATAGTAATGGATGATGACAAGTATGATTGCTCTGTATACTCAACATGATTTCTATATAAAGTGAACACCTTGATTATTTGTATAACCTTGAGATAAGAGTAAGCATGGATATAGTTTGTTAATGATGTGCTTAATACACTTGATCACCAAATAGTGTAAGAATGATAAGTAGAGTATCTTGTATGATATTTCATGATAGTGAGCATATCCCTTATGTTGAAACTATGATTATTATGTACCCTAACCATGCAGGTGATGTTTAGCCATGAGAGGGCTATGAGACATATGTGATGAGTAACATCACTTTGAAAATTATTCTATGAGGTGGTATGTATGATGTGTTGGTCCCATGATGTTGATGTGAGCCGTGAAGAGGAAGTGACAGTACATGATGAGGGATTGAGATCCCATGGTATGTGATGATCCTTGAGATGGATCTGGATGATTGGCAAGAGGCCAAGTGGTAACATGTGATGCTGGATTCTTGAGATGGATCAGGTTGATGTGTTTCCATAATAATATAATGTTATTTACTTTTGTTATATCTTGCATGTTATACAACTTGGTTGAATCTTGCAATCCATCTAAAAGATACTAATTAATCACAGTGAAATATATCATGTAGTTGCCCTGGCCATAGATCCATCATCGTCAGGACTTGGTGATGGTGAAACGGGTTCTCCTACGGGTTAACCTGGAAGCGCATATTGTTGAATATGTGTAGGTTGCTCCTAGCCTAAAAATGAGGAGGTAAGAGTGTAACTTCAGTTGCAGACTAAGATACGTATATAGAGCATGGTGAACAGGCCCATGGCTCAGGATATGTGATGTGAGGAGCATGACTGCGTTCATGGCTCAGAGCACGGTGAACAGGCCCGTGGCTCAGTTTTACTAGTGCCGAGACCTGTACCAAGGCGGGCTAGAGTGAGGGTAGCCTATGGAGCTGACCCTGTGGCTTAGACCACTTCAGCATGTGACTACGGTCCTGCTTGTGTTGTACTCGTGTACTGACCACGAGGTGGGAGGTCGTGGAGTCTGGCTCTTCCATTGACCTTGTATGGCACCGGCTTGGGTTTCGTAACCGAAGGTTCGATTTGAATGGTACGATTCAAATCCTCGGGGCATAATAATAATACGTAATACAATTGTTAGTATTTACTTGTTAAGATAAACATGAAACATTGGTTGAGGCCTTGTTTGTGTAGCTAATTATGTTATATCTGCAGTTACTTCTATATCGATCAGGTATGTGGTAATATGCTTTGTTCTGATAATCATGTTACATAGCGATATATCTTATCTTGTCAATCATGTTCCCTTGAGAGATATCTGGTTATATGCTTTTGTACATCTGGTAAGCTTGTTGGTAAGAATAGCTTTGCTTTATATAGACTGCTCTTGTTATACCTGTTATTAGTTACCTGCTGTTATAGTTTATCTTGCTGAGGTTCTGTAGTTGCGGTGGGGAGTTATGTTTCCCGCTGGGACAATTGTTCAATTGTCTCACTCCACTGGTTTGCACCCCTTTTTAGGTGGTCGAGGTGGACGTTGTCGTGGTCGTGGTGTTGCGGCCGAGCAGCTTGACGAGCAGTAGAAGGCAAGCGATGAACATGTTGCTGTTTTGGATGTTTTGTAGTAGATTCTAGAGTCATACCTGTACTCTCAGGTCCTTGTCAGTGTTTTGACGTTGTTTCATGATGAACGATCGATCATGTTTATATATCCTGTTGTTGGCCGGATGCGGGCCAATATGTATATGAACAGGTGGTGAACTCATGTGCTGAATGAATAGCTGTTCCTGAGCTGTGGACACGTATCAGATCTCATGTATGTGTATATATGTGACATGTTTCCTTGCAGGATGAGGACTGGAAAGTAATAGTTTCACAATTTATCAGTTTTCCACAATCGGTTTTAATTAACCCGTGTTTTTGATAATGTCGCACCCCGATCTCACACTAACCACTAATCACAAGATTAGGGCGTGACGGAGGGATTATCACATAAACAAATCACTGAGAACTTTTTCTCTTTTTAAAACCTCGTAATGATATCCGGATTATTGTTGTAAACTAAAACATAATAAACTATTACGGAAGCATTTCAATTAAACTGGCTAGAGAACATAAACAGAGTTTACAACATGTAACATTGTTTAACAGGAAGTAAAACATAACAGATAATTTACATCTTTTACTCATTTGCCATACATACTCTCTCTCTCCCACACCATGTCCCAAGGACCGAGGGGAAAGGATTAAGAGACCACTATCTAACTAACTACATATACCTTCTACTGACTAGGGTGGTAAGATCCTTCAGATTCCTGGAACTGTCGCTGACCTGAAAATGTTTGAGTAGAGGAGTGAGCCTACTCGCTCAGTGAATAGTTTTTCATTTAACTATCACTAAACAACTCGTTAAGTTTATTATTCAGATTAATATACAAGAAATACTACACTGAGCAGTTCTAAAACAATATAATTGAAATAACAAAGAATGTAAATATTGCATCCAAAGAATAACCACTAGAAGACTATGCTCTAGTCTTCCTTAACTCTTTCATTTATAAGGAACTCTGTGAACCTATATGATCATATTTTAGCTTATGCCCTGATCTTATGCAGTGTACTCTGCATAAGAGACTCGCAGTGCACTACGGCCACACCGTACAAGACTTAGTGACACACCCGGGAAATGCTAAGTCTGACTGCCAGCCCTGTTCTGTTACAGGACCACAGGCTCTCCGGCCTCAATGCACTAACTCTGAGTGCTCTAGACTCCTCCTCTAACCTGAGTACACAGGCGGAGAGTCTCACTGGGTTACCACCGTGACTCCGTACGGATTAATGTTGAATAACCCCTATTTTCTACAGTGCCACCGTGACTCCGCACGGATTATTGTTGAACACTGCCTCTTTGTCCTCGTGCCACCGTGACTCCGCACGGTTATTGTTGCAACACGAGTTTCACCCCAATGAAGAAGACCTCTCAAAGGGGTTCTACGGTGTTTAGGGCACCTAAGTCTAACATTAACATTATAGGTACATTTTAAACAGAAATCATATAACTCATTTAACATTTCTCACAAGGCTCACACGGCCTGCCATATCATATCATAAGAAACATCATAACTCATGTATTCAACATATATCATGTCTGTCCAACAAGTATTCTCATTCTAACATTTCATACATATATACATGATCTCAGTAACATCCCTTTCTAGGGCATGTCATATCTCATCACCTGCAATTCACGAGATATGTATTGTGAAAATAAGAAACCATGTAGTATATATATACCAACTCAAAGAGAATAAGCATGTAAAGTTAAATGCACAAGAAACATACAATTCAACAGTTAAGCATCACCACATCTCATATTGAGAATTTTGATGTCAAAATACTTGATTCATTGTACACCCTATCCTTAGGGTTTCAGTTACCTCATTCACTTATCACATGGCAACACCCTATCCTTATATCATGCATCTGCTAATTTACTAAAATCTATATTGTCTGACTTTATACCCAACCCGTACCATTTTCAGGCGTGTATTTCTAATTTCAACGTTCACGCTGAACAATATAGGTTCCGATGAACCATATAAATTCACTGATTCAATTCACACTGATCAGATGCTAAATTAAGTCATATAGAAGGGTAACGAAACAATTTATGAAATAAAAGTCGGGCGACACCAAATGCTGCCCAACGCCTGATAACGACTGTTATTAGCTTAAAACACGCACAAAACAGAAAATATTCAAACGCCTGAGTTTATTAATGATAAATGAATGAAATCCTACTCACAGTGATTCGGGATGCCCGAATTTGTCCGGGGATGCGTTCAGGGTCTGATTCCGGGTGGATTTCTATTGTCTTCTACCTTGGAATTTGCATTGTTCACGGCTGTTTGCACAAAACAAACCAACGCTTAATCCAAGTTGACGGAAAAGCTTTGATTGATGATTGGAACTTAGCTACGAGCTGTGAAATCTGCTGAAACCTATGAATCGAAGCTCAAGGTAGCTCCTCAGCTGCTAGGTGCCCAAAACGGTGCCCTTCTGCCCAAGCTACAACAGCCGTAACTGCTGCTCGCCGCAGGTCAAGATGCACAGCAACTTGCTAGGTGTTGATTCAGAGCTAGCTGGTTGTAGATTCGTGGTGTGGACCTCGAGCCGAGCTCAGAGGTGTCGTCCCTGGTACTGGCCGCACCTAATGAGCCCCCCCCCCTTTGGGCGCTGCTTCGTGCAGCTCCAGCTGCAGGTCGGCCGCCTGCTTGGGGCGCCGCCTTGCTGGTCGTGGCCGTGGATAGGGGAGAGAAGAGAGGAAGGAAGGAGGTAGAAGAAGGAGGGGAGTGGCACCCTACTGGATCGGGGCCCAGGGCCAGGAAATCGCCCCATGATCGCCCCCTTTTCTTGTGACCTACTTCAGATCTATCGGGCGCCGCTCTGACGGTTTTCCTGTTCTATCAGGTGAGAATGAAAATGGGATAAGGAAGAAAGGAAACGTTGGGGTTAATAAGCTAATAAATGGGTAAATTGCAAAATCAACCCAAGAACTCAAAAGTGTCATAACGTTCGCCTCGTAGGTCCAAATAACCTAATTTCTTTTGCATCTTTTCAAGTGTGAGATCCTCTAGAATCCCAAGGCATGAAAGCATGCTAATTAGACTGTTTCACTGGTTCAAATCTCTAATTGCATCAGTGATCACTTAACTTAACTTAATCATCTTAATTATGCCCTAATTGTATGTTATATACTTAATTCAACTTTATCAACTTGATGATGCACTAACCACCACATGAGCACTTAAGTCAGCTCAATTAACTTAATTATGTACTAATCATGATACTTACACATTAACTTTGATACGGGTCATAACAATCTCCCCCCTTATAAGAATTTCGTCCCGAAATTCCTAAAAGAGAAAAGGAAACTTGTTACGCATCTCAGATTCAAGCTCCCACGTAGCTTCCTCTAGGTTATGATTCCTCCACAAAACTTTTACTAAAGGTATCTCGTGATTCTTAAGTTTCTTGATCCTTCGATCAACTATCTGAACTGGTCCCTCAACATAGGACACATCTGATCTGAGCTGTGCAGGTTCTGGGTCAACTATCTTTTCTGTACCAGGATAGCATTTCTTCAACATGGATACATGGAACACATCATGCAGATTAGACAATTCAGATGGCAATTCTAACCTATAGGCTACAGGTCCAATCTTCTAAATGATAGGATACGGGCCCATAAACCTAGGAGTCAGTTTGCCTCTTTTACCAAACCTCAACACTCCTTTCCACGGTGAAACCTTCATGTACACTTCATCACCAACGTCAAACTCTAAGAGGTTAACGCCTCTTCTCAGCATAACTCTTATGCCTATCCTGAACAACTATCAACTGCTCTCAGCATGTCCTCAAGAGTCTGAATGGTCCTCTCTGACTGACCATCCGTCTGTGGGTGAAAAGTTGTACTGAACCTCAACTTTGTGCCCAAAGCTCGATGCAACTGATTCCAAAACCTGGATGTGAACTTAGAATCCTTATCTGATATAATTGAAACCAGGATACCATGTAACCTATCTATCTCATCCACATATATCTTGGCCAACTTTGGGACATCAAATGTTGACTTAACAGGATGAAAGTGAGCAGACTTAGTCAATCTATCCACAATCACCCATATCGAGTCACAACCTCTAGGTGTCCTGGACAACCCTATCACAAATTCCATTGTGATATGTTTCCACTTCCACTCTGGTATACGAAGAAATTGCAAAGTACATGTAGGTTTCTGGTGTTCAGCCTTAACTTGCTGTCACACACTACACCTAACCACCTACTCAGCTACATCCCTCTTCATACCAGGCCACCCATACAATTCCTTGAGATTCCTGCACATCTTAGTGTTGCCAGGATGCATAGCGTACATTGATGCATGTGCTTTCTTAAGAATATACTCTTTCAAATCACTGTCTCGAGGTACACGCAACCTGTCATGCTAATACAACACACCATCATCTGAAAACCTAAACTTTGGTTTCTTCCTCCTGTCATGTCATGCATGATCTACTGTAACTCACTGTCACCCTACTGAAGTTCCTTGATTTGATCGTAAAAAGTAGGCTTGACTTACATTTGTGCAATCAAACCACTCTGTTCTGTCACCCCTAAGTCTAAGTTCAACTTTCACATTTCTACTAGCATGTCTCTCTCAAAACATGCCATAGACAATGCATCAGCTGTTGAACTTAACTTCTTGCTGAGGGCATCAGCTACTACATTCGCCTTTCCAAGATGATAATCTATTGTCACATCATAAAGATAGCGACACCATGACTTAAGAGTATGAACTAAAATAGCTAACTCCAAATCATGTATCAGGTAATACTCCTCATTCTATGCTACTTACTTCTTGTTATTACTGTAAGAATTTATTTCAAAACGCACTTCACTTATTTTATATTTCTTCTTTTGTTCAAAACACATTTGTTACATTTCAAATTTATATCTCACTCTTTCTCCAAGTCATTTTCATATTGTTTATCTATCTTTCAGATTAGCTACCTTTAAACCCTGGATTTTATTAATGCTAGTTTACTTCTCATAGTATAAATCTCATGATCTTGTTATATAGATATGCTGGTATTCAAGGTCTAATCACTAGCGACATCCCTTGAACTACTACAACTCTAAGCATTTTAGGGTTTGATCCTTATTAATAACATAGAGTTATTGTGATGTAACTTTACTCCCTTAGTTTGAAATTCAAACTTTGGATCTCATAAGTTTTACTAAATTCTTCCTTATTTTATCACTGGAATTTTTTCTTTCTCTTACTTGGACATTCAGATAAATTACATTCTCAATTCATCTTGCTAGGGTTTCATTACTATACTGTGTGTTATCATTTCACTCACTTAGACGTCTCTACCATGGTAGTTATGTATCATATATGATGCATTCATTTTCCAAAATTACGCATTTATTCTTTATTTTTTTTTGAACTAGTTTGTTAGTCCATAGAGACTTAGAATCCAAAGGTAGTATGTATGAATGTATTCAACTTTATAATAAAGATATACATTCCATACTCTCAATTATGTCATGCAATCTTCATTCTTTAATCAAGGTCATCATTTCTATCATTTCTCTTGATTCAACTAAATTTCTTATCTTGGTCTTATGATTTACATAAGACTCTTTATTTCTATGTACTTATTGCATACCCAACTCTTATCTTCTATTTTCCCTTTGCTTTGAAGTATAAAAATTATGTTACTCTATTACATGATCAATTCCATGGTTGATTATTACTATCTTAGCCCTTACATACTATTCACATATCTTCCATATTCTCATATTTAGAAATCATATAATACTAATCATTAAACTTAATCTGAACCTTATGTCGTATTCCTTTATTTCCAATTAAGGATTGCTAATATGAGGTTCCAACGTTGAGCCTCCAATATCAGTTCCAACAGATTCTTAGCTATTCTAATCTTTCCCTTATATCTCAACATCTTAGTGTATGTACATTTTTACCATGATATGTTAGATTTATCCAGAGTTTATACTATTTATAGGAGTTTTTAGATCCCAGTAACACATCTTGTCAGTCGGACCAGGCCGAACCTGCAGTCCTGAAGCCAAGAGCCACTAAGGATTAACCAACTCCTATTGATCTCAAACATGTGGAAAGAATATCCACTTAGGGCAAACTCATTTAAACATAACTTTTGGTCTACTTGATACAAAGAATATAAACAATAAATAAATCACTTCGTGACACACAACAATATAAAGGAATCATATTTATTCTACTAACTGAAAATCTAAATTCATACATATAAGAGCATTTCTAGTGATTTCCAATCAAATAAGCAATATAAGGAAAGAGTTGTATCACATTATATGTTTAATCTCTTACTCCTACATTAATTTCCGGTTTCTTAACCCTAAGATTTCTAGGGTTTCTCTCTAGCCCATCCTTCCTCTGCATACCTGGCCAGGGCATCCAGAGAAGAATAGACAGAGTAGCTTGATACTGGTCAATCTAAGTATTCAGACACCTGGCCAGGGTATCTAAACACTCTGACCTCCCAGAGCTAAAAACATATCACTTCCTATTTGCCATACTTATAACTTTATCTTTTAATCCTAATGATTCTTAACGACTCAACCTAAGCTCTTTACTTGGTTCTCGTGACCACGTCCTCTTCCTGCCATCTGCAATAGTATAACAGAACACTTCCTGTTAGAAAATTATAGTTAGAAGGAAGACACTTAAGTCCTAATCCTATTGGTCTCTTATCGTCCCCTGACCTTGACTTAGAATAACCATGTACTCAACCTATGCTCTGATACCAAGATGTCACACCCCGATCTCACACTAACCACTAATCACAAGATTAGGGTGCGACGGAGGGATTATCACATAAACAAATCACTGAGAACTTTTTCTCTTTTTAAAACCTCGTAATGATATCCGGATTATTAGTGTAAACTAAAACATAATAAACTATTGCGGAAGCATTTCAATTAAACTGGCTAGAGAACATAAACAGAGTTTACAACATGTAACATTGTTTAACAGAAAGTAAAACATAACAGATAATTTACATCTTTTACTCATTCGCCATACATACTCTCTCTCTCTCCCACACCATGTCCCAAGGACCGAGGGGAAAGGATTAAGAGACCACTATCTAACTAACTACATATACCTTCTACTGACTAGGGTGGTAAGATCCTTCAGATTCCTGGAACTGTCGCTGACCTAAAAATGTTTGAGTAGAGGAGTGAGCCTACTCGCTCAGTGAATAGTTTTTCATTTAACTATCACTAAACAACTCGTTAAGTTTATTATTCAGATTAATATACAAGAAATACTACACTGAGCAGTTCTAAAACAATATAATTGAAATAACAAAGAATGTAAATATTTCATCCAAAGAATAACCACTAGAAGACTATGCTCTAGTCTTCCTTAACTCTTTCATTTATAAGGAACTCTGTGAACCTATATGATCATATTTTAGCTTATGCCCTGATCTTATGCAGTGTACTCTGCATAAGAGACTCGCAGTGCACTACGGCCACACCGTACAAGACTTAGCGACACACCCGGGAAATGCTAAGTCTGACTGCCAGCCCTGTTCTGCTACAGGACCACAGGCTCTTCGGCCTCAATGCACTAACTCCGAGTGCTCTAGACTCCTCCTCTAACCTGAGTACACAGGAGGAGAGTCTCACTGGGTTACCACCGTGACTCTGCACGGATTAATGTTGAATAACCCCTATTTTCTACAGTGCCACCGTGACTCTGCACGGATTATTGTTGAACACTGCCTCTCTGTCCTCGTGCCACCGTGACTCCGCACGATTATTGTTGCAACACGAGTTTCACCCCTAAGAAGCAGACCTCTCAAAGGGGTTCTACGGTGTTCAGGGCACCTAAGTCTAACATTAACATTATAGGTACATTTTAAACAGAAATCATAACTCATTTAACATTTCTCACAAGGCTCACACGGCCTGCCATATCATATCATAAGAAACATCATAACTCATGTATTCAACATATATCATGTCTGCCCAACAAGTATTCTCATTCTAACATTTCATACATATATACATGATCTCAGTAACATCCCTTTCTAGGGCATGTCATATCTCATCACCTGCAATTCACGAGATATGTATTGTGAAAATAAGAAACCCTGTAGTATATATATACCAACTCAAAGAGAATAAGCATGTAAAGTTAAATGCACAAGAAACATATAATTCAACAGTTAAGCATCACCACATCTCATATTGAGAATTTTGATATCAAAATACTTGATTCATTGTACACCCTATCCTTAGGGTTTCAGTTACCTCATTCACTTATCACATGGCAACACCCTATCCTTATATCATGCATCTTCTAATTTACTAAAATCTATACTGTCTGACTTTATACCCAACCTGTACCATTTTCAGGCGTGTATTTCTAATTTCAACGTTCACACTGAACAATATAGGTTCTGATGAACCATATAAATTCACTGATTCAATTCACACTGATCAGATGCTAAATTAAGTCATATAGAAGGGTAACGAAACAATTTATGAAATAAAAGTCGGGTGACACCAAATGCTGCCCAACGCCTGATAACGACTGTTATCAGCTTAAAACGCGCACAAAATAGAAAATATTCAAACGCCTGAGTTTATTAATGATAAATGAATGAAATCCTACTCACAGTGATTAGGGATGCCTGAATTCGTCCGGGGATGCGTTCAGGGTCTGATTCCGGGTGGATTTCTATTGTCTTCTACCTTGGAATTTGCACTGTTCACAGCTGTTTGCACAGAACAAACCAACGCTTAATCCAAGTTGACGGAAAAGCTTTGATTGATGATTGGAACTTAGCTACGAGCTGTGAAATCTGCTGAAACCTCTGAATCGGAGCTCAAGGTAGCTCCTCAGCTGCTAGGTGCCCAAAACGGTGCCCTTCTGCCCAAGCTACAGTAGCCGTAACTGCTGCTCGCCGCAGGTCAAGATGCACAGCAACTTGCTAGGTGTTGATTCAGAGCTAGCTGGTTGTAGATTCGTGGTGTGGACCTCGAGCCGAGCTCAGAGGTGTCGTCCCTGGTACTGGCCGCACCTAATGAGCCCCCCCCCCTATGGGCGCTGCTTCGTGCAGCTCCAGCTGCAGTTCGGCCGCCTGCTTGGGGCGCCGCCTTGCTGGTCGTGGCCGTGGATAGGGGAGAGAAGAGAGGAAGGAAGGAGGTAGAAGAAGGAGGGGAGTGGCACCCTGTTGGATCGGAGCCCAGGGCCAGGAAATCGCCCCCTTTGCTTGTGACCTACTTCAGATCTATCGGGCGCCGCTCTGACGGTTTGCCTGTTCTATCGGGTGAGAATGAAAATGGGATAAGGAAGAAAGGAAATGTTGGGGTTAATAAGCTAATAAATGGGTAAATTGCAAAATCAACCCAAGAACTCAAAAGTGTCATAACTTTCGCCTCGTAGGTCCAAATAACCTAATTTCTTTTGCATCTTTTCAAGTGTGAGATCCTCTATAATCCCAAGGCATGAAAGCATGCTAATTAGACTGTTTCACTGGTTCAAAGCTCTAATTGCATCAGTGATCACTTAACTTAACTTAATCATCTTAATTATGCCCTAATTGTATCTTATATACTTAATTCAACTTTATCAACTTGATGATGCACTAACCACCACATGAGCACTTAAGTCAGCTCAATTAACTTAATTATGTACTAATCATGATACTTACACATTAACTTTGATACGGGTCATAACAGATAATCTGTGGTTATGGTGTTTTCCGCACGTTTTCGCGTAACACCTCGTTATCTGTGTGATAATGGGATGTGTTGCCACAAATACGATGACGCATATGGCTGTCTGGATACCAACACCAGCCCCTAGGGTAACAGTTCCCAGTGAGGGACATGGATCTGTTAAGACCTTTGAGCGGTTGCACTGGGTAGGAGCCACTGAATATGCTGGTACAGCTGACCCAGTAGATGCAGATTCATAGCTTACTAAGATAGAGAAAGCCTTTAGGATCCTTGATATTCCAGAGGCTGATAAAGTTGAGCATGTTGTGTATCTTCTGAAAGGAAGCACTGGCCAGTGGTGGGCCATTGAAGACGAGAAAAGGCCTGGTGTTGAGGTTGGATGGCAGGAATTCCGACGAGAGTTTATCAGTAGATACTTTCCTAAGACTCATTTGTAAGAGAAGATCTCACAGTTTGAGCGAATTAGACAGGGACCAATGAAGATTAGTGAGTATGAAGCTAAGTTTATGGACCTTCTTTGGTTTTGTCTGCACATGGCTACCACAGATGAGGAGATAATTTGGCATTTTGAGAAGGGTTTGAACATTGAATTAACCACACATGTATCTACTCTAGAGAATAGAGAAAGGTTTGCCACCTTTATGGAGTCGGTTAGGTGGATAGAGAGGTTCGTGACTGAGAAACAAGAGGCAAACAGTAGGAAAGTACCTGCACAGTTCTAGGGTCAGAGGTTTGGCAATTTTAAGAAACCAAAGTTTATTACACCTGTAGAGCCACAGAGGTTTAGTGCTCAGACACAGTGGACGTCCAACAGAGGTAGAGGTCATAGTTTTCAGCCAAGTGGAGCCCATAGCTCAGCATCAATGTCGGTGATAAGACCACCTAGGTCGCAATGGGAGGACAGAGTCTGCTATAGGTGTAGGCAGACAGGACATATGATAAAGGATTGTCCAGTTAGAGATGTGGAAGTAACCCAACCACTGAGGCAGAGTCAACAAGGCTCGCAGAGACAATAGTTTAGTAGTGGCACTCGAGGATGTGGACAAGCATCCCAAGTAGGATCATCTGCACCAGCCAACAGAGCACGAGGTCGCCAACAAGCAACGGCGAGAATCTATGCTATGAATCAGCCAGAGGTAGTGGTTAATCCACGAGTTGTGACAGGTCAGATAGAATTATTTCATTCTGATATGTCTTCATCTTGTTTCGTATCTATTTTGATTGATCTGGGTGCTACACATTCCTTTATCACTCAAGAAGTGATTCATGACTGCAATATGACTGTCAATTGTAGAATGGATAATCTATTATTAGAAACTCTGTTAGTTAGATCTGGAGTGTTGCGGGAGGTATGCTCTCCCTGTATTCTTTCTTTCTCAGAACACAACATTCAGGTGGATCTTATACCACTTGAAATGCACGGGTTTGATGTAATTCTTGGGATGGATACTCTGGAGAAGTATAAAGTTGTCTTGGATTGTGATTCCAAGCAAGCTATGTTTATGCACAGTAGACCTGTCAAACGGGTGGGTGGGTTGGGTTTGGGTTGGGTCGTTGCGGGTTTGGGTCTCGCGGGTGCGGGTCAAAAAGACCCAGTTCTAAACGGGTAGAAGAAAGATAAATCCAAACCCAACCCAGCGGGTTGCGGGTTGCCCGTGGGTGCCCATATAAAATTAAAAAAAATTACCATGCTAATGTTTGTTTAAATAAGATATGGCACAAAACAATCACATTGACATATAAACCTTTTTCATTTGTCCAAAATTTTTCTATAAGAAGATCATCAAACAACAATACACCCATGGGTAGATATGCTACATGCTAGTAAAGAAAAACCTCTGACTGGCTGAATTAATTACCAGTATTGTATAGATACTAGAACAGCAAATATAATACTGATTTTAGAAGCTTAACTCAAAAGCATACATCTTTCAAATAGCGAGGACCACCTATACCAAACAACTAAACATTAATTGAACCATGTATATTATGAAGGAGGCATCCAAATGAGGGGGTATAAATCGGAGAACTGAAAAAAGACTAAAACTTTGGCATGTTCCAAACAACAACTCAACATTCTTTTATTATGCAGTATGAAGATGACAACCAATAACTCGACGCCCTTTTTAATTTTCAATATGAAGATGATACAACTAACAACTTCACACCCTTTTAATTTGTAGTATGACGATGACACAACCTTATGTATGCCTCCCATTCTCACAAAATAATACAAAAGAATAAATTTTACAAACTATTTAATGAGTAAAAAATATTATAAATCAATCTATGTGTTTTGTTAACTTGGTTGTGGTTTAAAATTTGAGATAAGAGTACAAGACATGTTTAATATTACCTATTACTAGACTTCAAAAAAAATTATATATATTACCTATTACTACCAAGTGGTAGTGGCTTGGACGCAAACGCACGCATGCAGCAAGTTTCATATATGCTACATGTGTATATTTTTTTACTGATAACTAAATCTTATATAATTATTTTTATTAATAAAATCAGTGTAATAAAGCGGGTCACCCGCGGGTGCCCGCGGATTGCCCATGAAACCCGCTAATTAAACGGGTGGGTATGGGTCTGGGTGTTTTTCAGCGGGTGGTAAATTTTAGGACCCAAACCCAACTTAAACGGGTCGACCCATGGGCGCCCGCGGATTTTGACCCAGTTTGACAGGTCTAATGCACGGTGATAAAACATGGCTCTTTCAGGGGGACAGAAAGATTCTTCCAACCTATCTAGTGTCGGCAATGGTAGCTGAGAAGTTGATGTGACAAGGATGCTTTGCATTCTTGGCACATGTGGTAGACACCATAGCAGAGAGTCCTAGTCTTTCTAAAGTTCCTGTTGTCAGGGAATTCAAGGACGTGATTCCTGAGAAATTTACAGATATCCCTCCACCTCGAGAGATTGATTTTGAGATTAATCTTATTCCAAGTACGCAACCCATAGCCCAAACACCGCATAGGATGGCGCCAGCTAAGATGGAAGAACTCAAGAAGTGGTTACAGGAGTTACTTGAGAAAGGTTTCATTCAACCGAGTACTTCACCATGGGGTGCTCCAATTCTTTTTTTTTAAGTAAAGATGGGTCTATGAAACTATGCATAGACTATAGATAGCTTAATAAGGTGACTATTAAGAACAAATATCCTCTTCCAAGGATAGATGATCTATTTGACTAGTTATGTGGCGCAACAGTGTTCTCTAACATAGATCTAAGATTCGGATACCATCAGTTACATATCAAGGAGAGTGACATACCTAAGTTAGCCTTTAGGATGAGGTATGGTCATTATGAGTTTGTAGTTATGTCGTTTGGAATAACTAATGCACCAGCTGCATTTATGGAGTTGATGAATAGAATTTTTTGGCCATTCCTTGATCAGTTTGTAGTGGTGTTCATAGACGACATCCTGATATACAGTAGAGACGGTCAACAACATGAACAACACCTTCGCCAAGCCTTGACTTTGTTGAGACAGCACAAGTTATATGCTAAGTTTAGCAAATGTGAATTCTGGTTGTCAGAAGTATGTTTTCTTGGACATGTTATATCTGCTTCAGGTATTTGTGTTGATCCTAAGAAAGTAGAGTCTGTTGTGGAGTGGAAACAACCCAAGACACTGATTGAGATTTATAGTTTTCTAGGTTTGGCAGGTTACTACAGAAGGTTTATTAGAGACTTTAGTTCTGTAGCATTACCCTTAACCAGGTTGACCAAGAAGGAAGTCCCTTTTGTCTAGAGTGACAAGTGTCAGCATTGTTTCTAGTTGTTTAAAGAAAGGTTGACTAGTGCACCTGTGTTAGTTCTACCTAAGCAGGAAAAGGGATACGTCATTTTTTGTGATGCTTCTAAGAATGGTCTAGGTTGTGTGCTGATGAAGAGTGATCATATAGTTTCTTTTGCTTCCCGATAGCTCAAGAAACACAAGGAGAATTATCTAACGCATGATCTAGAATTACCTATAGTGGTTCACGCATTGAAAATCTGGAGACATTATCTCTATGGAGAAACATGTCAGATTTTCATAGATCATAAAAACTTAAAATACATTTTCTCACAGCACGAGTTGAATATGAGACAACGTCGCTGGATGGAATAAATCAAGGACTACGATTGTACAATTGATTATCATCCAGGGAAAGTCAATGTTGTGGCAGATGCACTAAGTACAAAATCTTCGTCTCCACCCACAGATAAAGCACGGCTGAATTCTTTAGTGTGCTAAAAATGGGATATGCTTGTCTCTTTGAGACAAATGAACGTGTAGTTAGAAGTATCTTTGCTAGCCATATTGTTAGCTGAGATGCATTTGAAACCTACTCTGAAAGAACACATCAAAGAGGCACACCATGTTGATATTGTGATTCAACAGATTAGGTCAGAGTTGGGCAGTGAGAAACGGAACGGTTTCCATGAGTCAGAGGATGGGATAATCTGTTACTATGATAGGATGGTAGTTCCTGATGTTAGTAACTTAAGAAAGTTATTTATGGAAGAATCTCACTCATCTATGTATGCAATGCATCCAGGGAGCACTAAAATGTATCATAACTTAAAAGATATGTATTGGTGGCCTGGTTTGAAGAAAGATTAGCTGAGTTTGTTATGCAATGTCTGGTGTGTCAGTAAGTTAAAGAAGAACACTAGAAGCCTGCAGGAACGTTACAACCCCTACCTATACCTCAGTGGAAAAGGGATCACATGACAATGGACTTTGTGGTTGGTCTACCTAGGACAGCCAAAAGTCATGATTCCATTTGGGTGATAGTTGATAGGTTGACTAAGACAGCACATTTTCTTCCTTTCAAAACAACCTATACTACTGAGAAACTTGCACAGATCTATATATATGAGATAGTGTGATTGCACAGAGTTCCAGCTACGATTGTGTCTAATAGAGGTCCTCAGTTTATGAGTCATTTTTGGGAATGACTACATAAAGTTTTGGGTACTCAGTTAAAGTTTAGTACAGCCTTTCACCCTCAGACGGATGGATAGTCTGAAAGGACTATATAGACTTTGGAGGACTTGCTCCAAGCATGTGTTCTTCATTTTGTAGGAAGTTGGGACTTACATTTGAGCTTGATAGATTTTGCCTACAACAATAGTTATCAGATTAGTATTGATATGGCATCATATGAAGCATTATACGGTAGACATTGTAGATCTCCATTATGTTGATTTGAAATATCAGAATACCAACTTCTGGGTCCTGAGTTAGTGCAACAAATAACTAAAAATATTAAAGTGATATAACAACAGTTGAAAGCTGCACAAGATAGACATAAATCTTATGCCGATAAGATCTGTAGACCTTTAGAATTCCGAGTTGGAGACAACGTGTATCTCAAGGTCTCTCCTTGAAAGGTGTTCTCAGATTTGGGAAGTAGGGTAAGTTAGCTCCTATATTTATGGGACCTTACCCAGTGACAAAACAGATTGGAAAGGTAGCTTATAGGTTGGAATTGCCACCTAAGCTACATAGACTACATCCAGTGTTTCATGTGTCTATGCTGAGAAAGTGTCATCCCGATACAGAGATGGTGTTGCAACCTATAGAGGTTGAATTGAATGAAGATATATCCTATGTGGAAGGTCCTATGATGATTCTTGACAGAAGAGTCAAGAAGTTGAAGAAGAAAGACATAGTTCTTGGAAAAGTTCTCTGGCATCATCGTGGCATTAAAAAATCCACATGGGAACTAGAGGGAGAGATGAGGAGGAAGTACCCTTCTCTTTTCTCTTGAGATTTTGGGGATAGGGTTGATAATTGTAACATCCCTGACCTAGGTTATGGATTAACCCTAGACATTTTTCTTAAGTAAGTTACTTACAAACTTGCTCTAATCTTTTGAAAAGTAATTAAGACTCTTTGTGAAGTTTATTTTCAAGTTTGAGCTTATTACCCTTACTTCCTGTATCCTTTCTCGCTCTTCTTTCTGCACCCGGGTAGGCGACGACATGGCGGGTGGGGGGGACCGCCCACCCCCTGAGGTTCCCCCAGTAAGTGATGAGAGTCAGAGTCAGAGCTGGTTTGCACCGGAAGCAGACGTCACGGTGGCTGGGTCTTGGGTCCGCACAGTTGAGGGCTTGTCACCGATGATCAAGGGAGCAGTGGCTACATATCCGAAGACCCCTTTTAGGCGAGAAGGGGACCAGCGGACATGGACCCGGATGACAGATTCAATCCTAGGGGAGATGGAGGACTACCACAGATACTCGGCCATTGTCCATATCCTAGGGAGGAAATGCCATCTGTCACAGCTGCGGGGATGGATGATCCGCAACTGGAGGCCGCGAGGCGGTCTAGAGATCTTCACCCTTGACGGAGGCTTGTTCCTCGTGCGATTCTCGTCTGAGGTAGATCAAAGGAAGGTTATGCAGAGAGGACCATGGTTATTTGATGACTAGCTCGTCCTGGTCAGGAAATGGACTCGAGAAGCTGATACTCGGAGAGCAGCGTTCACTACAGCCCCTGTTTGGGTGTCGCTACCGGAGGTGGGACTGCACTGGACCCCAAGAGCCATCGTGGTCATTGCACATGCCATAGGCGAGCCGAGGGCCATTGACAGGAAGGCAGATGGCTCTATAATGGGTTGCGCACGCTTCTGCGTCGACATATCGACTGAGGTGAACCCCCTGTCTGAAGTCATGGTGGAACTCCCAAATGGCGAGGAATGGGAGGTCAAGGTGAGGTATGAAGCATTGTCTGATCGATGCCCAGAATGTAAGGTGTTTGGCCATGTTGCGGGACAATGCCCAGGGGAACGGCGCACTGCTAACCCTTCCCCTCCCATTGTGCCCGAACCTGCTAGAGGCAGACCTAGGAGAGTGGGGAAATCAAGACCTCCTCCTCAACACAGGGTAGAGAAGGAGAAGGTGATAGAAGCTGAAGGAGGGACCAACGACAACAACAACATCTCGGTGATGGTGGTCCAGACCTGCAACACCAGCACGAACACAGGACAGGAAGCATGTGACATGCTTGCGGAAATGCCAAACCAAGAAGAAGGGGCTAATATCCTTTCTAATGTGTACTCTAGAGTTGAGATTGTAGGGACTGCATCTGCCATGGTGTCTGGTGTTCAGGAACCAGCTGCTGTGTTGGATGTGGACAAGAACCCCTTTATGACTCTAGAAGAAATAGCAGATGATGACAGCATGGAGATGGAAGACCCTTCCAGGAGCAGGAGCCCGAGATGCACCCGAAGTACAAACAAGAAGAAGAAGAACAAGAGAGGCTCCGGCGAGGGGAGCGGCTCCACAAAGAAATAGTATGTCTATCCTCACATGGAATGTGCGAGGAGCCTCACTTGCCGAGAAGCAAAGAAGGCTGCGAGCTATAGTGGAGGAGGAAGGAGCAACCCTCATTTTCTGTTATGAAATGAGAATAATAAGAATGGTGAAGGACAGAATAAACACCTTGTTTCCCAATGGGTGGTCGGCAATTTCTAATATTGAATGTAGGGATGGGGCTCGCATTGCTATAGGATGGAACCCGGAGGTATGGGATGTGGAACCCATCACTATAAATGACCAAATCATCATTTCTAGCTGCTGTAACAAAGGTGGAATGGCTTTTATTGCTTCGAGGATATATGGGAAGAACCTGGAGGGTGACAGAACAAGATTATGGGAGAGTATTAAAAGCACGGCACAGGTGGAGGTACCTTGGTTAATTTGGGGTGACTTTAATAATGTTAGAAGGTCCAATTAAAAGCATGGAGATAGACCGGTCCCCCACCGGGTGATGGAGAAATTTAACAATATGATGGATGCAGTAGGTTTGATAGAATTGAATGCTATTGGTGGCAAGGTCTCTTGGTCCAATAAACAGGGAATTGGCAGGAGAATTTCCAGCAACTTGGATAGGGGACTCGTCAATCAAGCTTGGCTTAAAGTGTGGCTAAATGCAGTGATCAAGCATGGGGCTGACCCCATGAGCGACCACAGCTGGATGAAGATGGATCTTATTCATAGACCCAAGGTGATCAGGCATTTCAGGTTTTGCAACTGGTGGTGCGAATGGAGAAGCTTCAAAGACACTGTTTAGGAGGCGTGGGATATGGCAGTCACAGGGAATCCTCTATACATTGTAATCAAGAAACTACAGACATCCAAGAAGGCGATTAGGAAGTGGTCTAAGGAGGTGGTAAACCTGAAGAATATGACAATACTTGCAAGAGAACAATACAAGGAAGCAGCTACAAAACCTAGAGAAAATCCTGAAGATGATGAGATTGTAGATGAGTGGCTAAGAGCGGAAGAGAAACTTACTAAATTCTTAAAAGCAGAAGAAATGCTAATGTGGCGGAGGATCAGGATCAAGTGGATAAAAGATGGGGATTGTAAGGACCCTGACCTTCGTTTAAGGCTTACCCTGTTTGCTTTGCTTAACCCTGGTGTTTTGGTGCCTGCTAATCACCTTTGGTGGTGATTAGGGTTTGGTTGTGCTTTGTTGAGAGTTGAAGGTGCTACTTGCAAATAATCCAAGTTTAGGGTTTTGTGTGCAAGTTTCCCTCCTTGTGAGGTGTTCTTCTCTCTCTTTGCTTCCTCTAGGGTTGAGAGGAAGGCTTGGGCTTGTTCACTGAGTTGTTTGGGCCTTTGTTGAGCTTGTTTGGGCCTTGAGGTGCCTTGTTTGGGCTTGGTTGAGCCTTGTGTCGGCCAAGTGTTGCTTGTATCGGCCTAGTGAGGTGTGTGTGTGTCGACCTAGGGTGTTTGTGTCGGCCAACAAAGAGGTGTGTCGCCCTAGTGCAAGCTTGGTGTGTCGCCCATGGTGCTTGGTCTTGTTTGGTGGACACTTGGTGCATGTCTTGGACAAGTGTCTTATACCTTGCTAGAGTGGTGGCTTGAGTGCTAGGACAAGTGTCCTTTGTAGGGGCGACACCTTGCCATGTTCCACCTTGTTTTCTCATCCCTTTCTTTCTATATAGGTGGTTCCTTCCTTAGCTTGAGGTCCCTTTTGGTTCCTCTCCCTCTTGTGCACGACACACTCCCTCTTTCCCTTGCTTGGTGGCCGACACACCCTTGAAGGAGTTGCTTGGAGGTCGACACACCCTTGGAGAAGAAGAGTGGTGGCCGATACACCCCCTTGGAGGAGTTTTGGTGGTCGATATCCCTTAGAGCTCTCCATCCTCTTTGCTTGGTGGTGCGTGGAGCTTGGAGTTCTTCTTCTTCCTTGGAGCTTAAGCCGGGTTGCATAACTCTAACCCTAGCTACTCTACTCTCTTTCATCTATGTTGATTCCATGATCTTGCTTATATGCACATGAGTAGTTAGTTCTTGCTTAGTAACCATGTTGGTCGATCCACATGAGTTAGGGTTTAGGGAGCAACACTCCTCTCTCCCCTTGGTCTAGAAGAGTGAGTTGGGTCCTAATGCCATGAGAAACACCCCTCTTTCCTAGTCGATTGAGGTGAGCTTGTGACTTAGTGGCTTGAGCAAGACTCTCTTCTCATCTTGGGCAACAAGGTGAGCTCCTCTAGGTGACCTTATTGAGGTGTATCTTGAGTGTTTGGTGCTTGTGGAAGTGCTGCCCGACAGCCCTTTTTGGTCTAGCTTTCCCTTGCACGGCCTGCTCACTTTGATCGGTTGCCTTGTGTGGGGCGCGCGAGCCAACCCTTGGTTGCACGGCAGGCTGCACGTTTGGAGCTGCCCGCCCGGTAGGCTTGCTCGCCCGACAAAGAACACTTGTCTAACCTTGCACGGATTACCTTGTCGTGTGCGGGTAAGCACTACCCTGCACGCCCAATAGCCTTGCTCGCTCGGTCGAGCTGCACGCCTAGCACGTCATACCTTTGCACGCCCCTATATCGCCCAGCTATTTCATGCATGGGTCAGTGCCCGGCACGCGGGACGCCTTAGGGCTGCTCGCCCGACACACCTGCTTGCCCGACACTCTTGGCTCGCCCGACACCTTGCTCGCCCGACACCTTGCACGCCAGACAGTACCCTGCACGCTTGGTACACCTGCACACCTGAGCTGCACACCCGATATGCCTTGCACACTCAGCAGTGAGGTGCACGCCTGACTTGGCTGCACGCCATGGTTTGGGTGAGGATGAACCCTACCCGAGAAGGTCTTTTTGTGAGGGTTTTGGTACCTTTTATGAGGTAACTTGGTGTCATGGAAGTGTCTTGTCTAGCAATTACTCTTAATATCATTAGTAACTCCTTGCTCACTTAATGATTACGATAATGACTATGATAATGCTTGTGTTATATGTCCCTTTTTAACATGATGTCAAAGCATGGTAAGGTACATAAATAGTTGCATAATAGTGTGTCTTGAGCACACGATCATCAGGTGATGTATAGTGACATTTATAGCAATTTTGAATGATATCTCATGATGATAGGCATAGTCCTTATATCAATGATATGCTTAACCCTAATTGATCTTTGAAGACAAACCCTAGATGTAATCTTGTGAATGGTAAGTCCCTTGGTTATTCTCATTGATTATTGAATGATACTAACCATGCAGGAAATGCATAGCCAGGTGAAGGGCTATGAGGTATGGTTATATAAGAATACTGTGATGACAGGTGTATTATGAATGATGTTCCATAATGATGATGAAAGTCTTGAGAGACTATGGTACAGTATGATGAGGGATTGAGATCCCATGTTATCAGATGATTCCTTGAGGTGGATCTAGATGGTTGGCAAGAAGCCAAGTGATAACATGTGATGTTGGGTCCTTGAAATGGAACTGGTTGATGTGAATACAATAGTAGCATGATATTGAGTTATATTGTGTGTTTGTTTTCTATTGTTTGCATGTTATACAACTTGGTTGAATCTTGCAATCCATCTAAAAGACACTAATTAATCATAGTGAAATCTATCATATAGTTTTCCCTGGCCATAGATCCATCATCAGTCAGGATAGGGTGATGGTGAAACGGGTTCTCCTGCGGGTTAACCCGGAGCGCATATTTTTGAATATGCGAGGTTTCTCCTAGCCTCAAATAGAGAGGTGAAACAAGTGCAGCTGCGGTTGCAGACTCGGATATGTGATGAGCATGGTGAACATGGCCCATGGCTCCGGATATGTGATATGTGATGAGCATGAATGCTTTCATGGCTCAGAGCACGGTGTTGAGACCTGTGGCTCGGTTTTACTAGTGTCGTGACCTGTACCAAGGCGGGCTAGAGGAAGGGTAGTCTGAGGAGCTGACCCTGTGGCTGAGACCACTTGAGCATGAGACTGTGGTCCTGCTATGTTTTCTCGTGTACTGACCACGAGGGGTGAGGTCATGGATTCTGGCTCTTCCATTGACCTTGTATGGAACCGGTTATGGGCTTCGCAGCCGATGGTTGGAATTGAACGGTACGGTTCACTTCCTCAGGGCATAAGAAAACGTAATCCATCTGTTTAGTATATACTGCTTAAAGCAAACACGAAACATTGGTTGAGGCCTTGTTTGTGTAGTTACTCTCTTTATATTGCAGTCATTTATATGCTCTTCATATGTAGTAGAACTTGGATATCTTGTCTTGTTATTCATGATTTACTTGATTACATCTGGTAAGCTAGATTGCTTTAATTCATAGACTATTCTTGTTATATCTTTTACCAGATAGCTGCTTAATGTATATGATCTTATGAGTTCTGTAGCCTTGGCGGGGAGTTATGCCTCCCGCTGGGACAATGTTCAATTGTCTCACTCGGCTAGTTTACACCATTTTTCGGTGGTCGAGGTAGACGTGGTGGTGGTCGCGGAGTTGCGGTCGAGCAGCAAGAAGAACAGTAGAAGGCAAGCTTTTGAGATGCTGCTGTTTTGGATGTTTTGTGATAGAGTCTAGAGTCATCCCTGTACTCTCAGGTCCTTGGCGGTTTTTTGACGTTGTTTTACGATTGATGATGTCTGTATATCCTGCTGCTGGCCGGATGCGGGCCTTCATGTATATAGAAGGTGGTGAACTCATGATGTGATAGGACAATTGTTGCTCTAAGATGTGGACATGTATTCAGGCTTGTATGGATGTGTATATAACATGTTTTCTTGCAGGATGTGGACTAAAATGTAATATGTTTCTCTGTTTATCAGTTTTCCGCAATCGGTTTTAATTAACCCATGTTTTGATAATCTATGGTTATGGTGATTTCCACACGTTTTCACGCAACACCTCGTTATCTGTGTGATAATGGGATGTGTTGCCATAGGGACCTAAACACTAAAATGTACCATGATGTTGTACGAAAAAAAGAAATGAAGGAAACAGTTCACCAACTCATTAATGAGAGTGGTGAAGTGGCAGAAAGTAGAGAGGAGATAACCAAAACCACTATAGAATACTTTGAGGAGCTTTACAACCAGCAGATGGATACCAGCCGAAGTATTGATAGCCCCATCTACCCCACACTCAAAGTAATTGTTGAAATGAATGAAGACATTTGTAGAGATGTGGATGAGGAGGAAATCAAATCTGCTTTGTTCTCGATTAATACCTCCAAGGCACCAGGGCCTGACGGCTTCAATAGCAAGTACTTCCATTATATTTGGGACTACATTAAGAAGGATATCATCAAGGCGATCAGGTGGCTGCTCCAGGGTGGCAATATGGTGCGGGCTGCAAATCACACTTTCATCAAACTGATACCCAAAAAGAAAGATGCAAGATGCATGAATGACTATAGGTTGATATCATGTTTTTCTACTATCTACAAAATTTGGGCGAAGCTGCTTGCAGGAAGGTTAAAGAAATGGTTGTCGAGCATAATTTCTGAGGAACAATGTGCGTTCATAAAGGGGTGAAAGATAGCTGATTGTGCCATCCTGGCAGCTGAATTTCTCACTGGTTTCAACATGAAGAACTCTAACTCTAAAGCTTGCATCAAGATAGACCTTATGAAGGCCTATGATCACATTCGATGGGACATAATGTGGGACATAATGGTGGCTTTGGGTTTCTCTAGCAGATGGATAAACCTCATCAAACAATGTATTACCACAACTTCCTTTTCTGTGATGCTGAATGGGGGACCAGTGGGAATGTTTACAGCTTCAAATGGGCTTCGCCAAGGAGACCCCTTATCCCCCCTTCTCTTTACCTTGGTTATGGAGGGGCTTACCACGATGATCAAGGAAGCAGAGAAAAGAAATGTCATCAGAACTTTCAAGATCAAAGGTACTAAAGTCAAAAGCCATCTAATCTTTGCGGATGACATCATGTTGTTCTCCACTGGACATGCAAATTAAGAGACTAACTGAATTCAAGAGACTACTGGAACGTTTCGGGAGAGCCACCGGCCTATATATTAGTGATATCAAGTCAAGGGTTTACCTATAAAAATCGTGTGACAGCAGAAGAGGAAGACTTAGAAGGGCAACGTTCCTTCGTTGTGGACACCTTCCTACAAGATACCTTGGTGTACCTATTGCGGGGGGGGGGGGGGGGGGAGGTGTCTCCAGTGACTTCGCAATGTGCCTAGACAAAGTCAGAATCAAAATTGAAGGGTGGACGGGTATCCAAATGTCTATGGCGGGTAGAATCATGCTGAACCGATCAGTGATTCAAATGATGGTACGGTTCTGGAGAAACATGTGCATGCTTCCTAATCCTATAGCTGATAGGATCACGAGGCTGATAACGAACTTCATATGGGGAGGTAATTTGCATAATGTATCTTGGGACACGATTGCTAAAAGGTATAAGCTGGGCGGCTTGAACCTGAGCAAGGTGGAAGACATCATCAAGGCCAGCAACCAGTGCAGGTTGGACAGATTCCTCGTGGAGGGAGAGGGTATCTGGGTAAGATGGATGAGAAGGCATTATGGGTGCACCTCTCAGCCTAGCACTGGCTCTTCCAGGATATGGGATGCATTATACTCCTCATGGCGGCAGAATGGTCATATGTACTCTATGGATAGAAGTGGTCTCTACAGGTTCAATGGACAACAGAAACCATGGATCCACAGAGATACAGGTGAGCAGGTTTCTTGGCATAAACTGTTGTGGGGCAGAGGGCATATCCCTAAATGGAGCGTGACTTGCTTCAAAGCCATCCTTGGTAAACTCCTCACAAAAGACAGAATGGCTAGATGGGGCATCAACACTAATGGGAGATGTTGTTTCTACTTAGAAGACAAAAACCATGACCAACTTTTTCATGATTGCAACAAAGTAAAATATGTGTGGTCTTTGATGTGGCTCAAAAATGGATGGGGCACGTTCAGGTCTGAATCTCTAAGGGATACCATGGGGCAGATAAAGATGAAGTGTAGGAATGAAAGGGAGCTGGCTTTTGGTGGTCTTTGCTTCACTTGCATCTGCTTTAATGTTTGGAAAGTCAGGAACTGGGTGCTGCACAATAGATCAACAGACCTTGACATTTTCCATTTTGTAGCTAGAGACATAGGGGCGGTGTTACAGGCCAAGAAAGGCCTTGATAAAGGGGCTAGCCCTTTAGCCCGTTTACACTCGGGCTTTTTGTAGAGTTAGCCCGTGTATACTTTTGTAGTTCTTGTACTGTATAGCCTAACTATACCTCTTCTTTTGGCAATATATTTACCTATTTCCAACAAAAAAATGAGCTTATTTACAAACTATTCGTGTATTATATGATAGTTTGAGTGTAAAGTGCAATTTACCCACGGAGAGGGGTTATATTGAAGAATGTCACATGATGAATGTATCCTAGGTGTTCTGACATCATGAGAGAGATAATGATGCTAAGTGGTGGCTTGTGGAAAGCCTAAATTCTAAGTGAGAACTTGTTTGAATAATGTTAAGTGCTTTGTGTATCAGTTATGGTACAAATTGTAAATTATCTAGAATGAAGGGTTGATGTGTAAATTATGACTTCTAGAGTGTCTTTACTCCTTCCTAGTATTATCTAAAGGAGAGACAAAAAAGGAGACACTATTTTAAATCATCCTAGAATGATAGCACTCTTGGTGATGAAAAGACTAAGGAAGATGTTTAGTTGAAAGCTTTATATGAGCTACACCAAGTTGAATACTTGAAATGGGAGTCCCTATCGGCCATGGAGCCATAGAGGGAGTCTCTTATCGGTTTGTTGACTCTTGTCTTTTCCATGATTGGCTAATCACTTCAAGGAAGTCATATGTATCAGCTTGCAACTTTTCTTTGGAAAAGATTGTGTTGAATATAATAATAATATGAGTGGAAGAAACTTGCCCTAGAAGATAACTAAGGAGCCCGACCCTTATCCTTTACATTATCCTTAATATTTTATTTTTTCATGATAAGATAATGATGGGATGAATGCAAGAACATGTGTCAATCCATGCATGGCCATGTGGCACTTAGTATCTTAAGTTAATGCCACCTCTTGCACTCTTTTTCATAAACCCCAAGTATAAATACCCTTCTCTTCACCTATTAGTAGAATTTTCGGATCTTGTTACTATCTTTCCTTTAGATATCATGAAATCCACTCTAGTATCATGCATGAGTGAGGAGTGTCGAGTTCTAGAGCTTGATATCGACCAAACAAGGTCATAGCAACCTAGTAAGGTGATATCGGCCATTGGTAGTGAAGATATTGTGCAAGTACTAGGGGGCTCAAGTCTTGAATATTGGATAAGCTCATCTTCAACCTTGGGAACAATAAGAGTTGGAGCTTGAAGCTTGGAAGTTGCTTTAGAGGCGGGTTATATAACTTGAACCCAACTATGTTATTATTCACTTTCAATATTGTTGAACTTGTTGAATTATTTTCAATTTCAAGTTCTTTTGATTAATTAATGTTCCTTTGAGTTCCAAAAAGTTGTTAGGACTGTTGACCATGAATTAGAATAGAAAGAAAAAGGTCTTGAAGTTAATGATGATGACATCATAATGGTACAACCCGATATGGGGTTGAAGTACCTTAAAAACCGATATGGAACCCAAGATGAAGGGTAACCCAATATGGATATGGGTGATACCTCATACACGATATGAGGCAAGTCTTATGGATGATATGAGTAGCACCTACTTACACCCTTTACACGATACAAGGTTAAGAGTATACCTCTTGCACGATATAGTGTTATTTGAACACTCTATACAATATAGAGTTGAAACCCTAACCGATATAGAGATGAAACTCTAGGTGATGACATGAAACCCGATATGCCCCTATCCTTTGTGTAATGGATTGTTGTGAATAAATACAACTAGATATCTAGCTTGTCGTGTAACTATATGATAGAACTGATCCTTGAAGGCATAAAGGGTTATGAGCCTAATGGCTAACCCGATATGACAACCAACTTAGAAACCTGATATGTTACTCAACATGTAAACCTAATATGACAATCCAAGATGGGTGATATGACCGTCATCAAACCGACAACCAAATCATTACTAATTAAGAGGAATAACCATAAATAGCGGATTAAAAAAAACACTAAAATTTAAAACCATTTTGCACATAGGTCCATCTTCCAGAAAACTCTTACATAAAGAACTAAGGTCTCATATACACATGGTTCACATTATACATTTAGTGTTTTTTCTCTTCTTGAGGATAATAAGTACTAGCTGCTTTGCTTTAATATATAGAGTAAAAACATAAAATCCTTGAGATAAAAAAACAAAAACCTCATGTCGCTCGTGAAAACCTCTAAGACTATCTCCCAAGGACCTAAGAGTACAAAGACAACACATAGGACTTCTATCTACAAGACATTACAGACAGCGTACTCAACCTAATATACAACTATGATCCTTGTTGATATGCTCCTTCTTATGCAACCCGATTCTTAGTCCCTCGTTCATGTCTTACCTAAAAATTGTGGATCCCACGGGGTGAGACTATTGTCCCAGCAAGAGATATAACCCTCTGCCAACAATATTATTATCAAAGAAAATAATAGAAAACTGGACAAAATTATAAAACATCTATTTACTTGAAAAGAAATATAAAGAACATGTATAACGTCTGTCTTATCAAGATGTATGAAAGTATTAATTCATCAACCAATGTTTCTAACAAACATTATATCAATTGCTACAAAGAAAAGCATAATTGCATTTATCAAATACTTTCATATTCATTGAGACACATAAATCACTTAGAGTCTCAATCTTACATCACTATCATACTTGGGTATTCAAACCCTTAATTCATCACTAAGTATTATCACCACTTAGTAGATGATCATTATCCCTAGATCATCAGACCCAGATATTTGTTCACATAGTCCACAAAGTTGATTGAGTCTATAGAACATAGCCACATAGCTCTTACTTAGCCATGCTTATTACTTAAGGATACTTGCATGATCATCATATCATGTTATCAACCATCTCAACATATGATTCTAACCATGAAGTACTAAGGAACACATCCTCCCTAATGAATTTGGGTTATAATTAACCCAATTAGGGTCTAAGAATTTCATTAGCAATGATTATGCCCTAACTCATACTCCACTCACCTCAGGAGTAATAGTGTATACTAATTACATACTTTCAAATCTTGGTTTCTCTTTCATCCTCACTATGATGTAAATTAATTAGTTAAGCTCATTATGTCCCAATATTACATTAATCATATTCATCACTTAGTCAACTTTAATGATTGAGGACATGCCTACCAAATCAAGTAGCATGATTGATAATGTTAAGTATTCAAGTTGATCATGTGATATAACTACATCCTCATATCGGATATAGGGCATACCCCCTAACATCATATCGTGTAACATCTTAGATTACCATGTCGTGCACCATCCATATCATGCACCCATTTAGGTTATCATATCTTGCACCATCCATATCGTTCACCCACTTAGGTTATAATATCGTGCACCATCCATATCTGTACCACTTAGGTGATCATATCATGCAAACCGTGTACCCACATAGGTGACCATATCGGGCAAGATGAATGGGTACCATATCGGGCATGATGATAAATGATACCTCATGACCATATCGTGTGCCCACTACTGATAAGAACACTCACACTCAAATCATGACAAGATGGACTCCGAATTGATCCTCTAACACAAAGGAGGTATATCAGGTTTCAAGAGTCAAAGAACATATCAGGTTCCCCATTCTCATTCTAGGGTTTTATTCATATTGGGCACTAGGTATTGTGTGACATCCCCGGATTTTCTAAAACTTAATATGATGTGTGACGTCCAAATTGAAACCCTCACCTCAGTGAGAATCCCAATTTAAACACCCCACACTAGGATAAGAAGAAGAAAATCAAGGGAGTCAGAAGGAACACAATCAGTAGCACATGCACATGAACAATAATAAAACCATATACACATGTTCACCATTCAACATATAATTACAACATGAATTGTTACAACATTTGATATTACATATTGAAAAGAAAACTTAAACATATACATGTACTACCACTAAACTACAGGATCTTAAGACAACATGTCCACCTGTACATCAGTTCGCTATACAACTTTCAGGTATTCTAGATCTTCAAGAGAAAAAACCACAACCTAAACAAAAAGATTACATGCGGTATACGTCAGCACAATGTTCAAGAATATTGTACTGAGTACGCCTACGTGTCTTTTATATACCTCTCATCATATCTTAGCAATAAGATAAAACTAATACTTGGTAGTAATAGAAGAATATAAGAAAAGTGTATACTTGCACAAAGATATTCATTAGCAAAAGAGAACACATATATTTTAAGCACATTTCCATCATATATCTCGTGTGTCTGCCACCAAGTGGCTTTGACATTTTCAGGCCTTATGATCTACCACCAAGTGGTTTGTGATCATTATACAACCATCATATGATCTACCACCAAGTGGTTTGTGATCATTATGCATGCGCTCTACCACCAAGTGGTTTATGAGCTATATTATGATGGACCATCTATACTATGTTTGCAGGTGTTCATAGCCATAAATATGGAAATTATAGCAACATATCATACAAGACAATCATTTCAATCAATACCATATGCCAAGTCTTTACTACCATATAACACAAGCATAATGTATAATAATCCAAGCAAGAGGAAATGGCGTACCTTCTAAAGAGATATCCTAATCATCATATCCTCATATCATATATATCCTGGTCAACCCTGGCTAAGATAATATCATATATTATCATCAGGTTCTCATCATCATAGCCCTAGTTATATCCATTTTAGGGTTTACCTTATCTCTTTAGTATATTTCCATATCACTTGCATTCTTATCCTATATTTATCTTACTGATGTTATATTCCATATTGTAGTTCGTTATCTGAACATTATGTTTCCAAGTCCTTTTTGTGCACATATTAACCCTATGTTACATCATTAACCGAAATTAGGGTTTTAAACCATGTATTAAAGGTCAACTTCATATAACATGGATTTCGTGTATAAAACTGATATCATATTTACATATTAGCTTCCAATTACATATATGAGGGTATTTCATAAATTCCATCATTTATTGAGCATGTATGCATTTATTGCATATTAATTAGGGTTATTATCCCTAATTAGCCATATTAAGCAAATAACATGATTTCGTGCACTCAACATCATAATTACTTATATCATATGGATTATAAACACGATTTAAGATCTACTGGTATTTTATCATAATTTTATGCCATCATTTGGTATTTATTATCCATTAAGCAAGAATTACACATCTTACATGATATCACTATTATTAGTGCAACAAAATACTAATATTATGATCCCATGTTGTTCTACTTATTTTTCTGAACATTTTGGTACCTTGTTTGTATTTTTCGGATAAACGAGCTATTTTCTATGAATTATATAAGAACTGGGCATTTTCTGACTATTTACCTTTTTGGATGAATCACGTCTCGCCATGTGTCCTTCAGGCTGGCACTGCTCATGTCTGAGTTGGTCCGGTCTTCTTGGCTTAGACCTGGTTCGCATCTCTTTCAGTCGGTCGGGGCTCTCTTTTCCTCCCTTTCTTTCTCACGCAATGCGGACTCTGTCTTCCTGCTCTGTTTTCTGGAAGCGTTGTCGCACGGCTGACCTCCAGGAAGGAGAAAGGGGGTCTCTAGGCCTTCGTTTCTGGATCTAGCTTGCTATGTAGGTTTGCAGCCTCCTGGCGTATGCTCTCAGCTTGTATAGACCTCTCGGGGGTCTGTGAAGCTTGATCTAGCCAAGCTCCGTGAGTCCTTGCCACCGTCGCTAGGGAGACTCCGGTGAGCAAATAGAAACACCTGCCTCCTCCTCATACTCTCTTGAGGCTTCATTGGTCTTTTGTGGATATTCCCTTACCCATGCAGTCTCAGACCATCTCAATTGTCACCTCCCTTTGCTCTGGAGGAGGAGCCTATCGTCGCTTGCTTTCGGTGTGGATTAAAAGAGGTGTCTTTCCTCTGCTCCATGATTATCCCTTCCAGAGCCTCCAAGAACTTCGTCAGGCAAAAGGAAAACTTGTGTACAACCATTGCTCATGACGGGAAAGCTCCCAAAGCCTCTTCCAACATCTGCCTCCTCCTGTGGCTAACCTGGCTTCATCAGTCCATGGAGGTCAATGATGGGGTTGAGCTAGGTGGATATCTTGTTTCGTATAACTACAGAGGGCGATTTCCCTCACTGTGGTCCTCCTAAAAGAGTCCTCAGCTCTATCTAGCACTTCCGGTCACCACTTGCATTTTGCAATGGAGAAGCTGTGAGGAAGGGAAGCTCGTTCTCTCTACTGGAGCGGTCTCACAACTCTTTTAAGAGGTCTCCTCGCTCTTCTACTCCAGTCAAGAACGGCTACCCACTCGGTTCCCTATGACGTGGGGGTGCTTGAAATTGGGCATCGTGGACTACTCCATGAACTCCATTCTAGTCGGAGGTGGGAGATGAGGATCTGGCCATTCAAGGCGCATCCAATGGCTAGGAAGGGATCCGTGCAAAGTAGGATTCGCGGAACTTCCTTCTTAACACCCACGGCCACTAGATCTGAGATCCAAGGGTATAAAGCCTCCATGCAGCCCACCCACAATAAAAAGGACCGCGTGACACCATCTTTAATCAATACTTAGGCTAATCAAACACCAATAATGCACATTATTTCCCAAATTTCAAATCTTCATAGCTTACTCTAGGAACATTCAATTGCCACCAAATTTTAACCATAGCTTCCCTACCTCTCTAGCTACATTCTACTAAAATTTGGGGACAAAGCTCCACCATATTCTCCTCAACTTCAATATTTCAAAAGGCATAAAGTAAAGGATCTTACTCATGATATCAACATCGATCAATAAAGCAACTTTACCCAAAAAGCTTGTAAATCCCAATATTATAAACTAAACACATTGATTCACTTATGTCCTTGATATTTAGGATCTCAAAAGTCTACTCCATCACATCCTACACACCTTAAAAGAAATTTCGTTCTTGAAATTAAGCCAAAATCTAGTCTTTCACATATTGTTTCATATTTGTACTAAGTACAATTGATAGATAAGGATCCTTCATATTGTCCATAAGACCTATAGTGACTTACCTACATATCGGGCAAGTCTCCATATTGGGTTTGATATCGTGTTCCCAAGTCTTCAACCCATATCGGGTTACAAGGTCTTCAAACCATATCGGGTTGTTCATGAGTGATCAGCCCATGTCGGGTATCCAATGATGATGTCATCATCATCATCCTCAAGTTCATTAATATAATTCAAAGCTATGGATAATAATTTGAATTACACTTGGGAACTCATGATTACATCAATTGATCATAGGAAACCCTAATTTGCAAATAATCAACAATTTGAATAATATTGAAGAAAGGATAATAATATTGAAGGGTTTAAGTTATATAACCTGCCTTTCAAAGAGCTTCCAAGCTTCAAGATTCACTTCCTCACGTCCCAAGGTTGAAGGTGGACCTTCTCCAAGCTCCAAGACTTGGGCTCCAAGCTTTTTGCATGATATCCTTCATCATCTTGGGCGATATCACCTTAATTGGTTTCTTCAACCTTCCTTGGCCGATATCTCTACTCCTTGGCCGATACAACTCAACCCTCTTCACCATGGGTGGCACAAGAAGTGGTGTTGTACAATACAATAGAAAAGGGCACTTTCTAGATCCAAAAATCTTGCCAACAAATGAAGGTCAAGGTATTTATACTTGAGGTTTATAGAAAAGAGTGTCATAGGTGTCACTAACTTAAGGTGTTTCATGCCACCTAGCCATGCAAGGTCGACACATGCTCTTGAATGCATGCCACTATCATCTTGCCATGCAAAAAGGATAAATAAAAGATAAGGGGCGGCTATTGAGTTGTCTCCTAGGGCAAGCTTTCCTCCACTAAATTATTATTATATTCCACTCCACTATTTCCAAGGCAAAGAAAATTGATGCCTTATTCTCCCTTGAAGTTCCTTTCCCATCATGGGACAAAACAAGGCTCCAAAAAACCGATAGTATGCCCTCCTAATGGCTCTATGGCCGATAGGGGTTCCTTTCCTTAGTCCTCAATCAATGTGGCTCATGTGTATGACTTCAACTTATGCCTTTTCTTATTTTCTTCATTATTAAGAGTACTAACACTTCAAGATGCTTCAAACATATTGCCTCCTTCTTTCTATTTCCTCTAGGTAACACTAAATAAGAGTAAAAGCAATGTAGAGGTGGTAAGTTACACATTATCCCTACATTTTGTACATATTGCAAATTGTACTACAATTGATGCACCAAGCACTTAGCATTTTTACACAAGTTCTCACTTAGGGTTTAGGCTTTGCACAAGCCACCACTTATCATCATGTTATCTTTCATGACATAAAAAATACTTAGAATATATTCAACATGTAACATTTGCAACATGACCCTTATCTTGGGTAAATTGTACTTTTCACTTAGATTATCATTTAATGCACACATAGTTTGCATATAAGCTCACTTTTTGAGAATAAACTCCAAAAAGGCCTCAATTACTTTTCCCAAAAGATAAGAACAAGTTTTAAGCAGCTTACTTAAGCAAAACATCTAGGGTTAGGCCATAACCCAAGTCAGGGGTGTTACAATTATAAACTCCTAACAAGGATTTCGTCCCTGAAATCCCAGATAAAGGGAGATAGTTGTTGTTCATGAATCATATCATAAGGTGTCCACATAACATCTTGATGTCATGGAGATACTACAGAAGTTTAACCATCACAAGGTTCTTTCACACAAGATTATTATAAATTTTGTTATACTCAACTTTCCTTCCTGGACTAGAGTTACATCATGTCCTTCATTTGAGACTACATGTTTAATCATACCTCTATTGTACCAGTCTAATTTGTTGATTCAACACTAGCTTTCTTATGACTTGTATCAACTATCCCGTTAGCCATTTATTTTCTTATCATAAGGAGAGGCTACTTTTCAAAGAAGAACTTATCTCGGAGGTATCTCTAGAGGCTAGGTATGTGTTCCCTCAATAGATCTAGATAGGGATATTTTTAAGGAATTATTTTTAGCTTGATAAGCCTTTTTATATGACTCTACAATTGTTCCTTCAATTAGTACCTCCTTATTGATGTTATGTTTATGCAGAGCATAAACTCCTAACATGTGATCTCCATGTTATAGTTATATCAAGGTTGGCCCTTCTAAGTTACTAAACATTATTCATTTTATCGAAAGTTATATTCTTAATCTTTCATATCATCTGACACATCTTGGGTACCAGAATTCCTCATATTGGTATTCTTCACATGTGTCGAAAACTCATCACATCCTAATCATTCCCATCTCCCTATTACTAATACCAAAGTTAAACATACAAAAGATCTATCTTTAATCTTGAGACATTATGTATATATATAGTACACATATCTTAATTTTGGAACTAAAGTCCCAAACAAACTGATACTTTTCTAAGTACCCATCAAATGAACGATCCTAACTCATGCACATCAAGTGTCATAAAACTCACTTGATTGCCATGTTTATGAAAGGAAGGAACATAAAGGAACATACCCCCATCACTACCCAAGGTTGTTCATCGAAGAGGAAACATATATTTAGCTGAGGAAGTCCACTTAGCAACCTTTATTAGTTATGGAAGTCCACTTAGCAATCCCTATCTAGTTAGTAAAGTCCACTTAGCAATCCTTTATTAATTAGGGAAGTCCACTTAGCAATCCCTGTCTAGTTAGGAAAGTCCACTTAGCAATCCTTTATTAATTAGGGAAGTCCACTTAGCAATCCCTATGTATTTGGGAAAATTCACTTAGCAATCCCTATGTATTTGGGAAAGTTCACTTAGCAATCCCTATGTATTTGGGACAGTTCACTTAGCAATCCTTATGTATTTGGGAAAGTTCACTTAGCAATCCTTATGTATTTGGGATAGTTCACTTAGCAACCCCAATGTATTTGGGAAAGTTCACTTAGCAATCCCTATTTTGTTTCATTCCTTTCTTTGTTTTTGTCTAACATGACTATGAACATTCTATAATTTCATCACATTTCCCATTTCCATATTATGGAAATGACCCTTATTATTCACACAGAATTTATTGATTAGGGATCATCTCCCTAATTCTCCTTCCTCTTATCATGAGGATTATACTTTTTACTTCCTCATACACACAGATTGATATGAGCTTATTTCAGATTCCAATTACTGCACTTAGGATGTGATGAAAATACCCATGCCATATTTCCAGTCTTGTTAGATTCACTAGATTGTCTCAAAATGATCACTTGGTCAAAGTAATCAGAGAAATAACAATCTATCCCTTACTTTTTATATTATTAAAACATAGGACTTAGCATCCTTAGATTTCCTTCAAGCATCACATATATGCCTCATCCTCTTTCATACAAATAAGAGTAATTATAAAGCATTTAAATGAATACTAAATAGAATATCAATTCCAGTTTCCATCATTTCTCCCTTGTGTCCCCATAGGGAAATCAATAGAGAAGTCAATAATAGCAATCCCCCTTATGTCTATCAGATAAAATCAAAAGAAGGCAGATTAAAATGAGAAAGCTTTATCTGACTGTCACCCCTTGAGGTCATCTACCACTTCAGGTTAACTCAACACATAGAGTCTAGTTGTTTCATGTCATTATTTTTGCCTTTTTACCCTATTGGGTTGTAACTTTTGTATGCCCTGCCGAGTCTTCCTCAGTTGTTGGGTCATTTCCTCCCTTCTTTCAAACAAAAAGGTTTAGTATACTCAACATGTCTGTATCTATAACATGTTTAGTCTTCGTACCATGGTCTTATCGGTCTTATTACCGATGTAAAAGCTAAGTCAGAAGTTCTTACAAGTGGAAGTTTAGGAATTTTGCCTTCACTTAGTGACTACTGTTCTGGTGCACTAGGCATTTTTTGCACTGGTGGTACCAAAACTCTGGTTTTTTAGAATAACTAGACAAATGTTTCTAGAATTGTAGAGACTTCTCCTTGATTCTCAGCTTATTGCTCCTCCTTGGGTACTACTATCACATATATACTATCGGTCTTTACTTATGGAAGAGTCTATTTTCTCACCATAGGTTAACTCTTCCCATATTTTCCACTGTTCCAACATGACTATGTCATTCACGAACCCTTTCAAAACCCAAAGTTTCTACATTGAGGACTGATAACCTTGGTTGTAATGCTAGTATCCAGTCTACTATATGCATCATTGTTGACCTATCCTGCCCAATAAGAGCATAAAAAAGTAGGATTCTCTATCCTGATTGGGTCAAGATGGGAATTCTCAGGCACTCATTCTTCCCTTGCTTGATCCCTTACACCCATTCCTAGTGCAAACAACATTGCTCTAAGCAATGTATTCTTCGTGTTCTCCAGTCATTCATAAACTTCCCCCTTTCTTCATAAGCAGAAGTCACTATAGGGTATACTGGAGGACACTCACACACACTCAATACCTTAGTCCTATGTCTTTGTAGACGCACTAAACCTTAGGCTCTGATACCAAACTTGAAATGACCATCATCAACCTGACAATCAAATCATTACTAATTAAGCGGAATAACCATAAATAGTGGATTAACAAAAACACTAAAATTTAAAACCATTTTACACATAGGTCCATCTTTCAGAAAACTCTTACATAAAGAACAAAAGTCTCATATACACATGGTTCACATTATACATTCAGTATTCTGACTCTTCTCGAGGATAACAAGTACTAGCTGCTTTGCATTAATATACACAGTAACAACATAAAATCCTCGAGATAAACCAAATCAAAACCTCATGTTGCTCGTGAAAACCACTAAGACTATCTCCCAAGGACCTGAGAGTACAAAGACGACACATAGGACTTCTATCTACAGGACATTACAGACAGTGTACTCAACCTGATATACAACTATGATCCTTGCTGATACACTCCTTCTTCTACAGCCCAATTCTTAGTCCCTCGTCTGCGTCTTACCTAAAAATTGTGGATCCCACAGGGTGAGACTATTGTCCCAACGAGAGATATAACTCTCTGCCAACAATATTATTATCAAAGGAACTAATAAAAATTGGACATAATTATAAAACATCTATTTACTTGAAAAGAAATATAAAGAACATGTATAATGTCTGTCTTATCAAGATGTATGAAAGTATTAATTCATCAACCAATGTTTCTAACAAACATTATATCAATTGCTACAAAGAAAAGCATAATTGCATTTATCAAATACTTTCATATTCACTGAGACACATAAATCACTTAGAGTCTCAATCTTACATCACTATCATACCTAGATATTCATATCCCTAATTCATCATTGAGTATTGTCACCACTTAGCAAATTTGCATTATCCCTAGATCATCAGACCCAGATATTTGTTCACATAGTCCACATAGTTGATTGAGTGTATAGCACATAGCCACATAGCTCTTACTTAGCCATGCTTATTACTTAAGGATACTTGCATGATTATCATATCATGTTATCAACCATCTCAACATATGATTCTAACCATGAATTACTAAGGAACACATCCTCCCTAATGAATTTGGGTTATAATTAACCCAATTAGGGTCTAAGAATTTCATTAGCAATGATTATGGCCTAACTCATACTCCACTCACCTCAGGAGTAATAGTGTATACTATTTACATACTTTCAAATCTTGGTTTCTCTTTCATCCTCACTAGGATGTAAATTAATTAGTTAAGCTCATTATGTCCCAATATTACATTAATCATATTCATCACTTAGTCAACTTCAATGATTGAGGACATGCCTACCAAATCAAGTAGCATGATTGATAATGTTAAGTATTCAATTTGATCATGTGATATAACCACATCTTCATATCGGATATAGGGCATACCCCCTAACATCATATCGTGTAACATATTAGATTACGATGTCATGCACTATCCATATCGTGTACCCATTTAGGTTATCATATCGTGTACCATCCATATCGTGAACCCATTTAGGTTATCATATCATGCACCATCCATATCGTACACCCACTTAGGTGATCATATCGTGCACCATCCATATTATGCACCCACTTAGGTGATCATATCGGGCAAGATGAATGGGTACCATATCGGGCAAGATGATAAATGATACCTCATGACCATATCGTGTGCTTACTACTAATAAGAACACTCACACTCAAATCATGACAAGATGGACTCCGAATTGATCCTCTAACACAAAGGAGGTATATCGGGTTTTAAGAGTCAAAGAACATATCGGGTTCCCCATTCTCATTCTAGGGTTTTATTCATATCGGGAACTAGGTATTGTTTCATCTTTGTACTAAGTACAATTGATAGATAAGGATCCTTCATATTGTCCATAAGACCTATAATGACTTACCTACATATTGGGCAAGTCTCCATATTGGGTTTGATATCGTCTTCCTAAATCTTCAACCCATATCGGGTTGTAAGGTCTTTAAACCATATCAGGTTGTTCATGAGTGATCAGCACATGTCAGGTATCCAATGATGATTTCATCATCATCATCCTCAAGATTATTAATCTCATTCAAAACTATGGATAACAATTTGAATTACACTTGGGAACTCATGATTACATCAATTGATCATAGGAAACCCTAATTTGCAAATAATCAACAATTTGAATAATATTAAAGAAAGGATAATAATATTGAAGGGTTTAAGTTATATAACCTGCCTTTCAAAGAGCTTCCAAGCTTCAAGATTCACTTCCTCACGTCCCAAGGTTGAAGGTGGACCTTCTCCAAGCTCCAAGACTTGGGCTCCAAGCTTTTTGCACGATATCCTTCATCATCTTGGGGGATATCACCTTAATTGGTTGCTTCAACCTTCCTTGGCTGATATCTCTCCTCCTTGGCCAATACCACTCAACCACCTTCATCATGAGTGACACAAGAAGTGGTGTTGCACAATACAAGAGAAAAGGGCACTTGCTAGATCCGAAAATCTTGCCAACAAATGAAGGTCGAGGTATTTATACTTGAGGTTTATAGAAAAGAGTGCCATATGTGTAACTAACTTAAGGTGCTTCATGCCACCTAGCCATGCAATGTCGACACATTCTCTTGCATACATGCCACTATCATCTTGCCATGCAAAAAGGATAAATAAAAGATAAGGGGCGGCTCTTGAGTTGTATCCTAGGGCAAGCTTTCCTCCACTAAATTATTATTATATTCCACTCCATTATTTCCAAGGCAAAGCAAATTGATGCCTTATTCTCCCTTGAAGTGTCTTTCCCATCATGGGCCAAACCAAGGCTCTAAAAAATCGATAGGATGCCCTCCTTATGTCTCTATGGCCGATAGGGGTTCCTTTCCTTAGTCCTCATTCAATGTGGCTGGTGTGTATGACTTCAACTTATGCCTTTTCTTATTTTCTTCATTATTAAGAATACTAACACTTCAAGATGCTTCAAACATATTGCCTCCTTATTTCTCTTTCCTCTATGTAACACTAAGTAAGAGTAAAAACAATGTAGAGGTGGTAAGTTACACATTAGCCCTACATTTTGTACATATTGCAAATTGTACTACAATTCATGCACCAAGCACTTTGCATTTTTACACAAGTTATCACTTAGGGTTTAGGCTTTGCACAAGCCACCACTTAGCATCATATTCTCTTTCATGACATACAAAACACTTAGAATATATTCAACATGTAACATTTGCAACATGACCCTTATCTTGGGTAAATTGTACTTTTCACTTAGATTATCATTTAATGCACACATAGTTTGCATATAAGCTCAATTTTTGATAATAAACTCCACAAAGGCCTCAATTACTTTTTATAAAATATAAGAACAAGTTGTAAACAGCTTACTTAAGAAAAACATCTAGGGTTAGGCCATAACCCAGGTTAGGGGTGTTACAGTGGGAACCCGATATGGTATTGAATATACACTTCCCAAACGATACCATGGTGATACATATATTATATACACGATATGGTGCACACCTTGTGCACGATATGGTATCAAGTATACCATTATACCCGATATGAAGCCAAGCATCTAGCTCATACACGATATGAGGATAATTTGAGATGATAAGAACTAAGTGATAACTAACCCGAGATGGATACACAATATGATGTTAAGGGATACACCCTAAACACGATATGAGGATTTGGTCATACCACATGACCGATATGGGTACACTATAGGATGTGAAGGTTGTATCTCAAACACAATATGATAGCATATATACACCATGATGCCCGATATGGTAGGTATGCTTTAACCCAATGTATTTAACTAACTGATATATGTTGTGTGTTGTACAACATTAAGTTGCGATGAGATTAATGCAAATTGATAATGGTGAATTAATGTACCTTAAGAAGAGAATTGAGCCAACCTAGTACAAGTATAGTACACTCAACATCCTAGTAAGGATGAGAGAGAAAATTATAATATTAATGTAATAAGTATATGTTGATACTCCTAAGATGAATGGAGTATGAATTAGGGCTTAATCTTTTATGAAGTAATCTTGAAACCCTAATTGATTAATAAAGGTAATTCATAACCTTAAGAATGGGAGATGAGATGGTTAAAATCCCTAATTGGTTGATGAAGGGAAATTCCAACCTAATTAATGAGGAGAATGTGTTCTTTTGCATTATGTTGTTATGACATGTGTTTGATATTGTTGATAGCATAATATACTAACCATGCAGGTATCATAAGGTAATGAGCATACCTAAGTAAGAGCTATGATGTTTATATGATACAAATTTAATGAGCTATGTGAACTATGTGAATTAATACCTTGGTCTGATGACCTAGAGGTAATGGTTACCTGCTATGTGGTGACAGTACTTAGTGATGAATTAAGGGTTTGAATACCCAGGCATGATAATGATAAGAGATTGAGATCCTAAGTGATATATGTGTTCCAAAGATCATGAAAGTACTTGATAAACATATTTTGTTGCAATTGATATAATTCTTGCTTGCAACTTGATTGATGCTAAAAGATACTATAATGCACTTAATTAACCAAGTTTAATGTTATCATGTAGTTGCCTAGACCATAGATCCATTCAGCCTCAGGATTTGCTGAATGGTGAAATGAGTTTAAGTCGGTATACATATTTCTGAATATGTAATCGTTATACCGGGGTGCTCAGTGGACTCCCCAAACTCAACAAGGGAACTACACCAGGTTGCTCAGTAGACTCCTTGATCAAAAAAACTAAATCACAATCGCTCAGTGGTCTTCCTGATGACAAATAATCTGGGAAAGCTTAGTGGTCTTATCTTGGAAAGAGTATATATTGTGGTTGTAACTCTATAGAAAAGATGCCGCTATACCTCGACATAGCTAATTGTAGTTGACACAAGATGTCCTGACAGTTATCTTATACTTACTGAGACAGGTGAGGTCTTGACAGCCGGCTCTGCCACTGACTTTGTATGGTACCAATTTCGACTTACTAGTGGTCGGTTGGAGCATGAACAATATACCTCATCTCCTCTGGGCATAAGTGTGAATGTGAACATATAATAAGCCGTGTAGTGTATTTGCTTAAGGATCGAATGCGGAAAACATTGGTTGATGCCTTATTATTTTATACATATTAGTAGATAGATGTTATACAGGTTCTTCATATTCCTTATAAAGCAAATACATGATTTATAATTCTATTATCAATATTTATGCTTTGCACTGCAAGAAAACCTGCTAATTGCATGAAGTATCCTCTGCTCAGTTTTATACTATTTTCTATGATAATAATATTGTTTGCAGAGAGTTATATCTCTCACTGGGACAATAGTCTCACCCTGTGGGATCTACAATTTTTAGGTGGACGTAGACGAGGGAATAAAAACCGGACTACAGAGGAAGGACTGCATCAGTAAGGACTGCAATAGTAGCTCAGGTGGAGTACACTGCCTGTCGTGTCTTGTAGCTAGAAGTCATATATGTCGTCTCTATACTCTTCGGTCCTTGGGAGATAGTTCTTAGTGGTTTTTATGAATGAATTGAGATTTTAGTGTGTTTACCTCGTGGTTTTATGTTGTTGTTGTATATGTTAAAGTAAAGCAACTGGTACTTATTATCCTCGAGATGAGACGGTACAATGCATGTATGATATGAACTACATGTATATAAAGTTTCAGTTCTTTATGTAAGAGTTTCCTAGAAGAGGATCTATGTGTAAAATGGTTTTAATTCTTAGTGATTTTTGTTAATTCCACGATTATTACTGGTGATGGCTCGATTTATAATCAGGTCATCACATACATTTTTCCACAATGTTCTATATATGTATTTTCTTTATGTTTCTATATTCATGACCATATTTCTATGATTTTTATCCCTACTTAATTTTTATCCTAATTTTATTTAATTATCTATAGTATATTTTCTCAAATTTCTTTGTTTCTAATAAAACCACCCACAAAGTAATTTATTTCTTTTAAAATGTTGCTATAGTTTTTCTAGTACAAGTATAGTACACTCAACATCCTAGTAAGGATGAGAGAGAAAATTATAATATTAATGTAATAAGTATATGTTGATACTCCTAAGATGAATGGAGTATGAATTAGGGCTTAATCTTTTGTGAAGTAATCTTGAAACCCTAATTGATTAATAAAGGTAATTCATAACCTTAAGAATGGGAGATGAGATGGTTAAAATCCCTAATTGGTTGATGAAGGGAAATTCCAACCTAATTAATGAGGAGAATGTGTTCTTTTGCATTATGTTGTTATGACATGTGTTTGATATTGTTGATAGCATAATATACTAACCATGCAGGTATCATAAGGTAATGAGCATAGCTAAGTAAGAGCTATGATGTTTATATGATACAAATTTAATGAGCTATGTGAACTATGTGAATTAATACCTTGGTCTGATGACCTAGAGGTAATGGTTACCTACTATGTAGTGACAGTACTTAGTGATGAATTAAGGGTTTGAATACCCAGGCATGATAATGATAAGAGATTGAGATCCTAAGTGATATATGTGTTCCAAAGATCATGAAAGTACTTGATAAACATATTTTGTTGCAATTGATATAATTCTTGCTTGCAACTTGATTGATGCTAAAAGATACTATAATGTACTTAATTAACCAAGTTTAATGTTATCATGTAGTTGCCTAGACCATAGATCCATTCAGCCTCAGGATTTGCTGAATGGTGAAACGAGTTTAAGTCGGTATACATATTTCTGAATATGTAATCGTTATACCGGGGTGCTCAGTGGACTCCCCAAACTCAACAAGGGAACTACACCAGGTTGCTCAGTAGACTCCTTGATAAAAAAAAACTAAATCACAATCGCTTAGTGGTCTTCCTGATGACAAATAATCTGGGAAAGCTTAGTGGTCTTATCTTGGAAAGAGTATATATTGTGGTTGTAACTCTATAGCAAAGATGCCGCTATACCTCGACATAGCTAATTGTAGTTGACACAAGATGTCCTGATAGTTATCTTATACTTACTGAGACAGGTGAGGTCTTGACAGCCGGCTCTGCCACTAACTTTGTATGGTACCGATTTCGACTTACTAGTGGTCGGTTGGAGCATGAACAATATACCTCATCTCCTTTGGGCATAAGTGTGAATGTGAACATATAATAAGCTATGTAGTGTATTTGCTTAAGGATCGAATGCGGAAAACATTGGTTGATGCCTTATTATTTTATACGTATTAGTAGATAGATGTTATACATGTTCTTCATATTCCTTATAAAGCAAATACATGATTTATAATTCTGTTATCAATATTTATGCTTTGCACTACAAGAAAACCTGCTAATTGCATGAAGTATCCTCTGCTCAGTTTTATACTATTTTCTATGATAATAATATTGTTTGCAGAGAGTTATATCTCTCGCTGGGACAATAGTCTCACCCTGTGGGATCTACAATTTTTAGGTGGACGTAGACGAGGGAATAAAAACCGGACTACAGAGGAAGGACTGCATCAGTAAGGACTGCAGTATTAGCTCAGGTGGAGTACACTGCCTGTCGTGTCTTGTAGCTAGAAGTCATATATGTCGTCTCTATACTCTTCGGTCCTTGGTAGATAGTTCTTAGTGGTTTTTATGAATGAATTGAGATTTTAGTGTGTTTACCTCGTGGTTTTATGTTGTTGTATATGTTAAAGTAAAGCAACCGGTACTTATTATCCTCGAGATGAGACGGTACAATGTATGTATGATATGAACTACATGTATATAAAGTTTCAGTTCTTTATGTAAGAGTTTCCTGGAAGAGGATCTATGTGTAAAATGGTTTTAATTCTTAGTGATTTTTGTTAATTCCACGATTATTACTGGTGATGGCTCGATTTATAATCGGGTCATCACATACATTTTTCCACAATGTTCTATATATGTATTTTCTTTATGTTTCTATATTCATGACCATATTTCTATGATTTTTATCCCTACTTAATTTTTATCCTACTTTTATTTAATTATCTATAGTATATTTTCTCAAATTTCTTTGTTTCTAATAAAACCACCCACAAAGTAATTTATTTCTTTTAAAATGTTGCTATAGTTTTTCTTTGTATAGCTCAAACTCTTATATGTTTTGCACTGCTAATTGTATTATTAATCTCCATTATCTTTCAATTTTGTTCTTCAAGCAATCATTTCCCCCAAATTCTTGTCTCTACATTTATACTTCCTTCCTAGTTTGTAATTAATTTTCCATAAGAACCCTTTACATTCCTCTTGTCTCCTCACCGACTTGGTGGGGAGCTAAGTGGTAGAAAATACACATAAATATGTATACATACTTTCTCTTTATTCCCATCTTCGTCATAATTCAAATGTTAAAATTTAGTTTACACACACATTAACAAATTCGTAATTTTAAAAAACTTCAAAAAGAATATAGCCATCGTTGTGGTTTTTTTTATATAGTACATGTAGTTTTATTATAGCATAGAAAGATCAGTTTCTAATTCTAATAATGAAAATCTATTTACATTTTACACAAGGGAATAATTTGTTAGAACAATCTCAAAAAATATATTTAAATCCTTCTAAAAGTTTTTATATCATATATACATTAAAAAGGTAAAGACAAAAGTGAAATTTTATACACCCATTGACCAATTTGTAACTTTGAAAAAATGAAGAAAAAAATTATTTATGCCCCTCAATGAGATTTCTTAAGTAGCATAAGTCTTCTTGTATAGCATATATTTTTAAAAAGATTATAATTTACACACGTGGGTACTAGTTTGTAATTTCAAGAAATAAAGGAAAAAATATATTTCGTCCCCCAAAGGACTTTGTTGTATAGTATCGATGAGTCTTCTTATATGATATAACGTTAGAAAGTAAAGATTGAAATATAATTTATACACACAAAGAAAAAAAATCTAAAAAATTTGCATTTTGCCACTTCCACAGGCTTTCTTATATATAATAAACGACAAGAAAAATAATCACTAATCAATATCAAGTCCAATTCACATGTTGGAAGTGAGTTACTACCTTCCCAAAATGGGTAGATTAAAAAAAGATAAAAAAATGCAATGACTTGTGATATACGAGGTATAGTAGAACATGAATAACAATTTTGTAATAATAGAATCTAGTTTACTCTCTAATTGAAAGTTGGATGCTCTTTATTTATATGGATCCCAACATCGGTTGGGAGAGGGTTATCAATATATGTGGCAATAGATCATAATGGAAAAGGCATGACCCATATTGGTTGTGGTAGATCTTCTGCACTAATCGGATCATAGAACGGACTAATGGTCTTGTTCTGTAGATTGTAAACACCCAAATCCCAACACGTAGGCCGAAAATAACATTCTTCATTGTCGTCAGTAAAATAGATGCAATCTCTTTCCAGGTTTGGAAAGTCCCTTGTTGACACTGCCATTGGGTAGTTGTCACCGACGAATATGGCAAAGTCTCCTATAGTATCCATCTCCGCCCATGTATTTTGACTTTAATAAAATTTAAAGACATGGAAACCCATAGTCTGGGGCGTATATATAAAGTTGTTGAGATCGCCATCATCGTTCTTGGCACCTTCTTTTCGCTCTTTCAATATATGTACATGCCTCCATATCAGCCAGAGATGGAAATCAAGATGAATCAAATAAGAAGTGGTAGAATCTTTGTTAGATTCCGGAGTCAAGAAAGTGAAGTTGGATGGCAGAGCATGAACTGAGTGGATAGAAAGATCCGAGTTGAGTTCAGAGCGAAAAAACTGTCGGCCATTATATCTCGCCATATAAAGATAACCTTCATGTACAATGAAACTGGTGATCGCCGATGATATTTCATCGCTGTATGCCCACGATGAATCCCCTTGCTTTGCATATACAAAGTCTTCACAGCAATCGTGTACAAGAAGGATTAAATACTTGTGGTGATGGACGGGGTTGCCATATAGATCTGCGAGGGGACGATCCGGCTGGTCATCAGGAAATATGATCATGCTTCGGCGGTAATAGCAATATGATCGCCAATGTAAGTTGGTCTTGACCCCCTCGATAGGAGGTGGGTGAATGGGCTCGCCTGATACTAGATGAACACATTGGAGTTCACAGATTTTATCCATATATATCAGCCAGCTGCCAGGAGAATATGAAATAATGGCACTACACTCGGCCAAAACATCCAGAAATCCGTGTGGAGTCGAGGCCAACTATCTTCTTCTCTACCATGACAAGCATGAACTCCGGCGGCGGACACGAAACCAAGGGCCTGTTTGGTAGGGTGTAGCCTGACGACAAAGTGCGTGTTTGATGTACATTTTTACATTGCGAACTCACATAATTACACCCTACTACACCCAACCAAACTAGCCCCAAACTTAAGAACAAACCGCGCCTCTTAGACACTGCCGCTTGAGGTCAGGCGTGAGAGCGCCAGTATGAAATATGACAATCTTTACGAGAGATGTTACGGGCAGCTGCCAGAAAGGCAACTAATGTATATCCTGCCACAAGAGAAAGCCTTGGAAAGGGATTTGTGTATTACTATGATAGCAGTGGCGGACTTGGACAAATGTAGGCATAGGCCCTACCTGCTCCGGACCACAAATAATAATTATTATCAATAAAGTATGAAGCAATGCCAATAAAAATTAGCACTGTTTAAAACAGTTGTTTTGGTAATGCCCGACCTGCTAGAGCCTCCTGCTTACGGCCATTTCGTTCAAGTAGCATCCCACAAAACGAATATAGCTACCGTATGCTCTGTTTGCCTCATTTTTGTTTGGCGAGATTTTTGGAAGGCACTAACCATTGACCCGACAAGTTCCAAGGCAATTAGTCAGAAATGTATTCTCACAGAGTTTACATTTGCTACTCCTAGCATGAAGACGGTGTAAGCTACATCTTCCGCTGTTTTTTTGATATGTTTATATGTAATTAAATCTGTTGGTTCAGATTAAATGCTGGTTACCCGTGGTCTTAATCCGGTACTCCATGTAGCCTACTCCATCTTCACACGGGACTAGCAAATTATAAAGCATTCTCACAAGAATGCTTCGTAAAGAGTCACTTCGTTATAGACTAGCATCTGGTATTTCCCTTCAACGTAGATTGTGTCAAGTAATCAATGCAGTTCGTGCCAAGTACAACAACACTAACCTTGTTTTACTGAATGAGGACAATGCACAAGAAAAACCTCACCTCAATTGTATGAATATTGTTGTCAACAATATCTGAGTGTAGGTGGAATGCTAACTAAATGTTCTGATAGTTAGATCCAAAATTGACTCGGACACGAATTTTGGTCACTTTGTCTAAAGTCTGAATTGGGTTATTAAATTCAGAAGTTGGAACCAACCAAGGCTCATATGTCGACCAATTAGGAGCTAACGCATATTTGTCAAAATAAGTATATATCATTACGTGTGTCAAAATTTTAGTTCCACGTAACTAATATATTTGACTACTCTGATCTGGAACTAATCAGACCCAAAATTAATCGAGATTGTGAAAATTGCAACATCAAATTGATGGATGTTGTGGAACTTGGAGACTAGAACCGATTCTGACCAAAATTTCAAACAGTTTGTTTGAAGTTGGACCGACTTGGAATGTCAAATCTAAAATCCAAAATAAGATTTTTCTGGCATGGACGCAATCAGGTTCATCGTCTACCGATGTATCTTTCAACATCTCTAGTTGTGAATCCCTTAAACCACTATTTATAGAAGGAATTGTGGGATTATATTCATTTTCATATTTAGTCCCATTAACAATGAATTATGTGGAATATTGATTGTTTTACATGTATTTTATCATATTATATTTCCTTAAATTATATGAACTTTGTCTTAAAATTTTTGTTAATATATATATTGTAGAATATGTCATAATGATGAAAAGCGGCCGTGCGTCATCCGCCAACCTTTTTGGCTAGTAAAATCAACTCTTGAAATATACATTTACAGTGTTAGAAGTCATAACATTACTATACAACATGTTTTAAGCTGAATTTTGTATGGTGCTCACCCTTATTAAAATTTATTTCTCTAAAAATTTTCTACAATTTTTTCTTTATATATCTCAAACTCCTATATGTGTGGCATTGCAAATCGTACTGTTAGTTCCTAATATATTTCAATTTTGTTCTTCAAAGTCTTGCCTCTAGTTTTATACTTCCTTCAAAGTTTGTAATTTATTTTCCCAACAAACCCTTTTCATTCCTCTTGTCTCCTCTTGTCTACATACATCCCCTCTTCATTCCCGTCTTTTCCCATGATTCCAATCTTTTGTTTCTATCCTCGTCTCTATACCGGGTACATCTAAACGTTTTACATTCACTAGACTAGGGATGGAAATGGTATTGTGGAAGTACTATATTTGTAGATAATCACATTGTATTTTATACTGTATAATCGTACCAAATGGTTATGGTGTGGACATGTTTTTAAGTTCTTAAAATTGCTACGGTGTGGTGTGATTATAGTTCTAGATAAACAAATTGTGGATGAAAATCGCACTACAGTTAACTTGTTTCATTATATATATATATATATATATATATATATATATATATATATATATATATATATATATATATATATATAATATTAATATTTATTGTTGCTCTCATAGAGATTACTAGATCTCTATTTTAAATTGCAAATAATGTACTTTTATTTTTTATAGTTACTGCATAGGCTGTCTTTTTTCAACAATTACTAAACATACATGTTTCCTTAGCACATTAATCTTTCCTTACTCATATTTTACTTTTATATATTTATATATTTTGTATAGCCATTTATGTGTCTGGTTTTAGTAGAATTTATTCGATTTTAGATTTTCTTAACTAGTTTAGACTTCCATGGACCCATCACTCTTAGAAAATATATCATTAGACATAATTTTAAATATTATCTTATTTTTCTCTTACTAAAAATAAATATATAAAGGATAAACCATGATGTATATGCTTGAAGTGAAGAGAATGGGTTAATAGAGAGAGAGAGATTTGATGTGCTATTTTCAAAATGAGAATGTTGTTTAAAAAATAAAGAATATATATTTAAGAGGGAGACTTATAGAACTTCCTCAGAAGAATATGGGATTTGAACTTTGAATGTGAATGTTTTTATGTAGTTGGAAAAGATGATATTCGTGTTTACTTTTTTTTAAAATAGAATGTTTGTTCACATAAATAAAATTTTTGGTTTTTTAGATGTAATATGAACATGAAATTGTTATTTTATATTGTTATGTTATTATTTTTATTTATTGTATACAAATCTCCATTAAAATTATATATAATGCTATGAAGACTATAAATAATTTGTTCACGACATGATGTACAGAGGTACAATTATCTGTGACAAAATCTACTGTAACAATCATTGTTACAGCTATTGTGATGGGTATATATTGACGATACATTTATCTAATAATCGTATATGCCTTCCCTCGCCTCTAATGAGTGTATGGCTAAGATGTGCTCGCTACAACAACTGGAACAACATCCTTCATAGAAAATTTGATCTCCTATTATCGATGGTTTTTTGGCAGTGCGGATATGGTTTTCAAATCAAACACTGCAATAGATATAGTGTTTAGGTTTTTACTATGGCATACTTATGCTTTTGGTATAAACTCCACCATATCCACATGACTGCTATCCCAACACTTGACTGGTGATGATGAGTTACAAATGGAGTCCAAATCATGGAATGGTTGGGGAAAAAGGAAGAGGAAGGAGTGGTGATGGATAGCCCGTTGTGAGAAAAAATATAGAGGAAAAGGGCAAACTTTGAGAAGTGAACAAATTTTACTCATTCTTATTTCAAAAATTAGATAAAATGTGGCGAGAAGTAGTGAGAGGAAATTGAAATAGTCATCGTCATCAACTAAGCCTCGGTCCCAACTATGTTGGGGTTGGCTACTTGGACCATTCACTTCCATTCAGCTCTATCACGAATCATATATTGGTCGAGATGTAGAGATTCAACATCTCTCTTTATAAGCTTATCCCATGTTAATTTAGGCCTTCTTGTTCTTCTATTTATTGTACTTGGCTCAATAGAATTGCTTCATGTTGGCGCATTAGTCGGTCTGCATTGCACATGTCCATACCATCTGAGTTGATCCTCGCACATCTTGTCCTTAATGCTCACCACCCCCGCTTAGTTCCTGATATAGTCATTCTTGAAGCGGTCTTTTTTTCTTCCCACACATCCATCTCAGCATACACATTTCAACCATGTTCTTCTTGTTGAGACATTGTTTCTTCACTACCCAACATTCACTCCCATAGAGCATGGCTGGTCATATAGCTATTCTATAAAACCTACTCTTTAACCTGAGAGGGATCTTTCGATCACATGATACTCCAGTTGCACTCCTCCATTTCAACCATCCTTCAACGATCTTGTGACAAACGTCATTTTGGACATCTCCATCTATTTGAATAATAGAACCCAAGTAACGAAACTTATCAATTTTGGTATATCTACTCCGTCCAACTTGGCTCCACCATTCACACTTAAGAGATTGGCTGAAATAGCAATGCATATACTCAATTTTGCTCCTACTAATCATCAATCCATTTAATTCCAATGTCATTCTCCAAAGTTTAACTTTATCATTTAATCCATCTTTAGTTTAGCCAATCAAAACAATATCATCAGCAAATAAAATGCACCAAGGAATACATCCTAAACATTCTTTGTCAACTCATTCATAACAAAAACGAATAGATTTTTTCTGAGTGTGGATCCTTGGTGTACCCCAAATGCGATATGGTGTCTCTCCTCCAAGAGTCCTCACACTTGTAGTAGATCTATCATACATGTCTTTAGTTAAGTCAATGTATTGGATTGGGACACCCTTTTTCTTCAAAACCATCCACAACACTTCCCTAGGCACTCGATCATAAGCCTTTTCCAAATCAAAAAACACCATGGGACGACCTCTTTTGATTTCTCTATACTTCTCCATAAGCCTCCTTATCATAAAAATAGCATATGTTGATCTTCCAGGCATAAATCCAAATTGGTTGTTTGACATCTGCGTTATAGAACTTAGCCTCTGCTCAATAATCCTCACCCAAAGCTTCATTGTGTGGCTCATCAACTTAACACCTCTGTAATGTGTGCATCTTGAACATCACCTTTATTCTTGTAGATGGGTACTATATTACTATTTCTCCACTCATCTGACATCTTCTTGGTCATCATGATCAGGTTAAAGAACTTTGTTAACCACATAACTCCTTCATTCCCCATATTGTTTCATACATCAATGGGAATACCATCTGGTCTGCATACCTTTCTCATTTTCATCTTTTCAAAGGATTCTTGACCTCAAATAGTGAAACTTGTCATGTATAAATGATATCTATTGTGTTCATGTCACACGAGTCTCTAACATTATTTGCTATATCTCCATTGAAAAGCTTCTAGAAGTAATTTCTCCATTGGTTCTTGATATCATCATCCTTCACCATCACTCCACCATCTTCATTCTTAATGGATTTTACTTAACTCAAGTCTCTTCCTTTCCTTTCTCTTATATGGGACATTTTAAATATTTTTCCCCTTCTCTTGTGTCCAGCTTCTTATAAATAATATCAAAGTATCTAGACCTTTCCCCTTGAACAAACTTTTTAGCTTCTTTCTTTGCTTGATTGTATCTCTAGAATGTTGCATCATCTCAAGATTTAGGCAAGATCCTATAGATCTCCCTTTTCATTTTAATAGACATATCTACTTTATCATTCCACCACTAAGTTTCTTTCTGTGGAGGTCGACAACCTTTGGACTCCCCCAAAACCACTTTGTCAATTTTTTTATGCAGGACTTATGTTATGCCACATAATGTCAACATCAAACTCCAAGTTCCAAGTCCCCTACTTGATGAGTTTATCATTAAAAGTAAATTTCTTTTCTCCTTTAAGATTCCACCACTTGATCCTTCTATCTTGGTTTATGTTATGCTTTCCTTTATTGATCTTCATGTTAACATCCAAAACCACCAACCTATGTGTTAATATCCAAAACCACCAAACTATGTTGGGTCATAAGTTCTTTTCCAAGAATCACTTTACGGTCCTTTCATATTTTATGATCTATTTGCCTCGTAAGGAGGTAATCAATTTGGCTACAATTGTGCCCACTCTTGAAAGTAGTCTTATGAGATTCTCTTTTCTTGAAATGGGTGTTTTGCCAAAATCATATCATATACAACTACAAAATATAATATCCTCTCTCCTTCTCTGTTTCTATTGTCATATCTAAAACCACCATGAACTCTCTCATATCTAAAATTGCTACTCCCAACATGGCCATTTAAATCACTCCCAATAATGATCTTCTCCTTTTTCAGTATTCCCTGCATCAATTCATCCATGTCATCCCAAAGATCCTTCTTATCTTTCTTTCTAAGGCCAACTCGGGGGGTATAAGTGCTAATAATGTTAAAAATATTTCCCCCAAGAACAACCTTGATAGGTATGATTCTATCACCCATTATTATGATCTTGACAACATCATCCTTCAACATCTTATCAACAATAATACCTACGTCATTGCTATGTTTATCAATACATGTATACCATATTTTATATCATGTATCTCCAATCTCTCTACAATGTTCCCCTATCCACTTGGTTTCCTGCAAGCAAGCTATATTGACTTTTCTTTTCATCATGGTATCCACTATCTATAAATATTTCCCTATCAAAGAGGCAATATTCCAACATCCAACTCTAATCCTTTTTTATTGAACTTGCTTCTTTACCTATATTCATCAAAAATGTTGCCCTTGCACATTTTTCACTACATTCGGAAATGATGCAACGGGACTAGCTTCGCTACCCACACTCGTCCAAGATGTAAAAACCCTTGGACATTTTCACTACATGTGGGAAATGATGCATTAAGACTAGATTCTTTATCCACATCCATCTAAGATGTGGAAACCCTTATATGTCCTTCAACCAGGTGTCATTGCGTCGAAACCCCTTGCATATTTATCAATGCACCCGGGTGTCGATGCAGCATGTTGCTAGGAAGAGATACCCCAAAGAAATTTTTGTAAGGATCCATGTCATAGAAAGAGTGACAAAGTTTTTATGACTGGCTATCAACCTACCACCAACCCTCCTCCTTTACCCGGGCTTGGGATCGGCTACATTTGCACAAAATGTATGAAAACATAGGCAGAGTTAGGAAATTGAAATAGTAAAATGGAAAAATAGGGTAGCAATTGTAAGACATAGAAATAAAGAAAATAATTGAGATAATTCATTAGTAAATAATATAGACATTAGCAAAAAAACTTAAACATAGACACAAAATACATATATAAAATCACAATGTAATATATTGGATTTTTAGTGTGTTTTTGCCGCATTGATAATCTACAGAGGTATTTTGCCAATAATTCTATATTAGGATAACTATAATTTTATTATATGCATACTTTAGTGTGAGTTTAAAATACACATGTTCATACATATATTTAGCACATGTGTATATAAAAATGCTATACATTAAAAATTTATAGGAAAACAATAGATCACGATACAAATAGCATCTATCAATTTACACAATAGACATAGTAGAAGTACATGAATATAACACATACATATATAAGTAAAAATGAGATACATTGAAATTTAGACTAAAAATAAGCAATTTAGATCACAACACAAATAACATATATCAATCACACAATGAATATAGTAAAATACCCCTACAATGTATGAAACATACTAGATGTTTTATACATTTATTTTTAACTCCTACAAGCATGGGCAGTATATCAGTATGAATCTGAGACCAACCATCCTCTTTCATGGCATGAACTCTAGTGGGAAAAAATCATCCAAAGAAAAATACACATTACCAACAATTTCCTAATCATTTCCTTTCCAAATCTCATTCAAAATATCCAACTTCTTTCCCTCCTAGAGGCGTATCTGTTGGCCATCTAACTACAAATCCCTTCTATGTTCTACAACAACTGGTTGAACATCTTGACATACCACCTAGAACCCTCGATCGACTCAGGTTGGTGAGATGACCGGTTCACCTAGTGAATCTATTGGCTCGGTCATACCAAACGAAGCTTCTGGTGATTTTTTAGATTCATAAGAATACTTGATCATTTCACTTGTTCAATTTGATTGGTATGAGGAATTAATGTTGAACATTAATTGAAAATGAATTGTCAATTCAAAGTGTGGTTGTGAAACATGTGAATCGATAATTGATCATCTCATTGTGCCAGTCGACTGGTTTGATAATGAACCAATTGGTTCACATGTTGTGGGGAAATTAATTTATGGAAATTCAGGTCACTTCCACTCTCACACAGACTGGGAACCCAGACTCTAACCCCTTTTATAAATAGAGGGGTATTGAGGCTTCTCAGAACACAACTCAATTGACTCTAACAATTTTTGTCCTCTCTGATTGTGGTAACCAATAGAGAGCCCAAGCAAGTCCTACCTGATAAAGGGAGTGATAGCAAGGGGAAAAAATGTGGGAGAGCAAGTTGGTAACTAGTACACCAATAGGAGAGACAACTCCTTCTTGTCAGTTCTAGTAGAATGACATGAGTTCTAGGTGGTCTGTGTGGACTTCTCTAGAGGTGAGGTGGCATTTTCCTGTCACTAGGAGGGCAATGTCAGTCTGTAGTCTGTGGAGGAGTTGTTGTAGATGTTGTCTGAGTCTGTTGCCCATGGTGGAGATCAAGAGCTATTGCATATGAGTCCCAATGCAACTAGGAGTGGTGCACTACTGCAACCAGTTATAGTCACTGGACTTTCTCCACAACTAGGTATGAACTCATTAAACTAGGAGTGGTGCACTACTGCAACGAGTTAACTCTCTTTCTTAAACCCTAGTCTCTATGTGCACATTTTCTAAGTGATCTTGGGTGGATGGTCTCACATGCATCTTGACCTTTGGTTTTGTCATTGTGATTTAAGTTCGGTCACCATATTTTCCTTAGAGTTTTTTGTGGTTTTCATATAAGAAATGATTTAGTTCTCTCTCTCCTAAGTGGTTTTGCTAGATGATCTCCATGGTGCTTGTTTTAGGGTTTGTTGATCTTAGATTCATGAGTCTTAATCTTGATGGCATTTGTTTTCCTTATTGTTTGACCATGTTTTGATAGAGACATAGGTTCCCTTAGTGTCTTGGGTCGAGACATACACCCATGTGTAGTGTTTAAGTGGAGGCATACATACTATGAGTTGACCTGGGTTGATACACTTTGTTAAGATATGGTTGTAGTGTTTGTTTTGCAACGTTTGGTCGAGACGATTTGTGTAACAGTGGTCGCGACACCTTGTTGTGATGTTGGTTGAGTCATGTCCTATCGCGGTCATGATGTTGCGTCGTGGGGATGGTCGTGATGTTTCTTTATGAAGATAATCACAATTTTACTTTAGGGTCTTAGTCGTAATGTTACACCTGGCTTTGGTTCTGATCATAATGCCCTGATTGGTTATGACTGAAACATGTCTTTTTGTGTCCTTGAGTCATGATGTTGCCTTGTGGCTGATAGTCGATACACCATGCTATTGGCTGATCATGACGCCCTGTTGTGAATGTTGGTTGTGATGCTTAGTTGTAGAGAGTTGCGGTCACGACCATGGAGAGGGAGCGTCACATTTGCAACCATGTGTTGGAATGATGGGGTCACAACCAAGGGTTGTTGTTATAGTGGTGACCCAATTTGGGTGGAGGTCGATACACCTGCATTATGGTGGGTTGGTTCCTACATGAATGCATGGTCGTTATACACATATAACATAGTGAGAATGCTACATGTATATAAGCAATTGAAGGTTGATACCTATGTACATCATAGAAACATGGGGACATGTATATGTATGTATATGATAGTGATACTTAGTGTGGGTGACATAATACTCTAAACATGGTTAGTTAATGGTGTTCCTTAACCCCAACATACTCCAAGAAAGTGGGAGGTTGTGTACCTAGGGTTTAGTGGTTGAATACATATATAAAACCCTAACCGGAGATATAATGAAACCCTAACCCTAATTATTATGTCATGTGATATGTTTGCATCTCTCTTGGAATGGTTATCATGTTATGATGTTTTCTCTCTGTTGTTTATAATCCTTAACCATGCATGTGATATGAACTTGAACGACATAGCCATGTGGATGATATGATGAATCCTATATTACATAGGATGGTGATTATCGACAATGTTGAGGCATAATGTGATGGTATATGCAGGAATCATGTGTCTGGGTCTGATGACCTGGTAGGTGCTTTGTGCATGAGTTGAGGTGATACCCTCTAGAGATGTGATTGAGGGATTGAGATATCACCATGAGGTGACTTATGTGATAGCCTTGTGTGGTTGTGTGACAACGGTTGTTTCCTTATGAATGGTAGTGCTATGAGTGATGTGACAAGTTCACACCTTATACATTTTATGTCTTCTGGAGTTGTACTATTTCCCTTATTCTTTTAGAGATTGTTATGAATTTATACATTGTAACTTGATTGATGCTAAAAGACACTCAATTGGCTTAACTAATCAAGTGGAACCCTAATCATGTAGGTGCCTTGTACCATAGATCCATTCTAGTATCATATATTGTTGAGTATACACAATTATAGGATTAGTTGTGGGCCATACCCTAGTAGGGGTGCAGCTGCGGGCCATATCTGAGTGTCGTGATCCAGAATATACTCATGATGCTTTCACAACATTGGCTACAAGAAATACCCTAGAAGGAGTGTGACTATGGGTCGTAGCTCAGTTTTACAACGTTGTGCCTATATACCAAGGAAGGTCAGGATGTTTCGTAGTCAGACTTGATATGTCTCCATGGTGTTCTCTCATGCTGACCGGGAGGTGTGGAGAGGTTGTGGATTCTGGCTCTTCTATAGACCTTGTGTGGCACTTATTCGACTTAGCAGTGGTCAGTTGGAGTATGAGTGGTATACCTCATCTCCTCAAGGCATAATAGAAGATGTTATACAACCATGTAGTATATTTGCATAAGGACAAAATGCAAAGAGCATTGGTTGAAGCCTTGCCTTTCTTTTGTATGGTTTGATTGATAGAAAATATACATGTTCTTTATATTCCTTTTCAGAATTTTAATAGTTCTACTACTTAGTGATAACTTCCTAACATTTCTTAACCTGCTTTACCTATTGATTACATATCGTTTAGTTGAATTTGCTCAATCTTCTTAGTATATTATCTACCTACTTAGTTACTTGTGCTTTTAATAGACGTTGGAAGACATGATATATCTCTCGTGAGGACGTTTGGTCTCACTCCGTGGGTTTTCACATCTTTTAGGTGGCCGTACACGATGAGGTGGAGATCATACAACAGAGGAAGAGCAATAGATGATAAGGTTGGATGTGTTGTTAGTCTTTTGAGTGTTAGAGTCCTAGAGTCGTCCTTGTACACACATACGATTAGGGTTAAGATGAGATGTAAGATGATGAGAATCTGATGATAGGATATGGTCTTGTCTTGATCAGGTTTAACAAAGATATAGATGACGTGAGGAATTTGTGATTAGGTTTCTCTTGATAAAGGTACGCCATTACCTCTTACTTGGCTTATTATACATTATGCTTGTGTTATATGGTAGTAAAGACTTGGCATATGGTATTGATTGAAATGATTGTCTTGTATTATATGTTGCTTGAATTTCGATACGTATTGCTATGAACACATCAAACATAATATATCTGTTCCATTATATGAAAGCACCAACTCTATGGCAGTGTGCTTTGAAGTGACCGAACTCTTTGGTAGTGGTCACGTTGTACATATGGAAGCACCAACTCTTTGGTAGTGTGCTTGGACCCAACTCTTTGGTAGTGGTCACATTGTACATATGATCCAACTCTTTGGTAGTGATCATAAAGGCCTTAATGCATTCAACTCTCATGTAGTAAATGCATGGATGATATAATGGAAATTATGCTTAAAATATGTGTTCTCTTTTGTTAATGAACATCTTTGTGCAAGTATATGCTTTCCTTATATTCTTCTATTACTATCAAGTATTAGTTTTATCTTATTGCCAAGATATGATGAGATGTATATAAAAGACATGTAGGCGTACTCAGTACAATATTCTTGAATATTGTGCTGACGTGTACCGCGTGTAATCCTTTGTTTAGGTTGTGGACATATGATCTTGAAGACCCAGGATAGTGAGAGTTGTGTGGCGAGATGATGTACAGGTGGACATGTTGTCTTAAGATCATGTTGTTTAGATGTAGTACATGCATATGTGAAAGTTTTCTATTCAATATGTAATACCAAATGTTGTAACAATTCATGTTGTAATTATATGTTGGATAGTGAACAAGTGTTGTATGGTTTTATTATGGTTCATGTACATGTTCTACTGTGTTTCTTCTGACTCCCTTGATTTTCTTCTTCTTAGCCTAGTTTGGTATGTTTAAATTTGGATTATCGCTGAGGTAAGGGTTTTAATTTGGACATCACACATCAGATTAAGTTTTAGAAAATCCGGGGATGTCACAAGATCATTAGGTCTGATAGAGGTGGTGAGTATTATGGAAAGTATGACGAATCAGGACAACGTCCTGGTCCTTTTGCTAAACTCTTAGAAAAATTAGGGATTGTCCCTCAGTAAACAATGCACGGTTCCCCATGGATGAATGGTGTAGCTGAGAGACGTAATCGTACACTTCTAGAAATGGTTAGGAGCATGATGTGTCATTCTAATCTGTCCATATCATTGTGGATGAATGCCCTTATGACCATTGTGTATATCTTGAATTGGGTTCCCAACAAAGCTGTTCCTAAAACACCTTTTGAGTTGTAAAAGGGATGGAAACCCAGTTTAAGACATTTACATGTAAGGGGATGTCCAGCGGAGGCACACATTTATAATCAAAATGAGAAGAAACTCGATCCAAAAACCATTAGTGGCTTTTTCATTGGGTATCCAGAAAGATCAAAGGGGTTCAGATTTTATTGTCCTAATCATACTACTAGAATTGTAGAAACTGCTAATGCTAAATTCCTTGAGAATGGCGAAACCAGTGGGAGTGATAAAGTTAGAGAAGTGATCATTTGAGAAATAATGGCACCAATACCAATTCCCTTGCCCTCAATTCCGACTGACATTGTTCCAGCTAATGTTGTTGATCCAATCAATAATCGAGAACAAAATGTCAATGATCATGCACTCCATAATGAGCATGTCATCACCATTGAACTGAATGTAAATGCAACACCTACAGTAGAATTAAGAAGGTCTACAAGAAATAGGAAATCAACTATTTCAGATGATTATATGTTGTATTTACAAGAATGTGAATTTAACATAGGGATGGATAAAGATCCAGTTATGTATTCACAAGCCAAGAAATCTGAAAATTATGAGAAATGGATCGATGCCATGTGTGATGAGATAAACTCTATGGCTGCAAACAAAGTTTGGGAGTTGGCCGATTTACCAGAAGGACATAAGAAAGTCGGTTGTAAGTGGGTCTATAAGACCAAACATGACTCTCTTGGTAAAATCGAATGACATAAAGCCAGACTTGTAGGTAAAGGTTTTAATCAAGAATAGGGCATTGATTATAATGAAACATTTTCTCCAATTTCTAAAAAGGATTCTTTACAAATCATTATGGCTTTAGTAGCTCATTTTGACTTAGAGTTACATCAGATGGATGTGAAAACAACTTTTCTGAATGGGAGTTTAGAAGAAGAAGTCTACATGGCTCAACCAGAAGGCTTCATTATTGATGGAAAGGAAAACATGGTATGTTTGTTAAAGAAGTCAATATATGGATTAAAGCAAGCTTCACAATGGTATATTAAGTTTCACAATACCATCACTGCCTTTGGGTTTACTGAAAACATTGTTGATCAATGTATATACCTGGAGATCAGTGGGAGTAAGTTTGCATTCTTGGTTCTATATGTTGATGATATTCTAATTTCCAGTAGCGATCTTGGTTTATTACGGGAAACCAAGGACTTTCTTTCTCAAAATTTTGATATGAAAGATATGGGAGAGGCTTCTTATGTGATTGGGATAGAAATATTTTGTGACAGGTCACATAGGTTTTTGGGATTGTCTCAAAATGCTTATATCAAAAAAGTTTTGGAAAGATTTAATATGGCATCTTGTGATTCTAATGTTGTTCCAATTCAAAAAGGGGATAAGTTCAGCTTAAGTCAATGTCCTCAAACTGAATTAGAGCATAATTGAATGAAAGAAATTCCTTATGCTTCTCTTATAGGAAGTTTGATGTATGCACAGGTCTGCACTAGACCAGATATCAGTTTTGCAGTCGGTATGTTGGGTTGTTATCAAAGCAATCTAGGCATATTGATCATTGGAAAGCTACAAAGAAAGTGTTGAGGTACTTACAGGGAACGAAGAAACACATGCTCACATTCAGGCATACCGATCACCTTGAAGTGATTGGTTACACAGATTCAGATTTTGGTGGATGTGTGGATACTAGGAAAAGCACTTTTGGTTATGTGTTTGTATTAGCTGGAGGTGCCATTTTGTGGAAGAGTGCCAAACAAACCATTATTGCATCGTCCACCATGGAAGCTGAATTTGTAGCATGCTTTGAGGCTACAGTTCAGGCATTATGGCTGCGGAATTTTATTTTAGGGCTTAGAGTCATGGATTCTTTTGCTAGGCCACTAAAAATTTATTGTGATAACGCCACAGCAGTATTCTTTTCAAAGAATGATAGGTATTCTAAGGGTATAAAGCACATGGAGATGAAATATCTATCAGTCAAAGAAGAAATTCGGGAGAAGAGAGTGTCAATTGAGAACATTAATAGGAGTGCTAATATAGCAAATCCATTTACTAAAGGGTTGCCACCCAAGTCATTTAAGTAGCATGCAGAAACAATGGGTCTTGAGGGTAACCAGTAACTTTTCTTACTTTGTGGATTGCTATGTGCTTTTGTAATGACATTATTTGAGTATTTAGTATTGGAACTTCTGAATTTTTCTGTTTCATATCATGAATCGTTATGTACATATTGTTGTAATGTATGATAACAGAAATAGTCTTTCCTAAGACATTAAGTGGACAATTATGATTGCTTTTCTATACATAATTGGTTAATTTGATTGTTGGTCAGCAATACATGGAAGGAACTATGTTCTTTAATTAATATAGAACCGCTATGACTCTCATCAATGATTCGGGTTAACCAAGGTAATTAAGGTAAACCCGTTATGTATATTATTTCAACATTTATGTGAGCCTTATGTTTTTCCTATATACCATAAGAATTGTCATATGGACCAAGTGGGAGACTGTTAGAAATTTCGTGACCCCACAAAAGACCCTATTATTATGCGCTTGTGGGTATTTTGAATTTCGTTAAATGTTTTTATTATGTGGCCCATATAACAATCATGGTCAAAAAAGGAAACTGTTGAATTAATAGGAATAGGGCTTAATTTAGAAGACTTTCTCTATTATTTAGCAACTTTGATGGACGGCTGCGATTAAAGCTTATAGAGAAATTTGTCCCTCTCTCTACCTATAAATATAACTCGAGATCCATCTCTAGGGTTATCTCATGAAACACACTGATGGCTATAGGCAAAGAGAGTGAAGACATATTTCAGATCTGGAAACGTACATCGGATCTAGAGTTTTGCTTCGATAAGATCTCATCTTCCGTATTCAGCAATGTCTACGGGTATGTTTTACATTGTTTAGTGACTAGTTTATGATCAAGATCCTAAATTGTAACCATGCTAATGTTAATCATGCTTGTTATCATAGAATCAGTTAACATTGTCGTTTTCTCACGATCATGCGTCTAGAATAGATGCATGTAACTCTCTCTGTCTCTCTCTCTCTCTCTTCTTTGGCTATCTTTTTGTTTCCCCTTTAGCCCTCCTATAACATATGTATGGTATTCTATTTATAGACTCAAAAGATAGAACAACCAAAATTAGGAGTAGGACAAGAAGATACAAGTATTCTATTAGGAAAGGAAGATCAGAATACAATTCCAAATTAAATAGGAAAGAGAATTGGATAAGGAAACAATATCTCATATTCCAAATCTAGTACCAGTTTGGACTTTCTTATATTGTTAAAACAATATTCATTATCTTGATAGGATAAGAGAATTATCTCAACAATCTCCACTTTGGATCTTATATGTTATAGTGTGTCCATTTTTCTAGAACTTTGTTCATGTTCTTATAAGCTTTCACCTTCAAAAGCTGCTTCCATTGTAGGAAGCACTCTACCATGCATGCCTACGCGAAATGTGTATTTGTGCATGGTTGTCTGAAACCATCACACGAGAATTCCTCAAGGTGTATATTTTGATAAACTGCACCATTGGAAGAACTGTATCCTTTGCACCTTTGGGTAATTTTTTAATATGTGACCCTCCTCATCACATATCTAGTATGTATGGTTTCCCTTGTTGTTATGATTCTTCTTTTCATGATCCTCATTTTTGTTGATGTCATTTGTAACCGCCGAGGCTTGACCACCTGAGGTAGATTCTGACGACTTCTTCAAGGACTCTTCCTTCACATGATATGCAACTGCCTCTTTAAATTTAGTGTAGTTTTTTCAAAAAGAATATTCATCACCAACTGCTCCCATGATTGTGGTAAAAATGAAACTATGAAAACTACTTTGTCTCTCTCACTTATCTTCTCCTCTGTGACGCCCAACACACACTAAATGATATTATTAAAATTAAACACATGATTAACTACTAATTAATGACAAAGTTAGAAGAGAAGAATAATTAAATTCGTTGGAACATCATAAACATGTTCTGAAACATTTACATAAAGGTCCAACCTTTCCATGAGATCATATACCATATCAGGTATTTACATGTGAGTCTAGTGGCATCAACCATAACATATATACAAAAGAGATGTTGCTCCACATATACATGCCATATACACAAACAATGCCATACTTCCAAAAACTTGTATCGTTATACAGATCACCTACAAAACACATCCCATGCCCAGACCTAAGAGTATAGGGACAACATTGGGACTCTACTACCAACAACTACAACTATCCAACCTTTTGCATCTACTAATCTCTAAGTTGCTCTTCCTCAATAACACGATCCTTACCACGTCGTTCATGACCACCTAAAAAGATGTGATGACCCACGAGATGAGACCAACATCCCAACTAGAGATATAACTCTCCACAATGATTATTGGTTACAACGGGTAAAATAGATTAAGCATTTTAACCAAGTTAAAGCAAGTTAAATAGGTAAGCATGGAAACATGCATGATTAACTAATTATATAAAGGAAATAGATAATTTTATCTATTCTAACATTTCATTACTCTGATTGCATTATATATCAAATAGTAGTATAAGAGACAAGGAAAGGGTTAACATCCAATGTGAAGCACATTTAACCCTAGAAGATATGCTACAAATTGTATTACATCCTTTATTGAGCTTTGGGAAGTTTGAGTCGTACCACCCAAAGTCCAAATGACCACTGTAAAGTTGAAAGTAGTTCCATACAAGATCTAGGAGAGTCATAATCCTAAGATCTGACCACATTCAGTCAGTACGGGTCTAATGCAGTGACATATCAGTTAGACTGCCAACAACGACATATAGTCAAGTTGATAACATTTAGTCCGCCCTTGGTATAGGTCACAACACTAGACATGAGGGTATACCAAACCCTACCACTAAGGTATGACCATAGTTGCCACTAAGGTATGACCATAGTTGTCCTCAAACATATCACACATACAAGCAGTTCACACTCTGAGGCCTGACCGCACCCACCCTCCAAAATCTTGGGGTCAAGATGACAAGGACACACAATTTCTTGCACCGCGTATACTCAACTGTATGTGCTCCAAGTTTCCCTTAGGAAAACTCATTTCACCATCAACAATTTATGATGTTGAAAATGGTTCTATGACACATAGCACTACATGATTAGGGTTTCACTTGATTACTTATTGCAAATTGGGTGAATTAAGGCTGCATCAAATAAGTGGACCTACAAACCCTAATTCATTATAGCAATCATATAAGTATAATAACTTCATATAAAATGTGTGAGGTATAATTTCTAATCACAACACCACTTGGTAGTATTTCATTTCCATTCATGAGACTATAGATGCCATCATACAACCACATGATACAAATCCTTATCACATAATGAAGAGGATCATACCTCAATCAGGGTTCAACCATGCCCAAAGGTCATTAAGAAAATCACAACATTCTCTATAAGGACATCATTATCTTTCCATGCCTTATAACAAGGCTCAACGTGCCATCCCATAATTGTGATACACATGTTGATCATAGCATTGCATTAAGAAGCTTATGATGTTCATATAATAGCATATTAGGATTTCAAACACAATTAAGAGAAAATTCCATCATCATACTAATTACACAAGGCTAAGTATGACTAAATTATCACCTACTTTGTATTAGGGTTAGGTTAACAAGATGTACTACATTAGGGTTACACATCAGTTCATCATGGTGATTATTATTTCACATTCGTGCAAGGCCAAAGGTAAGACTAAAAAGTTAAGATCATAACACCATTGATTCTACATCATCAAAATCAAGCCATCAGACATGAGCTTCACCCCAAAACCATTGATGTTGAGTCAATTAAACCATTGGTTGTACACAAGTAAAAATCTTGGACAAATCAGCTAGAGAAACCATCGAGTTGTGACCTAGATGGGTCATAAACTTCACCTAGTCAAACCATCATTTGACAACTCAAAGATCAACATCGATTGGAGACATAAGAAGCACCATATTTTGCCGACTCAAAGTGCACCATCGGATGTGGGCATGTGACCCATCATCGGTTGTGGCACCTAGTGCCACCATCAGATCATGAAGTCAGAAGAGCCATTGATTGACACCATCGAGTGTTGAGCCAGGATCGCCATCGTTTGATGACCATGGGTCAAGGAAACCATCAAGTTAGGAAGTTAGAAAGGCCATTATTTGATGAACCAGAAGATCCATCAGTTGTCATCAACAGGTGGAAGAACAAATCCAAAACCAAAGGGAAAACCATCATTTGATGAAACAAAAGAACCATCATTTGAACCACCATATGTAAGAACCAAAGACCATAGAATATGGGAACCCTAAACATAATGTGTGAAGGGGAAAACATGACCGACGGTTGTGCTAAAGATGAAGAACCCAACACAATAGCTAAGTGACCACCATCGGTTGGCACACAAAGGTCAATCAAAACAACAAAAGAACCAAACCATCAGATCATAAGAGAAGAAGGGAAACAACTCAAAAACCCTAAGTATGAACCTTGTTTGTTTAGAATAAACCATCAATTGTCCACATGCGAGCTAGTTGTAGGGCTTCCTCTACCAAGGAAGAATCATGCATAAGGTTTAGGGTCCATCCATTGTGGTAAACTATTCAAGAACTACACTAACAATTAAATCCTAGGCAAAGATAGTATCTTTAGCTTAGAACTTCATTTTAGGGCAAGGTCATATCCATGAAAAATAGTAATAAGCAATAAACGTGAAGAAAGATATATAACTCACCTCTAGAAATAAGATGAACCTCCAAATAGTAAGAAATCTCAGGGAAGGAAGGTAGAACCCTAGCTTGAGCTCACCACTCAGCCAAGCTAGCTCCTTATCCAAAGAGGAAGACAACCCTAGGTTAAGGAAGCAAGAAATAGGTGTTCTTTAGGTTCTAGAGCAATCTCTATCATGAAACACCATGATTCCAAACTATAAGAAGGAGGAAGGAGGTAGGAGAGAAAGGTAAACAAAGGGAAGAGGGAAGAAATTACTTTCTTAGGTCAAGAACAAGAAAAGGAAGCTCCAAAATCTCAAAAGAAGATTAGATCTAGACCCTATCCACACATGCAAGGAGATCGACTACCTTCTTTTATCTTGGGCACCTTCTTCTCCACTAAGAAAGGGGGATGAAGGTTTAGAAAAAAGGATATGGAGTAAATTACATGATTTTGTGCATCATCATCATAATCACTAACATCTACTAGATTATAAGCATGAATATTGATTTACTGACATATTCTCATAATTTTAGGCCAACGTTTGATATTTATTATCCATCAATTAAGCATTTCACAACTAATAAGATATCACTGATATTTGTGCATCAAAAGCCTGATATTTTGCTTTAATTGTGTTCTACTCATTTTTATGAGAAGTTTGGTATATTATACTTATTTTTCTGATGCTCGAGCTATTTTTTATGATTTAATGAAGAACTGCATATTTACTGACCTATTCACCTTCGAAGGCCAATCAAGCGTTGCCATGTGGCCTACTTTGGGTTGCGTAGCTCCAGCTCTGGTTGCCTGGTTCTCTGGTAGTTTAGTTGGTTCTCAGAGATTGGACCCGGTTCAAGGTTGTAGACCCAGTCCTCCCTTCTTCTTTCTTTCTCCGCTCGACAGATCCAGAAACCGCGCGCCTCTATTTGCGCAGGGCGCCGCCGTTGGGTCCTACTCCGGAGAGGCATGGTAGTTGGTCCATGGATCCTTGTGTGGATTTGAAGGTTCCATCAGATTTGCAGCCCCCTATAGGACCTCCACGGCTACTCATGTATGAAGTTGCTCTTTGAGATCTCTTCCTCAGGAAGCTCGTCGGCGCCAGCCTCCATCATGATGGAGGAAAAGGGGAATTTCCTCCCCTTGCATCATGACTGGAAAACGATGCCTCCAGGAGATGGATTGGTGCTCCATAAACTCCATTATGCCTTCTATGGATGGTGCAAAAGCCCTTCATCCTCTTCTGAGCTCCGCTTGCTTCTCCGATGAGTGAGAGATCGACGCCCACAGAAACTACCTTCGGGGTCCTCTTTTTCATATGGCATCTTCTCCTCAGACCTCCTTCTTCATTTTCCTTCACTTACCTTGCTGTTATCTCCCTCTATTCCTCTCCATTTCTCAGCCACCGCCTACTCCACGCTGTGGAGAGACATAGGGAGACGAACAATTGGTTCTTCCTATTGGGATGGTCTGACATCTTATTTAAGGGGTCTTCCCACTCCTCTACACGAGAAAAACACAACTGTCCACTTCACTCCCCCCCTTCGGGCCACGACCACGACGTGTGGTGATTGAGAACTCGTAGTGCCTGTATGCCCCACTATCTTTCTCTAACCGCAAGGTAGGGGATGACACAAGGACCCTTCATATCCAATCCAATGGTTTGTGTGAGTCCCTCACTTGAGCCCATCTGTGGCTCACTCAAGCCAAAGGGCACTGCCACTAGATTAAATATCTAGGGCTAGGATCTGGCGACACATACCAAGCCCAAAAGAAGGGGGTGCGTGACACTAGCTAAGATTAGGACTTAAGTCCATAAATCATCAAATATACACATTATTGCACAATATTCAAGCCTCCATAGCTTTCTCTAGGAACATCTAAATGCCACCAAATTTTAACCATAGATTCCACACTACAAAAGGTACCTTGTACACGAATTTGGTGCCAAAACTCAATTGTTAGACCATTCAACTAAATTCCTCAAAGGACATTAAATATAGGGATCCAAAACATGATATCAACATCAAAATCAACACACCACACTTTATCAAAAGCTAGGAACTCTTAATATAACTCAACATAAATGAATTCATTTATGTCATTGGACATTTAAGGATTCCAAAAGTCCACTCCATCACATCCTACACACCTTAAAAGAAATTATATCCTCGGAATTAAGCCAGAAACTACTTTGTCACATCATATACATCTTAAAAGAAATTTCATCCTCAAAATTAAACCATACTCATACTTCCAGGGAAAACCTTATCTTGCCTTCATCCACATATAAGGAACTATTATAGGTGCAACATATCTAAAAGCAAAGCTCCATAATCATATCCAAACTACTATTAGGAGGTTTTTAAAACATCTAAGGTGAATCACACCTCCATAAAAGATTGAAACAGGGGTTTATAAGCTCTAGTTATGTCATGACATATTAATATGTTAGGATTGCATCCTTATCTTTGCCCATGCATTAGGGTTCCCACATCATATTACCATGTTCTAAAGGAGTTAACTAAAATTAGGCCATTATATCAAGGTGTCATCAACATTTTATTGAGCTAATTGTTAGAACATGTTCAACATTAACACATGCCTTTTAGAAGGGAGTTAAATAAAATTAACATGCGTTATCCATCTAGATCACATCAAGGTGTCATAAACATTATGTTGTGCCAACTGTCAAACTATATTTTTCATCTTTATTAAGCACTAAAATTAACACCTAATGTAACATATTTCATTCATATGATTTTATTCCATTATTTATGATAAATTGTAACATTTATTGGTGATTTCATCATAAAATTAGCCAACACTATCACATTATCATCATTATTCATGTATATGGTTAACCATTTATGCATTGATATCTATTAAACCATCTCTAGGTTTCCATTTTATCATGTTTATATATCATGTCTCGATATTAGACCACGTATTACGTACATTATATCATGGTTGTGCTAACAAACTTATACAAGTGGCTCGTGAAACATGTATCAAAAATTCATCTAGTCCAACTGAGGTTCTCCTGACTCATACCATGAGGGTAGTTTCGTGCTTAGCCTCTCTGAGCTACCTCGACCCTATGAGTATCTCATATGCATATACTTTATCTTCCCTCTCCTGGTCTAGGGTTCTCGGATTACCGTCATTGGCACTAGTTAATAGTTTTATAAGATCTATCCACAAATCACAAACCCAAACATGCTATGACATTCTCTTCTCAACTCTATACCCATGAAAACTATTTCTCAACTCTCTTTCTCTTATATACACACCACTAGATTCATATATGGGGACCACCAACCCAATCATGAGGCTTCACAAAAACTAAAACATAGTTACCTCCTCCAGGGTCTTGGGACTCTCTCTCCCTCACCAAGATGGCAGGTACTCATATTCCCTTGTTCACATGTGTATATATAACTAGCCTCTCTCTGTATCTAGGGTTTGATCCTCCCAAGGACATCTAGGGTTCAAGAAGACTATAGGAATCATGCTTAGAGTGACTCAACTCAATCACTCAAGAGTAGTCTAGTTTAGGACATATCATATCACATATTTCTCATAATTCTCATATCTTGGAGTTTAGGTTCTATAACCTTCTCCCAATGGGTCTCACTCTTCTGGAGTTAACCCTAAAACTGGTCCCAACACTAGAGGTCCTCCTTTATAAAAGAGCTTGAGGCTCAGGCTGATCCACTACCTTGTTTAACTTAACATATCTTGTCTCATAACATCCTAGTTACTTACATCATCAAAACTTATCTCAAATCCTCAAAACTGAACTTAAGTCCTCAATGAAAACTATATATTATCATAAACCATCTTATATCATCTATATAAGACTTACATCATATCATCAAAACTTATATCATCTATTCCATCTACCATATATTTCAACAAGGCTCTAGACATTTAATCTAGAACTACTCTCTCTTCTAGACTGATGTCATTCACTTTCACTTAGGTTACATGACCACCTCCTACTCGTACATGTGTGGGGACAAATTTTTGTAATACATATACATAATAAAATATTATATAGTTTTTCTCCGATAAAACATATGTCAGAGAAAACTACCAAGGTTGGATCCGATTGGAATCAAAAACCAAATTCTGAAAATGAGTGTCCCACACATAATAGAGAGTACAGTGTCATGAAAACTAGTGAAAGGGGTGAGAACATGGTGTAGACTGGTGTAGCTACCCAAAACATAGATGCATCATATGTCAAAAGTTTCTCTTCCCGTGATGTACGTCATTTCCAAATAATGCAACGTCCTATGCTACTGCACTATAAGGAAAGTACAACATCTTAGGACTTGCTATACAACAAGCACCAGTCTAGACCTAGTTCTAGGACATCTAGGTGCTAACCTAGAGGCTAGGTCAGATCTAGTCTCTAAAAGACAACTAATCTAACCCTAAAGATGTTTTTAAGGTTCAAGGTTCTTTAGTTTTGAGTTGCATAATGAGAAAATGTCAGGCTTTGCTATTGTTCATGCTCTTATACAACCTGTGACGTCCCCAGATTTTCTAAAACTTAATCTTATGTGTGACGTCCAAATTGAAACCCTCACCTCAGCGAGAATCCCAATTTAAACATCCCACACTAGGATAAGAAGAAGAAAATTAAGGGAGTCGGAAGGAACACAGTAGCACATGTACATGAACCATAATAAAACCATACAACACTTGTTCACTATCCAACATATAATTACAACATGAATTGTTACAACATTTGGTATTACATATTGAATAGAAAACTTTAACATATACATGTACTACATCTAAACAACATGATCTTAAGACAACATGTCCACCTGTACATCAGCTCGCCACACAACTCTCACTATCCTGGGTCTTCAAGATCATATGTCCACAACCTAAACAAAAGATTGCATGCGGTACACGTCAGCATAATATTCAAGAATATTGTACTGAGTACGCCTACGTGTCTTTTATATACCTCTCATCATATCTTGGCAATAAGATAAAACTAATACTTGTAAGTAATAGAATAATATAAGGAAAGCGTATACTTGCACAAAGATGTTCATTAACAAAAGAGAACACATATTTTAAGCATAATTTCCATGATATCACCCATGCATTTACTACATGAGAGTTGAATGCATTAAGGCCTTTATGATCACTACCAAAGAGTTGAATCATATGTACAATGTGACCACTACCAAAGAGTTGGGTCCAAGCACACTACCAAAGAGTTGGTGCTTCCATATGTACAACGTGACCACTACCAAAGAGTTCGGTCACTTCAAAGCACATTGCCATAGAGTTGGTGCTTTTATATAATGGAACAAATATATTATGTTTGATGTGTTCATAGCAATATGTATCGAAATTCAAGCAACATATCATACAAGACAATCATTTCAATCAATACCATATGCCAAGTCTTTACTACCATATAACACAAGCATAATGTATAATAAGCCAAGTAAGAGGTAATGGCGTACCTTGATCAAGAGAAACCTAATCACAAATTTCTCACGTCATCTATATATTTTTTAAACCTGATCAAGACAAGATCATATCCGGTCATCAGATTCTCATCATCTTACATCTCATCTTAACCCTAATCGTGTTCATTAGAGTTTCTCTTAGTTCATTAGGATATGTGTATCATTACTTATATTCATATCTTATGATTATCTCCTGATGTCATTTTCCAGATTACTTCATTATCAAAGTTCATCATCTAAACATTAGGTTCCATATCCTTTTTGTGCACATATTAACCCTAGATTACATCATTAACCTAGATTAGGGTTTTATATAATGTATTAAGATTCATCTTCATATAACATGGATTTTGTTCATCATTATCATCTCATAATTAAAATTGAGGTTTCATATACTGATATGAGCTTACTATGTGAATTTCATCATTTATTGAGCATGTGTGCATTTATTGCATTTTATTTAGGGTTAAAAGCCCTAATTAGACATATGGAGTAAATTACATGATTTCGTGCATCATCATCATAATCACTGACATCCACTGGATTATAAGCATGAATATTGATTTACTGACATATTCTCATAATTTTAGGCCAACGTTTGATATTTATTATCCATCAATTAAGCATTTTACAACTAATAAGATATCACTGATATTCGTGCATCAAAAGCCTGATATTTTGCTTTAATTGTGTTCTACTCATTTTTTTGAGAAGTTTGGTATATTATACTTATTTTTTTGATTCTTGAGCTATTTTTTATGATTTAATGAAGAACTGCATTTTTACTGACCTATTCACCTTCGACGGCCAATCAAGCATTCCCACGTGGCCCTGCTTTGGGTTGCGCAGCTCCAGCTCTGGCTGCCTGGTTCTCGGGTGGTTTAGTTGGTTCTCAGAGATTGGACCCGGTTCAAGGCTGTAGACCCGGTCCTCCCTTCTTCTTTCTTTCTCCACTCGACAGATCTAGAAACCGCACACCTCTGTTTCCGCAGGGCGCCGCCGTTGGGTCCTGCTCCAGTGAGGCATGGCAGTTGGTCCATGGATCCTTGCATGGATTTGAAGGTTCCATCAGATTCGCAGCCCCCTATAGGACCTCCACGGCTACTCGTGTATGAATTTGCACTTCGAGATCTCTTCCTCAGGAAGCTCGTCGGCGCCAACCTCCATCATGGTGGAGGAAAAGGGGAATTTCCTCCCCTTGCATCATGACTGGAAAATGATGCCTCCAGGAGATGAGTGGGTGCTCTAGAAACTCCATTATGCCTTCTATGGATGGTGCAAAAGCCCTTCATCCTCTTCCAAGCTCCTCTTACTCCTCTGATGAGTGAGAGATCGACGCCTACAGAAACTACCTTCGAGGTCCTCTTTTTCATATGGTATCTTCTCCTCAGACCTCCTTCTTCATTTTCCTTCACTTACCTTGCTGGTATCTCCCTCTATTCCTCTCCATTTCTCATCCGCCGCCTGCTCCGCGTTGTGGAGAGACACAAGGAGATGAGCAGTTGGTTCTTCCTATTGGGATGGTCTCACATCTTGTTTAAGGGGTCTTCCCACTCCTCTACACGAGCAAAACACAACTATCCACTTCACTCCCCCCCTTTGGGCCACGACCATGACGTGTGGTGACTGAGAACTCGTAGTGCCTGTCTACCCCACTACCTTTCTCTAACCGCAAGGTAGGGGATGACACAAGGACCCTTCATCTCCAATCCAATGGTTTGTGTGAGTCCCTCACTTGAGCCCATCCGTGGCTCACTCAAGCCAAAGGGCATTACTGCTAGATTATATATCTAGAGCTAGGATCTGGTGGCACATACCAAGCCCCAAAGAAGGGGGTGCGTGACACTAGCTAAGATCAGGACTTAAGTCCATAAATCATCAAATATACACATTATTGCACAACATTCAAACCTCCATAGCTTCCTCTAAGAACATCCAAATTCCACAAAATTTTAACCATAGCTTCCTCACTACAAAAGGTACCTTGTAAACGAATTTGGTGCCAAAACTCAATTGTTAGACCATTCAACTAAATTACTCAAAGGACATTAAATATAGGCATCCAAAACATGATATCAACATCAAAATCAACACACCACACTTTATCAAAAGCTTGAAACTCTCAATATAACTCAACATAAATGAATTCATTTATGTCATTGGAAATTTAAGGATTCCAAAAGTCCACTCCATCACATCCTACATACCTTAAAAGAAATTTCGTCCTCAGAATTAAGCCAAAAACCACTTTGTCACAGTTCTTCACCTTTTTACCTAGTTGCCTCTCAACTTCAGTAATGTAAATTTGAATAGCATTCACAAATTGAGATTTCATGTAGAAGGTAAAGATAACAATATCGTGAATAATCATCTATAAAGGTAATGAAATATTTTTCTCCACCAAAAGATGGAACATCGAAAGGTCCACATATGTCTGTATGTATAATCTCGAGAAGTTCAGTACTTCTTGTGGCTCCTTTCTTAGTCTATTTAGTTTGCTTACCCTTAATGCGATCCACACAAACACCAAAATCAGTAAAATCAAGACTCGAAAGAATCTCATCTTTTACCAACCGGTTAACTCTTTCTCTGGATATATGATCCAGTCTCTTATGCCACAAGAATGCAGAACTTTCACCCGTCCTACTTCATTTTAAACCCACTTTAGGATGTAAGGTAACAAGAAGAGATTCGGAAAATGTATTATCAAGAAAAATTTGATATAAACCATTGATCAAAATTCCTGAACCAAATAAACAATTTTCCTTAAGCAAATTGAAACGTCCACCACCTATTTCTAATGAAAAGCCATCATTATCAAGTTTAGACATAGAAATTAAATTTTGAGAAATGGAAGGTACACAAAGAGTTTGATCCAAATCTAAATGAAAACCAGAGTCTAATACTAAATGAAAAGTGCCAATGGCTTCTACTGGAGCTTTCACTCTATTTCCCATGTAAAGATAGGCTTCATCTGGACTTAATTTCCGGGTTGTAAGGAATCCCTGCATCGAGTTTGAAACATGAACATTAGAGACAGAATCAATCCACCAAGTATTACAAGGTGCTTCTACAAAGTTTGATTCGAAACATACAAAAGCCAAAGGCTTACCTTTCTTTTTGAACCATTCTCTGTGCTTCACACAATCTTTCTGAATGTGTCCAGGCTTCTTATAGAAGTGGCAATTATCATTCTTCCTTGCTTTCTTAGGTGCATATTGGCCTGATTGATTGGATGGACTATTCTTGATGCCCTTCCAATTTTTCTTACCAACTGTGTTCTTCCTATTCCCATTTCCATGCATGTAATTTGCTTGAGCAACATGACCATTTTGCTTCTTAATTCGAGCCTCTTCCTGAACCATCTTATTGGTCAGTTTATTCACATTCCACATATCCTTAATCGTGTTGTAGTGAATCTGAAAAGGACCATATTGTTGAGGCAATGAGTTTAGGATAAATTGGACTAGGAACGAATCCGCTATAGTCATGCCCAATTTATCTAATTTTGCAGCCAGATTGGTCTTATCAAGTACATGTTTCTGCATGGTCTTGGTACCATAATAACGGGCAGTCGTTAGTTTAGCCATAAGTTTTCCAGTAACTACTTTATCAACAACCTTAAAGCGTTCAGGGACTATTCTTAAATACTCCTTAGTTGTCTGACCCTCACTCTCACGAATAGAAGATTTGATGTTGGTAGCAGTGGTTAAATGCATGAATTTCAAGCATAGTTTGTTAGCTCTAGTCCATGCGTTAAAGTTTTTGATCTCACTTTCTGTGGAGGTAGCAGTAATATCGACAGACTTGTCTATAGTTAATCCTGAGTCAATCTCAAGCACACCTAAGTAAAACTCAACATGTTCTTTCCACTCGGTATAATTAGTCCCACCTAATTCAGGGACTAAGTTGACAAAGGAATTAAGTTGGGCAGGTTGATGAACTACATTATAGAAACAGGCTCACTACAGTTAATCTTTGAGTTGTAAACACATTTAAACAAATATGACTAAGATTTATACATAAGCGAGTGATTTAAACCAACAATTAAACGAGTATGGTATCTGTGGATATCCTATACAAGCTGAATCACATAATGAATCAACTTCATAACAGTTATTTCACTACTAATGCATAGTCTACCTGTGGGTAATACATGATGCTAGTAAACAACTAACAATGCTTTTACTTAGTCTGTCATTCATTACATTCTTTGAGTCCACTGTGGTGAACTACAACCAATAATATGAATGACATACCAAAAGAAGAGAAACATTCATGTACTGAGATGAAATCACTATGGTGATTATCAAAATAATATAATATGAATATTGCTCTTAAAGACATATTTTTCTCATATGTTATACGCATATATGGCATTTGTATGGACAGAATAATTAAGAAAAATATTTTTCATTCCTACATAATAGAGTTTTATACCAGGATCACAGATCAAGGCACGAAAACATCAAATAAAATTTCTATCATCATGTTTACATAACAAATATGCCCAAAAAATACTTAAAACGTGATTTTGAGGGTCTAAACGGCCGAAAAAGGCTAAAAAATGAAAAGTTTATGGCATAACGATAAATCTTGAAGAAAACGTCGTTTCCGTTCAGAAAAATCTATTTTCGTCAAATTCTGACACTTTTTCAGAAAATGCGCAAACATTGATAAAAACTGATTTTATCTTGATTTAGAACTAAGAATATGATCATAACGAAACGACCGATACCACATGTTAACTGATTCTATGATACGTAAGCATGATTAACAGTAGTATGGTTACAATTTAGGATCTTGATCATAAACTAGTCACTAAACAATGTAAAACATACCCGTAGACATTGTTGAATACGGAAGATGAGATCCTGTCGAAGAAAAACTCTAGATCCGATGTACGTTTCCAGATCTGAAATATGACTTCACTCTCTTCTCCTATAGCTGTCAGTGTGTTTCATGAGATAACCCTAGAGATGGATCTCGAGTTATATTTATAGGTAGAGAGAGGGACATATTTCTCTATAAGCTTTAATCGCAACCGTCCATCAAGGTTTCTAAATAATAGAGAAAGTCTTCTAAATTAAACCTTATTCCTATTAATTCATCAGTTTCTTTTTTTGACCATGATTGTTATATGGGCCACATAATAAAAACATTTAATGAAATTTGGAATACCCACAAGCCCATAATAATAAGGTCTTTTGTGGGGTCACGAAATTTCTAACAGACAACCCTTGTAATCTTCTTGAAGTTACTCAATAGAATTTTATGGTCTTCTTCACCAAATTTGTTCTTTCATTGGTTGTTCGTTTGGGAGTTATTGGCTATGTTGACAAAAGTCGTTCTTGATCTTCTCTTACAAGCTCGGGCTATATCTCACATAACGGATTTTTCTTGGGCTTGAACCTTCTGCACATTACAACAGTAAATACATTCACTCCATGATCATCCTAGATCGACAACAATGGGCTATAGTAGAGCATAACAGGGCTGGTCAAAAGTTTCACAACACTGATAGAAAATCGAGTCCAAATCAAATGTCTTTTATGCTAATTTTTAGTCGTCATTATTCATGGAAGTATTTTTACAAAACGTAGATAATAACAATCAAAATTTTGATATAAGAACACTATTGGGTTGATATATTCATATTTTTTCGTCTAGAAAACCACCTTGTTGACTAGATCAATGTGGTGTTCTATACAACTTTTTTTTAATTGTGATTATTGCTCATCAGGTAGGAGATTTGAAACCATGAAGATTTATTGGTTGATGCATCGCTACTCATCAACACAATATCACTTACAACAATTTCACTACTCATGGGGATTTTGTATAGAGCATAAATAATAAAAGTATACTATCAAGACTAATAGAATTAGATTTTAATATAAGAACACTATTGCGTCTGTACATGAACATAATCATAATTTTTGGTCTAAAAAACCTCCTTACTGTTTTTCTACGCATTTTTTTCCAAATGGTGATTATGCACATCATCAGGTAGGGGATTTGAAACCATGAAGGTTTATTAATTGACATGCAAAAATTCACTTCAAACAAGAATCTTTACATCATTTGAAAATAGGTACGCCATTATTAAGAGGGTTTGGCTAAGCACCTATCTAAAATATAGGTTTGATTGAGAAAAGTAAAATATTTTGTAGACAAGGAACTACAGCTCATTGGACTGTTATTATCCCATTATTATCCAAACAAAACAAATGAAGTGTTTATAATGATTAAATTGAGGATTTTCTGTTCATCCCATGACTTATGCCGTAGGTAGAAGAAGCTCTCAAAACTTAAAAAAAAACGATTAAATCTCAAAACACCACACGATCAGGTCTTCACAATGTCTAAGGTACTCAATGTTGTGTTTGCAATTTCAGCCTGTCTGAGACGACAACCCCACAAAATTTCAGCTTTATTTTTGATATCATCAAATGACAGAATACCATCCCTTGCTGGACATACTAAAAAAAGAGTTTTTTCCTAAAACCCTCTCCCTTTTGCTAAAATTCTAGTATACCCCTCTCTTTTGAATAATTCCTCCCAACCCCCTCCTCAATTATCTGCTTTTCTATGCTAACATTTTCTGTTTGATTATTGTTTTGTTCACTCTCCACCTTGTCCAGTTAGCTCTATTCGTTGATGCTTCCTCTTGATATTGTTTATTTGTTTAATTTTGCATCTCTACTTCAATGGTACCAACACTGTATTGAATCAGAGACATTACAAAGATCACTATGTGCAAGTTAGAGAAAAACATATTACTCTTATTTAGTCTTTTGGTGGTTGATTTGGATTATGAAATTTACTTTTTGAAAGAAAGTTGATTAATTTTGGTTTGAAATAAGCGTACTTTTCTAAACGCACCTAGAGGGTTGGCAAACCTAAAATCGACCCAACTCGACTAAATTGGGCTCATGGCTTGAGTCTTTTGACCCGACCTAAAATGGTCTGAAATCGAAGAACTTGAATTCATTTGTGGGCCAAATCTGAGTTTACAATTGTCGACTCATAAAATATGATCATCTTGAAATTATTCAAATATATTAACTATTCATATTTCATGATGTACGCATATAAAATTTGAATATGTATACATATATCCTTATAAAAACGTAAAATATAATTGAATCGAACCCATCAAAAGATGACATAATAACTTTTCTATTATTGGGATACAAAGATACTTATTATTGTAAATGTAATTATATTTAAAACCTAACCTTAGCTGAAGTATTAATACCTTTTGACTAGAGCTAAGCTCAACCTGACCCAATCACGAGCCTGTTAACTTTTTTATTATTTTCACTGAAATAGTTAATTTATTATAAATATACATAGATTCAAAAATCGACCCGCCTCGAAGTAATTCTCAACCCAAATTAAACCTCGCTTGAATGGACGCTAAAACAAAATACGAACATACTCCTAAATTATAGGTTAGAGGTTCTATGACATGTCTAGGCCCATAGAGGATGACGAGTCAAAAGAAAAAAACAAAGAAGAAAAATTGAATTTTGATTCATAAAAATGAGTTTATTTATTTTTTGTTTAGTTAGCCTAAGTAAATGATATGGCCCACATCGTGGTTTTCCTATGTGTGTTTGTACTTAAGTTGGTCGGGTTGGTTGAATTATATGCTCATCCCTTAAATTAAGTATGCTAAACAAATACGAAGATGAGCATAAACCTTTTTAGTTTGACATTGTCAAATATGTAGGCGTGAGCAAATCCTATTTCAGGTCAACTCAACTCAGCATAAAAATGCTTGGTCCAAACTCAATCAGGAAACAATATAAGATCATACATACTCGACTTGAACATGAATTCTTATTTGTTGTCCAACCGGATAAACCAAGTTGAGCGAAATATCTCATGCTATACACAAACCCAAAAAACCCAAAAATACAATACTAAAATGCTAATTTTTTTATATACTATAATTTAGTAAACAAAGATTTGGATTAATTGACACAAATCGAAAGATAATAGTCATATTTCTTCTTATAAAATTAAATATTTGTTTGTACACATTTACATTTTATATGCTTGCAACACGAATTTAAAAAAGTTTAACATATATTCATATATGGGGCAATCAATTTTTATTGGTCGAGAATTATAAATCCGGATTTTACCCCCAAATAAATTTGAGTTCTTCAAATTAATGTCATTTGAGTCCGGTTGAAAAAGTCAACATCGGAATCCACTTTAGGCGAATTGGCTGTGGTTAGGAGAGTCTGCTTGTTTTAAAAAAAAAACTTAAATTTTATCTAAATAGTAACTTTAGTAACGCAAATCAATTTGCACATCTAAGTGACCGCAATACGCTTTTTTTAAAATTCATGCATCATCAACTTCATCAATGTCTCTAAGTTTAAGTAAGTGGTCAGCAAAAATAAACAATTGCAATGAAAAAGGAAAAACATTGACGAAAGAGGTAACCGGATAAGGAGAGGAATAAACAAAACAAAAACAGAACAGAAAACGTTAGAATAAGAAAGTAATTAACGGAAGAGGAGGTTCGCACGAATTATCTAAAAGAGAGGGGTACGTTGGAATTCCCGCAAAAGGGAGGGGGTTTTTGGGAAAAAGCTTAAAATAAACATCTCTTGCTGGTTCCAAGCACCTGATCAACCACCCGATCATTCAGAATTTTTCAGAAAAACCGTGCCTTTTGCGCGTGGCAGTCGCACCTCAATTTCCGCCACCGTCGCTAGGTCACCGGCGCCGGGTTGAGGGTGAGTGTGGGCAAGCCTGGGTGCGCCATCTCGGGCACGGCCACCATCGGTGGCAGCGGGGACACCTCGATTTGCGGCCCACCGGCCGGGGCGGCATTATACGACGAAGGGTCCGTGGACGATGCCGCCACAAGCCCTCGCTCGACCCTCCGGATGCGGCGCCACAGGCCAGAGACACACGCGGAGACGAGCCCACGGATCGCCTGCAGCGGGTGGAACAGCTTGTTCCTCGCCGAGAGGAGGAGGGACAGCTCGGAGGCGTGCCACGCCGCCGTCACGAGGACCAGAGCCCAGAGCAGGCCGTGCGTCAGGGCGTTCTGTTCGCGTACCTTGCCCAGCTCGCGCAGCACCTTGTCGAGCTTCTCGTCTGCGGCGTCGGTTCCGGTTCCTTTGCCATCCGCCGAAGGACCGTGCTGGGTTTCGCCGTCCTCGACCTGCCGCTGACGCTTCTGGGGTTTCTGGAAATAGAACGGAGGTCGCCGCACAGCGGTTAGTAAAATTGAAAGGACAAAGACGGGCGAGATGTCATTTGGGTATGAAAAAGGAGAGCACCTCACGAGCTGACGCCCTGGCTGTCAGGAATTCCTCCCCGTCTTCTTCTTCGTCGGAGTCATAATATCGCGGATCGTTCTTCCTCCTATGGGCATCCATATGGAGATGATTCGGCATCTCTACTTTGTGCTAGTAAGAGGGCGGACAGAAGACGAACAGAAAGGTCAGAATATTTTTTCACAATGTTATAAGTAGGGGCTCCCGCCATTGCCAAATTTAGGCGGCGAGTTCGGCGGCCCGTGTGACACCTGTCGAAGCTGCAGGAAAGGAGGGGGTGATCAAACTGAAAGGAGAAGCAGACGCCGCAACATGGGCGTCCTCCACGCAGCTGCTTATGCCTAAAACTGAAAGGAGGGGGTGAAATTGAAACTTTTTTGTTCCATCAAAACAAACAAGAGGTCTTGTTGAACTTTGATTCATAGAAGGTGATGATTACATTACTTCAAGTGACATTCAACCAACGAAATTTAATTTACAATTAGGCCCAACTCCCCCCGCATAAGATGATGCCATCGTTTATGGAACGACCAAAGCTCGAACAGCTTTCTGCCTCCAGTGATTCTGGACCACGATACCCATTTCGACGAACATGTTTTGGGTCGTTGATTTGTGCATTTTTTCACATCATTACATGGTCAAAAAAATTGGTGGCTGGTGGTGCTTCGTCTGGTGGAAGCCCTCTAGGAGCTGGACCGCTTCAAGTACGCCATGACTCCCAGCCCCGCGATGAGGGCGGCGCTGGCGGCCACCGTGCTATACGCCGTAGCCCAAGCTTTGTCTCTCTGCGCGTACTCCATCCCACCTCCGCCGCTAGGGCCGGACCTTGTGCTGCTGCCGGACTGCAACTTGCTGCGACTGCTTCCGGTGCTAGAGTAGTCCAAGTATAACCTCAGGCCCTGCAGAGATTGATGGTGAAAGACAAGCTGAACAAGAACCGAAGCCACCGGGCAATTGAGCAAGAAAGAACACGTACCTTCCACCCGACCATCATCGCGTGCTCCACGGCCGCCTGCAGGTCGCTGTCAGACGCAAGGACCACCTTGTCACGGTCCTCGTCCTCATACAGGATCTGGGGTAAATTGTTTCTGTCGATCTCGTCGCCGACCCTCTGGAGGATGCAGGTCACTAGCTCGGCCAGGCTACGAATGTCTGCAAAGCAAGTATGGCATGATTCTCGTGCAGATGAGTAGATACCAATTAGTAGAGCTCGGCGGACGGTGTTATTTACTACTGAATGAGCAGCAGCGTACCGCAGTTGAACCTGTGCTTCCTCCCTCTGCGGTCCTCCAGCTTGAAGCCGAAGGTGTTGGGCAATCCGCTGTAGGGGTAAGCCGATGACCTGCCTGAGTCGGACACCAGCTTCAGAGACACATCGCTGTGGAACATGCAGGACATATTTATTGGGGTTTCTTGCTTAATCATGGAAGATTATGTTCAATATCTATTGTACTGCATTTCATCTTCGAAACAAAGGCTTATTCTTCTTCCGAAGTTAAATACAAGGCGAGTAAGCGGCCAATACCTCTTGCAATCGTCTTCTTCGTCCAGTGGTCCCAGCTCCAATGCCGAATCCCAGAAGCTCTGCATCATGCTGTTGGCTGCCTCGTTACCAACTGCCCCACTGTTCCCAACCTGCAATCGGATTCAGTTAATCAGGGAGAAAAATCAGACTGCTTGAGGATGTCTCACACATTCTTTTGTTGATGCAAATGCACGATCGTTGAGTGATTATTCAGAAAGCAAACATTGGTCAACTTTTACAAGATGTACTACAGTTATATTTCCTGATCATTCTAATAGCTAGTTATTGATAAACTCCTAGCGAGTTAGCATAATCCCAGGAATACTCTGATCCTGTTGAATTAGCCTTCACAAAACTTTGTTACACTAGCAAGAAAGTGCAGGTTTCCATTTCTACTAGCTGTTTCAAAGCTTGCTTCATTCAGTATCATAAACTCCTTAGGAGTTTATTGGATAAAATGAACACGATCAAAGTGAGACAAGAAAACTTCTGTTCTTGTTAAAGGGCCATTAAAGGATTGCACGTTGGATAGAGTAGAGCGTCGGTTAATAATGAACAGAAAGAATAGCTAGCAACTCACAGTGGTAACAGCAGCGTGGGTGATGTGTATTACATCAACAACAGACACGATATTGCCATCTAGCAAAGCAAATAAACAGACTTGCATCAGAAAAGAAGAACAGGAGAGAATCCATTATCACAAAATAAAATTTAAAAGAGGCGTTTGCAGCAGTATGAGATCCAGCTATATACAGAAAATAAGTATTTCGAAATTGACAAATAATAATGTACTTCTGACCCACCTCTGTCGACTACAGGAAGGTGCAAAAATTTCCCATCGTGCATGATGTGGAGGGCATTTAAGATGGGCGTGTCTATGGTGACACAACCGGGGTTTGGAGTCATGACCTGCAAGATGGAAAGACCAAGGCACCAGAGATCAGGAACCCTGTCACTTTTACTTCAAATTAAAAGGAAAAGAAAGAGCACTTAAGCTTGTAGTTGTACCATTGAATCATAAACAACAAAGTTATATTATAGGAGAACAAAATAACAACAATAGTAACCAAGATTTGATGAGGGAAAATCTTTGCTGGAGTTGTCTGATCTCAACCACATAACCAAAGATGTGTCGGAAACAACAAAAAATTGAAAATGTTTGTGCAACAAAAGTGTAATATAAGAGCCCAGGGTAAGAGCAATATGTACTTTATCAACCGTGGTTGTAGCTGGAGGTTGGTTCTGGGCAATCACTCTCATCAGTATGTCCCTTGATCTGGAGGAAAATTACATGAAAAGAAAATGCACGTGAAAATTAGAGCTATACAATCAATAAACTTTTCTACCATTAAGTGCTGCAAAAAACAGTAAAGCGAGGACGGTACGTTAGTATCCCTTGTGGCTTGCTTCCAATGGTCACGACCGCAGAGCTCATCTTGAGCTCAAGCATCTTTTTTGTGGCCGTCAGCACTGTATCTGAGGGAGATACTGTAACAACCCTGCCAGATTGAAATATTGATTGTGTTATGGATCCGATATCCGGCTAATTTGGAAGTGAGTGATAAATTGGCATTCTGATGGTTCAAATTCAGCTGCTTTTCAATGCGCATTGGAGACGGAATTTGAGGACAGACCAAACAGGCCAATCTGAGCAGCATTATAAAATTTCAATGTGTGCATCGCAAACTAGATGTAGTTAGTGTTCTGATCATGGCATAAGTCAGTGACAGGATATATGATGTCAAGATTGAAATAATCATACCAAGGAGGACATTAGCTAAACTTCACGCCAAAATATGTTTGACACTGTGGATCTCATAAATCGGAAGCCTATACAGAAACAAAGATTGGCTTGTTCTGAACACTGAAGTTTTTAACACGTTCACTATAGAAACAATTTTCTTAAACACCTCTCTTTTTACCAGCTGATGGTCAATGCAAAAGTCTCACCATCAATTGCAGTCTTGGGATGCTAGTTAGACTATGTACTACAAATACCACTACGGCTAGGTCGTTATAACTGAAGAAGAAGAATACTTGTAAAGGAAAGGAAGTAGTAAATGGGGAAAATTTAATGCCAAGCAAGGATATTACCTACTTTGGGTTTTCCGAGATGACTGTAGATAAAGATGGTCTAAACATCTGCTCACGAATCGTTTCTACGAAATTGTTAGGGCCTGCAACAAGATGAGAGAATACAGTACAGTAAATTAGATATGATTTGGGAACCAAGGGAGTCACCCTTCTCTTAAACAGAGAAGCCAATCAAAATAGCCATAAGGTTTAGTGCAGTGTGTACTCACTCGCTCTAGCTGCTCCCCAGTTTTTCTCTACGCCTTCAACGGCAGCTGCAATTGCTCTTCCTTTCTCAGCTGCCCTCTCCATGCGAGCTATGGCATCGTACAAGCACTTTGTTATATCCAGCAATGCAATGACTTCTCCGCTTTCCACAACAGGCAAATGCCTGAACTTCCCTGAGTGTACAATATAAACAGAACAGAGGAAGATCATGCATATGGTCTATCAATTAGAAACAAGAAAGATCTATGCCTTAGTCTAGTTCTGCAATCAATTCATTCACTGAAAGGAAATTTTCAAAAAATGAACTTGAATGGTTGACTTTTATAGAATGACTTTGAACCTTGCACCATTTTTTGCAGTGCTTCCACAGCCAAAGTATCCGATAGAACAAAGACAGGGTTCCTTGTCATGACTCTGGAAACGGGCGTATCTTCAAGTTTGAACTCACGAGCAATAACCCTTGTTGCTATATCCTTAAGCCCAGGAAAGCAAAATGAAGATACTTTATGATCAGAAACACAATGAACTGTATAATTTTTTTCAGAAAGGGTGGGAAACACTAACCTTGTCAGTTAAAATCCCACAAAGCAATGCATTTGAGTCTGTCAAAAGCACAGCATCAACTCTGCGAGCAGCCATCCTACGGCACACTTCATGGACACTTGTGTTCTCTGGTATTGTCAGGGCCTTGGAAAGGCGCAGGCGTTTAACAGTCCTTTCACCAGAAAGACTCCTGCTACGGAAAACATCAGGGATCAGGATTGGAGGTAGTTTTCTACCCTCCAGCTCACGATAGCAACATTATGTAACTCTTCACTGGGTATATTCTCGTGCAGATAATATAATGAACGTAATTTTTATCCCTAGTAACGTTATCAGGCACAAGTGTGCTTATAACGGAACTAGAATCAAAGTTTGCCTTCCTATTATTTGGAATGGATTCCTTGTTGTCAAACATACACAAAAACGAGAAAACAAATACCACTCCATTTTGAATGGAACCGACATATACATTTATCTTCTATACTAATAAAGAAGTTTGTATCTACCCAAAGATATGGTCACAATTTCTACGCTGTCATTCAAGTTTTGTCTAATGAAATCGTCTTGGTGGAGTAAGGACATTCTCGAACAGCAAACAGAGACCAATCGATTTCCTCTCAAAGGTGGTCCTGCAATTCCATGGCTCTGAGAACAGACAGAATTGCAGCCCTTCAGAATAACTCTCTCCTTACAAATGGATATCCTCTTACCACGAGATAAATCCTCTCAAATTTAGAATCTCGTTGTTAGGAGGGACACCGTTGTTTCCAATAACTACTTGGCTCCAGTTTCGCACAGTCGAATGAGCAACGGCAAGTAATACGAGATGCAAGTCAAGATTATTATTTTGCCTACAAGATGCAGAATATAAAATTAACCATATGCATTCATTCTAATTCGTAATCAAGCGCGACGGAATTTTCGGGAGGCTATAAATAAAAAATGTATACGATTAACTAATTGAATGTTTTTCGTCCCAAGCAAAAATATTTGAAATTATTTTGCCGTTGGACCACGTGTAACCGAGCACTGAATCATTTTTCTTATGACTAGTTGCTATTTCAATTCGCCAACATAAGTGCCAAATCCCTAATTCCTCACGTCAAGATGGCAACTGGTAATTCTAAATGCAAAGTGTGACCGGCATGTTCGGGCTCCTGCCGTGAATGGTTTCTTACGTACATGGAGAACTGGGACGACAACGTCCTCCTCGTTCCCTCAAACCCGCTCTCGGATAATCGCCTCCTGCCGGCGCTGCTGCTCATTGACAGGCTCCGCCTGGAAGAACCAGAGACCGACCCGGGCCCTCCTCCGCCGCTCAAGAACCCCCCTGCAGACGCCGAACTTCCTCTGTCGCCGTCCATCTCGGGCTCCTAGGAGCTGCTGCCCGAGGTGGGCTAGAGAGAAGGAGGGGAGGGAAGAGACGATCGGAGGAGAAAGCAAAAGGGCAAACGCACGTCTCCGGTGTCTGTCTGTCTCTCTCTCTCTCGCACGACCTCTGTGTATGGCTTCCGCAAGTCTCGACCTTTGGCTGGTTCCCTCTCTACCCACTGCTCCAGCTTTGGCGGACGGATGCCAGGGGGTTTCTTTCGTTTCGGGGCCTCAGGATTAGTAAATGGACCCTGGGACGTTAGCGTCTAGAATGGTTACCTCGCCTGTCCCTTCCCTGCTATGCTTGCATGGTTGATGACTCCCTTCACGTGTGTGTGGAGCTGCCACATGCTTTTCCAAGGATGATATAAAATGATTATTATTGGTGGCGTCTAAGTGCTGGTTTGGTCAGTGTTTTTTTTTTTTACAATTTAGAATAAAATCTCGTCTCGTTAGGTAAAGTAAGAAGAAACTGTGCTTTTGGACGCTTAACAGCAACTAGGAGCATTTAATAATGTGAAAAAGAGCGACGATTGTCTATGCAAGGGAGTCATTTAGAAAAGGTGAGGACAATAAATGATAATACATCAACGACAATTGACATAATTATCATATATAGAAGACACATATGATAATGAGTGACAATCAAAATACCTCTAGCTAGTGAAATCATCAATCGTCCATGTGTACCTACAAAAAGCAAACGAACCCACAAATGGAGTACATGGGACAGAATAAGATAATCGAGATAAGTTACCTAACTGAGATAAGTTCACCACGAAAAGGAAAAGAAACTAGTGAAAGGGGGGAGCCGGGAGGGGGAGTTTGGCAAATAGAAGCCAGAGTCGGCACCGAACATATAAAATCATTCCCATACATTGCACATAATTGAGAATATTGGATTACTTTAAATGTTGATACTTGGTGTTGCATTGCCTCATCTAGATAAAATAAATAGAGACACGTTTGCCCTTAATCGACAATTACGCTCTAAATAATATAAACTACATGGAATATACATATGTTGAAATATGTTTTATCTAATGTCCGATCAATAGTGTTTAGGAAGAACAAAATCACTAAAAAGAGTAAGGAAAACTACTTCTTAGCTTCAGGAACATCCCCATTTGGATCCTTTTTGATGTCACGTCGGAGGGACCACATCCTCCACCCCCAAACTTTCACTAATACATAACCGACCTTTAGTGTCAGTTATTTAAGGCTTTTGGCGTCGGTTTCAAAGCGACAATCAAGTGGGCGCCGCTAAAAGTCAAAGCTTTCAATGTCGATTTTAACACCGACGCCATAACCCTTCCCGCTACCAAAAACACGCCAGAAAGGACACTATAGGCATCAATTATTTAATAAAACCGCCACTATATCCAGGTCAAAGACGTCGACGTTTCACAAAAGCCGACACTATATAACCCTTCCCGCCACCAATAAAACGCGCCAGCAAGGGCACCATCGACGTCAGTTTTTATATATAACTGACACTACCTAGCCACATAGACGTCGGTTTTTTGCTAATAACCGACGTTGTATGTCTTTGTTGTCGGTTTTATACTAATAACAGACACCTATTTTCTAATTTTTTTTTCTTATCAGTTTGCAGGCCTGCTGTATGGCTGGTCAGCAGGATGCAGAACCTGCAGTTCAATTCTAAACTGCAAGTTTACAACATCCATTGATATCAGCCAACAATAGGCCACAAACCTACAAAATTAACAAGTTGGACAACAATTTATGATCACACACATGTATAAGCACATTTAATTCATATTATTTTTCATCACACACATGTAAAAATCGGTAGTTCCATTTCAAATTTCCTCCACACATTCACACATATGACAATTCAGAAAAATTTATTCACTTTCACACAAAAATAATTATGAGTCCAAAGTTTAGAAATATCATTCTTTATTCATCATCGTCATTATCGCCATCACTATCCCAATCATATTTAAAAATTCCCACTACTTGTAGGGCTTTTGCCCATTCTTCTCTTACATCATCTAATTCTTCCTTCGTATAGGGAGTATGTACATCTAATAACTTTCCACATGTAGTCAAGTCAATTTTAAACACCTGCAAAGAGAATGACGTATATATATATATATATATATAATTAATACGATATAATAAGATTGATATATTTCATATTATCTAATGAGACTATATATAATACCTTATGTGTGATGGACTGAAATTTTGGAATCTCTAAATATTTAATAGGACAAACGGATCATGTGTATTTGGCTTACTCTGATATTTGTAAGTGTTTTGTGAAGTTTGATGTTGATTTCAAGATTAATACCCCAAAGATTATGCCGTCTAGAGGAATTTTTATTGACTAGTTAAACAGTTGAGTTATGGTACCAAATTTGAATAGGTTGTTCCTTGAGGTATGAGAAAGCCATGGTTAAATTTATATGAAGATTGGAGCATCTTATAGGAAGCGATTTAGGTTTGGAAATTTATAATGATGTGCATTATTGATGGTTGATCGATCAAGTTTAATACACATGTAATGTCACGCACCCAACCTTTTGGATTGAGAAGCCGCAGACTCTAGAGGTGCGGATTCTCAGTGTGGCACGATGTCATCCATTAGATGGCCTGTTTTAAGGATGATATATCTCCATCCGCCCCTTTTGGTTACGAAGTCATGGACGAAGTTAGGAGGTATCGGCTCTAGTCACCACCACGTCGTGATCGTGGCCCAATAGAAGAAACTACGTGAGGAGTGGTTGCATACCTAACACCTATAGTAGAAAGTGAGGGCAGTTTTAGAAGAAGTTGAGATGAGGAGATATCCTACTTTATCCACCGAGTTGCCAGCCACCTGACGAGAGGAACGTGATGGCCGAACATGATTCGGAGGCATCGAGGAGAACCTGAACACTGCCATTGCTCACCGGGGGCAAGCTGTAGTGATAGCAGGCTCCCCAAGCCACTGACGACCACTGAGCCACCACAGAGACGACCATGGTGCTGCAAGACCCGATCAGCGGAGGCACTCTTGTGCCCGCGACAACCTCACACAGGTCGGCGTCGAGGAGGAGACGCAATAGCAGCAACGGCCTGGAGGAAGGAAGCAACCACGGCGAAGGTGCTAGCATGGAGCTCTGTTCTGCTCACCGAAGATGCTTTCACAGCGGCGGCGGGCAGACCCTCGCATGAAGGGCGGGATCCCTGGAGTTCCACGGTGGCGGCCACACACCAAAGGCCTCACAAACTCGCATCGCGTGAAACGTGAGTGGAGGAGGAGCCCAGGCAGTGCCTAAAGATGCCGAGGATGACCCAGAAACATCCGTAGATCCGAGCAGAGACCGGAAGTGTAGCTTCCGACTCGACGAGTTCCATGCCGAAGTGCGGCGGCATCTTGGGCAGGTCTTGGAGAAAGTCCGCAGACGGAAAAGAAAGGATGCCGGGGATGCTAGATCCCAGCGGCGGTGATGAAGGACGGGAGTCAGGCGCGTCCGTGATTAGGTGAGGAGCCCTTGCGGCGGCGCCTGTACCAGGTTACGGAGAACGCAGATGTGAGCGGAGGGTGTCGCTTCGCGTGGATCGCGAGAAAGGAGAAGGGCTAGGGGAGAAACCCTGAACCGACCAAATACCTTGAACCGAACCGGCCTAGCTAACCAAGGAAATCCAGCACGAGATCTGGATCAGGAAGAACAAGGAAGGAGAGGGTTGTGCCTCCCACCGGGTCACGTGGCGGGCTCCCATTGGTCCTATGAAGGTAATTTATCCGAAATACTCCAATCTTGCATAATTCGTATAAAATAGCTCGTTTATCAAAAAATTACAAATAAGGTACCAAAATTCTCAGAAAAATGTGTACAACAGTATGAAAACATAATATCAGGCTTTTGATGCACGAATCTCAGTGATATCATGTAGGATGTAAAATGGTCTTTTCATGTATAATAAATAATAAACGAGTACCTAAAATTATGAGAAAATACCAATAAGTCACAAATCATATCTGTAATCCATCTGATATCATTAATTATAATGTTGATGCACAAAATTATGTAATTTTCTTAATGTTGCCATTTAGGGATTTTAACACTAAATGAAATGTAATAAATGCATGCATGCTCAATAAATGATAAGATTTACTGAAAACCCTCATATCAGTATCTGGAAGATATTATGCAAATATGAGATCAGTTTCATACACGAAATTCAAGTTATATGAAGATGACCATTAATGCATGTTATGAAACCATAATCTTGGTTAATGATGCAACCTAGGGCTAATATGTGCACATTAAGGATATGAAACCTAATGCTCAGATGATGAACTTTGATAATGAGATGTAATCTGGAAAATGACATCAGTGAGATAATCATAAGATAAGAATACAAGTAATGATACACATATCCTAATGAACTAAGAGAAACTCTAATGAACACGATTAGGGTTAAGATGAGATGTGAGATGATGGGAACCTGATGATATTATGTGATCTTGTCTTAGTCAGGGTTGACCAAGGATATAGATGACATCAGGAATATGAGGATATGATGATTAGGTTTGTTCTTGATCAAGGTACGCCATTACCTCTCACTTGGCTTATTATACAATATGCTTGCGTTATACGATAGTACAAACTTGGCATATGATATTGATTGAAATGATTGTTCTTGTATGATATGTTGCACGATTTTACATACTTATTTCAATGAACACATGAAACATAAGATATCTGGTCCATTATATGGTAGCACTAAATCTCTTTGGTAGAATAGTGCATTGATGAAAGTACTAAATCTCTTTGGCAGAATAGTACATGTGAGCACTAAATCTCTTTGGCAGAATAGTGCATTTGTGAAGTACTAAATCTCTTTGGCAGAATAGTACATGTGAGCACTAAATCTCTGTGGTAGAATAGTGCATGTGGTTGATCAAGTTTACATATAATGGAAATGTGCCTAAAATATGTGTTCTCTTCTGGTAACAAATATCTTTATGCAACTATACACCTTTTCTTATATTTTGTTTAATGCTGCCAAGTATTAGTTTTATCTTATTGCCAAGATATGATGAGAAGTATATAAAAGACACGTAGGCGTACTCAGTACAATATTCTTGAAATATTGTGCTGACGTGTACCGCATGTAATATTTTGTTAGGTTGTGGTTATGCTCTTGAAGATCCAGGATAGTTGAGAGTTGCATAGCGAGATGATGTACAGGTGGACCTGTTGTCTTAAGATCCTGTAGTTTAGTGGTAGTACATGTATATGTTTAAGTTTGCTGTTCAATATGTAATATCAAATGTTGTAACAATTCATGTTGTAATTATATGTTGAATGGTGAACATGTGTGTATGGTTTTATTATTGTTCATGTACATGTGCTACTGATCGTTTCCTTCTGACTCCCTTGATATTCTTCTTCTTAGCCTAGTGTGGGGTGTTTAAATTGGGATTCTCGCTGAGGTGAGAGTTTCAATTTGGACGTCACACATCAGATTAAGTTTTAGAAAATCCGGGGACGTCACAGGTGGTATCAGAGCATAAACAATAGCAAAGCCTAACATTTTCTCATTATGCAACTCAAAACTAGAAAATCTTGAGCTTAATAATCGTTTAGGGTTAGATTAGTCATCTTTTAGAGACTAGATCTGACCTAGCCTCTAGGTTAGCACCTAGATGTCTAAGAACTAGGTCTAGACTGGTGCTTGTTGTATAGCAGGTCTTTAGATGTCGTTATTTCCTTATAGTACAGTGGTATGGGACATCGTATTATTAGGAAATGATGTGCATCAAGGGAAGAGAAATCCTAGACATATAGTGCTCGTTGTCTAGGATAGCTACACTAGTCTACACCATGTTCTCACCCTTTTCACCAGTTTTCATGACACTGGACTCTCTACTATGTGTGGGACACTCGTTTCTGGTTTTGGTTTTTGATTCCAATCGGATCAAACCTCAATAGTTTTCTCTAATGCTTGTTTTATCGGAGAAAAACTATATAATATTTTAATATGTATATGTATTACAAAAATGTGTCCCCACACATGTACGAGTAAGAGGTGGTCATACAACCTAAGTGAAAGTGAATGACATCAGTCTAGAAGAGAGAGTAGTTCTAGATTAGATGTCTAGATCCTTTTTGATATATATGATAGATAGAATAGATGATATAAGTTTTGATGACATGATGTGAGTCTTATATAGATGATATAAGATGGTTTATGATGATATATGTTTGTCTTTGAGGACTTAAGTTCAATTTTAAGGATTTGAGATAAGTTTTGATGATGCAAGTATGAGTTCTTTTATGAGATAAGATATGTTAAGTTAAGACAAGGTTGTGAGTCAGCATGATCCGAAGCTCTTTTACAAAGGAGGACCTCTAGTGTTAGGACCAGTTTTGGGGTTAGCTCAAGAGAGAGCAAGACCCACACGGAGAAGGTCAGAGAACCTAGACTCCACGATATGAGAAGTATGAGATATGTGATATGATATGTCCTAAACTAGACTACTCCTGAGTGATTGAGTTGAGTTGCTTTATGTATGATTCCTATAGTTTTGTTGAACCCTAGATGTCCTTGGGAGGACCAAACCCTAGAGACAGAGAGAGGCTGGTTATATGTGTATGTGAACATCAATATGAGTGCCTACCATCTGGGTGAGGGAGAGAGCCCAAGACCCTGGAGGAGGTAGCTATGTTAGTTTCTGTGATGCCTCATGCTCGGGTTGGTGGTTTCCCACATAGGAATCTAGTGGTGTGTATATAAGAGAAAGAGAGTTGAGAAATAGCTTTCATGGGTATAGAGCTGATAAGAGTATGTCATAGCGTATTCTGGTTGGTGCTTATGTGGCTAGAGCTTGTAAAGCTATTGCTAGTGCCAGTGAGGTAATCTGAGAACCCTAGACTAAGAGAGAGAAGATAAAGTTTGTATATGAGATACTCGTAGGGTTGAGTTAGCTCAGAGAGACTGAGCACGACACTACCCTCGTGGTATGGGTTAGAGAAACCTCTTTTGGCCTAATTAAAGTTTTGATATAATATAAGTTTGTTTAGCACAACCATGATATAATACATGTAGAGATGTGATCTAATCTTGAGATATGATAGTGGATATGACATGATGGAAACCTAGAGATGGTTTAATAGATATTAATACATAAATGGTTAACCATATACATGAATAATGATGACAATGTGAAGTTTTTGGCTAATCTTGTGATGAAATCACTAGTAAATTTTGTAATTTGATATGAACAATGGAATAAGATCATATGAATGAAACATGTTCCATGATGTGTTGTATCTTAGTGCTTAATAAAGATGAAAAATATAGTTTGACATTTAGCACAACATAAAATTTATGACACATTGATATATGGGTTAATTTTAGTTAACTCATTTAGAACATGGTAATATGATATGGAAACCCCAATGCATGGGTAAAGATAAGAAAGCACCCCTAAAGATATGAAACATGGCGTGATATAACCTAAGTACCGAAATCTTATAGTGAGTGGTTCACCCTTGTTGTATGTTTAACCTCCTAGGAGTGGTTAAGAAATGGTTATGGAGCTTTGTTTTGAATATGTTGCACTTAGAGTAGTGCCCTAGCTGTGTATGAAGACCTTTGGTTCTTCCTTTGAGTACTAGAATGGCTTGATTTTGAGGACAAATTTTTCCTTTAAGATGTATATGATGTGATAAAGTGGAATTTAAGCTTAATTTTGAGGACGAAATTTCTTTTAAGGTGTGTAGGATGTGATGGACTGAAATTTTGGAATCTCTAAATATTTAATAGGACAAACGGATCATGTGTATTTGGCTTACTCTGATATTTGTAAGTGTTTTGTGAAGTTTGATGTTGTTTTCAAGATTAATACCCCAAAGATTATGCCGTCTAGAGGAATTTTTATTGACTAGTTAAACAGTTGAGTTATGGTACCAAATTTGAATAGGTTGTTCCTTGAGGTATGAGAAAGCCATGGTTAAATTTATATGAAGATTGGAGCATCTTATAGGAAGCTATTTAGGTTTGGAAATTTATAATGATGTGCATTATTGATGGTTGATCGATCAAGTTTAATACACATGTAATGTCACGCACCCAACCTTTTGGATTGAGAAGCCGCAGACTCAAGAGGTGCGGATTCTCAGTGTGGCACGATGTCATCCGTTAGATGGCCTGTTTTAAGGATGATATATCTCCATCCGCCCCTTTTGGTTATGAAGTCATGGACGAAGTTAGGAGGTATCGGCTCTAGTCACCACCACGTCGTGATCGTGGCCCAATAGAAGAAACTACGTGAGGAGTGGTTGCATACCTAACACCTATAGTAGAAAGTGAGGGCAGTTTCAGAAGAAGTTGAGATGAGGAGATATCCTACTTTATCCACCGAGTTGCCAGCCACCTGACGAGAGGAACGTGATGGCCGAACAGGATTCGGAGGCATCGAGGAGAACCTGAACTCTACCATTGCTCACCAGGGGCAAGCTGTAGTGATAGCAGGCTCCCCAAGTTACTGACGACCACTGAGCCACCACAGAGACGACCATGGTGCTGCAAGACCCGATCAGCGGAGGCACTCTTGTGCCCGCGACAACCTCACACAGGTCGGCGTCGAGGAGGAGACACAATAGCAGCAACAGCCTGGAGGAAGGAAGCAACCACGGTGAAGGTGCTAGCATGGAGCTCCGTTCTGCTCGCCGAAGATGCTTTCACAGCGGCGGCGGGCAGACCCTCGCATGAAGGGCGGGATCCCTGGAGTTCCACGGTGGCGGCCACACACCAAAGGCCTGACAAACTCGCATCGCGTGAAACGTGAGTGGAGGAGGAGCCCATGCAGTGCCTAAAGATGCCGAGGACGACCTAGAAACATCCGTAGATCCGAGCAGAGACCGACAGTGTAGCTTCCGACTCGACGAGTTCCATGCCGAAGTGCGGCGGCATCTTGGGCAGGTCGTGGAGAAAGTCCGCAGACGGAAAAGAAAGGATGTCTTGGATGCTAGATCCCAGCGGCGGTGATGAAGGACGGGAGTCAGGCGCGTCCGTGATTAGGTGAGGAGCCCTTGCGGCGGCACCTGTACCAGGTTGCGGAGAACACAGATGTGAGCGGAGGGTGTCGCTTCGCGTGGATCGCGAGAAAGGAGAAGGGCTAGGGGAGAAACCCTGAACCGACCAAATACCTTGAACCGAACCGGCCTAGCTAACCAAGGAAATCCAGCGCGAGATCTGGATCAGGAAGAACAAGGAAGGAGAGGGTTGTGCCTCCCACCGGGTCACGTGGCGGGCTCCCATTGGTCCTATGAAGGTAATTTATCCGAAATACTCCAATCTTGCATAATTCGTATAAAATAGCTCGTTTATCAGAAAATTACAAATAAGGTACCAAAATTCTCAGAAAAATGTGTACAACAGTATGAAATCATAATATCAGGCTTTTGATGCACGAATCTCAGTGATATCATGTAGGATGTAAAATGGTCTTTTCATGTATAATAAATAATAAACGAGTACCTAAAATTATGAGAAAATACCAATAAGTCACAAATCATATATGTAATCCATCTGATATCATTAATTATGATGTTGATGCACAAAATTATGTAATTTTCTTAATGTTGCCATTTAGGGATTTTAACACTAAATGAAATGTAATAAATGCATGCATGCTCAATAAATGATAAGATTTACTGAAAACCCTCATATCAGTATCTGGAAGATATTACGTAAATATGAGATCAGTTTCATACACGAAATTCAAGTTATATGAAGATGGCCATTAATGCATGTTATGAAACCATAATCTTGGTTAGTGATGCAACCTAGGGCTAATATGCGCACATTAAGGATATGGAACCTAATGCTCAGATGATGAACTTTGATAATGAGATGTAATCTGGAAAATGACATCAGTGAGATAATCATAAGATAAGAATACAAGTAATGATACAAATATCCTATTGAACTAAGAGAAACTCTAATGAACACGATTAGGGTTAAGATGAGATGTGAGATGATGGGAACCTGATGATATTATGTGATCTTGTCTTAGTCAGGGTTGACCAAGGATATAGATGACATCAGGAATATGAGGATATGATGATTAGGTTTGTTCTTGATTAAGGTACGCCATTACCTCTCACTTGGCTTATTATACAATATGCTTGCGTTATACGATAGTACAAACTTGACATATGATATTGATTGAAATGATTGTTCTTGTATGATATGTTGCACGATTTTACATACTTATTTCAATGAACACATGAAACATAAGATATCTGGTCCATTATATGGTAGCACTAAATCTCTTTGGTAGAATAGTGCATTGATGAAAGTACTAAATATCTTTGGCAGAATAGTACATGTGAGCACTAAATCTCTTTGGCAGAATAGTGCATTTGTGAAGTACTAAATCTCTTTGGCAGAATAGTACATGTGAGCACTAAATCTCTGTGGTAGAATAGTGCATGTGGTTGATCAAGTTTACATATAATGGAAATGTGCCTAAAATATGTGTTCTCTTCTGGTAACAAATATCTTTGTGCAACTATACGCCTTTTCTTATATTTTGTTTAATGCTGCCAAGTATTAGTTTTATCTTATTGCCAAGATATGATGAGAAGTATATAAAAGACACGTAGGCGTACTCAGTACAATATTCTTGAAATATTGTGCTGACGTGTACTGCATGTAATCTTTTGTTAGGTTGTGGTTATGCTCTTGAAGATCCAGGATAGTTGAGAGTTGCATAGCGAGATGATGTACAAGTGGACCTGTTGTCTTAAGATCCTGTAGTTTAGTGGTAGTACATGTATATGTTTAAGTTTGCTGTTCAATATGTAATATCAAATGTTGTAACAATTCATGTTGTAATTATATGTTGAATGGTGAACATGTGTGTATGGTTTTATTATTGTTCATGTACATGTGCTACTGATCGTTTCCTTCTGACTCCCTTGATATTCTTCTTCTTAGCCTAGTGTGGGGTGTTTAAATTGGGATTCTCGCTGAGGTGAGAGTTTCAATTTGGACGTCACACATCAGATTAAGTTTTAGAAAATCCGGGGACGTCACAGGTGGTATCAGAGCATGAACAATAGCAAAGCCTAACATTTGCTCATTATGCAACTCAAAACTAGAAAATCTTGAGCTTAATAATCGTTTAGGGTTAGATTAGTCATCTTTTAGAGACTAGATCTGACCTAGCCTCTAGGTTAGCACCTAGATGTCTGAGAACTAGGTCTAGACTGGTGCTTGTTGTATAGCAGGTCCTTAGATGTCGTTATTTCCTTATAGTACAGTGGTATGGGACATTGTACTATTAGGAAATGATGTGCATCAAGGGAAGAGAAATCCTAGACATATAGTGCTCGTTGTCTAGGATAGCTACACTAGTCTACACCATGTTCTCACCCTTTTCACCAGTTTTCATGACACTGGACTCTCTACTATGTGTGGGACACTCGTTTCTGGTTTTGGTTTTTGATTCCAATCGGATCGAACCTCAATAGTTTTCTCTAACGCTTGTTTTATCGGAGAAAAACTATATAATATTTTAATATGTATATGTATTACAAAAATGTGTCCCCACACATGTACGAGTAGGAGGTGGTCATACAACCTAAGTGAAAGTGAATGACATCAGTCTAGAAGAGAGAGTAGTTCTAGATTAGATGTCTAGATCCTTTTTGATATATATGATAGATAGAATAGATGATATAAGTTTTGATGACATGATGTGAGTCTTATATAGATGATATAAGATGGTTTATGATGATATATGTTTGTCTTTGAGGACTTAAGTTCAATTTTAAGGATTTGAGATAAGTTTTGATGATGCAAGTATGAGTTCTTTTATGAGATAAGATATGTTAAGTTAAGACAAGGTTGTGAGTCAGCATGAGCCCAAGCTCTTTTACAAAGGAGGACCTCTAGTGTTAGGACCAGTTTTGGGGTTAGCTCAAGAGAGAGCAAGACCCACACGGAGAAGGTCAGAGAACCTACACTCCACGATATGAGAAGTATGAGATATGTGATATGATATGTCCTAAACTAGACTACTCCTGAGTGATTGAGTTGAGTTGCTTTATGTATGATTCCTATAGTTTTGTTGAACCCTAGATGTCCTTGGGAGGACCAAACCCCAGAGAAAGAGAGAGGCTGGTTATATGTGTATGTGAACATCAATATGAGTGCCTACCATCTGGGTGAGGGAGAGAGCCCAAGACCCTGGAGGAGGTATCTATGTTAGTTTCTGTGATGCCTCATGCTCGGGTTGGTGGTTTCCCACATAGGAATCTAGTGGTGTGTATATAAGAGAAAGAGAGTTGAGAAATAGCTTTCATGGGTATAGAGCTGATAAGAGTATGTCATAGCGTATTCTGGTTGGTGCTTATGTGGCTAGAGCTTGTAAAGCTATTGCTAGTGCCAGTGAGGTAATCTGAGAACCCTAGACTAAGAGAGAGAGGATAAAGTTTGTATATGAGATACTCATAGGGTTGAGTTAGCTCAGAGAGACTGAGCACGACACTACCCTCGTGGTATGGGTTAGAGGAACCTCTTTTGGCCTAATTAAAGTTTTGATATAATATAAGTTTGTTTAGCACAACCATGATATAATACATGTAGAGATGTGATCTAATCTTGAGATATGATAGTGGATATGACATGATGGAAACCTAGAGATGGTTTAATAGATATTAATGCATAAATGGTTAACCATATACATGAATAATGATGACAATGTGAAGTTTTTGGCTAATCTTGTGATGAAATCACTAGTAAATTTTGTAATTTGATATGAACAATGGAATAAGATCATATGAATGAAACATGTTCCATGATGTGTTGTATCTTAGTGCTTAATAAAGATGAAAAATATAGTTTGACATTTAGAACAACATATAATTTATGACACATTGATATATGGGTTAATTTTAGTTAACTCATTTAGAACATGGTAATATGATATGGAAACCCCAATGCATGGGTAAAGATAAGAAAGCACCCCTAAAGATATGAAACATGGCGTGATATAACCTAAGTACCGAAATCTTATGGTGAGTGGTTCACCCTTGTTGTATGTTTAACCTCCTAGGAGTAGTTAAGAAATGGTTATGGAGCTTTGTTTTGAATATGTTGCACTTAGAGTAGTGCCCTAGCTGTGTATGAAGACCTTAGGTTCTTCCTTTGAGTACTAGAATGGCTTGATTTTGAGGACACATTTTTCCTTTAAGATGTATATGATGTGATAAAGTGGAATTTAAGCTTAATTTTGAGGACGAAATTTCTTTTAAGGTGTGTAGGATGTGATGGACTGAAATTTTGGAATCTCTAAATATTTAATAGGACAAACAGATCATGTGTATTTGGCTTACTCTGATATTTGTAAGTGTTTTGTGAAGTTTGATGTTGATTTCAAGATTAATACCCCAAAGATTATGCTGTCTAGAGGAATTTTTATTGACTAGTTAAACAGTTGAGTTATGGTACCAAATTTGAATAGGTTGTTCCTTGAGGTATGAGAAAGCCATGGTTAAATTTATATGAAGATTGGAGCATCTTATAGGAAGCTATTTAGGTTTGGAAATTTATAATGATGTGCATTATTGATGGTTGATCGATCAAGTTTAATACACATGTAATGTCACGCACCCAACCTTTTCGATTGAGAAGCCGCAGACTCTAGAGGTGCGGATTCTCAGTGTGGCACGATGTCATCCGTTAGATGGCCTGTTTTAAGGATGATATATCTCCATCCGCCCCTTTTGGTTACGAAGTCATGGACGAAGTTAGGAGGTATCGGCTCTAGTCACCACCACGTCGTGATCGTGGCCCAATAGAAGAAACTACGTGAGGAGTGGTTGCATACTCAACACCTATAGTAGAAAGTGAGGGAAGTTTCAGAAGAAGTTGAGATGAGGAGATATCCTACTTTATCCACCGAGTTGCCAGCCACTTGATGAGAGGAACGTGATGGCCGAACAGGATTCAGAGGCATCGAGGAGAACCTGAACTCTGCCATTGCTCACCGGGGGCAAGCTGTAGTGATAGCAGGCTCCCCAAGCCACTGACGACCACTGAGCCACCACAGACACGACCATGGTGCTGCAAGACCCGATCAGCGGAGGCACTCTTGTGCCCGCGAAAACCTCACACAGGTCGGCGTCGAGGAGGAGACGCAATAGCAGCAACGGCCTGGAGGAAGGAAGCAACCACGGCGAAGGTGCTAGCATGGAGCTCCGTTCTTCTCGCCGAAGATGCTTTCACAGCGGCGGCGGGCAGACCCTCGCATGAAGGGCGGGATCCCTGGAGTTCCACGGTGGCGGCCACACACCAAAGGCCTGACAAACTCACATCGCGTGAAACGTGAGTGGAGGAGGAGCCCAGGCAGTGCCTAAAGATGCCGAGGACGACCCAGAAACATCCGTAGATCCGAGCAGAGACCGACAGTGTAGCTTCCGACTCGACGAGTTCCATGCCGAAGTGCGGCGGCATCTTGGGCAGGTCGTGGAGAAAGTCTGCAGACGAAAAAGAAAGGATGCCGGGGACGCTAGATCCCAGCGGCGGTGATGAAGGACGGGAGTCAGGCGCGTCCGTGATTAGGTGAGGAGCCCTTACGGCGGTGCCTGTACCAGGTTGCGGAGAACGCAGATGTGAGCGGAGGGTGTCGCTTCGCGTGGATCGCGTGAAAGGAGAAGGGCTAGGGGAGAAACCCTGAACTGACCAAATACCTTGAACCGAACCGGCCTAGCTAACCAAGGAAATCCAGCGCGAGATCTGGATCAGGAAGAACAAGGAAGGAGAGGGTTGTGCCTCCCACCGGGTCACGTGGCGGGCTCCCATTGGTCCTATGAAGGTAATTTATCCGAAATACTCCAGTCTTGCATAATTCGTATAAATTAGCTCGTTTATCAGAAAATTACAAATAAGGTACCAAAATTCTTAGAAAAATGTGTACAACAGTATGAAATCATAATATCAGGCTTTTGATGCACGAATCTCAGTGATATCATGTAGGATGTAAAATGGTCTTTTCATGTATAATAAATAATAAACGAGTACCTAAAATTATGAGAAAATACCAATAAGTCACAAATCATATCTGTAATCCATCTGATATCATTAATTATGATGTTGATGCACAAAATTATGTAATTTTCTTAATGTTGCCATTTAGGGATTTTAACACTAAATGAAATGTAATAAATGCATGCATGCTCAATAAATGATAAGATTTACTGAAAACCCTCATATCAGTATCTGGAAGATATTATGTAAATATGAGATCAGTTTCATACACGAAATTTTGAGTTATATGAAGATGGCCATTAATGCATGTTATGAAACCATAATCTTGGTTAATGATGCAACATAGGGCTAATATGTGCACATTAAGGATATGGAACCTAATGCTCAAATGATGAACTTTGATAATGAGATGTAATCTGGAAAATGACATCAGTGAGATAATCATAAGATAAGAATACAAGTAATGATACACATATCCTAATGAACTAAGAGAAACTCTAATGAACACGATTAGGGTTAAGATGAGATGTGAGATGATGGGAACCTGATGATATTATGTGATCTTGTCTTAGTCAGGGTTGACCAAGGATACAGATGACATCAGGAATATGAGGATATGATGATTAGGTTTGTTCTTGATTAAGGTACACCATTACCTCTCACTTGGCTTATTATACAATATGCTTGCGTTATACGATAGTACAAACTTGGCATATGATATTGATTGAAATGATTGTTCTTGTATGATATGTTGCACGATTTTACATACTTATTTCAATGAACACATGAAACATAAGATATCTGGTCCATTATATGGTAGCACTAAATCTCTTTGGTAGAATAGTGCATTGATGAAAGTACTAAATCTCTTTGGCAGAATAGTACATGTGAGCACTAAATCTCTTTGGCAGAATAGTGCATTTGTGAAGTACTAAATCTCTTTGGTAGAATAGTACATGTGAGCACTAAATCTCTATGGTAGAATAGTGCATGTGGTTGATCAAGTTTACATATAATGGAAATGTGCCTAAAATATGTGTTCTCTTCTGGTAACAAATATCTTTGTGCAACTATACGCCTTTTCTTATATTTTGTTTAATGCTGCCAAGTATTAGTTTTATCTTATTTCCAAGATATGATGAGAAGTATATAAAAGACACGTAGGCGTACTCAGTACAATATTCTTGAAATATTGTGCTGACGTGTACCACATGTAATCTTTTGTTAGGTTGTGGTTATGCTCTTGAAGATCCAGGATAGTTGAGAGTTGCATAGCGAGCTGATGTACAGGTGGACCTGTTGTCTTAAGATCCTGTAGTTTAGTGGTAGTACATGTATATGTTTAAGTTTGCTGTTCAATATGTAATATCAAATGTTGTAACAATTCATGTTGTAATTATATATTGAATGGTGAACATGTGTGTATGGTTTTATTATTGTTCATGTACATGTGCTACTGATCGTTTCCTTCTGACTCCCTTGATATTCTTCTTCTTAGCCTAGTGTGGGGTGTTTAAATTGGGATTCTCGCTGAGGTGAGAGTTTCAATTTGGACGTCACACATCAGATTAAGTTTTAGAAAATCCGGGGACGTCACATTATGTATGGCATCAATTTCCATTGCAGCATGTTTGATGATTAGGTCCATAAATCGCATCACATAGTATGCACATGCCCAACCGTTGTCTTGTGTAGCACACTATAAATTGAAACATACAAAATATTCAAAAATACAAATAAGCACAGTTCACATAAATAATATATACATTGGAGTTGAGAAATTACTTTCACATTCTCCCAAATTAGTAGTTGATTCTTTTTCTTGGTGACCTTTCCTGCAGCTCTTTTGAACTCATGTAAAGCCCTACATGTTAATGTAACACATTAAATTGCATAATTAAGTAGTAATGTAATAACATATGTTAACAGATATAAAAATATGAAATATTTCTCATAGGAATAATGGCCTTTTCATTGTGTGTGTCCATATAATGTATTCAATTCGTTCCCCGCAGGATCTAGATAATAGACAGTGAACGTCTTGGGGACAATAACTAGTAACTCCCAATGCCTACCACTACAGGTAAGAAAGTTAAAAATTAATAACTCAAAATCCACAATAAAAATGTAATTTTCTTAAAGTCCAAATTATAAGCAAAGTAAACTTACTCGACATTGAATGAAGCTATTATCACCATCTTCTTTTTTTACCAAAATATTTAAAAACAGCACATTAGTATGAAGTAGCTGAAGAAGGGTCTTTATCTATAAGACTAATCAAAGATGGAACCGAAAATCCCACATGAGAAAATGAAAAATCTGTACATATCGTGTGTAAGTGGCTGCAAAACATGTATTACGTATGGATTAGTATATAAGAAACCAGTTCACCATATATAAAATAAGGTATATAGATGTATAAACAAGATCTCACCATATCCATAGCTCTATCATAGATGTATTCAGCCAATCATAACAAAACAACTCCAAAATATCTTCTATAAATAGCTTGTTATAGTAAGATTGACCTGCAACATCCTCCAGAATAGAAACATTTATAGGGCAATTTGGATCATGTTCGCCTATCCATACTGTCATACCCCTACAATTAGGACCTAACGAGGCGTGTAGGTCCCTTGGAAGCTAACTTGGTACTTAAAGAGGTGGAGGTAGAGGCCGAGATGTAGCAGATGTCTTCCTTTTGACCTGTATATATAATTTTAGTTCAATTGACTCATATATAAACACTAACAAATTAACGTAATATAAATTTACTATACAATATTAGTATAAACGACATCTGCTTTGGACCACATTATCACTCCGCCTTCTATCTCACCAAGCATTTTATAATCTAGGTGGGCATATGGCAATGGAAGATCCCTCCAATTGGGGAGTACATGTATCAGGCTCACATGAACCGCACCAGCTAGTACTGGAGTCCCATGAAACATGTCCCCTGGAAGGGTTGGGTAGGTTTGTGCCTCTGCAATGATATATTCTTGACTTTTTAGATGACATGACTTCAACCCCTACAAATTTACATAAAGAATGTTATATACATATATGCATAAACATATCATCTTGAAAAGACTAGATACTATGTCATAAAAATACTTACAGCGGACGTGCTAGGTGGGTCTATATGATTACTCCCAACCTTTGCAGTAGGAGAGGAGCGACATGCCATAGGTACTATCTGAGTGACAGCCTGAGACGCCTACTACTTCACCATTACTTCTTGGATTTTCTTATTAATCAACTCATGTACCTATACATCGACAAAAGAAACACTAGCTTTTGATTATTGAATTCCCTTTCACAATAACATTCTAAAAAAAGAATAGGTTACCTCAACATTTAATAATCCCACTTTTGGGACAGGTTTGCGCTGTGATGGTCCAAAGAACGCTTTTATGCCAACACCAGTGTCTGCACCCTTAACACATCCATGATGCTCTGGTTTGCCAAGAGCAACTATCAATTCATCACTTGTGCCCTCGGGGATGAACTTGCCTTCCTTCCTTTTCTCGTGAAGCTCTCGCTAATCACCATCAATAGAAATTGGTAAGTAAACATAACAATAATCAATATTGATTGCTCTAAGAGTTGAATTTTACCATTTTTGCAGCTACCTCAACAGTTGCGGGCTTGGTTATATATCCTTTCTTGTTTTTCCTCCCAACTATCCACATAGCATGGCGAGGCAGAGGTGTGTGACCAATAGTAGAGGACTCTGTAGTCTCTTGAGTAGTAGCAGACTGAGCAGTAGACTCAGCCTGTAGTCTTTGGCGAACGCCTGCATAGCCTTTTGGACCCATAGTGTGGTCATGCACATTTAATGCACGCCTTTCTCTTTGAGCATCACTGATAGCCTTGTTAGTAAGCACATTGATTTGGTTAGTAACACTAAAGGTTAATCTTGAATAGGTAAATACATAAGAACGTATATTAATTAAATTGGGAGTGGCACTTAATACCTTGAATTCATCAGTTTTTCTTTTCGTAACAAACTCCTCCCAGTCATTGGGGTCCATGTAGTTCCATTGCTCAGTGATTTTTTCTTCCTCTTCTCAACATCTCATATGTAATCTCGGGTGAGATTTTTTCTATAGTTCCTTAGGACCCTCCCACTGTGTTGCATCACACATTTATGGTGCAACTTTTCATCCAGTTCAAATATGCTCTACAAAATAGAATTGTTATTAACTAGTATCCAAAAAATTGGTAATCTACAAAATAGAATTGTAAATAATAATAACTCACACACAGTTCCTTCCATACTAAGTCTTTCTTCTCCTTAGGAACTTTATGCCAAGATTCTACATTAGGACTACAATGGCTACGAGTAAGAACCCCAAGATATGAAATAAATGAGTTGCGGTTCACTCCAGCTAGATTTCCTGCATGATCAAAATCCACAACTAGTTTGAGTCCATTGCCCCTTTGTTTTAGTAACTTGTTCATCATAGTGATGCCCCTTACTTTTTAAAATTTTTTTTACTGCTCATCAAGTGCCCCAAGTTCTTCAGGGGGTACATCATCAACCTAAAATTTGACAAAATAAACACACTTACATGATATAACTATAAATGGACATATAGATAGAAATATAGGATATATTTTTAAAACTTACATTGTGAGGCAACACATTGATATCCTCAACCTCACGGCAATCATCATCATGGTCATCATGCTCATGCTCAACCATATCTAAAAATCACATTCACATTGTAAAGTTCACATTCATAAAAATAAAACATATAAAAAAATATAAACATGCATGCATCTAATATTGCGATCTTTTATCAATTAACAATCCTTCATTGTGATCTCCGTGCACATACAAGTCATCATTAGCTTCAATATTTGGTGGTGTTGGAAGCCCAACTGAGAATGGACTAGAGTCATCATACTTATCATAGTACTCCTCTTCATCTATAGGATCTTCAATGAACTATCTTTTACCATAAAGAACAACTGGACATTTATCATTTGCAGGACCATCGATATAAAATACTTGTTTCGCTTGTGATGCCAATATGAATGGTTCACCCTTCTCGCTAATCTTTTCAAAGTTCACTAATGTGAAACCCAATTCATCAACTATAACTCCTTTGGTGTTATCAACCCAATTACATTTACAGAGCAGAATTATGAAATCTATGTAGTCAAACTCCCATATGTCTTCAATGACATCATAATATGACATTTTAGCTTCACGTGGACTCTTATCCTTTGCACTTGCAAAAAACAATGAAGACCCTTGAAGGGTGACCCCACTGTTTTGGACGAAACTCTTATCATCTTGACACTTTGTGTAATATGAGAATCCATTTATGTCAAACCCTTCATAAGATATAACATTCAATTTTAGTTTAAAGGCGAGGCATTTGATAGTTTCAGTAAGATTATTTGGTGTTTGAGATAGTTGATGTAAGAATTTATCTTCAAACCACTTAATAAATGTCTTGTTATGCTCTCTAACAAGACACATTGAATTGACTTGAGGATATTGTCTCTTGATGAAATTGGTATGTTCCTCGATATAAACACTCACTTCGTCGATGTTGTGTAAAATATACAAGTATCCTTGTTCCAACTTCTCACGGCTAATTACTTTCATATGTGATCCCAAAATTCCTTTGCCAAAATGCTCCTCAATATTATTGTCATTAACAGGAGCTTCATTACCACTCAGAAATTCATTGCAAAAATCCATAACCTGTCTCGCCACATAACCCTCAATAATACTCCCTTCAGGCCAATAACGGTTTCAAACATCACCTTTAAAAATGCTCATGTATCATTCAAAGGGATACATCCAACGCAAGAAAATTGGTCCCAACATTTTCACTTCCCTAGTCAAGTGGAGAACAAGATGTACCATGATATCAAAGAATGAAGGAGGAAAATACATCTCAAACTGACATAGGGTAACAACCACTTCTCTTTGCAATTTATTGAGAGTATTAGGGTCAGTAACTTTACTGCACAGACTGTTGAATAAGAAACAAAGTTTGGTGATTGCAAACCTTACATGCTTCGGCAATATAGATCAAATTTCCACGAGTAATATTTGTTGCATTAGAGTGTGACAATCATGAGATTTAAGACCTATCAACATCATATCTTTCATTGATACCAATCTACGGATGTTGGATGAGTAACCCTGTGGCACCTTAACATTTACCAAGCATTCACAAAAAGCTTTCTCATCCTTTCTAGACAATGTGTAACAAGCAGGAGGTAAGTATGTTCTCCAATCGCTACTAACTACTTCTGTTAATTATGTCCTTATTCCCATTTCACATAGGTCCATTCTGGATTTTATCCCATCTTTAGTCTTACATGTTATATTCAAAAGAGTACCAATGACGCTATCACAAACATTTTTCTCAATGTGCATGACATCGATACAATGCCTGACTGTCAAAGAACTCCAATAAGGAAGATTCCAAAATATTGACTTCTTCTTGAATAAATATTTGTCACTCCGTGTGGCCATGGTACATTGTGATATCTTACCAAATTCATTGGCAAAGTCTTTTTCTCTTTCATAAACAACCTCCCCTAGTATAGGTTTAGGTGCACTCTGTTCCTCATTCTGTCCATTGAATGCTTTGCGCAACCTACGATACAGATGGAATTTTGGAAGAAACCTTCAATGACCAAGATATACAATCTTGCCGCCATGTTTTAGTCATATTGAATCAGTGTTCTCTTCACATATAGGACACATTTTAGATCCTTTGACACTATATCCAGACAAATTCTCATATGCTGGAAAGTCATTAACAGTGCAAAACAACATAGCGTGCAAACAAAATGTCTCTCTTCATGAAGAATCATAGGTCATCACACCTTCACCCCAGAGTTTCTTTAAGTCATCAATCAGAGGTTCAAGATAAACATTAATATTATTTCCAGGATGTTTACGGCCCGATATCAACAACGACAATATAACATACTTATTTTTCATACACAACCAGGGAAGAAGATTATATATAACAAGCATAACTGTCTAAGTGCTATGTTGGATGCTCAATGTCCTGTACCATCTGTACAAAGCCCAAGCCTTAGATTCCTAACTTCTTCACCAAATTTAGGGTACAATAAATCAATCTTCTTCCACTATGGGGAATCAGACGCATGTCGTAGGATCCCATCATTATTTTTTCTTAACATCTACATGCCACCTCAAATTCTTCGCATATATCGGATTGGCAAATAAGTGTTGAAACCGTGATATTATAGGTAGATACCACATCACCTGGGCAGGAGAACTAGTTTTGGACTCCCCCGAAGTCGTCAATTTATACCTTGACGTACCACATTGTGGACAAACTTTCAAATCCACAGAGTCCTTGTGAAATAATACACAATCATTCAGGCATGCGTGTATCTTCTTGACCTCCATTCCCATTGGGAACAATAGTTTCTTTAATTGGTATGTTGAGATTGGCAGCTCGTTTTCTTCAGGAAGAATTTCTTTCAACAAAGACAAAAATGATGTGAAGCTTTTGTCGCTCCATATATTGTTAGCTATTAGCTTATACAACCTCAACACAGTGCTAAGCTTTGTAATCTTAGTACAACCTGTGTATAACGGTATCTCAGCATCATGCACAATATTTCTAAACATGGGAGGTGGATCGGTGTGCTCTACCCCACAACTATCCAGCATCACATCAATGATGTCTACTGGAACTGGTTCGTTCACATCTACATCATCAAAGGCAATTTCTTCTTCCACACAAGCATTTCTATCAACATCCACTGATTTTAGGTTTGAAATCTCTCCATGCCAGTGCCATTTTGTATAGCCTTGTACAATCCCGTTGCACATGACATGACTTTTGATTTCGTCACCAGTGCTGACTTTCAAGTTGTTACTGCAATGCCTACATGGATAGTAGAACCTATCTCTAGGTTGTTTCCTATGTTCCTCGACAAATCTAATAAACTGATCAAGACCAAAAATAAACTTTGGGGTGCAACGATTTGGAATGGACATCCATGATCTATCCATTCTATGATCAAAGAGAAAACAAGTATATTGTGGCAACACATCCCACTATCACACAGACAGAGAGGTGTTACGTGAAAACGTGTGGAAAACACCATAACCACAAATTACCAAAAACACGAGTTAATTAAAATCGATTCTAGAAAGAAGATAAACCAAGAAACTATTACATTCCGATCCACATCCTGTAAGAAAATAGGTCATATAAACATTTACAAGCCTTAATATGTGTTCACAGCTTAGGTGATCAACTATCCTGTTATCACATGAGTTCATCACCTGTTTATACATACAGAACGACCCACATACGGCCAGCAGCTGGATATACAAAAATTCATCAGTTATACATCGTGAAACAACGTCAAAACACCTCCAAGGACATGAGAGTACAGGGATGACTCTAAGACTCTACTACAAAATGACCAAAACAACAACATGTCCATCTCTTGCCTTCTACTGCTCTTCTTGCTGCTCGGACGCAACTTTATGACCACCACCACGCCTGGCACGAACACCTAAAAAGGTTATAAACCAGTAGGGTGAGACACACAGTCCTAGCGAGAAACATAACTCCCCGCCAAAACCACAGAACCTCAGAAGATGAAGCAACAACAACAGATAACTGATAGAAGATATAACAAGAGCAGTCTATATAGCAAAGCTATTCATATCATCAAGCTTACCAGGCTATACGGAAGGCAGATAACCAAGTATTTCCTTATGGAACATGATTAACAAGATAAGATTTATAAGATCTTACTACATAACATAAGAAACGTATAAGTAACTACAAGTATAATGAGATTAGTTACACAAGTAAGGCCTCAATCAATGTTCCGTGTTTTGCCTTAAGCAATAAATACTATTCAGCTGGATTACGTATTGTTATGCCCTGAGGAAGTGAGCCGTACCGCTCAAATCCAACCGACGGCTGCGAAACCTGGAGTCGGTGCCATACAAGGTCAATGGAAGAGCCGGACTCCACGACCTCTCCGCCTCGTGGTCAGTGCATGAGTACAACACAAGCAGGACTGTAGTCTCATGCTTAAGTGGCCTCAGCCACAGGGTCAGCTCCCGTAGGCTACCCTCTGCCTAGCCCGCATCGGTACAGGTCTCGACGCTAGTATAACTGAGCCACGGGCCTGTTGATCGTGCTCTGAGCCATGAACACATTCATGCTCCCATATAACATATCCTGAGCCATGGGCCTGTTCACCATGCTCTATACATATCCCGAGTCTGCAACCACAACTGCACTCGAATCCTCACTATTTTAGGCTAGGAGAAACCTTGCATATTCAACAATATGCACTCCGGGTTAACTCGTAGGAGAACCCGTTTCACCATCACCAGCTCCTGACGATGATGGATCTATGGCCAGGGCAAACTACATGATATGTTCCAATGTGATTAGTTGGTATATTTTAAGTGGATTGTTGAGGCAACCAAGTTGTATAGCATGCAGACTATAACAAGAATAAATAACATGAAACTCAACATCATGCTTTTAGTGTCATCAACATCATCCTGGTCTATCACAAGGATCCAACATTACATTGCCATGGGATCTCAATCCCTCATCACATAGTGTCACTGCCTCTCGAGGCTTACATCATCACCATGGGATAGCAATCCCATATCATCATTAGAGAATAACATCTCATCAACAAGAGTAACCATCAGAGCAGTGTTACTCAAACATATATACCTCATAGCCCTTTACCTGGCTATGCATCTGTACCTGCATGGTTAGTATGCACAATCGTCATAGATTATCAGAAGATTTATATTATCAACATAGGGCAGTACTGATGATTATATACTTCATCATTCATGCCTCAACCTGTGACCATAGGCATAGGTCATATCATCATGCAAGCATCCTTCATGCTTACCATTTATTCAACATTATACATATAGTTCCAGATGATCATAAACACAAGTACTACCATGTCAAGCTACATAGATGTGATCCATTATATCAATTATCAAACATGTTAGGGATCACTATCATAAATCAAATGTGATTACATCAGCAAAGACTAGCGTATCGGTTTCCATACAAGGAACAAGACCCTCACAATAAGCGCCCACTACCCTCACCAAAGGTGTGACGGGTAGGGCAATCTCGCCAAAGGTAGGTATCGGGCAGGGTACTCTCCCATATCATCCAACCATATCAACCATGCAACGATCCAGAAAACCAGCCACCTATCGGCCAAACAAACCAGCAAGGGTGTCGGGCTACCTTAGGGTGTATCGGGCAACCAAAGCACAACGACCCCCACCAGCATAACGTGCAGCTTGGCCCAAGGGTGTGCCGTGCAACGATGCGTTACCATCTCGGACCCAGTGTATCGGGAAGAACCACTAGACAAAGCATAACGCCCAAGGGTATAACTCATCCTGTCGCTCAACCAGCCTAGCCATGATCTATCAGCCAACACATGGCAACAACGGAGGTGCGACGCCCGACACAGGGCCACACCCACAACTTCTAAGGGGATAACAACACCAAGCAACCAACAACGCTAGGCGTGTCGGGTAGGATACACAACCAGGTGTGACGCCTGACACACACACACAAGGGTAACGGCCAACGTTCTACTCATCTAGGTATAATGGCCAGGGCTCAACCTCAAACGACATCAAGGAAAGCATGTCGTCCAGCTAGCTAACCACATCTATCAGCCAACACACAAAGCCATGGCCAAGGGGTTGAAAAAACACTAGAGGGGGGGGTGAATAGAGTTTTAAATCAATTTTAACAATTATTGAACTCAAACAACCAACCACAAAATATTGGACAAGGGGACAAGGATTTAGAGTGGTTCCAACTTTAGCAAATACTAAAGTTGTCAGTCCACTACCCGGTTGCTTACCCAACCGGGATTTGGAAAGAATTTAATTTTATTACCTCGCAAGGACTTTACATAAAATTACAATTCTCTCCCTAAACCCTTCAAGCAGCCTTCACCTAGAAGTAATCGCACCAACCTTGAAGCAGCCTTCACCTAGAAGTAATTGCACCAACCTTGAAGCAGCCTTCCTCCTGAAGTAGCTTCCCGTTGCAATAGCCTTCTTGAAGTAGCTTCCCGTTGCGATAGCCTTCTTGAAGTAGCTTGAAGTCCACCTTCTCCTCTGAGAAGAACCTTCTCCAATCCGCAGCCTCCAACCCTAGGAGTAGCAAGGAGAATACAAAGAATAAAAGGAACAAGAAGGAAAACAGAAATTACAACTTATCCTTTTAAGCACAAGGCTTGATTTGCCTATATCAAGCGTATTGATCTCCTAACCAATGAGTGTAGAAGTGTAAGTGCTGTGGAAAGGAGATGCTAGCCTATAGGACATGAAAATGGAGCAATGGGAATGAATAGCCAATGTTGGAATTGCTCTATTGCTCAAAACAGATTGCCAATGAGTATTCAAGCTCAAGTATAGCACAAGTGTAGCTTAGGTATATTTTAGTGTCCTAAGGCATGTCCTATTTATAGGAATGACCTACAAGTGCTTAAGGACGTTCTAGACACTTTCTAGGGGGTTCTAAGTGCTTAACTAGCCGTTAGGTACAAGTTAGTTGCTTTAGCAACAGCTAGTTAATTAATTCTGCAGTTGCTGTCAGAGTCCATCTCGGTCGAGAAATTGTCGACCGAGACACCTACTCGGTCGAAGTTTTGTCGACCGACAGGCTCTCTGGATCAAGTGTTAGCAACATTCATCTCCAATTGCCAACTACTTTCTCAGCTATGTCTAACGGCTACTTGGGTCATTCTCGGTCGAGAAGTTTGTCGACCGAGAGTGTCTCGGTCGAGGAGTTTGTCGAACGAGATTGACCCTGTTTCAATCTTTCAATTAAGGCACTAAGTGTGTGTATGAGTGTGCATATGTGACACTATTAAAGGGGATGACCTAACTAAGTGTGGTGTTTAGCTAGGAAAGATCTAACGCTTGATTTACATGAAGTCTAAGTACTTGTACATTATATATTTGTACAAGTTTACAATTGATTACATTTCATGACTTTTACAATCATTCAAGCATATAGATTCCCTAGAGCTTTGTCATCCACCTTATTCCTGCAACACTCAAGTAGCACGTTAGATCAACAAGAATGAAATGTTTGTCATCATCGAAACAAAGGGATTTATCATAATGTCCAATTTATCCAACAATCTCCCCCTTTTTGAAGATGACAAACATTTCCTAAATATGAAATAAGGAAGTATAAAGCATGTGAGTTTCATACCTGAAGATTACCTTTTGTGATGTTATGAAACTCATTTATATTTTTAATTTTATATTCTTTCTCCCCCTTTGTCATTTCAAAAAGATATCAATGTCGAATATTTTATATTTCTTCTCCCCCTTAATTTTATACTATGCTCCCCCTTAGATAGATATTCTATTAAGAACATGGATTTAATATCATTTTTGTCTAATTTAGCCACAATTTGTTTCTCAATCATTTGCAAATGATATTAAGCCTTGAAATGATATGAGATTCCCTTAAGCTTATATATTGATTTCTCATCTATCAAGGGATGTTAAGCCCTAAAAGTCAAATGAGAAAAAATGTCTCCATCCAAATGCAAGGGATGTTAATCCCGATTTGTTTAGAGAGTTCCTTTAAGATATATCATTTTTATGAAATTCATAGATGTCTTCATAACCAAGAGTAAAAATACTAAGGTCGTAACAAGCTTCAAAATCTTTTTAATCAAATAATCAAATTTGTTTGTATGAGCTCCCCCTTAATCTTACCATTAAAGCAATTTAAAGCTTCTAAGGTCACAGATGATTTTAAATTTTGATTTTGACCTTTATCAAAAGTATACTAAGATTAAGTATAATAAAATGATTTCCAAATAAGCATTTTGTCAAAGCTTATTTTAGGTCGTCCTTGACTACAACCATAGCGCCCCTTGATCAAATTTCATTTCAACCAAGAGGCAAAACTGCAGATTTCACATGTGAAGTATAAATTTTGCAGGTAACTTAAAGAGATATCAATTAAAATACTTTGAGTAAAACCTATTATGAAAGATATCCTTTGATCTTTACTATGAGTACATAAATCAAGTCCTATTTCTGTTCATATTAATCATGTGATTCTTCAAGAAAAGACATATATCCTTGAAAGCATGAATAATATCTCAATTTCTTATGGATACCAATTGAGAAATTCTTTATTTTATGTTTTGCAAACCTTAAAGTTCTTTTTCTAAGCAACAAATCACCAATGAATCATTTTGCTTACCTATGTATCATCAAGGATCCATGCATATAGTAATCATTATCTATTTGTTCATAGCATCATCTTTATGAGCTTAATGATAAAATAGTGAAAGCATATCCATGATGTAATGATAGAACAATAAAAGCATATAATGATGATTCCATGAAATACAGTGATTGTGATCATTTAAACAATATGTCATAACACATGATTTCTATATGGATAGACCAGGAGATGCTTTAAGAAAGAATCATGTGAAGAAATGATAAAATATTAATTTCTAAACATGATTTTCAGTTTTAACTTATTTAGAGGATCAATCGAAATGATCTCATTTATATTCAAAAATGATCTTCAACTTGTTTGTATGTAAAACAGTCATTAACAGCAAATAGATAGCCACTTGATCAATCAAATTATTCAGCAATTTTACTGCAGACTGAAATCGGTGACCTGTTCGGTCGAAGATTTCTTGACCAACTGACTGCTCGGTCGAAGATTTCTCGACCGACAAGGTTTCTGTATTATCTTCAGAACTATTTATTGATTCCAAGTAAAATATAGACTATATTTAATTCAATTATGCAATTTAAAAATCAGTTTTAGTTGAGATAAAACATATGAATATCAAAATAACATTTAGATCAAATCTCAACTAATCATATTCAAATCTTTAAGTTTTGAGAACCTTAATTGAGATAAATTTTCAAGTTAGAAATTTTAGTTACTTGAATCATTTTGTTATCTCTTTATGTTAAGTTGAGATAGACATAAAGATATGCAATTTAAAGTCTTCGGTCATATCTCAACTTAGTCTAATCAATTCAATTTGGGGGTTTTGGAACCCATACCAACTCAACATCCTTTTTCTTGTATGGGCATGAAAAAGAGTAGTGTCCAAGACGTAAGCAATAATGGCAACATATAGAATCAACCTCAAGTCTTTTTCTATGGTTTTGTTCTAGGTTGTTCTTTGGTACAAATGTATTTGTTCCTTTAGGTACATATATAGATTGATGTGCTCGTGTCTTTCTCCAACTAGGTTGTTGATAAGATTTCCCCTTAGGCTTGTAACCTAGTCCTCTTCTCCCAATTTGATGATAGGAATCATCCAATATTTTATCAAGGATTCCATTGTTGCTTAACCTACTAACTTCTTGGTGCAACTTAGAAATCTCATCCATTCTTTTCTTAACATCTAGTTTTGCTTGATCTAGATTAGATGATAAAGAATTCCTTTCTTTCACTATATTATCATAATCTAGATGTGTACACAAGACAGGTTGTTTTTGAAGATCATTTAACTTTGCAAGTAATCCAACCTTTTCTTGAGATAGAAGATCATAATTTGTTTCTAGAGTAAAAATCTTCACATTACTACTACTTAGAGATGATTTCAAAGTATGATTTTCAGAAATAATGCTATCTTTTTCAAAACCAAGATCATTTAATTTAGCATATAAATCTTCATTTTCAGATGTAAGAGCAAGAAGTCTAGCATTTAACTCATCATTTGTTTTATTAGATTTCTTTAATTTCTTCTTGCACTCAATATACTTGTTATGTGTTTCTTCAAGACTAGAAATTAGCTCTTCTTTTGATAAATCAAGAAGGCTTACCTCTTCTTCTTCTTCATCATTGGTTGTAGCAATGAGACAATTTTTGTGAACCTCTTTCTTCTTTTCTCTCCATGGACAACCGATTGTTGTGTGGTTTGTTCCTAAACACCAATTGCAACATGTTGTAGATTTGTCCAAGCAGCACCTTTTGTTGCGGTTGTAATCACCATCACCCTCCATTCTTCAAGACCTGGTTAGGGTTCCTTGAAGCCTACTCTGATACCAATTGAAAAAACACTAGAGGGGGGGTGAATAGAGTTTTAAATCAATTTTAACAATTATTGAACTCAAACAACCAAACACAAAATATTATATAAGGGGACAAGGATTTAGAGTGGTTCCAACTTTAGCAAATACTAAAGTTGTCAGTCCACTACCCGGTTGCTTACCCAACTGGGATTTGGAAAGAATTTAATTTTATTACCTCGCAAGGACTTTACATAAAATTACAATTCTCTCCCTAAACCCTTCAAGCAGCCTTTACCTAGAAGTAATCGCACCAACCTTGAAGCAGCCTTCACCTAGAAGTAATTGCACCAACCTTGAAGCAGCCTTCCTCCTGAAGTAGCTTCCCGTTGCAATAGCCTTCTTGAAGTAGCTTCCCGTTACGATAGCCTTCTTGAAGTAGCTTGAAGTCCACCTTCTCCTATGAGAAGAACCTTCTCCAATCCACAGCCTCCAACCCTAGGAGTAGCAAGGAGAATACAAAGAATAAAAGGAACAAGAAGGAAAACAGAAATTACAACTTATCCTTTTAAGCACAAGGCTTGATTTGCCTATATCAAGCGTATTGATCTCCTAACCAATGAGTGTAGAAGTGTAAGTGCTGTGGAAAGGAGATGCTAGCCTATAGGACATGAAAATGGAGCAATGGGAATGAATAGCCAATGTTGGAATTGCTCTATTGCTCAAAACATATTGCCAATGAGTATTCAAGCTCAAGTATAGCACAAGTGTAGCTTAGGTATATTTTAGTGTCCTAAGGCATGTCCTATTTATAGGAATGACCTACAAGTGCTTAAGGACGTTCTAGACACTTTCTAGGGGGTTCTAAGTGCTTAACTAGCTGTTAGGTACAAGTTAGTTGCTTTAGCAACGACTAGTTAATTAATTCTACAGTTGCTGTCAGAGTCCATCTCGGTCGAGGAATTGTCGACCGAGACACCTATTCGGTCGAAGTTTTGTCGACCGACAGGCTCTCTGGATCAAGTGTTAGCAACGTTCATCTCCAATTGCCAACTACTTTCTCAGCTATGTCTAACGGCTACTTGGGTCATTCTCGGTCGAGAAGTTTATCGACCGAGAGTGTCTCGGTCGAGGAGTTTGTCGACCGAGATTGACCCTGTTTCAATCTTTCAATTAAGGCACTAAGTGTGTGTATGAGTGTGCATATGTGACACTATTAAAGGGGATGACCTAACTAAGTGTGGTGTTTAGCTAGGAAAGATCTAACGCTTGATTTACATGAAGTCTAAGTACTTGTACATTATATATTTGTACAAGTTTACAATTGATTACATTTCATGACTTTTACAATCATTCAAGCATATAGATTCCCTAGAGCTTTGTCATCCACCTTATTCCTGCAACACTCAAGTAGCACGTTAGATCAACAAGAATGAAATGTTTGTCATCATCGAAACAAAGGGATTTATCATAATGTCCAATTTATCCAATAGGGGTGACGCCCACCACAGAACCAACTAACAAGCTTCCACAACATCAGGGTATAACGAGGTTAAGTGTGTTAGGCAGGGTACTTATCATGGTGTGATGCCCGACACAACAAGACAGGAGTCAGGTGTGTGACGTACGAAACAACACCATAATAGGTTGACCAAGGTTCTAGTCAAAGAAGGATATCGGGCAGCATCAACCCCAAGACTATATTGACCAAGATGCCACTCCACAAGGTCATCATCAACCTCAAGCACAAGGACACCAAAACCCTAAAGGATCGAGAAAATGGCTCACCTCTCAACAACCAAGAGAGAGGGGTCTTGCGCACCTTCTTATCACCAATCGGGCAACATAAGGAACAACCACAACCAAGGTCCACAACCACCAAATAGCTCACCTTTCAAGTCCATGGTGAGAGTAGGGTGTTGCTCAAGCCACTAGAATACAAGCTCACCTCTCAACTTTAGAGAGAGAGGAGTATTTCCCATATTACTAGAGCTCAAGCTCACTCCTCTAGACCTAGGAGAGAAAGGGGTGTTTCTCACCAAGAAACCCTAGAACATGGTTTAGCCAACAAGAAGCAACTAAGCAAGAAACTAAACCAGCAACATGCATAGCCGATATGATCATAAGCAACATATAAGAACATAAAAGAAGAGAGTGTAGTTAAGGTTAGGATTTATGTAAACCTCCTTAAGCAAGCTCCAAGCTCCTAGATCCAAGCTCCAAGGAAGAAGAGCAAGGCACTCTAGGGTTCGGCCACCACTAGAGGAAGAAGGAGACTCCAAGGCAAGGATCGGCCACCAAGCTTGCAAAGGAAAGGGGGTGTCATGCACCAAGGGAGAGGGGAAACTAAGGAACTAAAGGGATCCTTAGCAAGGGAAAGGAAACACATATATAGGAGGGGATGGAGGAGAAACCAAGGTAGAACAAAGCAAGGTGTCGCCCACCTAGGGACACTTGTCCATGGGCAAAGCCACTACTCGAACATGCCCTAAACACATGTCCAAGGCCATTGCCACATGAAAGCATCAAGCACCAAGTGTCCACTAGTGGTGACACAAACGAGGTCAAAGAGAGTCAAAGGGTCCATGGGCGACACACCTCCACACCATGGCCGACACACCCACACCATGGCCGACACACACCCTGGGCGACACACCACAAGCCAACACAAGCACAGGCCAACAGACCTAGGCCGACACATGGAATTCTTGCCCGACACAAGGTCCAAAGAGGCAAAGACAAAGCACCACAAAGCCCAACAAGCTCAACCAAGCCCAAAGGAACTCAAGCAACGTGCCCAAACCTTCCTCTCAACACTAGAGGAAGCAAGGAGAGGGAGGAACACCTCACAAGGTGGCAAACTTGCCCACAAACCCTAGACTTGGGTTAATTGCAAGTAGCACCTCCAGCTCTCAACAAAGCACCACCAAACCCTAATCACCACTAAAGGTGATTAGCAAGCAACTAAGCATCAGGGTTAAGCAAAGCAAACAGGATAAGCCCTAAACGGAGGTCAGGGTCCTTACAAGCTAACCCCCTACAAAGGGATTTTGTCCCCGAAATCCGAAGAGAAAAGCGAGGGATACTTCCTCCTCATCTCTTCCTCAAGCTCCCACGTGGCTTCCTCAATGCCACGATGATGCCAAAGAACCTTCACAAGAACCAGGTCCTTCCTCTTCAGCTTCTTAACTCTTCTGTCAAGGATCATCACATGACCTTCCTCGTAGGTCACATCTTCATCAAGCTCAACTTTGACTGGCTGTATCATTGTTCATGTATCCGGATGACTTTTCTTCAGCATACTGACATGGAACACTGGATGTAACCTGTGCAATTCTAGTGGCAGCTCTAACTTGTAAGCTACCTTGCCCATACGTGCTATGACCGGGTATGGCCCCATATATCTGGGTGCTAGCTTACCCTTCCGGCCAAACCTTAGCACACCTTTCCATGAAGAGACTTTAAGATATACTTTGTCTCCTACCTGGAACTCCAAAGGTCGTCGTCGATTGTCTGCATAAGACTTCTGCCTGTCCTGTGCCACTTTCAACTATTGCTGTATCACTTTGATATTTTCTGTTGTCTGTTGTACTAACTCAGGACCCAAAAGCTGATATTCACCAGACTCATACCAACACAAAGGAGATTTGCACTTCCTTCCATATAAGGCCTCATAAAAAGCCATGTCAATGCTCCGCTGATAACTATTGTTGTAAGCAAACTCTATCAAACTGAGATGTATGTCCAATTTCCTAGGAACTGCAAAACACAAGCTTGAAGAAGATCCTCCAGAATCTAAATAGTCCTCTCAGACTGTCCATCTGTCTGTGGGTGGAAGGCGGTACTGAACCTCAACTATGTTCCCAACGCCTTGTGCAACTGTTCCCAGAAACGACTCGTGAACTAAGGATCTCTGTCAGAAACTATCGTCGCTGGAACACTGTGAAAACATACTATCTCATCCACATATGCTCGAGTGAGCTTCTCGGCTGTATACATTATCTTTACTGGTATGAAATGGGCAGACTTCGTCAATCTGTTCACTATTACCCAAATGGAATCATGATTCCTAGTTGTCCTGGGTAGACCAACTACAAAATCCATGGTTATATGATCCCATTTCCACTGTGGTAATCAAAAGGGGTTGCAATGTACCTACCGGCTTCTGATGCTCAGCCTTGACTTGCTGACATACCGGACACCTAGCCATAAACTCAGCTACATCTTTCTTCAAGCTAGGCCACCAATACAAGTCCTTTAGACTATGATACATCTTGGTGACTCCTTGATGCATAGCATACATCGATGTGTTTGCTTCCTTGAGCACTAACTTCCTCAGATCATCAGCATCGGGGACCACCATCCTATCACGATAGCAAACTAGTCCATCCTCAGACTCATGGAACCCATCACGCTTTTCACTACCGAACTCTGATCTGATCAACTGTACTGTATCATCTGTTTGCTGTGCATCTTTGACCTATTGTCTCAGCTTGGGCTTTACTTGGTGATAACCTCTCACTTTGTGATGCTATTTTATTAGTTTTCCCTTGTTTTCCATACTCTTTCTTAAATAAATTAGAAAGAATCATTAAATATTTACCTTATTGCTGACACATCAATAGATTAACTTTTCTCTTCTTTATCCTTGCAGAAAAACATAAAAAAATTACAAAAACCCCAAACGGTCCCAAGACCGTTTAAGGCCAAACAGCCCCAAGACCGTTTAAGGCTAAACGGTCTCAAGACCGCATGAACTCTAAACGGTCCCGAGACCGCATAAGATCAAACGAGTCCAGCGCCCAAACAAGTTCGGCGCCCAAATGGGTCCAGCGCCCAAACGAGTCCGGTGCCCAAACGGGTCCGGCGCCCAAACGGGTCCAGCGCCCAAACGAGTTCAGCACCCAAACGTGTTCAGCAACCAAACGGGTCCAGTGCCCAAACGGGTCCAGCGCCCAAACGAGTTCGGCGCCCAAACGAGTCCAGTGCTCAAACGGGTCCAACGCCCAAACGAGTTCGGCACCCAAACGGGTCCAGCGCCCAAACGAGTTCGGCGCCCAAACGGGTCCAGCGCCCAAACGAGTTCAGCGCCCAAACGAGTCCAGTGCTCAAACGGGTCCAGCGCTCAAACGAGTTCAGCGCCCAAACGGGTTCAGGAACCAAACGGGTTCAGCGGCCAAACGTGTTCAGCGCCCAAACGGGTTCAAGACCGTTTGGGCTTCACTTAAGCCTATAAATAAGATCCAAAGGGGTCCTCAAAGGAGAGAACTCTCAGACGCCCAAAGGCTGCCTCTCCAGTTCCAGAGCACTCCCATCTTTCATCCATCGCCCCAAGGCTGCCAGTTTGAGATCCACGTTCCATCTTCAAGCTACCTTCTCTCTCAACAACAAAGAAGGTGGGAAGAGAAGATCCATCATCAAAGCATCCACAAAGTGCGAAGATCGTTGCTCTCTTCACCAAGGGTTCATCCTTCCCTCCTCCGTGGAGATGACGTTCCTTCTCTCTCTTCTCGCCTCCTTCTTTGTCCTTGATATGAGCGAGTAGTCTCATTCACTAGGGTGCGGGGAGTAGCCCCGCTACCCATGTTTTCATTTCATGCAATGTAATTCAACTGTTTGCAATAAAGATACTCTCCTTTTCAGTTCAACATCAATCGTTAAATGAATGCTTGTTGCTTGATCATCAACTTGTATTACCTATTGTCTTTCGGTATGAATTGTCTACGTTTGTACCCTTAGATCTGAATATCATTTGAAATTTGGTTCTGGATGTATGTAGTCACCATACGTCTGTTTCGGTATCTAGGAGTGCTTTCATGAGTGGAGTAAACTCACTTCCATCGTTGCACTTTCATACTATGAAATGGAATCAGTTGACGTATGAAAGTGCAACCTTGGCAAGGTCGAGGAACACACTTCATGAAGAAGTAATGCAAAGCAAGTGACCATTCATTATGGGATGGATGACGTTGCAATACTCCACACTTCTCGTAGTTAGTTATCCGAAAAGAAACTAAGTCTACAAGATACGAACTGATTAGAATGTTTTTGCAGGTTGTTTTATTATGTTGCATGTTTTGATCCATGTGTAGTGGCGTGAAACCCGATAACATCCTAGTGGTTTTTAATCATTGTTTACAATCCAAATTTCTACTTTCTTGCTTTTACTTTCCTCACACCTAGTTTAAACAACTAAATCAAACTTTCGATCTTAATATCAACCGTTAAGTAATTAGGTACGACTAAAACATTTTCCATCTTGATTAATTCTAATCAAGACCGTTGTCCTGAGGATGTGACCCTTAAACTATACTACGACAAGACTTCCGCGTGTCCTAGCACACATGGGTGGAGATCTTACCATAGTACAAGCAAGGCTAAACCTAGAGATCATCATCTCTAGGATTTTTAGTGGCGTTGCAAAACTCCATCAAAAATTGGCGCCGTTGCCGGGGACAACAAAACGTTTTAGTTTTTACTTAACAACTTCTTGGTTGATTAGGATTTTACACTTTTCCTTGATAACTACTCCAAATTTTCTTGACCGGTTTGCTTCCTTTCATCATCTAACCGAGTGAATTTCTTCCTACTCAGGTAGAAAACGTGTATGCTAACCCCGCATCACATCAGATTCTCCCCTGAACCAGAGTATGACTCTGAGGTAGAAAGAAGTTTCCACTGAAGGATTAGACTTAACCGCCAAAGAGCTAGACAGATGGCTGAAGAGCAACGCCTCGTTGAAGAAAGAGTTAACGCCGCCATAGCTGCACAACGAGCACAACTTATCACTGACACTCGTGCTCAAGTGCAGGCCGTGATTCAAGCTGAGGAACAAGCCCGCATCCAAGCCGAGAATGCCGCTGCTCAATTAGCATTAAGAAACAAGCAACTTCGGGACTACGCAGTCCCAAAGAATTATGAAGATGATCACCTAGTCCGGCCACTGATTATTAACATACCAAACTTTGAAATCCGGACGCAATGGATCCAGATCATGCAAGGCATCTCTTTCTCTGGAGGATCTGGAGACGATTGCATGGATCATCTTAAGAGATTCAAGTCACTCTGTCGACTTGTACCTCAAGCAGGAGTTTCCTTGGAAGCAATAATGTTACACCTCTTCCACTTCACCTTATCTGGAAGAGCGCTAAGTTGGTACAATGCTTTAGATAGGCACCCTATCATCACTACTTGGACTCCCTCAGAAGAAAGGTTTCTTGAGAAATTCTTTCCACCTTCACTAACCTATGAGATTAGGGGGCAGATCAACCATTTTTCCCAACTACCCGGAGAAACACTTGCAGAAGCTTGGGAAAGATTCAAGGAACTCCTGAGAAAGTGCCCTCACCATGGCATATCCCAAAATCAATTGATTGAAACATTCTATAGAGGAGTAAGTGATGATATCAAGCAGTTTTTAGACTCCTCATCTGGAGGAAACATCATGAGAAAGAACTATGAAGATGCTTGGAATATAGTTACGTTAGGGGCGAGAACCAATCCAATTGGGGAAGGTCGTCTAACCAATCCAAGGGAGTTCTTAAAGTCTACAAGGCTGAAGATTCTATGGAACTCAAGGCCATTGCAGAGGCCTTGAAGACTATTGCTAGCAAGCAACAAGCTCTCGAAACTTCTTTCGGAGAATACGACAAGAAGAAAGGCTCCCAGGTTCAACAAGTAAAAGCAGCTACTGGAACTTGCAAAGCCTTTCATGCATCTGATCATCCCACACTATCATGTGGTATGTTATACAATGTTATGATGGATCTACAACCACCAGTTCCGCAATATGAACCCATTATTGAACATCCCGAGGACCAAATTCCAGAGCAAGTCAACTCCATTCACTCAATACCTGGCCAGGTGTATTACAATCCAGATAAACCAAGAAACCACCCTGGTTTTCAATATGGGAATCCTTCAGGGACTGCCAATCCACAAAAATAGACACAAGGCAGATCTGTCAATAGACAACCACCTGGATTTCAGAATAACTTCAACCAAAATCAAGGGAATTATAGAAATGGTTTCCAAAGATCCAATTATCCTAGGAATCCCTCTTACCAATATACCCATCTAGGACTGCACCCACAGCTGCAACAACCTCAGTTGCAGCAGCCACAACAACCGCAGTTAACCGCACCTCCACAGCAACCACAAGGGCAGCAAGTCACTCAATATCAACAGAGGAGTGCCTCTTCTCAACCATCTGATGAAATTTCTTTGATTAGACAGATGCTTCAATCTTAGAAAACCATGCTTGCGAACCAACAGGCTCAACAAAAGGCTGTAGAGGCCCAATTAGCACAGATTGCTGCTCAGTTGAAACCACCAGCAGGTACCTTTGCTGGGCAACCAGAGGCAAACCCAAGGCATGACCAAAATAGACCTGAGCAACTAAATGCTGTCACCACAAGGTCTGGTCGTGTCCTTCCTGATACCACTAGAATCATCCATGATGATGATAACGATTTAGCTATTCTTTCCCCAACAGAAAGCTCAACCCAGGAAAAGGAAAAATCTACTAAAACCACTGAAAGAGAAAAAGAAAAGGAACCAATGCCATAAGTTCCACCCAGAATCCCTTATCCGGACAGGCTGAAAGGAACCAAAATGGACACTAGGTTCCAGAAATTCAAAGAAGCTATGAAGAAACTATACATTGATATACCATTCCTCGATGCTCTTTCCGAAGTGCCCGCTTGGGCCAAATACCTGAAAACCCTTCTGTCAAGAAAATATATGACAGAAGAGCACGAAACTGTGAAACTAGCTCAGACCACTTTAGACATTCTGCTTAACAAAATGCCAAAGAAAAAGAAAGACCCAGGTTCCTTCGGTATTCAGTGTTCAGTTGGAAATGGCTCCAGCAAGAAGGGATTAGCAGATTTAGGAGAAAGTATATCCATTATGCCCTATTCTATGAGCAAAAGATTAGGCTTCACTGATTTGTTACCTACGACAATGACAATTCAGTTAGATGACTCTACCATAACTGCTCCCCTTGGAATTATTGAAGATATACCTGTCAGGATAGGAACAAATTCTTATGTTCCGTATGATTTCGTTATTATGGACATACAAGAAGACCTAAGATACCCGATAATCTTCGGCAGACCTTTCCTAGCTACTGCCCGAGCGCTTATCGATGTAGAAGCAGGAACTATTATCTTGAGACTTGGGAAGGAAGCTTTCCAGTTCAGAGTCCTTAATAGCATGAAAGGTCCAAGCATTCAAGAGGAAGTCTTTCTCCTGGACGCTATATATCAAATGTCCCAATTAGAAATGTCTGAACCCTCCGATGATTTGGAAGATATCTTGATAAATCCGGAAGTAGAATTCTCGGCAAATGAACTTGTGCAAGAATGCCTTCAATACTTAGAAAAAGCTGAAGAAGCCCCAACGGTCACCTTTGAAGAACTCAAGGTCGTCACCATTATAGAAGCAACTGAGCCACCTAAGGCCCCTGAAATGAAAGCTCTACCTGAGGGACTCAAACATGCCTTTCTTGACAACGAGAAACTTTGTCCAGTGATTATCTGCTCCACCCTGGAGGTGGACCAAGAAAACAGACTTCTTGATGAACTAAAGAGACACAAGAAAGCTATCGGATACAAGATGACTGACTTGACGGGTATAAATCCAGCTTTATGCATGCACAGATTGCCTATGGTGGAAGAATTCAAACCATCAAGGGAACATCAAAGAAAGTTGAACCCTAATCTCAAGGAGGTAGTTCACCTCGAGGTTCTCAAACTTCTGAAAGCAGGTATCATCTACCCAATCTCAGATTCTCAATGGGTAAGTCCCGTGCAGGTGGTCCCAAAAAAAGGGGGGACCACTGTTGTTCTTAATGATAAGAATGAACTAGTACCTACTAGAACAGTAACTGGGTGGCGAATGTGCATCGACTACCGAAAACTTAACAAAGCAACAAGGAAAGATCATTTCCCCTTGCCCTTCTTGGATGAGGTTCTCGAACGACTCGCTCACCAAAATTTTTTCTGTTACCTTGATGGATATTCAGGATTTTACCAAATCCCAATCCATCCTGAAGATCAAGAAAAAACCACCTTTACTTGTCCTTTTGGAACATATGCCTTTAGAAGGATGCCTTTCGGGTTATGCAATGCACCCGCAACCTTCCAAAGATGTATGACTGCTATCTTTGTCGGATTAAAAAAATATATCATGGAAGTCTTCATGGATGATTTTTCTGTATACGGAAATTCTTTTGACGACTGTTTACTCAATCTAGGAAAAGTCCTACAAAGATGTGAAGACACCAACCTGATCTTGAATTGGGAAAAATGTCACTTTATGGTGACTGAAGGTGTGGTCCTAGGGCATCGAGTAAGTGAAAAAGGGATTGAAGTGGATAAAGCAAAGGTCGATGTCATCTCAAAGCTAACTCCACCTAAAGACATCAGAGGAATCAGGGCATTCCTTGGTCATGCAAGATTCTACAGAAGATTTATAAAAGATTTTTCAAAGATAGAAAAGCCAATGACTCACCTATTGACCAAAGAAGCAGATTTTATATTTGACCAAGAATGCATTAATAGCTTCACAACTCTGAAGAATGCCCTTATCTCTGCCCCTATTTTAAGAGCTCCTGACTGGTCTCAACCGTTTGAAATTATGTGTGACGCTAGCGATTATGCTATAGGGGCAGTCCTTGGACAAAGGATTGACAAAAAGCCTTACGTCATATATTACGCCTCCAAGACGCTTGATGAGGCACAAAAGAACTATACTACCACCGAAAAAGAGTTCCTGGCAGTTATCTATGCTTTTGAAAAATTTCGGTCTTACCTAATCGGGTCAAAAGTCATAGTATATACTGACCATTCTGCAATACGATACTTGGTACAAAAACAAGATGCTAAACCCCGACATATCAGATGGGTATTAATGCTTCAGGAGTTTGATTTAGAGATTAAAGACAAAAGTGGGGTTGAAAATGTCATCGCGGATCACCTCAGTCGTATTGAAGCTAAAGACTCCGATAAAATACCCATTCGAGACTCTTTACCGGATGATCAACTAATGAAGATTACTACTGGATTTCCTTGGTATGTTGATATTGTTAATTATTTGGCAACAAGAATCATCCATCCGTCTGCATCATACCATGACAAAAATAAATTCATTCATGACGCTAAGCAGTACTTCTGGGACGAGCCCTACCTATTCCGCTTATGTGCAGATGGACTTTTTCGTCGATGCATTCCAAAAACAGAAATCACCCCAGTTTTAGAACATTGTCACTCAGGCCCTACTGGGGGGCACATGAGCTCTAAGAAAACCGCTCTTAAAATTCTTCAATCTGGTTTCTACTGGCCAACCATCGCAAAGGATGCACATGAATATGTGCGATCATGTGACAAATGCCAACTATCTGGAGGAATAACTAAACGAAATGAAATGCCTTTGAATATGTGGCAAGAAGTCGAACTCTTTGATGTTTGGGGAGTGGATTACATGGGTCCTTTCCCCCCATCTTACGAATTCACGTTCATTCTAGTAGCTGTGGATTAAGTTTCGAAATGGGTAGAAGCTCTACCGACCACTTCTTGTGATTCCAAACCAGTCATAAAAATGTTTAAAGAAATAATATTCCCCAGATTTGGCGTTCCAAGAACAATAATATCCGATGGCGGATCTCATTTTCTTGAGCGGAGTTTTGAATCACTATTAAGAAAATATGGAGTCAAACATAAAGTTTCCACACCTTATCACCCACAGACTTGTGGACAGGTCGAAGTCTCCAACAGGCAACTCAAGGCCATTTTGGAAAAAACTGTTAATAGGCACCGCACAGACTGGTCTATCAAACTTCCTGACGCTCTATGGGCCTATCACACAGCTTTCAAAACACCAATTGGAACAACACCATTTCGATTGGTGTATGGGAAGTCGTGTCATCTACCAGTCGAATTAGAGCATAAAGCTTGGTGGGCTATCAAGCAATTGAACTTTGATCTCAAGAGTGCCGGTGAATATAGACAACTTCAATTACAAGAATTGGAAGAGTTGCGAATGACAACATACCAAAATGCCAGAATTTACAAAGAACAAACCAAGATGTGGCATGATGGCCACATAAAAAGAAAGGATATAATCATCGGAGATAAGGTTCTCTTATTCAATTCCAGACTAAAATTGTTTCTGGGAAAACTGCGCACAAAATGGTCGGGGCCTTTCACTATCAAACATATCTACCCGACAGGAGCGGTTATTATCCTTGATGATAACGGGGGAGAAAGAACCGTCAACGGTCATAGGTTAAAGAAATACTACATTCCAGCAGACAAATTGCCAAGACAAACTATAGAGATCCAAGATCCTATAACATCAGCATAGCCAGATCATCATTTCGTCGAGCCAGCGACATTAAACCCATGCGCTACTTGGGAGGCAACCCAAGATCTGAGTATCATCGTTTTTCATCTTCCCTCTTCTTCTTTTTTAGTTTAGTTTTCTTCTGAAATATATATACAAAAAAAATCCACATAAACAAAATAAACATAAAAATCAAAAATATCAAAAACCTAAACCTACCCAAACGGTCTCGCACCCGTTTGGAGTTCAAACGGTCTCGCACCCGTTTGGAGTTCAAACGGTCTTGCACCCGTTTGACTTCGGGAATTTGTAAGGACGCCCCCCAATCCTATAAGTAACACCCCACACCCTCCTTTCTCTCTTCTAGAACCTCTCGCTTTCTCTGTTCCACTGCCGTTTCACTCCAGTTTCCGCACGCACTTTTGCTTCTTTGAGCTTACCATTATCACCTCCGTCTTCCACCGCCGTTCTCGTCTCCGACTGATGCTTCGCCGTCGTCTGTGTGAGGCTCTGTTCTTCTGCTCACTCATCGTCACTTCCTTCCGGCCCTTCTTCTTCCGCCGTCGTCACCTAACAGGTAGAATTTCCTCTCGCGGTTCTCGCTACCGCCGTCGCCGTCACCACCGCCGGCGAAGCGTTTTTCGACTTCCCTCCCACCGTCCCTCGCCGCCAAACGGCCTGGCTCTTCATCTTCCCGACAGTCTGCTCCAAACGACCTTGCACCCGTTTGGACGAAGGACCGTTTGGCCCCAAACGGTCTCCAAACCGTTTGGTGCCAAACGACCTTGCACCCGTTTGGAAGAAGGACTGTTTGGCCCCAAACGGTCTCCAAACCATTTGGTGCCAAACGACCTTGCACCCGTTTGGACGAAGGACCGTTTGGCCCCAAACGGTCTCCAAACCGTTTGGTGCCAAATGACCTCGCAACCGTTTGGACGACGGACCGTTTGGCCCCAAACGGTCTTCAACCCGTTTGGAACCAAACGGTCTTGAACCCGTTTGGAACCAAACGGTCTTGAACCCGTTTCGAACCAAACGGTCTTCAACCCGTTTGGAACCAAACGGTCTTGAACCCGTTTGGAACCAAAATGGTCTTCAACCCGTTTGGAACCAAACGGTCTTGAACCCGTTTGGATTCAACCAAACCTCAAAAAAAATACTGTTCTATTCTAATAAACTTGTTTAAATTCAAAATTCAGAGCTCTAACTTTTGTTTTCTTGACAAAAATTTCAGAATGGCCTCCCCCGCAAGACAACCAACAGGAACAGCCGACAAACCTTTTTGGACAAAGGAGGAATTAATTGCTGACCGGGCGAAGTTTCAGCAAATCATTGACCACTATGAAAAAACTGGAACGGTCCCAGCAAAGGTGGACCTGCTCAAAGTCATGCATGAGATAAAACACATCAACCACTGCTTAGCAGAAGAACCTTCTGAAGAGGAGGTCGAAGAAATCTCATCTGATGACCCCTCGGAATATGAGCCTTCATCGGAGGTAGAATCCCCTACCAAAAAGTCCTTGGGGAAGAGGAAGGCTCAAGCAACCACTTCAGCACCACAACCGAAGAAGAGGGCAAGGAAACATGTTCACCCTATCACTGCAAGGGAACAAACCCTGGCAGGTTTCATTCCACCATCCTCCATTCAACCAACCACCACCATCACCGCCACCCCTGCCACCATTACCGTTCCTATTCCCCCCCCCCCCATTACCACCACAACACCACCACCAGAAAATCTTCACATCCATACCCTCCCATCCATTAAACAAACTCAAAAACCAACAAAGTACGTTTTCCCAAGCATACTTATGAAGATGGGGATCTACAGTAGAATCCTCACCTTGCTAGACAATTCCAATCTTTCTCGACTTTGTTTTGTCACCGAATCCTCATACGTTGAGCCTACAACGGAATTCTTCACTTTTTTCACTAGAGAAGCAGTGGACACTTTCGATAAAGCACAGGATGGTGGTGATCGTAGAATATCCACCAGAATCTTCAACAACAAAGTGGTCATAACCGAAAATATGCTGAATGAAATCTTTATAGACAACCAAGAGCAGCTGAAGAAAGCCAAGGCTGTTGGCACAGACAACACCAAGTTCAACAAACACAACTTCTGGAAATCTTTAACGGGGATACCAGTTTATGATGCAAAAACATGTAAAGCATCAAACATTCAATCGGGACTAGTGCGCACACTTCACAAAATCCTTGCTGGCGCACTCTTCCCCAGGTCATAAGGAGGAAATGTAATCCTCTCAGACCTCTTTGTTATCTGGTCCATCCTAAATGGGTTGCCAGTCAACATTGGGCGTCTTATCATTCAAAAACTATCAGCTTACGCCCTAGGAAAAGAAATATGTATGGGTGGTCTTATCACATCAATTATCAAATACCTTAAGATGGATAGACTTCTACCTAGATGCACAAAAATAAAGGGCGACATCCTTACAAACGAACAAACGTTGAAAAACTCCTTCATCATAAAAGACAAGGATGGCAAGCTCCACTACGTCTTCTGCCCTACAACAAAATCCTTCAAAACGCTGCTCCCACTACCAGAACTTGCGGATTATGACAAAGACAAGCTCCTTTTCTCAGATGACGAAATCGCAACACTCATGTCTTCGGTCAAAATCACCGAAAAGAAAGCAACAATGGGACAGACAGAGCTTAGCATAACCGCCCCGGCAGCGAAAACATCAAAAATTCCTATAAAACGACCTTCCAGAAGGCTTTTGAAGGAACAAGAGCTGTCGGGAACAACAAATTCCAAACCCCACCCCGAAACAGAACCCACCCTTCTAGAGGAACACATAACAACATCATCACTAGACTATTTCATAATGAGTCTAAATGCTGATCTCGAAACCACCACTCCACCATCCACCATCCCAACATCCACCACCCCACCATATTCCACCACACCATCCACCACCCCATCATCCTCCACTCTTCCACCTTTTTCCACATCACCCTTCTTCCATTCGGGCATACCATTTTCCGCTGCTACGCCTGAATTCACTTCTTTCACCTCAACAGACTTTCCATCAACATTACCAGACTAACTTTTGTCTCCGGATATGTCACCACCCTTCTCATCCGCCGCCGCCCCAACACCGCTAGTGACCCCTTCCACAGTCACTACGCAATTCGCGGGACCATCAACAGTGTCCTTTCTGCACGACACTACCACCACCATTCCACCCCGACCCCAGCCGCCCCACCCTTCTTTCACTGGGGTCCCCTTCACTAACGTCGGTGAGGAATTCGGACGACAATTTGACACCATCCGAAACCTCCTCACCGACCCTTCTAACATATTAAATTCTATTTTTTCTTATGTGCAGGGTTTAACAAAGCAAGTTGCCAAGATCGACGAGCAAAACCACGCCTTGCCAAGCATCCTCCAAGAAATCCAGCAACGACAAGTTTCAGTGGCTAAGCAAGTTGACCACGTCGACGACTACTGCAAAACCTTGCCCGAGCTGGTCCTTGGAGTCCAAAGCCAGCACACGGCAATGGCAAAGCTAGTCGAGAAGATCTCAATACAGACTCAACCGCTGCCTGAGACCCTCCACGAGCTCAAGCAGCAACAACAAGCTTTCATCACGCGCTTGGACGACATCAACATCACCCTCACACAGCTACACAAACGTCAAGAGGAGTCATCAACCAATGAACTTACTCAACTACGAGCTCAAGTAACTGACCTCACAGCATGACTCCTCTCGGATAAAGCACATTATTCTGATTTAAAGGAAACCCACGACACACTGCTCGAAACACACGAGCACGTGCAAGTGGCATACGACGAGCTTCAATCCATCCATCGTCAGTGCAAGAAGAAAGCACATAAGAAAACAACGGATAAATCAGCAGCAAATGAAGATGATAAAGATGAAGATTCTGATTCTTCGGCTAACTCCAACAACAGTACCTCCTCAAGTGATGATTCTGATAAACCAGATAATGCTGGGGAGGGTCCCAGCCATGGAACAAAACCCAAACAGCAGATGGATCACCATGACGGTGATAAAGATCCCAAATCCCCATGCAATGATAATGTTAACATGTCATATGGGGACCAATTTCTTGACTATTCCGCTATGGGATCCATCGGGGAGGCTGCTAAAGATGTGGCTTTCGCTGAGTTCCACCAATGTATAATAGGAACCAGTGCCAGCTCCCCCGCAACAGCTGTCCCACCCCCCTCAGCGCTCGACACGCCAGCAGCTTCACCACATGATGAGGACGAATCAGAACGAGTGCGTTTAGATACTGATGAAGAGCTCGATTCTGCCTCGGACTCAGACGACGACATACAGGGCTATGAGGAAGCTCCAGAACTACCTCCCTCCCCCCCTCCACGAGAGCTTCCCCCACCACCACCCCTACCGCACAAAATGCATGACCTAGATATGGCGGCCATCTCCACATTAGATGCTCAGGATATTTTTATACTGAACACTATCGTGGATGATGCAAAAGCAGGGGACGATATTATCTACCACAATGCTAAAACAAAGCGCAAGATGACACGTGAAGACTTCCGCAACATTCTGCGACCTCAGTCGACGATGCCAATGTCTATCTTCCCTGTCCTTCTCGCCAACTGTATAGAAATGTACAGAAGTCATAAGCGACAGCAGCCTGTTTTTAATGCCTCGCCTGCCCTATCTTTGGGCGTGCTATACAAGGACATCAAAGAAAAATCAATCGAACGTCTGCGTACCGGTTTAGCACGAAGAGCACATTATCTTACCGTGCCCTTCTAAGTTTCAAATCATTGGTTATTCATGGTTGTTGATACCGAGGCTCGGGACGCCACAGTTTATAACTTCTGCAGCACTGAGCTACCCGCCGGTACAATAAACTTTATGGGTGAAGCAGCCGGTGAAGCAATATGTATACCCTTTCGGCTGCTTAAGCTAATTTGGGCAGCACGTCCATCTCTCCGCCACAACTGGAGCCAGCCTTGGTTCAAAATAATAAACCCGCAAGTCCAAGCTGACGAGGAATCTGAGGATTGTGCTTTCTGCACCATACGTCACATCCAAGTGCTGAACCAAGAAATCCCATTCTCTGCTCTGGTTGCTGAAGATTTTCATTCTTTACGAGGACGTTATGCCATGGAGCTCATCTGTGATAGGCGGTTCTTCAAGGACCCGACGATGGCACCAGATGATGTCCCTCGCTACCTCTTCTCCTCTATCTAGTGACCACAGCGGCGACCCTTCTGACAAACTCTGAAGGAGTCATAGAAATCAAAGGCACCGACCTCGACAACCGAGCAAAGAAAAGACGACATTGATCCTTTGTCTGCCATCAAACCATCTTTCCTAAACTTTGATCTCAGTGCTTGCAAAGGCCTCTCCGACTACGAACTACGTCTCATCATGTCAAGGCTTTCTACTGAGAAAGATGAACTCGTGTTCATGTCTGGTGACATTCTCATAATGGCAGACACTCTTCGAGAAACTTTACAATTTAAAGGATCGCTCTCTGTAAGCCTAATGGCCGCTTACCAATTTCTCCTAGGCCAAGATAACCCCACAACATATATGGCGTCTCCTTATTTGAAGGATGACCTTTTAAAGCTAAAGCACTTCGGCGCAGATGAAACACTAATCTCCTATCTACAACACACAACGCCGAAGTTCATCATGCTACCCTTCCTCTATCATGAACACTGCCTGATCCTGGCAACAAACCTACCAGAAGGAACAATTACCATTTATAATACCTTCGACATCCAGTACAATCCAAAACAGAAGAATTATGTCGTGATGCCAAAAATGCCCACAGAGGTAGTAGCGAAAGAATGTGCTGAAAAATTAATCGATTTTCTTAGTCAGCACACAAAAGCCTACAACAAAGAACATTTTCACCGCCCTTCCTTCTACAACAAGTGTCCCCAACAAATTCGACAATCAAACGACTGCGGCATCCATGTCCTCTATTAGATCTACACCATCATCGTTCTTCAGAAACCAGTAGAGGATATGATTGACGTAGACTATCACGCCCTGCGAGGACAATTTGCAGCTAAACTCCTTCAAGCACCAGGGGCAAGCACATGATTCACTTAACCTACGGCCCTTGTCCTCGTACTACTCCACCTATCACTTTGACACTCTGAGGATAGAGTGCGTGATAAGTTGGGGGGGTACATTAGACAAGGGCGAGGTATCATCTCTATATCCTTCTTTCTCCATCTTCTCCTATTTTTTTTCTTGTATAAATTTTCTCAGTTTCCATTACACCTTTAGCTTCTTAAGAATGGTTCATCTTTAGAATAAAAGTCACCCTCAGCTAACTTTAGAATCAGGTTAGTCCTCAAAAGTAAAATAGCACGTAGACATACAATGGCGACTTAATAATATCTCTCCACCTTGGGTTTTCATGCTTTTGTTTCACTTCTATATCTGACTCTCCACAAGGTCAATATCAAGGCAGAAATAAGCTGAGCTCTCAAGGACGAGAGGGGTATCAGGCAACTTCCGAATTAAGAAGTCTTGCAAGCGGACCACACAATAAGTGGATGTTGAAAAACTCTAAGAACAACTTTTCTCTCTTCAAATAAAAGAGGCTTGGCCACCCAAAATAAATTCCAAAAGTAATCCCCAAATCCCAAGCCTGTGAGTTTTTTTTCGAATAAAAGCCAGAGTGTTGAATAAAAACATGAGAGTTGTGCCATGCATAAGGACTTATAAGAAGAGCCAATAAAGGTTTCACCCAGCCGGTACATTCAGCTGCCCTCATAAAGGCAGATGTGTCGTGCCCGATAGTGGGACCCTAAGGTTTCTAAATATAAGAGAAGGCTAATAAAGAGCTTACCCAACCGGTACATTCAGCTGCCCTCATGAAGGCAGATGTGTCGTGCCCGGTAGTGGGTCTCTAAAAAGCATAGACAAGCCCTCTCCCACAAAAAGGGAGAGTTACACTTTAAGCCTTTAGCCAACCCTCATACCCACTCTAGTTACCGGTAGGTTCCTCAGAGAGATATAAAGCTGATTAGAGTCAACAACATGCACAGAATAAAAAGTGGTCCCAATGCAAGCTACGAGATACGGAAGGAACTTGAGACCCATGCATCTCTCAAAAACCTGAAAGAGTCAAGGCAAGCAATAAGATCCGATATGATTTGAGGAGAACTCAGGTTGAGAATTGAAACAAGAGTATAGAAACCCTAACTAAATAAAATCGCCTCGCCACTGCATGCCTTAGCTCTATCTAACTTGAGGACAAGCTAGACTCTAAGTTAGGGGGGGTGATAACCTCTCACTTTGTGATGCTATTTTATTAGTTTTCCCTTGTTTTCCATACTCTTTCTTAAATAAATTAGAAAGAATCATTAAATCTTTACCTTATTGCTGACATATCAATAGATTAACTTTTCTCTTCTTTATCCTTGCAGAAAAACACAAAAAAATTACAAAAACCCCAAACGGTCCCAAGACCGTTTAAGGCCAAACGGTCCCAAGACCGTTTAAGGCTAAACGGTCTCAAGACCGCATGAACTCTAAACGGTCCCGAGACCGCATAAGCTCAAACGAGTCCAGCGCCCAAACGAGTTCGGCGCCCAAACGGGTCCAGCGCCCAAACGAGTTCGGCACCCAAACGGGTCCAGCGCCCAAACGAGTTCAGTGCCCAAATGTGTTCAGCAACCAAACGGGTCCAGTGCCCAAACGGGTCCAACGCCCAAACGAGTTCGGTGCCCAAACGAGTCCAGTGCTCAAACGGGTCCAGCGCCCAAACGGGTCCAGCGCCCAAACGAGTTCGGCGCCCAAACGAGTTCGGCGCCCAAACGGGTCCAGCGCCCAAACGAGTTCAGTGCCCAAACGAGTCCAGTGCTCAAACGGGTCCAGTGCTCAAATGAGTTCAGCGCCCAAACGGGTTCAGGAACCAAACGGGTTCAGCGGCCAAATGTGTTCAGCACCCAAACGGGTTCAAGACCGTTTGGGCTCCACTTAAGCCTATAAATAAGATCCAAAGGGGTCCTCAAAGGAGAGAACTCTCAGACGCCCAAAGGCTGCCTCTCCAGTTCCAGAGCACTCCCATCTTTCATCCATCGCCCCAAGGCTGCCAGTTTGAGATCCACGTTCCATCTTCAAGCTACCTTCTCTCTCAACAACAAAGAAGGTGGGAAGAGAAGATCCATCATCAAAGCATCCACGAAGTGCAAAGATCGTTGCTCTCTTCACCAAGGGTTCATCCTTCCCTCCTCCGTGGAGATGACGTTCCTTCTCTCTCTTCTCGCCTCCTTCTTTGTCCTTGATATGAGCAAGTAGTCTCATTCACTAGGGTGTGGGGAGTAGCCCCGCTACCCATGTTTTCATTTCATGCAATGTAATTCAACTGTTTGCAATAGAGATACTCTCCTTTTCAGTTCAACATCAATCGTTAAATGAATGCTTGTTGCTTGATCATCAACTTGTATTACCTATTGTCTTTCGGTATGAATTGTCTACGTTTGTACCCTTAGATCTAAATATCGTTTGAAATTTGGTTCTGGATGTATGTAGTCACCATACGTCTGTTTTGGTATCTAGGAGTGCTTTCATGAGTGGAGTAAACTCACTCCCATCGTTGCACTTTCATACTATGAAATGGAATCAGTTGACGTATGAAAGTGCAACCTTGGCAAGGTCGAGGAACACACTTCATGAAGAAGTAATGCAAAGCAAGTGACCATTCATTATGGGATGGCTGGCGTTGCAATACTCCACACTTCTCGTAGTTAGTTATCCGAAAAGAAACTAAGTCTACAAGATACTAACTGATTAGAATCTCTTTGCAGGTTGTTTTATTATGTTGCATGTTTTGATCCATGTGTAGTGGCGTGAAACCCGATAACATCCTAGTGGTTTTTAATCATTGTTTACAATCCAAATTTCTACTTTCTTGCTTTTACTTTCCTCGCACCTAGTTTAAACAACCAAATCAAACTTTCGATCTAAATATCAACCGTTAAGTAATTAGGTACGACTAAAACGTTTTCCATCTTGATTAATTCTAATCAAGACCGTTGTCCCGAGGATTCGACCCTTAAACTATACTACGATAAGACTTCCGCGTGTCCTAGCACACGTGGGTGGAGATCTTACCATAGTACAAGCAAGGCTAAACCTAGAGATTCATCATCTCTAGGATTTTTAGTGGCGTTGCAAAACTCCATCACTTGCATCTATGCTAAAAGTCCAGCTAACAAGGAGACTTCCATCTGCACATTCATCTGCCTCAAGGAAACAAGCATATCCCATCTATGGCATACTAGGGAACTTGACTGTGCTTTCTTTGTAGGAAAAGAAGAAGACTTTCGGCTAAGCGCATCAGCTACCACATTTGCCTTACCAGGATGATACTTGATGGTGCAATCGTAATCATTGATTAGCTCCATCCATCGACGCTGTCGCATGTTCAGCTCATTCTGCGAAAAGATGTACTTCAGATTCTTATGATCTATGAAGATCTGACATACTTCCCCGTAGAGGTAGTGTCTCCAAATATTTAACGCATGAACCACTGCTACCAACTCCAAATCATGAGTCGGATAGTTCTCCTTGTGTTTCTTAAGCTGTCGCGAAGCAAAAGAAACAACATGATCTTCCTGCATCAGCACACAACCTAAACCTTTCTTGGAAGCATCACAGAAAACAACATAGCCCTTCCCAGGCTCTGGAAGCACTAGTACTGGAGCACTAGTCAACTTTTCCTTCATACTTTGGAAGGCTTGCTAGCAACGATCATCCCAGACAAAAGGTACATCCTTTCTAGTCAACTTTGTCATCGGTAAATCAATCGCACTGAAGTCCTTTATAAACCTCTGATAGTATCCTGCTAATCCCAGGAAACTATGAACTTCCATTGGCGTCTTCGGCTATTCCCATTCTGCAATGGACTCCACCTTCTTCGGGTCCACTTTGACTCCTTCTGCAGATATCACATGACCCAAGAAAGTCACTTCTTCCAACCACAACTCACACTTACTGAACTTGGCGTACAACTGATGTTGACGAAGAAGAGTCAACGCTAGTCGAAGATGTTGCTCATGCTCTTGCCTGTCCTGACTATAGATCAAGATGTCATCTATAAATACTACAACAAACTGATCTAGAAATGAATGGAACACTCTGTTCATCAAATCCATGAAAGCAGCAGGCACATTGGTTAGCCTAAACGGCATAACCACAAACTCAAAGTGACCATACCTCATCCTAAAAGCTGACTTTGGTATGTCATCCGCCTTAATCCTCAACTGATGATATCCAGACCGTAGATCGATCTTTGAAAACACGGTAGAACCACGCAACTGGTCGAATAGATCATCTATCCTCGACAACGGGTACTTGTTCTTGATCGTGACTTTGTTCAATCGTCGGTAATCTATACATAGCCGCATCGATCCATCCTTTTTCTTAACGAACAACACTGGAGCACCCCAAGGCGACGTACTCGGTCGAATGAAACCTTTCTCCAACAACTCTTGCAACTGATTCTTAAGCTCTGCCATCTCTACTGGAGCCATCCTATACGGTGTTTGCGCAACTGGTTGCGTTCCTAGAACCAGATTGATCTCAAAATCAATCTCTCGGGGTGGAGGAACACCGGGGAACTCTTCAGGAAACACATCCACAAACTCTCGGACAACCGTTACCTCCTCAAGGCTAGGACCTTTCGCCTTGGTATCCACCACGTGAGCTAAGAACGCCTTACATCCTTGTTGTAACATCTTTTCTGCCACCATAGATGACACTAGACACATCGAAAGAATCTTCCTATCTCCTTGGAAGATTCTCTCCATCATCAAACACAGCCTACTTGGAACCACAATCCAAAACAACCTTATACTTCTCTAAGGTATCCATCCTAAGGATCACATCAAAACCATGAATATCAAGTGGTATAAGATCCACTTATATATTGTGTCCTAAAAAACATAAGATACAAGATGGACACTCTTATCGAAGCATCGAGGAACCATCAAGAGGGGTTTCTAACAACAAGCTATCTTTCTTACAACTAACAGGTAAACGACAGTTCTCAAGCATACTATAGGCAATAAAAGAGTGTGTAGCACCCGGGTCAACCAGAACAAATATAAAGAAAGAAGAAGACATATCATAATGAAATAACTCCATCTGACCTGCCACCACTTGGGGGTTGACTATTGCCTCCGGATGACTCATAGCATAGAATCGAGCCGTTGCTTGTTGTCCACGTCCTCTGCTTCCTTGAGAAGACGATCCCACTTGCGACGCTTGACCGCGTCCTTGCCCTCTACTACTACTGGGCTACTATCTATCTGACCCTCGTTGATTCTGCCTTAGCTACTGTGTCACTTCAACATCTCTATTTGGGCAGTTGAACCTGAAATGCCTGATCTGACCACAAAGATGGCATGCCTTAAATTCAAACTGTGGCCCAGATGGCCCTGTCACTGCCACTGAAGCTGTACTATGTGGCTTTGACGGTGAAGAAACATATCCTCTTCCCTTACTCGAAGACCACTGTGATGGTACACTGGAACCTCTCATCACAAAGGGTGCTGAAAATCTTGACTTCTTGAAGCCACCAAACCTCTGTCCCTAGAACTGAGCAGGCCTTTTCTTAGACATGGATTCTCTTTTCTCCCTAACTGACCGTTCAATCCTCCGGACAGATTCCACAAACATAGAAAACCGCTCACGGTTCTCCAACGCAGAAACAGGTGTTGTCAGCTCAGCACTCAGACCCTTCTCAAAATGTCTGATCTGCTCCTCATATGTTGCCACCATGTGAGGACAAAACCTCAACAGATCCATGAACTTGGCCTCATACTCAGTGATGCTCATCGTTCCTTTGCGTAAGCACTCAAACTGACTGATCTTCTCATCCAGATACATCTTTGGAAAGTATCTGCTGATGAACTCGCACCGAAAAACCTCCCAACCGATCACCTCACCGGTTCGCTTCTCCTCCTCGATGGTCCACCAGTGACCAGCACTACCCTTCAGAAGGTAGACAGCGTGCTTGACTTTGTCTGCTTCGGGGATGTCGAGAATCTGGAAAGCCTTCTCAAGACTTGTCAGCCATAGATCTGCATCTACTAGATCAGCCGTTCCAGCATAATCTGAAGCTCCGACTCAGCGAATCCTCTTAAAGGTCTTCCCAATACCCGATGTTTCTCCATGGGGAGCATGTGCTCTCGGCAGAGGCACTAGCAATCTTTCTACCATGAGATTCATCGTAGCCATCATCTGCCCCATAAGCTGTTGGTAGGCAGGGTTTTCGAGAATGGCTGGGTCAAGTTGGGGGACCTCAGGCACCCGATCTTCATGTGCCTGCCCTATATCTCCATCAACTGATGCAACATCGCTGTTCTCGGCAGCATGTTCTTCATGGTTTCCAGACATCTTGGCTTTTCTTCTGCTGAGGGCAGAAGATGATTGTAAGAAAATCTGGAAAACTCACAAGAACAGACACAACCCAGTCCTAGATCCCTGTAGACTCAGCGAACCCAGAGCTCTGATACCGAAACTTGTGGCAACACATCCCACTATCACGCAGACAGCGAGGTGTTACGTGAAAACGTGCGGAAAACACCATAACCACAAATTACCAAAAACATGAGTTAATTAAAACCGATTGCAGAAAGAAGATAAAATAAGAAACTATTACATTCCGATCCACATCCTGCAAGAAAATAGGTCATATAAACATTTAGAAGCCTTGATACGTGTTCACAGCTTAGGTGATCAACTGTCCTATTATCACATGAGTTCATCACCTATTTATACATACAGAACAGCCCACATCCGGCTAGCAGCAGGATATACAAAATGTCATCGGCTATACATCATGAAACAACGTCAAAACACCTCCAAGGACCTGAGAGTACAAGGATGACTCTAAGACCAAAACAACATCATGTCCATCTCTTACCTTCTACTGCTCTTCTTGCTGCTCGGCTACAACTCTACGACCACCACCACGCCTGGCACGAATACCTAAATAGGTTATAAACTAGCGGGGTGAGACACACAGTCCCAGCGAGAAACATAACTCCCCACCAAAACCACAGAACCTCAGAAGATGAAGCAACAACAACAGATAACTGATAGAAGATATAAAAAGAGCAGTCTATATAGCAAAGCTATTCATACCATCAAGCTTACCAGGCTATACAGAAGGCAGATAACCAAGTATTTCCTTATGGAACATGATTAAAAAGATAAGATTTATAAGATCTTACCACATAACATAAGAAACGTATAAGTAACTGCAAGTATAACGAGATTAGTTACACAAGCAAGGCCTCAATCAATGTTCCGTGTTTTGCCTTAAGCAATAAATACTATTCGGCTGGATTACGTATTGTTATGCCCTGAGGAAGTGAGCTGTACCGCTCAAATTCAACCGACGGATGCGAAACCCGGAGCCGGTGCCATACAAGGTCAATGGACGAGCCGGACTCCACGACCTCTCCGCCTCGTGGTCAGTGTATGAGTACAACACAAGCAGGACCGCAGTCTCATGCTTAAGTGGCCTCAGCCACAGGGTCATCTCCCGCAGGTTACCCTCTGCCTAGCCCACCTTGGTACAGGTCTCGACGCTAGTATAATTGAGCCACAGGCCTGTTCACCGTGCTATGAGCCATGAACACATTCATGCTCCAATATCACATATCCTGAGCCATGGGCCTGTTCACCATGCTTTGTACATATCCTGAGTCTGCAACCGCATCTGCACTCGAATCCTCACTATTTTAGGCTAGGAGAAACCTCACATATTCAACAATATGCGCTCTGGGTTAACCCGTAGGAGAATCCATTTCACCATCACCAGCTCCTGATGATGATGGATCTATGGCAAGGCAAACTACATGATATGTTCCACTATGATTAGTTGGTATATTTTAAGTGGATTTTTGAGGCAACCAAGTTGTATAGCATGTAGACTATAACAAGAATAAATAACATGAAACTCAACATCATGCTTTTACTATCATCAACATCATCCTGGTCTATCACAAGGATCCAACATTACACTGCCATGGGATCTCAATCCCTCATCACATAGTGTCACTGCCTCTCGAGGCTTACATCATCACCATGGGATAGCAATCCCAGATCATCATTAGAGAATAACATCTCATCAACAAGAGTAACCATCAGAGCAGTGTTACTCAAACATATATACCTCATAGCCCTTTACCTGGCTATGCATCTGTACCTGCATGGTTAGTATGCACAATCGTAATAGATTATCAGAAGAGTTATATTATCAACATAGGGTAGTATTAATTATTATATACTTCATCATTCATGCCTCAACCTGTGACCATAGGAATAGGTCATATCATCATGCAAGCATCCTTCATGCTTACCATTTATTCAACATTATACATATAGTTCCAGATGATCATAAACACAGGTACTACCATGTCAAGATACATAGATGTGATCCATTATATCAATTATCAAACATGTCAGGGATCACTATCATAAATCAAATGTGATTACATCAGCAAAGACTAGCGTATCGATTTCCATACAAGGAACAAGACCCTCACTATAAGCGCCCACTACCCTCACTAAAGGTGTGACGGGTAGGGCAATCTCGCCAAAGGTAGGTATTGGGCAGGGTACTCTCCCATATCGTGTTGGGTTTTAGGGGAGACAGAGAAGGCAGCGGAAACAAAAATTTCTCCCCAAACCCATACCGAGGAAACGCGTCAACGTCTATATAATAGGAAAGGATGGTTTGTGGAATCATACCTTGTCCCGAGGCTTGCTCGGCGACTATACCTCGCGCAATGCGCGGTCTTCAACTCCGGACTTCGACGGTGTCTGTGCAGCTCCTGGTCGCACCGGGACTGACAACTCCTACTCGAACCGGACTGTCGGATGACAGTAGTCCTCCTAAGCGGCAGTGTCCTCCCGCCTCTGTAGTAGTCCACACAGACCACCTGGAACTCCACACTCCTTGTCCCACAAGGAAGTGGAAGGAGTCGCACCCTCCTGTTGACGTACTAGTCGCCAACACGCTCTCCTGCCTCCTATTGCAACTGCAGTTGTCCTTCCCTTGCTGCACCTCCCTTTTGCGGGAAGCACTTGCTCAGGCTCTCTCACGGTTACCAAAACCAGAGAGAACGACAACCTGTAGAGCAACTGGTTGCACTGAGCTGTACTTTGAGAAGCCCCCAATACCCCTATATATATATGAGAGTCATGGGACAGGGTTCTCCATCCCGGGCAATGCGGGACTAAAGCAGGAGTAGAAGGGTTCGAGAATTTTCCACAAAAAGCAACCGGTTCGCAACTTGAAATGATCGGTTCTCAACTGAACCGATCGGTTCGGCCATTGAGCCGATCGGTTGGACCTGAGCCGATCGTTTGGGGCACTCCAAACGATCGGTTGGTGCCCTGAACCGATCGGTTCATGGTCCTAATCCGGCTCAAAAAGACTTTCCTTGTTTCTTTCCCAATTGGTATCGAATAACAATATTATTCCCAATCGAATTGGGCAATTTAAAACCAAAGGAAAATTCTTGCCGACATGAATTTTCCCAATTGGTCGGTTGCACCAGTTGAGCCGATCGGTTCACCCCTTGAACCGGTTGTTTCAACCTGGGCATGAGCCGATCGGCCTGGACACTCCAGCCGACCGGTTCAGCAACCTCAGCCGACCGGTTCATCACATGAACCGATCGGTTGGGAGCACAGGTTGGGCAAAATCATTCAATTGCGATTTCAATCAATCAGATACTCCAATCAATGCGTCCAACACCTTGAACCATACGATATTGAGCTATCGACTGATTGAGTGTTTAATTGAACTACTAAACTCCTTTAGTAATCAATCTAAACATTGCTTTGTGGACAAAACTCCTCTTCCAGGTTAAATCCTATGTGTGTGACCCTGCAGGTCCATTTCACGTTGGCAGTGAAAGTCCATAACACTTATGACTTCACAAGCAAAGAGCGGTGCCTAGTCACACATCAGTGCTACCCAAGTGAAAGTAGAAAGTTGGAGAACAACTTTCATCCTACAATCTGTGAATGGTGTTACAACGAATGTATAATTCCTTTGTCACTGATATCCCGAATGAACTCGAGGCATGGAACAGTCATCCTGTCAACGTTCATTCACTTCCTTGATCTCAGAGTAGACTGGAAGAGATATGTATGACATCAGTATCATATACTGATTCACACATGCGTGCACGCCTTTCTCAATCCTACTCATCAAGTGGCCATGGATATCAAACTCCCTCAGGAGGGACAAATCCCATATCTATCACTCACCCCTCAAAATCCCCATGTGTCAAAGCCACCCAATCATCACCTTTATAACAACCCATGTTTCAGGACTGCGTTTGATGATGTCAAAGTGTGCCCAACGACATGTGTTGAGTGTAGTGATTTCAGGTCTAAGAATCACACTCACCACCATCACTGTGAGTACTGACTGTGACTACCATCTCATGGTTCCATGTGTCAAACTCACGGTGGGTCTGTCCGGTACCTTGTTCTCTAACAAGTACCTATGTGTTTGGTTTGATATCTCTATATCATGACTAATGAGATTCTGTCATCAACCAACACCACAATCTAGTCTTGTGTGTCATTGCTGTCTATCTACCTTCCACAATGACATCCGACTAGGGACATAACAAGAATGTACAAACTCTTAGCATCCGTATGATCTCATTGTTCAGGTCATGAACCTGAAGGCATACGTCATTGAGTACTGTCATTCTCTAGACATTCAATCTGTTCTATCACTATCTCATATGACTGAACCAGAGAGAATTGGAAGCTCGCCTTTGATGTTTATCAAATCATTCTTAATGTATCCCACCAATCATCCCATGATTGGCTCTCAGGGCATACATACCAACAGACTCCCACTTGCACTGTGAGCCAATCACCCATGAATCATATTCATAGTGATTTTCAAACATGTCCCACATGTTACTGTGCTGTAGTGCCAACATAGTGAGTAATGGCAACACCTTGCCAAAGTCTATATAAATTGCATGTCTCTCATCTCTTCGCTGTACGTCACACGTATGAGATGGAGTTGCCGTAATATGCGATCTAGTATTCCATTTGCTAACCTTTAGCCACATTGCATGATCAAGGATTCCAGACTTGTCATCAATGAGTGGAATATAAGTTCATCTCATGAACTTTCAGATCCATATAGTATCCACTGCTGTTCACTAACACATAGATACTCGACATTTCCCTTTTAAATGGCTTTCTTGGAACACTTCCAATTATCAACAAACATTCACTTTTATACATCTCATGTATATATATTGCGATTAATTTTCTGTCCTTTCGGAAGTTCGCATCAATGTAACTCTTTACATCGAACTCTTCTCCATAGAACTAGTGCTTCACAAGCACTTATCAAGTTCTCATGGTATTCTAGTAACCCTTACTGGAAGCAGACAGACATCCACTCGTCATGTCCCACATATGAGTTTTCAGGATGAGCACATCATATTGCCATGTCCTACATACAAGATGATGAATGCATTTTATTCTTGCCATGTTATACATGCAAGATAATGGGATGATTACATACATGATAGATCCATATCTATTCTTAGTGTTCCCATTCTTCATAAGAATTGGACACTTGGCCTTGGGATACTTATATCCATATAACATGGACAAGTTTTCTCCCACTGAATCTGTGCATACTGAACACTTTAGTACAGATTCCCAATGTATGCTATCTCTTTCCAGGTCAAGAGATTTTTGAGAACTATCTCTATAGATCTCTATTCCTATCACATAGGAAACATCTCTATCTTCCTTAAAGATAATTTCCACTTTTGGATTTCCAATCTAGAACATTTCCATTTCACATCAATATGTGGAATGTGAATACGCTCCCACTAAATCACATATCCCTTCTTTATCTTTGACATATCAGTCAAACCCTTTGACTATATCATCAAAGTAAAGATCCAATTTTGAGTTGCTTATACTCAATCAATCACATTGATTAGTCCATTGTAACTTATAGACTTCATTTGCATTAGTGGATTCATAAACCTTATAGGTTGTGTCACGTACACATCCTGGTTTTATTCCTCATAGGAATGCAGTTTTAGTATCCATATGCCAAATGTCTTAGTCATTAAGTTGCAATCAACAAGCATCATCCTTCTCAAAATGTTATCCATGTGTCTTAACACTTAAGACTCTTTTGTACTTATGGATATGATCCAATGAGTGCTACCATCAAGGTCATACCTTATGGTTCACATGGATGTCATTTAGGATGTAACGGTCATAAACCATAACTCAAGATTTGGTTCCTCATATTCATCTTGATAGTTGACTCATCACATGAACAACTGATCACATAGATAATTGAGGTGTATCTGTTAAAGATATAAGAACTCACAACCCTTGTGATTCTCAATTTCTTTTATTAGTGTGGAGTATTCATTTATTAAGAAGAATTCAGTTATTTGATAATCATTCTCTAACTCCTTAGAGTATGATTCCTTCTTGATTCAGACATCACCATGCCTTAATCACGAGTTCACTATGATACACTATCATAATCACTCATAAGGATCTCAAACATTTGGTCCAAGTATTTTATTCATTGATCTCATCAAGAATTAATACTTTACCAAATTTGTATTTCATTTATGATAATCTTGAACACTTCAAGATATTCATATTGGTATTTCTCTAAACACCATTTGAAGTATTAGCATTTATTCCAATAGGTATGCAAATACATCACATGTATTCTACCTAATAGGATAATCATTCTCCCACTACATTAGTGAAGATTGATTAATCATGTCCAAGATATTCATGTCCCTTACTGGTTCTCTAACCAAAAGAGTCTAGTTTTATCCATCACATGGAAACTAGAAATGAATTTCTCATGATTAATGCTAAAGAAAAATGTTTGAGTTATCTATAACTTTTAGGTATCGTCTTATCTTATGCATATAAAATATCACAAGATAAATAAGGCATTTCCACAAAGATCACATCTTTATAAATCGAAACATCTCTTTATTAATTGCCATCATTGTCATACAATATGCAAAAATAAAGTGTTTCTATCTATTGGCAAGTATGAAATAGCAGTTCATAACTGTATTACATGCCTTATTGGCTGAAAATAAACTAAAGTATTCCTATCTATAAAGGCAACACTTGCCCCAAGTAAGAATGCTTTACACTTTACATCTTGATATCATATATCTCAAAAAGTGTTACAAGTTTATTTACATGACACCTTTAAGTAGAGGCTTCAGTCGCCTCCTTCTTCTTTTGTTCTTCCAGGTAGATAGGACAATTCCTTTTCCAATGTCCTGGCTTTTGACAATGGTGGCAATTTCCTTTCTTGGTCACGCCTCCCTTGGCTTTGAGAGCTGAAGATGGCTTGGACTCCTGGCTAGCTTCAGAACCTTTCTTAGCTTTGCCCTTGCCCTTGCACTTGGACTTGCCTTTCTTGCTCGTGATCACCATCACGGACTTAGGCTTGTCCTTCTTCATCTGTAACTCGGCTGTCCTCAACATGCCCAACAACTCTGACAGTGGCCTATCAAAGTTGTTCATGTTGTAGTTCATCACAAACTGACTGTAAGATTCTGGCAACGATTGCAGTATCACGTCAGTAGCCAACTCTTGGCTCAGTGGAAATCCCAGTCTCTGCAGGTTCTCCACATACCCAATCATCTTGAGTGTGTGAGGACCAACTGGATCTCCTTCTGTCATGACGCACTTGAACATCGCCCTAGAAACATTGTACCTCTCTTGCCGTGCCTGATCTTCATACATGTTCCTGAGATGCAGAATCATCTCTTTGACACCCATGTTCTCATGTTGCCTCTGCAACTCATGGTTCATTGAACATAGCATCAAGAACTTTGCATCAATGGCATCATCAGAATGCTTCTTGTAAGCATCCCTTTCTGCCTTTGGTGCATTAGGAGCGGGTTCCTCTGGAATTGGAGTATCCAGGACATAGAGCTTACGCTCTTGAGTGAGAACAATTCTCAATGTCCGATACCAGTCGTGGAAGTTTGTCCCATTTAGCTTGTCCTTGTCAAGGACCGATCGCAAAGAAAAGTTGTTGTTGTTTGTTGCCATTTGAACTACAAAAGGAAAATATGCAATTTTAGTCCAAAACTCATTTTTGACTTATTTGATTGATTTGAAAGTTTGACGATATAATTAGGCCTTTAATTAATTATCACTCCCACTATTTTACTTCAAATTGATAGCCCTCACCATCAATTCGGAAGATTGCAGCGTACAATCTTCTAGTGGGAAAGATCCTGAAATCCTCTAAGTCATGGACTAGCTTGGGCTGTCACCCACAACATAGATCTCTCAGGTAGGCAACTTTTGCCAATTTCATCATATGCAACTCTTGATAAGATGTCATCTAAAACTCCTTGCAATGATCATCTCCATGCCTCAAGGCGCTAGATCCTATCTAGGTCACCTTGTTAAGTCTGACCCAAAGCAAACACGATGAACATGCACCCTGCTTGGGCAGTCCCACACATTCATCCTTCACGCTTCCACGAGATAGACGGTGCACCACGCTTGGGCGTGCCCACACTTGGTTGATCAAGCTTTTCACGTGTGTCGCATTTGGAAAGCATCTAAAACTTAATATTTTAATGAGGGATTTGGTTTTATATATATATACATATCCAATCACCACAATACATAGTACGTATCATATACATGCTATATCCCACATAAAACATGCACAAACGATAAAAAGCGATGATTACGGCCATCCTAATGTGATTCCTCGAGCCAAGAGGAATCACGGTCATCTAGGTCTACATCACATGCAACCTGTATAAGATGAACTATGTGCCTTGCCATCCGAGTAGATCAACTCATCACATGAACGATCTGTACTCTCCAACCGGTCGTCTGGATGCCACCAGCCGATCGGTTGGCTCCTCCAACCGATCGGTTCGCCTGGTCGTCGTGCATCTCGTCATGTCTGCCACCCGCTCGTCTCGCTCCTCGAACCGGTCATCAACCGATCGGTTCACTCCTTGAACTGACCGTCTGGAAGGTCAATCGATCGGTTCACTCCTTGAACCGACCGTCTAAGCAGTCGTCTTGATGTCCGCCGGTCGTTGACATAACAGGAAATAAAATCTATCCTATTTATTACATTGCTTTAAAAAAAAGGAAACCCCGAGTTACATTCGGGGGGGAGAAAAGGTAGGAAAGAATCTCGAATTATTTCGAGTTACATCAGGAATAAGAGAGGGAAGATCGGTGCGCAGACTGAGATGCAAGCAACCACACACAACCAATTAGAGATAGGGGTTTATAGGCCATAATCATGCTACACACATCCACCACAAAACTCGTTTAAGGGCGACGCGTATCGAGTGCATTAATAATACATATCATATATGTAATTAGGGATTTGTGGATTTAGGATTGGACATGCATAAAGCCGATATTATTCGCATCGTATGCAATAAATAAAGGCGACAAACCAAAATCGATCATATCGATATTCCTAAAATATAGAACAGCTGACGTGGCTCTGATACCACTGTTGGGTTTTAGGGGAGACAGAGAAGGCAGCGGAAACAAAAATTTCTCCCCAAACCCATACCGAGGAAACGCGTCAACGTCTATATAATAGGAAAGGATGGTTTGTGGAATCATACCTTGTCCCGAGGCTTGCTCGACGACTATACCTCGCGCAATGCGCGGTCTTCAACTCCGGACTTCGACGGTGTCTGTGCAGCTCCTGGTCGCACCGGGACTGACAACTCCTACTCGAACCGGACTGTCGGATGACAGTAGTCCTCCTAAGCGGCAGTGTCCTCCCGCCTCTTTAGTAGTCCACACAGACCACCTGGAACTCCACACTCCTTGTCCCACAATGAAGTGGAAGGAGTCGCACCCTCCTGTTGACGTACTAGTCGCCAACACGCTCTCCTGCCTCCTATTGCAACTGCAGTTGTCCTTCCCTTGCTGCACCTCCCTTTTGCGGGAAGCACTTGCTCGGGCTCTCTCACGGTTACCAAAACCAGAGAGAACGACAACTTGCAGAGCAACTGGTTGCACTGAGCTGTACTTTGAGAAGCCCCCAATACCCCTATATATATGAGAGTAATGGGACAGGGTTCTCCATCCCGGGCAATGCGGGACTAAAGCAGGAGTAGAAGGGTTCGAGAATTTTCCACAAAAAGCAACCGGTTCACAACTTGAAATGATCGGTTCACAACTAAACCGACCGGTTCGGCCATTGAGCCGATCGGTTGGACCTGAGCCGATCGTTTGGGGCACTCCAACTGATCGGTTGGTGCCCTGAACCGATCGGTTCATGGTCCTAATCCGGCTCAAAAAGACTTTCCTTGTTTCTTTCCCAATTGGTATCGAATACCAATATTATTCCCAATCGAATTGGGCAATTTGAAACCAAAGAAAAATTCTTGCCGACATGACTTTTCCCAATTGGTCGGTTGCACCAGTTGAGCCGATCGGTTCAACCCTTGAACCGGTCGTTTCAACCTGGGCATGAGCCGATCGGCCTGGACACTCCAGCCGACCGGTTCAGCAAACTCAGCCGACCGGTTCATCACATGAACCGATCGGTTGGGAGCACAGGTTGGGCAAAATCAGTCAATTGCGATTTCAATCAATCCGATACTCCAATCAATGCGTCTAACACCTTGAACCATACGATATTGAGCTATCGACTGATTGAGTGTTTAATTGAACTACTAAACTCCTTTAGTAATCAATCTAAACATTACTTTGTGGACAAAACTCCTCTTCCAGGTTAAATCCTATGTGTGTGACCCTGGAGGTCCATTTCACATTGGCAGTGAAAGTCCATAACACTTATGACTTCACAAGCAAAGAGCGGTGCCTAGTCACACATCAGTGCTACCCAAGTGAAAGTAGAAAGTTGGAGAACAACTTTCATCCTACAATCTGTTAATGGTGTTACAACGAATGTATAATTCCTTTGTCACTGATATCCCGAATGAACTCGAGGCATGGAACAGTCATCCTGTCAACGTTCATTCACTTCCTTGATCTCAGAGTAGACTGGAAGAGATATGTATGACATCAGTATCATATACTGATTCACACATGCATGCACGCCTTTCTCAATCCTACTCATCAAGTGGCCATGGATATCAAACTCCCTCAGGAGGGACAAATCCCATATCTATCACTCACCCCTCAAAAGCCCCATGTGTCAAAGCCACCCAATCATCACCTTTATAACAACCCATGTTTCAGGACTGCGTTTGATGATGTCAAAGTGTGCCCAACGACATGTGTTGAGTGCAGTGATTTTAGGTCTAAGAATCACACTCACCACCATCACTGTGAGTACTGACTGTGACTACCATCTCATGGTTCCATGTGTCAAACTCACGGTGGGTCTGTCCGGTACCTTGTTCTCTAACAAGTACCTATGTGTTTGGTTTGATATCTCTATATCATGACTAATGAGATTCTGTCATCAACCAACACCACAATCTAGTCTTGTGTGTCATTGCTGTCTATCTACCTTCCACAATGACATCCGACTAGGGACATAACAAGAATGTACAAACTCTTAGCATCCGTATGATCTCATCGTTCAGGTCATGAACCTGAAGGCATACGTCATTGAGTACTGTCATTCTCTAGACATTCAATCGGTTCTATCACTATCTCATATGACTGAACCAGAGAGAATTGGAAGCTCGCCTTTGATGTTTATCAAATCATTCTTAATGTATCCCACCAATCATCCCATGATTGGCTCTCAGGGCATACATACCAACATATCGTCCAACCATATCAACCATGCAATGATCCAACAAACCAACCACCTATCGACCAAGCAAACCAACAAGGGTGTCGGGCTAACTTAGGGTGTATCGGGCAACCAAAGCACAATGACCCCCACCAGCATAACATGCAACTTGGCCCAAGGGCATGCCGTGCAACACTGTGTCGTGCAACGACACGTTACCATCTCAGACCCAGTGTATCAGGCAACACCACTAGACAAGGCATAACGCACAAGGGTATAACTCAGCCTATCGCTCAACCAACCTAGCCATGATCTATCGACCAACACAAGGCAACAACATAGGTGCGACACCCGACACAGGGCCACACCCACAACATCCAAGGGGATAACAACACCAAGCAACCAACAATGCTAGGCGTGTCGGGCAAGATACACAACTAGGTGTGACGCCCGACACACACACACAAGGGTAACGGCCAACATTCTACTCATCTAGGTATAACGGCCAGGGCACAACCTCAAACGACAGCAAGGAAAGCATGTCGTCCAACTAGCTAACCACATCTATCGGCCGACACACAAAGCCATGGCCAAAGGGTGATGCCCACCACAGAACCAACTAACAAGCTTCCACAACATTAGGGTATAACGAGGTTAAGTGTGTCGGGAAGGGTACTTATCATGGTGTGATGCCTGACACAACAAGACAGGAGCCAGGTGTGTGACGCCCGATACAACACCACAATAGGTCGACCAAGGTTCTAGCCAAAGAAGGATATCGGGCAGCATCAACCCCAAGTCTATATCGGCCAAGATGCCACTCCACAAGGTCATCATCAACCTCAAGCACAAGGGCACAAAAACCCTAAAGGATCGAGAAGATGGCTCACCTCTCAACAACCAAGAGAGAGGGGTCTTGCGCACCTTCTTATCACCAATCAGGCAACATAAGGAACAACCACAACCAAGGTCCACAACCACCACATAGCTCACCTTTCAAGTCCATGGTGAGAGGAGGGTGTTGCTCAATCCACCAGAACACAAGCTCACCTCTCAACTTAAGCGAGAGAGGAGTATTGCCCATATTACTAGAGCTCAATCTCACTCCTCTAGACCTAGGAGAGAAAGGGGTGTTGCTCACCAAGAAACCCTAGAACATGGTTTGGCCAACAAGAAGCAACTAAGCAAGAAACTAAACCAGCAACATGCATAGCCAATATGATCATAAGCAACATATAAGAACATAAAAGAAGATAGTGTAGTTAAGGTTAGGAGTTATGTAACCCGCCTTAAGCAAGCTCCAAGATCCTAGCTCCAAGCTCCAAGGAAGAAGAGCAAGGCACTCTAGGGTTCGACCACCACTAGAGGAAGAAGGAGACTCCAAGGCAAGGATCAGCCACCAAGCTTGCAAAGGAAGGGGGTGTCATGCACCAAGGGAGAGGGGAAACTAAGGAACTAAAGGGATCCTTAGCAAGGGAAAGGAAACACATATATAGGAGGGGATGGAGGAGAAACCAAGGTAGAACAAAGCAAGGTGTCACCCTCCTAGGGACACTTGTCCATGGGCAAAGCCACCACTCTAACATGCCCTAAACACATGTCCAAGGCCATTGCCACATGCAAGCATCAAGCACCAAGTGTCCACTAGTGGTCACACAAACGAGGTCAAAGAGAGTCAAAGGGTCCATGGGAGACACACCTCCACACCATGGCCGACACACCCACACCATGGCCGACACACACCCTGGGCGACACACCACAGGCCGACACAAGCACAGGCTGACATACCTAGGCCGACACAGGGAATTCTTGCCCGACATAAGGTCCAAAGAGGCAAAGACAAAGCACCACAAAGCCCAACAAGCTCAACCAAGCCCAAAGGAACTCAAGCAACGAGCCCAAACCTTCCTCTCAACACTAGAGGAAGCAAGGAGAGGGAGGAACACCTCACAAGGTGACAAACTTGCCCACAAACCCTAGACCTGGGTTAATTGCAAGTAGCACCTCCATCTCTTAACAAAGCACCAATAAACCCTAATCACCACTAAAGGTGATTAGCAAGCAACTAAGCATCAGGGTTAAGCAAAGCAAACAGGATAAGCCCTAAACGGAGGCCAGGGTCCTTACATATATATTAGGGTTTAGGGTTGAAAGATTAGGGTTTATGGTTAAAAGTTTAGGGTTTAAGGTCTTATATATAATAAATGTGTACCACCTATCCCATTATTGAACACCCAATCTCACTAGTAAGTGTATAATGTGTATTGGGTTTTAAAGAAAATTTTGGCAGTATTTCCCCACTATTTTCCAAATACATATGTTCTTAGAGAACAAATGGTGAAATGCTACCAAAATCTTCGTGAAAACCAAATACACATTATACACTTACATCCTAAGTGAGATTAAATGTTCAAGAATAGTCCCAAATTGGGGACTATCTAAGATTTACTCCTAATTAGTAAATCTTGGACATGTTTCTAGGCCAACATATACATGTATGTTGTCATTCTTATACCTACAATCCTAGTTTCATCATTCATATCCTAAGTTTTATGTAACATCATTTAATCATGCTTGTCAATAAATACTAAATAGTAAATAAACCATGATTCCATATATCAAAGATTTGAATCAAAATGAAGCCTAATGGTACATTGGGAGAGTGAGAATATTATACCTCAGTTGAAGGCTGAAGAAGAAATATATGCAAGTCAACAACACAAATGGATGACACAACAACTCAATTCATCCCCAAGAGCACAAGCACATCAACTCAATTTAGCACATGCAACAACACAAATGCATGATTCAATTATGTTATAATGTATTAATTAGGGGTCAATATACATCAATTTTATATGAGCAGGAAGAATTAACAACAATATAGAAACATGTACCCAATATCCAATTAGGGGTCAAATAGGCAACCAACATAACAATCCTCTCATCACATTCCTCAAATCTAAGGTAGTAACATAGCACATAGGAGAAAGTTGCCAGAGGTGCCGACTTAGTACATCCTGAGTATAACAGTCTCTCCGCATCATGCACAATGTTTCTAAATAAGGAAGGTGGATCAGTGTGGTCTACCCTACAACTGTCTAGCATCACATCAACCATGTCAATCAGAATCGTGTCATTGACATCTATATCATCATTAACAATTTTTTCTTCAACATAATCACTGCTGTCGACATCTACTGAACCCATGAAAGGAGTCTCTCCATGCCAGTACCATTATGTATAGCCCTGTATGATCCCATGGAACAAGTCACGACTCTTGATTTTGTCAATAGTTTCAACTTTCAAGTTGTTACTATAATTCCTACATGGACAATAAAATCTATCTCCATGATCTTTCCTATGTTCCTCCACAAATCTATAAACTGATCAATACCAGAAATAAATTCTGGGTGTGCAGTGATTTGGAATAGACATCCATGATCGATCTATTCTATATGAGAAAATAAATGACAAGTATTAAATCATAGAGTACCCAATTATTTAGTATAAATTAGTATTTTAGGTTGAAGTTTTAGTTGTTAATTATGGATAATAATTAAGGTTGAAATGTGTACCACCTATCCCATTCTTGAACACTTCATTCTCACTAGTAAGTCTATAATGTCAATTCAATTCAATAAATTTCGGCAACATTTCCCTACAGTTCTCCAAGTACACCAATGTTGATAGGAAAATACCCACCTACATATGTACCCAAAGAACAAAAGGGAAGTGTTGTCGAAATTTATTGAAATTGAATTCACATTATACACTTACATCCTAAGTGAGATGAAGAGTTAAAAAAATAGCCCCAAATTGGGGACTATCCAAGGTTTACTCCTAATGAGTAAATCTTGGACATGTTTCTAGGTTTAGAAAGTATAGTTTTATATGATCTGAGGTAACAACTTTTTCGTTTATATGCAATACCTTTTACAAAATAGGGTTTTACATCATTGTATTTATGCATTGTGTTATTAGGACATAAATTGGTTTATACTAGCAAGATGTACAAAACCATGCATAACTAACTATTTATGAGGAGCAATATGTATAAAAGTCATGAAATTAATCAAATTGATGAATACTTAAATGCAACTAAGGAATTTTATCTCTTAATAACGATAATCAAGTTAAATGTGCTTTGTTTTGACATTAAATTCAATTAAAAAACAACATAGAGTGTTTCTAAGCATCAAAATCATTATATTTATACATAAATTTCATCATTGTATTTATGCAATATGTTATGGCATCAAAAATTAACCTACTTATAGCTTTGGCGAGATCCTTCAGGCTCCAATAAAGAGCTCATCTAGGTCAGCCTTCGAGCTCCAGCAGTAGCCTCCACAGCAGCCTTCGAGCTCCAACCGCCTGCGACGTCCTCCACAATAGCTTTCAAAGAGCTCCAGTAGCCTCCTTCACACCTTCGCTAGCAGCTCCGGTGGCAGGGCCTTCACTGACGGTGGGGGGAGCAAGGTTTGCTTCTCCGGTGGCGGGAGTAGCTACGATCGGTGGTGGGCTCCGATGGCGTGGTGCGCTTCTCCGACAGTGAGCAAAGCTTCTATGCGGTGGGGTGGACATCGACGACGGGAATCTCCTGAGACCTAGGTACTTGAATAGTCAACGACACAATGAAACAGAGAGTCTGGCTCGTGCGGCCGCGCAGGTGCTATTAAGTAAAGTATCAGCGTCGGTTATTAATAAAAAATGATACCTATGTTCCACAAGCGTCGGTCATCACAAAAAACCAACACCTATGTTCCATCTTAGTCGTCAGTTACAACTAAAAAAACTGACGTCTATCTACATATGCCGACAAAAAAATGTTCTTGAATTACAACTATAGTCGTCAGTTGCCATCTAAAATTGACGCTAATTGGGCAATTTGGGGGGTAAAAAGTTTTTGCGGGGACAACGCGTGAACACACATCGACGTTAGTTATTGTAAGCAAACCGATGACAAAAATGGGGCCGATTTCTGTCTCGCAAAAAATCTTTAGTCGTCGATTATTTGGTAAACAACCGACGTCGTATGTGAAATTTTGGAGGATTTTTTTTGCACTGGAAAAATTGGATTTGTCGTGTGATTTTAGGCTTCAGTTTCTTATTGAGAAACCGATGCAAAATAAAAAGTGATACCCATGTCTAGCCGGTCTTCACATATAGAAGTCGGTTTGTGTTTTCAGCCGACGTTGTAGGGTTTAGGCGTCATTTTTTTGGATACAACTGACGCCTCTAAATGTGACGTTATAAGCTATTTCTGTAGTAGTGTTTGGTTGTGCCACACTCCCATCCCTAGCAATGATAAAAAGAAAATGTGAGTGCAGACACTAGTCAGAGTCAACTCTGATATATAAGTACATAGAACCTTTTTTGAACACATGTCATTTAGTACTTCATTATATAAAAAAATAAAAAGTGCATATGTACAACCTTTTATATATAGTAATAGAAAGGCCAATGCAAATTTAAAAGTAAAAGAAAATTTCTCTTTTGATCCCTCCTATGACCTTACATAATGCCTTCTTAGAATACACATAGATTAATTTGTAATATAGAAAATTAAAAGGAAAAGTTACACCGAAAACCATCTAGGTACTCTCATAAACGTCTTATTATAAATTAAAGACCAATTTATAACTAAAAACATGATTTTTTCCATCAAATATACCTCTCAGATTCTAGCTTAGTATATAATGACTATTACACAATTTATAAAATTAGAAGAAAAACATGTAGGAAAATTCCTCTACAAACTTTCTTATATAGTATATATTTATACAAGTTATTGATAACATCATATCAAATTGGTACCAAGAATATTGTATATTGTTTGTGTAGTAAATGTGTGTCATCATTAGGGTGCAACATAAATCATGATCAAAGGAAGGCTCTTTATGAAAATATTTACAAACACACCTAGATATGTGTATGATAGTGAAAATGAAAATCTATTTAAGCACATATATGACATGTATAAGCAGAGAAGATCTATTAGAATAATATATTCCACAAAATAAACCATTCTAGATAGTATAGAACATACAAAAAACTAAGGTATATTCCCTTATCATGACCTTTGATGCGCACACACTAGCATATGAAAACTGTGATTTATTCCCTATTCCTGAGCATTAATGCACGCAAACCAGACTGACAAAAGTAACCCAAACAACACACCCTTCAATAAATTATGTGCAAGTGCACGAACTTGGGATGTATAGAGGTAGAGGCGAGTAATGGGTTAAATCCACATGGAGAGATGGGGGCACTAGAGCTTATATGTTTATACTAGGTTCCTAAAGCAAAGTGTAGGGCTTTTGAGATTTAAATTTGGGGTACATGTTAATTAAAGTATGGGGGAATATGCAATTGAAGGGGGACAAGAATTAAACATAGATGAACCCTACACAAATTAATATAGTAAACTAAGAAAATATGAAAATTGTTCTAAATAAATCAACTAGAGATAAGAACTTAACATCACTAACAATAGTAGCCCTAACTAGAAACTAAAAGTAACTGTAGCTAAAGAAGGAAAATAGATATGGATAAATAATTAACCAACTAAATCTAACAACCAATCACTACACAAGAACCAAGAATCTAGAAAAAACTAACTAGCGCAAGCATGGAATTAATTAACTAAGAAAGACAAAACAGCTAACACTAGAGCAAGTTCGTGTTTTAAAAAGCAACTAGGAGAGCCTTGGCTGTTTTGGGGTATGCAACTATCAATCATGCTAGGTTCATATTTATGAAAACACATCTATGATTATGCTATCTATTAGAGTAATTGGTTTATTATGTATATGACCCCAAGTATACTTTCCCCGTTAGGGTTTGAGTCTAGTTTTAATTGTTCCCCTCCCTCATATATAGAAATGGGGTTTTATATACTATAATCATTCCATTAGAGTTCATTTTATTTTCTATGTGGCATCAAAGTATCAATCCTAGACCTAATCCTTGAAAGAAAAGGAGTGCTTCCTCCTGGGGTGGTCACTGTCTCTTATAGCTTAGCCTGTCACCAAGAATCTTCCTGACCTCCATGGTCAACTACTTCCCTCTTCTTCTCTACTGATTGAAACTCCACAAAACATCATGACCTCACTCTACTTCAACCATTCTTTATTTTTCTTCTATGCCTATGTAACCTTCTATGACTTTGTTTCTTTTCCCACACTATTTTGGATGTCAGGAAGTAGACAATGATTTACCATACCCTGGGCCTCAATGCTATGATTGTGTCCAACATTCATGGCATATTGAGTGGCATCAGCACATGCATGGATCCCTCATCTAGGATCTATGTTAGGTTGCCGACAACCAACACATACCGGCCACCAGGAAGAACAAGGAGTGGTAATAGAAGATTCCTTTTGTCACTACCAAGGATGAGGAGATCATGTACTCCAAATCCAACTCTAAGGAAAAGTACATGGACCTAACCACCCTCCTCAATCATGCCAAGGATTCCATTGACAACATCGTATGGCATGACAAGTTTGAGGAGAGAAGGGACCTCTATTGGGCTCTACACCAAAGTGGTGCTCAACCTCAAATGTGTGCTTAGACGCTCCTCATGGAGCCATAGTCACAACAACCCCACCCCAGATGCTATCACACCCAACATGTTAGTTGGGCCCTTCTCCTCCTTCATAACTTCTTAAGCCATCCTGATGATCCAACATAAGTTGACCAATGGGATATATCCTTAGCCAAAACCGAACTTAAATATAATATCCATAAAAATGAGCTAAAATATTTTGGATAAGGCTATCTCATAAATACCTGAATATAAACATATATCATAAAACTTCACATGACATCTCGTGTAAATATATTTCATCACATTAGAGTCATTCCAAGAGAGGAGATGATAAGAGCACAAGTGGAAATTTCTATATTAACTTTCTCAAAGTAACATGATATATGTATGTGCAACTACAACATCATAAAAGTGCTAGATCAACTTACAACTCATATTTGTAAGAAAACATCACATAAAACAACCCATCATGTAGCTCATCAACTACCTGGCCATCACTCAGGAAAGTGAGAGTACAGGGACAATCTAGACTTAACTATATTCTTTCTTGTTACATCTTGATCAATACTTTCTTTTCACTACTCAAGTACACCTAAAAGAGATGTGGAAAACCACATGTGATATCCCTGGTCCTAGCGATATGATACAAACAAAGCTAATATCTTGTTAATTATAAGAATACTATGATGAATTTGTTCATATGTAGCTTAATTGATAATTAAATATCACTAAACCATATGCATCAAGTACTGATTCTCGTAACCTAATATGAATACTGAGAAATATGAAATCTCTTCACATGTATGTATAAAAATAAGTAAAAAAAGCTACACCATGCATGTGCCCGAGCCATATGCTTACATATAAAAAGTAGGAAACATATATAATACTTGCAATAAGTAAATAAATATAATTCCAAATTCATGTGATTCATCAATTAAACCCTTAACAGACATACTAAACAAATGAGTTACACATTTTATTATTTCCCTAGGTAGTTTGAGACGTACCACTCAAAACTATTAACCGACCACTATGAAGTCATGATCATCTCCGTAAAAGATCTTAGGATTTCTAGACTCCTAAAGATCTCCCACACCTCAATCAGGGTGAGGGTAAACATGTTGACCTAGAGGTTATACATTTTCCATATTTTGATAATGAATTAACCATTCCATTCATATGTATCTAATATGTGTATTAAAGATTTATTTCAGATGTTAGGTTCAAGAAAAGGATAAAAAATCCAAAGCCCTAGATTGGCTCAGGTTCAAGTCAAAAGAGCTACAAGTGTGCAATTCTAGAAATCTATGTAAACGACCTTAGAACTTTTTTTGTAATCACTTGTAATGATGAATTGACTCATAACCTAGTTGAGAACATTGATTGGGACACTAAACACCAAGTTTTAATCACTTTAGATGCACTTTAGAAAATTGACCACATGCAGTCAATCGGTCAAGTTGCAAACTCGAATGATCTTCCTGGATCAAGTTTCTGAATATAGCATTAGTCAAGTTGTGGTTTCATAGAACTTGACTGATCGAGTACCTGACCGATTCAATCTTCATTGGTCAGTCAAGTTTCCCCAACATAAACTCGACCGATGATTTGAATATCAGCTTTGTCATTTATTCTATCGCCCAAGTTACCTTTTACTGAAACTCGACCGATTGCACTGTACGGAATTTGCAGAAAAAGTGATTGTGACTGTTGGTGTGTGTTTTGAGTGAAAATAGAGTCATTGTTTTGAGCAAAAATGACTATATTTCATATCTAAGTGTCCCACAACTTAAACAGGCACCCTCAACTATAAATAGGACCTCTTGGAGTTCATTCCAAGGCTGCTCATTCATTACAAGCTTGGTCCCAGCCTAGTTGAGAGTGTTCTAACCCTTTGATCCCCTTTCTCTCTCTACCTTCAAGTAAAATTCATGAGTATGAGTGAGATAGGTTCCTTTATAAGAGATCTGCTCCATGTATTTATGTAAAGCTCTCCTCCACCATCTTCCTAACCTATTTCCTATCAAAGAAATGGTTGAAGATCTTCTCCGAGTGAAGGAGAAGAGATTGTTGTTCTTCAAGGTTGAAGAAGGCAAGGTGTTCCAGATCACAAGTGAAGGATATAGTCAAGGCAAGCGCTCAAGAAAGATAGGTAATCCCTTGAAGGCTGAAGACTTGAAGAAGGAGTGGGTAAGTCCATGTTGATGGATGAAGACTCCATGGTTCAAGTGGGTAAGCTCCTTCCATAGGTTGAAGATCTTTTCTTGAGGTACTAAGCCCTTGGATGTGTGGTTGTTGTGTCTTGTAATCTTATGATGGAATATAAGAGTACCAAGGTTGCAAATCTTAGAGATTAACCACCTCTAGGTAGTGGACTGACATTGCTCCTAGTTAGGATGTGGAACCACTCTAAACCACCTTTCCAAATTCTTGATCTTCCTTGTCTCTCATCCTTGCTGTGCTTGCTAGCTAAGACATCAAATTTGATGTTTTTTTAAGTTTCTGTACTTAATAAAATTTGATGGTCTAATCCTTTTTGTGAGAATTGTGATGCTCTATTCACCCCCCTAGAGCCCTTGATCCAACAAGTGGTATCAGAGCAGGTCTTCTCTAAGCTACTTCGACAAGTAGGAGAAGATGGGTGATTTGTCTCTTGGATCCCTCAACTTGGAAGGAAGCTTCTCCATGCGACCTACGATCTTCAACTACACCAACTTCCTCTATTGGAAGAGAATAATGTAGTTCTACCTCCAAGGTGTGAGCTATGAGACGTGGAAGGTGGTGCACCTCAAGTATGAAGATCCGAAGGGGGAAATCTCCACATGGACGGAAGCCCAAATGAAGCAAGCTCAACTCAATGCCAAAGCTGTGAGCATCATCTATGTACCCCTCACCCCATCCGAGTTCAACCGGATCTCCTCTTGGGACATCGCACATGAGATTTGGAACAAGCTTTGTGTCACCTATGAAGGAACAAAGCAAGTGAAGGAAGCCAAGATCTACATTCTTGGTGGGCTACTTGAGAACTTCAAGATGGGTAAGAATGAGAGAGTGACTGATATGTACACTAGGCTCAATGTGATCATCAATGGATTGGCAACCCTTGGGAGTGTGATGGAAAAAGGCACTATCAACTCTAAGATCTTGAGATCTCTTCCAAAGAGATGGGATCCCAAGGTTACATCCATTGAAGATGTGTATAAGCTAAGTGAGTTGTTAACCGAGGAGCTGGTTGGTAACCTTCAAGCCCACAAACCTAGGCTTGATAAGTAAGAAGAAGAAGAAAAGAGAGAAGAGAAGGAGTCCAAGAAGATTAAGGACACTTCAAAGCTCAAATTGAAGAGATGGTTCAACAGCAACAACTTGCTCTCAAATCCCCTACTCCTTACTCAAGTGAAGATGAAGGACCTAATGAGCATGAAGCAAACTAATCCAAGGACAAGCACTTCAAGGGGAAGCCTTCTTCATCAACTCCGAGATGCTATGAGTGTGGCCGAAAAGGCCATTACAAGAGTGACTGCCCAAAGGCCAAGAAGAGCCATCACAAGAGCACCCACAAGAAAGACAAGGAGTACAAGAGAGAAGGCAAGTACATGAGGAAAGAAAAGAAAGAAAGAAGATCCAAAGATGCAGCTTGGGAGGAGTCTTCCTCAAGCTCCTCAAGCTCGAAAGATGGAGAATGCCACCTTGCCCTCATGGCCTCTACTATTGAAGATGTAGGTGAGGTTAGTGAGGTAAGTAATGTCAATTTGCATGAGCTATCTAAGGAAACTCTTATTGATATGCTAAATGATTGTCGGTCATCCTTTACTAAATGCAAATCTAAAAGGAAAAGATTAGGCAAGATAGTACATGATCTTTATGCTAAAATTGAGATTTTTGATAAAAATAAAAAACTTTTCCTTGATAGCATATATTATTTGCAAGGGAAATTTCTTGACCTTGAGCTTCAACATAATGGAGTAGAGGTTGAGAATGGGGTCTATCTTAAGACTATTGCAGATATTAAGGAAGACAACCAAAGATGTCAAGATGAGTTAGATATTCTTAAAATTGAAAATATAGAACTAACTCTCATTGATGATGCTAGGAAGCAAGAGATTCATGTTTATCAAAAGGAAATTTTGTTGCTTAAATCTAAAAATGCCAAGTTACATGCTCAAGTTAATGATCTATCTTCTAGAGCTATTTTGCAAAGTAATAAAGTTTCTAGCATAGCTTTAGAATGTGATTTCTTTCATACTAAAGCCCTCTGTTTAGAGGCCGATCTATTGCATGCTAGAGATGATCTTGCTAGTCTATCTACTACTGTTATTAACCTTAGTGATGATAATGCCAAGTTAAGATCTTCTTTGCAAAAGTTTCTTAATGGAAAGAAATCCCTCAATGATGTCCTAGAACACTCTACCAAACAAATTGGTACTAGTGGGTTTGTATATGATGGGACTGATCCCAAAGGAAAGAGAAAGAGAAAGAACAAGGGTAAGAAGAAGTGTGTGGAACCTCCCATCTTCCATGGAGAGTCTTCCAGCTCTAAGAACCCTATGGTATGTATTCATTATAAATGTGATGATCATTACTCTACTTATTGTCCTTACAAGCCCAAGGGGACCAACCCAAAGATGAAATGGGTCCCTAAGCTAACCCCAGATCCCAAAGTTTGAGTTGGATACTGACATCCTTCTTTCTTGCAGGATAAAAAGAGATGGATTGTTGATAATGGCTGCTCAAAACATATGACAGGTGAATTCAGCCATTTCAACAAATTCATGAAAAAGAAAGGAGGATCGGTGACCTTCGGGGACAACATGAAGGGTAAGGTCATAGGTGAGGGTGATGTAGGCAATGAGCTATGCATCAAGAATGTTTTACTTGTTGATGGCCTACATCACTATTTGATTAGTGTAAGCCAACTGTGTGATAATGGATATCTTGTGTTGTTTACATCTTTAGAATGTTTGCTTCTATATTCCCTCACTTACAATGTCATATATAAGGGAACTAGAAATGGTAATTTGTATGTTATTGTTCTTGATGCTCTTAAGCCCGAACTTGATAGATGCTTGGTAGTGGATAAAAATGATATTTCTCTTTGGCAACGTCGTTTGGGTCATGTAAATATGCATTAAATGAAGAAGTTGAGCAAAAAGGATTTGGTTTGAGGACTTACCAAATTGGATTTTGAAAAGGATGAGGAATGCCAACCTTGTACACAAGGCAAACAAACCAAATCCTCCTTAAAATCCAAAGGAGTCATGAGTACCAAAAGAGCTCTTGAGCTTCTTCATATTGATCTATCGAACCAATGAGAACGCAAATGCTTCGTGGTTCCAAGTATTGTCTTGTTATTATTGATGGTTTCTCTCGACATACTTGGAGCTTCTTTCTCATTTTGAAAAGTGATACTCTTGATGTTTCCTCAAGTTTTTGAAAATGGGTTGAAAATGAAGCTTCTTTCCGGATTGTTTCTATCCACAGTGACCATGGGGGAGAATTTGAAAATGATCCTTTTAAGCATTTTTGTGAAAAATCTGGTTACTCGCACAATTTCTCTTCTCCTCGTACGCCTCAACAAAATGGGGTAGTAGAGAGGAAGAACATGTCGCTTCAAGAGATGGTGAGGAAAATGCTTCTTGAATATGACATTCCTAAGAAGTTTTGGGCCAAAGCCGTTAGTACCCCCTGTTTTGTGCAGAACTGAGTTTTTACACATCCTTCTTTAAAGAAAACCCCCTATGAGCTATGACATGGTAGAAAGCCATCCATTGATTTCTTTCATGTTTTCAGATGTCCTTGTTTTGGTTTAAACATGAAGGATTCTCTCGACAAGTTTGATCTGAAATCTTACAAAACTTTCTTCCTAGGCTATAGCACTAAAAGCAGGGCTTATTGATGTTTCAATATTGAATTGTCTAAAATTGAAGAATCTATTAATGTTAAGTTTATTGAAACTAACCCTGTTGATAATGATGTTACAGATGACTTGATTCCTATCTTGAAAGACCTCAACATAGACAACAAAGGTAAGTAGGTGATAGAAGCAGAAGATGAAGAAAAGAAGGATCCCGCTCCTCATTTTACAAAGAATCATCCTAAAGAGCTGATCATTGGAAACCCATTTGAGAGAGTGAATACACAAGCTTCCTACAACAAAGAATAAGTAGACAGTGCCTTCATTTCACAGCTGGAGCCAAAGAACATCAAAGAAGCTCTTGGTGATGATGAGTGGATCCTAGCCATGCAAGAGGAATTAGAGTAATTTGAGAAGAATCGTGTGTGGACTATAGTGACAAGACCAAGTGATAGAAAAATCATTGGCACCAAGTGGGTCTACCGCAACAAGCTTGATGAACAAGGCAAAGTGGTAAGGAACAAAGCAAGGTTAGTGGCAGAAGTTTACAATCAACAGGAAGGTATTGACTTTGATGAAACTTATGCTCCTGTCGCTAGACTTGAATCCATTAGAATGCTACTTGCTTTTGCTAGTTACAAAAATTTCCTGTTATAACAAATGGATGTTAAAAGTTTGTTTTTGAATGGTACAATCGAGGAGGAAGTATTTGTTGCTCAACCTCTGGGCTTTGAAAATGACAAGTTACCCAATCATGTTTATTTGTTGCAAAAAGCTCTCTATGGACTCAAACAAGCACCTCGAGCTTGGTATGAGAAATTAAAGAACTTTTTGTTAGATAATGGGTATGTCATGGGCAAAGTTGAATCTACCTTATTTCTAAAACACACTTCTAGCAATTTTCTTATAATTCAAATTTATGTTGATGATATCATTTTTGGCAGGACTGATCTTGATCTTTGCAAGGAGTTTAGTTCTCTTATGTAGAGTGAGTTCAAGATGAGCATGATGGGTGAGTTGACTTTCTTCCTCGGCTTTCAAATCAAGAAAACAAAAGAAGGAAACTTCATCAACTAAGGCAAGTACACCAATGAACTACTCAAACACTTTAGGATGGAGAACATGAAGCCGGTGGATACATCCATGTCCAATACTACCAAACTTGATAGAGATGAAGAAGGTGAGAAGGTAGATGAGAAGCTCTATAGAGGTATGATTGGAAGTTTACTTTATTTAACTTCCTCTAGACCTGATATTATGTTTAGTGTTGGCTTATGTTCTCGCTTTCAATCTAGCCCTAGGAAATCACATCTTATTGTCGTTAAGAGGATTTTGAGGTACTTAGCAAAAACTCAAAATTTTGGACTATGGTATCCTAAGTCAAGGGACTTTACTTTTATGGCATATAGTGATACAGATTAGACGTGTTGTTTGGTTTATAGAAAGTGCACAAGTGGCACTTGCTTCCTTCTAGGACCATGCTTGGTGTCTTAGTTTTCCAAGAAATAGAGCACCGTGGCATTATCAACTACCGAGGCTAAATACATTACAGCCGGGAGTTGTTGTGCCCAGGTCCTATGAATGAAGCAAATGCTCCAAGACTTTAACATACATTTTGATGCTTCTCCTATCTATTGTGATAATACTAGTGCAATCAATCTCTCTTATAATCCTATATTGCATAGTAGATCTAAACATATAGAGGTTCGCCATCATTTTCTTCGTGATCACATTGCCAAGAAGGATATCTATATCACACATGTGGATCCTAAAAATTAGTTGGCAGACATTTTCACTAAACCTCTAGCTAGAGACCAATTTAACTTTATTAGATCTAAACTGCTCATTGTTGCTTTGGATGATATTGATATGTGATCTAGCTAGTTGTTTCTATCCTATATGTTGTGCTCATGCTTTCCTCACCTTGCTTGCCTATATATGCTTAAAATGTGCTCAACTTGCTTGTTGACATGCTTAGTTTCACTTGTTTTTGGGTTTTCTCTACTTTCTTGGTTTTATCGCAAAATTGTACCCAATGATGAGTGATGTGTGCCTAAGTATGTTCAATGTACATAATAGACTCGAAAAATGAATTTAATCAGCATATATATGGCTAGAAATTAAGTATGAGGGTTTTAGGTCAGGTGGACCATCGGTCGAGTTTCCCCCAGGACAAACTCGATCGATCAGTAGCTGAGAGTTGTTCTTTAGAGGGCCAATCGGTCGAGTTTCTGACTCTCAGAACTCGACCGATTTGCGGGCTGAAGAAAATTTAAGTTAGGTTTGGCTGACTATTATCCCTCTCAACTAGAGAATAGATGACCGAATCCTCTCCTTCTAGCCCTAAGCTCTCACCCCCAGCCCTAAACATCCCTATCCTAGCCCTTTCCTGACCTAGATAGCTTGACCTAGACCTCCCCGATTGCTCCCAGGTGGTGTTTGGACGACTTTGTGGTTTGCTTTGTGCGTTTGTTCATTTCTCTTTCTCTTTTTCACCTCCATAGTTTCCCAAAGGAGAAAACGGCCTACCCCAAGCAATGCACCTTCGTCCTCTTTGTCTAATTGCTTGATTCCTTTCGACGATACCTCTTTTATATCGATTGAGGTTGTTAATAAGTATAAGGACCTTCTTCCTAGGAGTCCTTTCTCGTTTCACGCCTTATTTGAGCCTAGTCCTAGGCATCAAGTGGTTATAGATCAAGTTGCTAGGTTTCTTGCCGTCCACCATCTTTCCGCCCTGGCTGTCGAACGTGATTGCTTTAATGATTCCATGTCAAACACTAAAGAAGTTCACAAGTTCTACACTAATTTGCATTGGAACTATGACTCCCTCATTCCCCCGCCGAATAGTCAAGTAATCCTCACATCGATGATCGCCGGTAAGCGATTCCAAATCTCTAAGGATATATTAAATGTCTTCTTTTCCGGGGATGAGGAAAATGATACTTGGCGCAAGGATTATGGAGAGTATTTTGATCTTCTAGACCCGGAAGGTTTCTACAAGCAAAAGGAATTGACTCTCCTTGATATTCATTGTTACTTGAAGAAACCTGACGTTCCCTATAAGAAGAAGTCAACCCTACCTTCATCCTCCCTTGACCTTAGGAAGCACATTCTGGCTTTAGTGGTCAACTGCAACATCCATCCAAAGAAAAATCAAACAGATATTGCAGAGAACACTGCTGTCATTATGTATTGCCCGTTAGAGAACATCGATGTCAAGTGGGCCAGATACATTCTACATCACATGACCTTCTTTGACACTGGAAAGAACACCAAAGGCACCCACCCTCCCTACCCGACTGTGATTTGTGGTTTATTCCAGTTCGCCACTGAGAAATCCCTCTTTTCTGACTTCCATTACAAAGTAGCCAGAAAGGGTGTTTGTATCAGTGAGACCACAATTCAAAAGTTTGTACCTGTATTTGCCTCCTCTTCCCTGGTGCTTCTCCCTCTGCCTCAACCTCTGCAACCCCTTCCTCCTCAACCCGAGCTCCACCTCCTCAGCCTCCTCCTAGACCTAGCTGTGCTTCGTTCCGTGTATCAAATGAAACCCTTACACTACAACAAAAATGCCCATTAGTGGCATTTAATCTAGTGGCTTTTATAAAAAAATGCCACTATCTATATAATGTACATGCATTTTTAATTAAAATGCCACTAAACCACCTATTATAGAGTTTATAAAAAAGACTTAACATTAAAGGCATTCTTATATTTAATTAGTGGCAATTTTAAATTGCCAAACCAAATGACGAAGTAGCTGTAATATTATCTATCTGAAAATTTCATTTCACTTCTCCCGCTTTTCCTTCACACGCTCCCACCTAATAGCTAGTATCATGGTGACTGTAGCGATTGATCTCCCCAATTCCTCATCGATATTCTTTCAAAACTGACAACGCGTGGAGGAGATATAGCCTCCTAGTGGATCATCGCTCGCCCTAACAGTGTCTTGGAGGATCGCACGCATCGACTGACTGGTGGCGGTGCGTTGATCGCAGTTTGGAGGATCTCTTTCGACTACTGGCCAGTGAAGTGCCACACTGCCGGCACTGAGGAAGCCAGGAGTCTACTTTGCCGGCTTCGAGGAAGCCAATTCATCCACATTGCTACATTGGCACCAGGTGATTAGTCCCAACCACATTACAAATAGATTCTCTTCCCCAACCATTATCACCATCACAATCGACTTCTCTGTATTGATTCACACTAGTAGAGGAAGAACCGTCTCTGTAAGATATATTCCTATCTCTACAATTTTCTTGCCCCTCCCTTAATTTTGCTATATTCTTGCTTTATTTTGGATTGATTTCAGTTTCACATTGAAAAATTGTATGTCGATGTATTACATGTTTAAATTCTCTTATTCGATCAAGATCTGGGCTGAAGCTAGAGTTCCTGGTTTACTCGTTATTCCTAATTCCATGACTGACTTGGTTAATTGCACTAGCAAGGAGAATCATTGTTTGGCAATATTGTGCATCCTATACTGGTTATGGAGGGAGAGGAATAATAGAGTTCATGAGAATGTGGAGATGTAATCATGGGTTTGGTGATGGGTATCTAATCACCACTTTCTTTAGTGGTCTAACTCTTACAAACAGACTATCCATCAATGTAGATTTTGATATCAAGGAGGAAATGACAACAAAGATAAGGTCAGAATTAACTCAAGAATTGTAGCCAACGTCAACTTCAATAGTTATAAACATATGATAGAAAAGTATCCAAATAATCAAATCTCATTACTTCCATTAATTTAGGGGACTAAGACTTAAAGAAGTATAGGATAATGGAAATTTGATCGTGGCCATTACAACTGAGTCGATGTTTTAGTTGCAACCAGTACACCTCTAAGACACATGGATTTTAATGAGGCCAAGAATCACTAATATTTATGCATAACAACTTCCAACAAAGTACAAATTAAGATTTTATAATCTTTGGAATGGTTTTGAGACGTGGAACCTCCCTGATATTAGACCTGGTATGCCATCCTGATTCCCATGTTCTAATTAGAAGCTAATTTTAAATGAAGTGTAATTATTCATGGTTATGGTATATACATGAAATTAGGTTTGATTAGGGTTAGCTATTTTTAGTATACATTGTGATATGTCATTACCCACACCAATTTTCTTCTATGTTTTTAGATTAGTGTATATAAATAGGTTATGAAACAATGTCATTTTATTTCTATATGTTTCCCTTTAATATACGTGAGAAATCTAATATGTTCTCAAAAGCACAAAGGCCAGGAATGATTAAGCATCTCATCTTCATCACAGCTAATTTCTATACCAAAATACATGGGTTGATCCACTTATATAGTAGAAACTATACTTAAAATGAAATTTCTAAAAAGTAGGGGCTTACTGAGCATCATTGACTTCTAAAGGGGGGGGGCTAGTCTGAAGATGATACAACTAAGAAATAGCAAACAAAAATACACCATTTCACTTCACCATGAATTGGTTACATGTGAGCACAATTATATTATGTTCATTCGATTCCCCTGTCAAAGGGGGGGCGGTTGCTCCTCTTGTCATATTCTGTTCATTCTGATTTTGGACTTTTGGATGCTATGCTTCTATTCTTATGCTTGATCAAGGTTCAGTACTTTTCTCCCACCTCTTGTTAGGCTCTACTGGTTGAAGCTTCTGTTGGTTTTGATTGGAAGGTCTTGTATGCTATTTTCTTTTGAATCCTTTTTTCTGATGTGGTTTTGAGTGATGTTCTACTTTTTTCTTCTGTTGGTTATCGCTGGATGAAGGATATGTGATCTGTCCTTGGGTTGGTTTGTCTTTTCCCTATTTGATGTCAACCAAGGATGGGATTCTATGCTGGCTCTTGCCTATGGAAGTGCTTGAAATGGCTCCGTATCATTCTCCTTTTTTAAGGCTCTTTTGGGATTCTTTGAAATGATATTCCTATCCTTTGAAAATAGGAGTTTCTGCCGACAAAAAAAGGAATATAGCCATGATTGAGTACCATGTTATGAAGAACATACACCTTGGTGTTCAGCTTCATATAAGGGAGGGTATCTTTGGTATTTGTTTGTATATATTCCTACTTTCTGGCTGTATATGTTCTAAAGGTTTCTAGTAGGTGAGCTTGTAGAAGATGAGGTTGTAGGTTTGGAAACCATGTTGGTGGTTTTGAGGTTTACGAATTCTCCTTTGATACTGGTGGATAGGACCCAGGCTCTTGTTCATTTTCTGATTCAGTTCAAAATGATTAGAATGTGCCTGGGTCCTTATTATAAGTATGTTCTTTTATCCTTTTAAAAAGTATTTCAAACATTGTATCATGTACTCATAAAACTAAAGTGGCAGGAATCTATCCCATTTACATATAGTTCAGAGAATAATAACCTCACATAACTCATTTAGAAAATTTGCAATTTTTAGAGGAATCCTTCTTGTAACTCATTTAGAAAATTTACAATTTTTAGATGAATCCTTCTTGTCATAAAATTTGTGGTACTATCAAAATAATAAGATGATAAGATATCTTGTAGTAGTGTTTTGATAAACACAGAAGTAAAAGACTGTAGTAAAAATTTGGAAAGACACCAGTAACCTCTTTAAATAGGTCTCACACCTTCTATAGTAGTGCATCGATACTCCAAATTAAATAGGTCTCACACATGTACAAAATAAGCCAGACACCATTTAACCTCTTTGATAATCTAAAATATGAGTGTTGATTCAAAAAATAGATAATAAGTGTCATCTCATTGTATGAAATACTAAGATACATCAAATTATAGAAAATACTAGTTACTTCATTGAAATTCTCAAAGAAGGATTAGTGAGCATTGGACCAATTGCAAAGATATAGCCTCTATATAGGACATGCTCTCCTCTATTAGATTTCTTTTCAAGCTATCATGTCTACCACAATAAAGTTGGTTATGACAAGCAATAAAAGGTTAACTGATGTTATACAACTTTTTCTGAAAATATATAACATCGTTATATGTACTTACAATTTGTTAATACTAATATTATGAAGTCTCTGTCCACCCACAACAGTCACTATGAACTGGGCCTCTATGCCAATGTTAACATTCCCTATTGAAGAATAATTGGACATCATCCTAGATGATCATTCCTTAAACCAACTAGCCATACCCAAACATTGGCGTTTTCTAAAAGGAAGACACTACAGGCCTGGTGAAGTGACCCTAAATTTTGGCAATTATTCACATGTTATCAAGGTTGAGTATGATTTGGCGGGAAATCTTGTATCAAAACCCGTTTGGCTTGACTAGATTAGAAAGATGCTAGTGGGACGTAGCGACAAGCTTTTTCTCCATCTAGTTGGCCATAATACCATCAAAGTTTGGATAACCAACATCAACTGTGAGACCCCCGATCATCTACGGTGGTATGAGCGCACGATGGAGGATATAAGCTCATACAAATATGATGATGAGGCCCCTGTAAGTTCAGATTTGTCTAAATATAGTGAGGAGCTCCGCGACACAGCACAATCATCAAAAAGACCACTGTAGGTCCAATTAACAAATATAATTGTCAAGAAAAAAAAAATTGTGTTTACACTTTTTGTCTGAAAGCAATCAATCCTCATAGCTGCTTTCTTTTTTGAACTTCAGGAGAAGATCTCCACAATGATAAGTCCTCAAAGTTACTGATGCGGACCATGTTGGTGTAGTATTTAGTTGTCTATCTATCTAGACTTGTCTGTATTAATAGTTATTTTAATTATGCGCATGTTTAGGGGTACACCAACCCCTTTGTTTAGTTACTATTTAGGGGTACACCCCTGTGTGTGGATGTAAAAAGAGATTAATGAATGGAACTGAAAGTTTCTACATGAATGCTTATAACTGAAGTGTGTGTTCCCATGAATGTTCCGAATTCACAAATCCATCCTATCTAACGACACATTCAAAACCAAACAACAAAAAGAAATATGCATATCCTATTATGTTACAAATTACTGATAAATTTCATTATAAATGTTCTTTTATCCTTATTATAACTATGTTATTTTATCCTTATTATAAGTATTTCAAAAAATGCTTGGGCGCCCGCCTAGTTGGATAGACTCACGTGAACTTCATTTGCATGATTACATTAGTATTTTTTAATATGACATACTTACTCATATGTTATATGTTTTACAATTTTTATAGAATGGATAAGTCTTGGATAGCAGAGGATGACCGAACGAGCAGTAAATACTTATGTGGAGTATCAAAATTTTTGGATTTCATCTTTGAACACTCATCGATTGGAGACAAGATTGTATTCCCATGTAGAAAGTGTGCTAATGTATACTAGGTCACCAGAAAGACTGCATTGAGCCATCTACTGTGGCATGGCTTCTTACCAAGCTATATTTCTTGGGCTTTTCATGGTGAAGATGTCGATGTTCAAATGGATGCTCCTACTGATCAGGGAGATTTCCTTAATGCTGAAAATTTACAAGATATGTTGCATGACACTTTTCTGAGTTTTATTGAAGATGGAAATACAGAAGGAGTGGAGCCATCTAGTGATAAACATTTCAATACTAAATTTTTTATATCTTGTTAAAGGATTCTGAGATAGAATTATATCCAGGGTGTAAGAAATACAACAAACTTGCTTACATCCTAGAATTCTATCATCTGGTTTGTCTTAATGGCTTGAGTAAGAAGGCATCATCTATGTTTCTTACGTTCTTTAAGAAGATGCTACCAGAAGGAGAACAATTACCTAATTCATTTTATGAGCTAAAAAAGATGATTACGGGGTTGGGCTTAGATTATGTGAAGATTCATGTTTGTCCAAATGATTGCATGTTGTTTTGGAAGGATTCTGCTGATAAAGATGTCTGTGATACATGTGGAGCTTCAAGATGGAAACCGATTACAATCCCAAATGATGATGACGAGCTTGCAAAAAAACCCAAGAGAATACCTATCAAAGTGCTCAGACACTTTCCACTTATACCCCACCTAATGCGTTTTTTCATGTCATAAAAAACCTCTTCCTTCATGAGGTAGCATGCATAAGAATATGAAAAATATGACAAGTTAAGACACCCGGTTGATTCACCTGCATGGAAAACATTTGATGTGATGCATCTAGAATTTGCTGCAGATGCTAGAAACATTTGATTGGAACTTGCAAATGATGGATTTAATCCTTTTGGGACAATGAGTACTTCTTACAGTACATGGCCTGTTGTGATTATTCCATTTAATTTACCTCCTTGGTTGTGCATGAAGCAACCATATTTTATGTTGTCCTACTCATTCCTGGACCAGCTTCACATGAAAATATAGATGTGTACTTGCATCCATTGATTGATGAGTTGAAAGAACCATGGGATACTAGTGTACATACATATGACACTGGAACCAAGGAATTCTTTCTGATGTGTGCTTATTTATTATGGACTGTTAGTGATTTTCTAGGATATGCACATCTATCTGGTTGGAGTAATAAAGGCTACAAAGCATGTCTCTATTGTAATAAAGATACTATCTCACATTGGTTGCCACATAGCCGTAACGTTTGCTAAGAGGACACCGTAGGGTTTTGCCAACTAGCCATAGATTCCGAAAAGAAGCAAAGGCATTTGACGGTGAGAAAGAATTTAGGTGTCCACCTAAACTCCTTCTGGAGCTCAAATCTTATCACAATTGGAGGACGGAAGAACTATAATTGGTAAGAAAAGGCCAAGAGGTAAGGATTCAACACACATTTGGGAAAGGAAAAGCATATTTTTTGAGCTACCATATTGGAAAACTAACATTGTAAGGCACAATATCGATGTCATGCACATTGAGAAGAATATATGTGAGAGTATTGTTGGATCATTGCTAGGTTTGAAGGATAAAAGTAAGGACAACTTGAATGCAAGGAAGGATTTGGAGGATATGGGAATCAGATTTCCGCTTCATCCAAAAACTGTTGGTAAATATACCATCCTACCTCCAGCTTGCTATACAATGAAGAAAAGATGAAAAAATATTATTTTGCAACATCCTAAAATCTATCAAAGTTCCAGACGGGTATGCGTCTAATATATCTAGATCTACATGGCCAAAGGATCAAAAGATGCTACCAATGAAAAGTCACGATTACCACGTGCTAATGCAACAACTTTTACCATTAGCTGTCACTGTGTCCTTGCCCAGTAAGAATGCTAAGTCATGTATTATTAATCTTTGTCACTATTTTCAAAGGTTGTGCACTAAAGTCATAGATCCAAATGATTTTTTTGCATTGGAAAATGCAATAGCTATGACACTTTGTGAGATGGAGAAGATATTCCCTCCATGTTTTTTTGACATAATGGTGCATCTATCAGTCCATCTCTCTTATGAAGCTAAGATAGTCGGCCTTGTTCAATATCGTTGGATGTATCCAATTGAAAGGTAACATTTCATACGTCGTGATGACTTTACCTATTGGAATGTAATTTGTCATAATATTTTCGTCAACTTTGTTATCAGGTATCTGATGACCCTAAAAGGATATGTTCGTAATAAAAGATATCCAGAACGATCAATAGCAGAAGGATATATAGCTGAAGAGTGTCTAACTTTTTTCTCAAGATACTTGGATGGAGTTGAAACAAAATTAAATCGACCAAATAGAAACAATACTGACAAAGCAAATTTGGAAAACGAGCCAACACTTGACAGTGATGATTGGTCTATTTTCTCGACAGTAGGTCGTTGTATTGGTAAAATGGTAACATGTGTCTTGGATGAACATACATTGAAACAATACCATAAGTATGCACTATTCAATTGTGAAGCAATTGAACCCTACATTAAGTAAGTTAGTGTCAACTGTCTTCTATTAATAAAATGCTATAACATATTCCAATAACATATTGCACATATTTTGTATTCAGGATGTACTATGATATCATTAGGAAAAAACATCCTCAGAAGTCCTTAAAGGAGGTTCAAAGAATACATAGTAACTCATTTGATGGATGGTTTAAGGAACATGTAAGTTTAGTTGTGGTAATTAAATTAGTTATGCTTCATGAATAAAGTCTAACAAACTTTTCTTTTGTTAGATTGCGACACTCCTAAGAACAGATATGGTGGATGATAAAATCAAGTTTCTTTCTCAAGGTCCACATCAACTGGCCATTAAGTACAAGGGCTATGTTGTCAATGGTCACAAATTTCATACCAAGGCAAAAGATGAAAATTGAACAACACAAAATAGTGGAGTCTTTCTGGTAGCTAAGACTGATTATTATTCTAAAACCACTGACCGCAATCCAATTACTAGAGATGTTACCTACTATGGTGTTTTGAAGGATGTTATTGTGCTCAATTATTATGAACACTTTAAGGTGACATTATTTAAGTGTGATTGGGTGGACATCTACTCAACGAGGGGAATCAAGCATGATGAACATGGGTTGACTCTTATTAATTTGATATGCCTTCAAACTACATGAGAACCGTTTATAGTGGCATCTCAAGTTGGACAAGTATTTTATGTAGAAGATGTCACTGCAAAAGGGTGGCATTTTGCTGTAAAGATTGCCCCACGGGATATGTTCAACATGGAATAACAATCTTGTATTGAGAATGTCAAAGCTTATGTGCAAGGTGAAACTCGAGATGGGCCATCAATGACATCAGAGGATGAAGATATTGATTGTGATATAGTTAGATTGGATATGGAAGGAATTATTGTTGCTAGTTCAACAACTAAAAAAGACCAATCCCGAATTCAGCAGGATGATGAAAGTGTATCTCAAAGTGATGATGATGACTGTTTTGAATGAGAAGATTACAAAATAGCACCCAATGTTTCTTTTTGTTTGTCATTAATATTTGACTTAAATAAGCCTTTTTTGGCTCAATGTATCTCTTTAACTTTCTGTCTCACATTGTGCTCTAGCTAGGTGTATGCATTTCACATGTCTGACATTATTCTTATTCATGTTTATCCTTATCTCTACTGTTGTTTATAATTATATTTGATTAAATATATGTGTTTCATTTTTAAATATTATTAATAAAATTGTTATTATGTGGTTCAATATTTTTCTAAATGTCTTCATTTTTATGTGACTTGATATACTCAGGATGAGAGAACAGTACAGTGACAACTGCCATAACATGATAACCACAAACAATGATAAGAACAATAACAATGACTCTTGTACGGCGAATCATTTATCTAGCATTACTCGACATGGTTGTTGGCAATCTTTGAACATGTAATCCTCAAATTGCTCCAAAATTTTTTTAGCTTCCCTTCCAACTAAAATTCGTAATGATAGAGCAAACAAATTCAATAAAACTACTGCTGACTCTACAAAAAATTCCCAATCAGCCACGTCTCCCCAAGACTCTAATATGGTTGGTGGTTCGAAATCCTCTCAAACATGCACAACTTAAAAGGAGATGGGAACAAGGTTCCAAAATGAGCACAACAAAGAAAGTGGCGATAAAATTACAAGATCAAGAAATTCACAGCTACCCCGTAATGTCAATGCTTCCATGTCTATTCATTCAAGAATTGTCGAGAATAGAGCTTCCAGTAACCAAAATACCAATGTATTTCCTGATAACATGGACCAAAATGACATCTCTGATCACCATGTTGAGTCATTGAATGTTACAACAACACCTTCTGATGGGCTAGGTAATCATTTCATTCATATCATTGTATTTATAGTGCTGCATTTAATGATATATAATTTTGCATATATATATTTTATCCTTTATGAATGAATGCTTAGGTCAAAAACATCGAGCAAACAAATTCAATAAAACTGCTGCTAGCTCTGCAAAAAATGTCCAATCAGCCACGTCTCCCTAAGACTCTAATATGGTTGGTGGTTCGAAATCCTCTCAAACATGCACAACTGAAAAGGAGATGGGATCAAGGTTCCAAAATCAACACAACAAAGAAAGTGGCGATAAAGTTGCAAGATCAAGAAATTCATAGCTACCCCGTGTGCCTGATGTTAATGCTTCCGTGTCTATTCATTCAAGAATTGTAGAGAATAGAGCTGCCAGTAACCAAAATATCAATGTATTTCCTGATAACATGGACCAAAATGGCATCTCGGATCACCATGTTGAGTCATTGAATGTTACAAAAACACCTTCTGATGGGCAAGGTAATCATTTCATTCATATCATTGTATTTATAGTGCTGCATTTAATGATATATAATTTTTCATATATATATATATATATTATCCTTTATGAATGAATGCTTAGGTCAAAAACATCAAGAACATGGCCGAACATAATGTTTGAAAGTTTGGAAAAGAAAGCCCGACGATCCAATTCCCATTCAGAAAAATCAATTTGGATAACCAGTAGGTGAAAACCAATGTCACTTATCAAGTTTTCTGACAACCATTGCAAGAGATCCCAATCTTTGTCCACTAAACTATGAGGACTGGAGAAAATTTCCAGCAAATAAAAAAGATTCTATATGGAATTTTGTGAAGGTATATTATTAAATTTTAATTTTAAATGGTTAAATGAAGCTTCTAATTGATATCCTTTATGTCGGTAGAGTAAATTCACAATGGATTCAGATCTGAAGGAGTGGACAATGAAGAGTCTAAGAAAGAAATGGAAGGACCACAAATGGGAGTTAAGGAGACTATACTTCCTAGAAGATAGTCCATTCGAACAATAGCTTGAACAAGTTGTTCCCCGCGTGGACAAGTCACATTGGAAATTTCTTGTCGATTATTGGAGGAGTAATAAAGGAAATGTAATATTATTTTTTCTATTCATTGATACTTATAGTACCGCATAGATAATTACTATGCACAATACTGCAATGTTTTCCACAGAGGAAGTCTATAACTAACAAGACAAGCAGAAAATTTCAAAATGTTAGCCACACAACAGGAACCAAGTCGTTTGCATGTCTGAAATATGATGTAAGTTAGTAATTTTTGTGATCCATTTAGACAATTTGATGGCATCCGTTTATTTGATGTTTACAATAACCTTGTTTAAATGATAAAGATGGAGAAGGAAATAGGAGGAGAAGTGGATCCCATAATGTTTTTTTGATAAAAGTCATCATAAAAAAGATGGGAGCATAGTTGATGTTGAATCCGCCAAAATTTTGGTACAACACATAATATCCTATAGTATTATGTTACATATACTAATTTCATAGAGGTATATATTTGGTATAAATTACATCTCGTATGATTTTTTGTATGTAGGAAAAATTTTCTGAGGTAGGAGAAGAGCTACGAAGAAAACAACCTGATGTTACTTCAGATGAAATTTATAGGCATGTTATGGGAGAACAGAGACTAGGATATGTTCATGGTTATGGACTTGGACCATCACCTTCTGATATCTGGGGCAAGAACCGTAAATCCCGAGAAGCTGAAGAAGCGCAAAGGAAGCATTTCCAAGATAAGCTTGAAGAACAATAGTTGGAATTTGATGCAAAACTTCAAGAATAAAAGGATGAATTCAACCAAAAATTAGAGGAGTTACTTGCCTTAACTATATCACGAAACAGTCAAGCACAACATGTTGGCACTGCCCAAGTATGAATACATGTTATACAAGATGTGTGGTATCAATTATTTTCCATGTTGACATTTATGGACTTATGACAAAAATAAAATATTTGTGCAGACAAACTTATCAATGCAAACTCCACTCCATATAAGACATTCATCATTTAAGAAGGGACAATTATGTTTGTATTACTCTAAATTGCACTTCATTTTATGTTTATATGAATTTGTTATGTAAACTGTATTTTGTTTCTAGGATGTGTATCTACTGAGTTTTACAGATCCAGATGCTAGAATTGCATTCAGTCGAGTCTCTGAGGTTGACCCCATGAAAAGGGTGGGAGGTGCAATTTTAGGCTCATCATTTGTTGCTATTTTTGTAGAGGTTGCTTTGTTGGGCAACGATCCTCTAGTTATACCTTATGATCAATATCAATCTATTGATGATGTTGTTGGCAACGTCATAGCATGGCCGAAAACACATATGTTGCCAAGGTGAGCATAAAGTATTGCTTATACTATTATATAATTGAAAACAAAAATAGTATCTAAAGTCGTTTCTATTTGTTGCAGGACATGAAGTTTATATTTAATTGCATTCTTGGATACTATCTAAAGAGAGGAGAGCTATAGTTGTTTTTATTTAATCCAATGTTTTATTTGTACATGTCGATCCAAATAATGGCATTTCATGTCCATTGTCGTAGACAATGTTGCCAAATAACAATCCTATTTTGTTTTGACCTACTTTTAATTTTGTTATGGAGAATCTTAGTATTATGGATGATACAAGAATTATGATTGGTTTGTGATTTTTAGCTATGAGCAGTGTTTTAGCTTCTTGTTTGTGGGTACGGATGAAAAATTTAGTTGAAAATGAGTTACGATTATTTGATCCATTTCTTTCCATTTTGTAATTACTCAGCTAGTAAATGGATTATTATGGTTTGGATATTCAAAATTGACAACTAATGTGGATGGGTGATGTGGATTGAATAATTATTTTTTAATGTAAAAACTACTGCAGTAAAAGGGTAATTGTCCCTTTTGTATGGCAGCCACACATCATATACCATGATTTTCTGTTTCCCAACCTATGCAGGTTTGATTTTGTTTGATAATATCTTGTAATGCAATTGCTTATATAAGCAGGAATGCATATTGTGGGTGCTTCATATTTGTGGGCTTCATATCCAACTTGCATCATGTCAGATCATGATATATTTCTTATGGCATATTAATTTTTCTTTCATTATTTGATCACATGCTGCAGGATATCTTAACACTATAGGGATCAAGATTCTAGCAACCACACTACAATCTTCAAGCTCCACCCAACATTTTGATGAATCCTAGACTAGTTGTTGCAACATTTTAAATGAGACTATTCATATATTTATTGGTTCTTTTTAGGGAAATTTGTTATGCAATAATACTTTTTTGAAATCTTTACTTTGTAGGCAAGGGTATTTTTTATATGTACATGGTTTTTGGGAATAATGTGATACGTCCACCCATTGCCTGAAAGTATAGATCTGCCATGCATAAATATTTTTTGTATTTCCAAGGCAATTTGATCCAAGTTTCTTATAGATATGTGCCCTCACACAGATATAGGCGACATCGATGTTTATCTTGAGGTCTCACATCACTTGAGGTCTCAGATCTTACCTTCTGGGTAATTCATTTTAGTTGTGCTTGTATGTGGATGAAACACGACTTTATATATGTAAAGGAAAATGAGTTGTTAGAATGAAACAAGTAATATCCTGACACTACTTGTCTCTGATTATTTCAGAAAACATCATCAGATAGAGCTCAAGTATTCAGACCCTCTGCCTTGCCTTAATGTAGGGAGGCCCAAGTGACCCACTTATGTACCTATTGAGGTGCGTTACTTTTATGAGTGTTGTTCTGTTTTATCACTGCGTTGTTTTTGAATGTTTTGTATTTGGTACTAAGTATAATATAGCCTGGTGTTTTGTTCTGCTAGTTTAGTTAATAAATTATTTGTTTGTTTTTGGCCACTAACTAACATAACTTGGTGTTTTTCCTTTTGCAGAGGCACACTATGTCATTTTCAACATTTCAGAGGTCTACTCCGGTTGAGAAGTCTAGGCAGAAGCCTCAAGAAATAATGGGTGTTCTTAGTAATGTGGGTTCTTCCCTGTTCCCTTAATTGTTAAAACAACATTTGTATATTTGTCTTTTTTCCTTTACCCCCTCCATCTAAAATAATACCCTTTTTGTAACATGTGGTTGTGATGCAGACCCTAAAAGCCAATAACTATGGTAATGACCCTCTTCTAACTACAACACTGTACTTGGAGATTAAAGACCAATCTCGAGAGCTGACAACCTAAGACACAATAAAAACAACATAGAACACCCCAGATAAGAAAAATGAACAAAATGACATATAGATTTGAGCCCAACAAAAATAATGGGATGAAAAATATGCTAAGGAGTCAAAATTCAAAACTTACAACAACTATTGATGGCTTGTCCGACTACCCAGGGCTCCCATGGGACACATCCATTCCTAGTATAATAGTTGGCACTTGGGAGATCTTTGGCATGGATGGAGGATGCTCATGGCTGTGGTGAACTTCTCTACACAATGTGACACCCGTAGGCATATTCAGGATCTCATTCGCTATGGAAACATGAAGGGCATTGTAAGTAAAATATTTTAATGTATTTCGTTTAAATTAGTTAAACAAAATACATAAAAAGATTTTACTGACAACACACTTCATGTTTCCACAACGAATGAGATCCTAAATAAGCATGTGGGTGTCACATCATGCAGAGAAGTTCACCACAGCTGAGCATCCTCCATCCATGCCAAAGATCTCCCAAGAGCCAACTATTATACTAGGAATGGATGTGTCCAATGGGAGCCCTGGGCAGTCGGACAAGCCATCAATAGCTGGTGTAAGTTTTGAATTTTGACTCCTTAGCATATATATGGGTTTTTCGTCCCATTATTTTTGTTTGGCTCAAATCTATATGTCGCTGTGTTCATTTTTCTTATCTGGGGTGTTCTATGTTGCTCTACTTGTGTCTGAGGTGTAGTTGTTCAAGGTGTGGAGTGTGGGTGTACAAATGCATAAAAACTATAGTTCACCAATTTGGAGTGTGGTTGTACAAGGTGTGGTTGTACAAATGCAGAGGATTGAATGTCAAGAATTCCAAGTCATTTGAGGTTGTATACCATGATTGGTTGTATAAGGTGTGGTTGTACCAGTTATTATGATACTAGCTTGCAACATGAATTGGATAATATATCTCTGAGTGTCAAGAATTCCAAGTCATTTGAGGTTCTATGTAAGCATTCTATGTGATAAGTACCTATGCTTGTGATATTGTCTTATGTTTCAACTAATTTTCAAGCTTGAAGTTACCTCATTGTTTTTGCTAATAAGTCTACAGGTGTCATAGTGCACAGAGAAGTTCACCATAGCTGAGCATCCTCCATCCATGCCAAAGATCTCCCAAGTGCCAATTATTATACTAGAATGGATGTGTCCCATGGGAGCCCGGGGCAGTCGGACAAGCCATCAACAACTGATGTAAGTTTTGAATTTTGACTCCTTAGCATATATATAGGTTTTTCATCCCATTATTTTTGTTGGGCTCAAATCTATATGTCACTGTGTTCATTTTTCTTATCTGGGGTGTTCTATGTTGCTCTGCTTGTGTCTTAGATTGTCAGCTGTCGAGAATGGCCTTTAATCTCCAAGTACAGAGCTGTTGTTAGGACTCAGTCAACCAAGGTAGAAACGATAGACTCTCTGTTGAAACCCACCGATAATAATGGGGATGGTGGTCTTATCATGTTTGTTGCCTCTTTTTCCTTCTTGTGTCTACTATTTTATCATCTATACTTTGCATTGGCATATTGGCTATCTTTATACGGGGTTGTTTGATCTTATCTGTTTTGGTATATATATGCCTCATATTATTAGGTAGTCTATTTATCATAGTGTTAGTGATCTATCACCAGGTGCTTCCTATTTGTTGCATCCCTACTCACCCTTGTATAGAAAACCCTACAAGATGATAATCAATTTCCTAAATTTGCTTGTTGTAAGTAATGACCATACTACTCATGTACATATGAAGTAGAAGGCCTTGCTTGATTTCTGTTGCAGGTTGTTCAAACAATTGCTCCTAATATTGAGGTTACCTCTTCTATAGAAGATTATGCTATTACTTTGTATGGGGCTGAATTCATTAACTTGAAGTCTTGAACTATGCCAAGAACCTTATTAGAGTAAAGAACCAAGAAATCAAGTGGGGTTGGTGGCTTTGGACTCATCAAATGCCTAAGAGATTTATAATTATTTCTTAGACCAAACTGTACTGAATGCCTTACTACAATAGAGTACCTTCGTAAAAGGGGCATGATGATCACCTTTTACTACTTTCTCTAGAGGGCTAACAATGAATTCATTCAACATTTATCCTTTGAATGTTTGTTAGCCTATGATATCTGGAAGGAAGTTGTTAGCACAGGAGTTCTGCCTTGTCAACCAAGAACCATTAGTAATATGATTACTCTAAATTCCAAAAAGACATGACCTTCTTAAATAAAATAAATTAACATGCCAAATATCCTCCTCCTGAGCAATCTTACAGATATAAGGAACCAGTCACCCCTAAATATGAAGATCACAAATTCTTAACTCTATTATAGGCTCACATTCAAGTTTGTATCCCATCTGAATATAAATTTTTGATACTATTAGTCTTGTTAGCGATGAACACATTTCTCACACAATTGACACATGCCTCTTACATATTAGTCTTGTAACTGAAACTTTGTTTGTATGCATAACACATAATCATGTTACATGATCAATTTTAGTATTGACGCACAATGGCAAACAACTCTATATAGACACCAGCACAAAGGGCAACCTAGAATTTGACAGTTGGGTTGATATTCTCGATGGAAATAGGACACTTAGAGGAAATACCTGTCAGTATATTGCTTGGAAAGATGACTCATGTTCTGGATATGGCACATTCCTTGTGTGGGTCTTACACTCTATTTACTACAAAGTATTATCATACTAAACCAATCCCAGGAAGGTATGCAACCCATGTGGTTTGTTTAAGGTTCTTCTAGCCTTCTCTTTAGAATCTCATAGAACATCTTATCTTGGTTTAAACTACTAATCTATTTGAATATGGTGGACTGATTTATTGTCTCTTCATCTTGTTCTCATGCTTGTGAGCTATCTTTTTGTAGATTTGATTGTTCATATATGGTGTATGAATATTTGATTTGTAGTATAAGGTTCCTTAGTGTTCCAGCTGTCAATGAACAGTTTCATACATATTTTTTCTGGGTAGCATTTGTCTTCTTGAATTTTAAAAAAGAGTTTTGTTTAAATACAAGCTTATTAATTTGTTACCAATAATTTTGATATGATCTTGGCATTAGTTCCTTCATGAAATTTTTTAGGTGTGAAAACTATTGGGACTATCAAAGTTTGTCATTATATATTTTATATGATTCTAAAATTATTCTCTCAGTATTAAAGAGTTGCTTCTTTGGTTATAAATCATGTTGTTTGTAGGGAACCAAGTGAACACCCTTCCTTATACCTTGATTGTGTCAAGATTGTTGTGCATTGTAATGCACCACACAACAGACATAGAATGATTGATGCAAAGATTTGGAACCTACAATGATGGAGATCAAGAGCTAGGAAGACCAAAATGGAGATCTGGAGCTCAACCGCACTGCAGTGATAGTGATTTGAATATGGAGCCAACAACTAGAAGGTACAATGCCTTCTTACTTGTTTTGTTTCTTCTCTATTTTACCACGATCATATTTCCCTCTTATTCTTAATCAATAAGGAACAATCATTGGTACTTTGGATTTTGTTTTGCTTTAATTGTTCAACTTGATAATGTTTGTTTTATAATGGAAAAAGGATCAGCTTATTATTCACAAAGATCTCCAGTGTCTATCCATTTCATGCTATAATTTACACACTTTTCATGGATGAGATGCTACCTTATGCATTGCTAGATACATGAAACTGGTAACTACAAGCACATAACCAATCAAAACCCTTGCAGCAGGTGGAATTAATTGATAAAAAAGAAAGCTGAATTCAACTTGTGTTTTGCTGTCATGATACAAATAAAAGATAAGTCACTTTTTAACTGTTTCCAAATTTGATGCCAATGACGTGCAGGAAATATTTTCTTAGGCTACTTTCAAGCCTTTCAATTGCTGCACCCACCCTGCTTCTTGCATCACTTTCACCAGAATCAGACACCAACGAAACTACACTCCACTTAGCTACCTTCTCTATAAGTTTCAGATGGGCCCAACTGAGTGGAAAGCAAAACGTAGCTCCAAGTGCAGAACCAAGGAGCATATTCCACACTCTCCATCTTAAGGAACCATGCAATATGAGACCAGATACAGTAGCAGTTGCTGAGCCAACTCCAACAATGTTGAAGGCATCATGTATGCAACGTTGTTCAACAAGAAGATTTTGCAAACCATAAAATGTAGCAGTAAACATTGATGTTGTATTCAATATAAGGGGCAAGGTAAAATGTCCTCCCCATGGAATTCAATATAAGGGGCATGGTAAAATGTTGTATGAAAGTATATCATTGGTGTTGTATTCAATATTAGGGGCAAGGTAAAATGTCCTCCCCATGTAATTCTCAATTGTTTATAAATAAAAAATATTCATACTTTCAAACAAGTGAGTTCGTCTACAATTGACATTCATTTAGAAATCATGATAATAAATTGAAAACTGAATGACTAAAAGCCATGAAAATGTAGTAATATAAAACTAGTAGTCATTAGTGGCTTTTTTTATACGCCATTAAACTCAATAAGAACGTTTTCATACACCAACATAATACAAAGTAGTGGCATTTGTATAAAATCTAATTGATGGATAGTGGCTTTTTTATAAATGCCAAATGATGTTTTAGTGGCCTTTATTTGTCATTTATTGGATGCCACTAATTTAGTGGCATTTACAACTTATGCCACTATCTTTCTAGTGGCATTGGTACTAGAGGCATTTTTTTAAGTGTCAACATATGCCACTAAACATGTTTAGTGGCGTTTATTTTTTTTCACTGGCATTTCTAAAAGGCCACTAATGTGAATGTTTACTGTAGTGTTATGGGCTACATGATGCACCAATAAGCATACAACCAATAGGTTCAGGACCACCTGCATTAGGATTTGTGTTCTATCATGTCTACCATGAACCTATCCTATGCTCACCCCTACCCCACCTACCAGCCATACCCAGGTAGTGATTATGCTTCATATGCATACAATCATTACTACCCTACTCCCAAGCCTTTCGCTGCTGCTCCTCCACCTCCACCCTTTGTTGCTGGTAGCTCCACCCCTGCCTACCTCCCATTGCCTACTGGCCCCCTAGCCACCTTGCTTGCCATCCTTGGTGACTCTGCTCCGTCCTATCCACAGGCCAATGAGCTCCACGCTCTTGGTATGTCGTGGGCTGAGCAGAATACTCATTGGCCCGATCGCATGTTCGGTCCTCCTACTGATGAGGTGATGCCTGACTAGGGTGACGATGCCGAGGCTGATGATGATGATGACGGTGATGGAGAGGACGCTTCAGATGACGGTGATGGTGATGGTGCTGGATCTGGTGATGAAGGCACTACTGCTGCACCTTCTGATGGAGATGAGAACTACAAGCCAAGAGTCGATGATGATGACGTCGTTGATATAGATAGTTTAGATGTCTAGATTGTTTCTTATTTTTTAGTCTTGCATGCTAATAATATACATTTTTCTAGGCTATTTTGTATAAGAAACATCTGGGCACATTTATCTGAGCTGTACTATTTTATCTTCTGTCTTCATCACTTCTTGCTTGTAGTTGTTTTTATGACAACATGCATCTGAGTTGTAATATATGTAATGTGCACTCTTGCTAGTTACTCTAATATATCTTATGCTTTGATGCCATCTTTCACCATATTTTGATTATGACTGAGATTGTATGTTGCTTTTCTCTCTGTTTGCCATATGATATGAGATTGCTTGTATGTATATCTGGTTGATTGTGTTTTGGAGAAGACCTAGATTTATGCTCTTCTACTCCCTACTTTTTGATAATGTCAAAAGGGGGAGAGATATTTCACTGGTTTGAAACTCAATCATATTGTTTTTCGTTGTTATACTATTGCTTATTGCTTATCAGATCCTTTTTCTTGTTCATTTACTATTTTATCAAGTGACTTGTAAAAGGACCACATAGTGCATATATGCTATGACTGCTATGTGCAGATAGACTAACCATGTAGGTTAGAAGAAGCATAGATTGAGGGGGAGAAATTCACATTGTTCACATCATGAATCCCCTTAATTCACAAGACAAAGGTATAACTTCTATATCCTTTTCAATATGTTTGAGGAATGGTTTGTCATTGTCAAAAAGGGGGAGAATGTTGACCTAGAGGTTATACATTGTCCATATTTTGATAATGACTTAACCATTCCATTCATATGTATCTAATATGTGTATTAAAGATTGATTTCAAATGTTAGGTATAAGAAAAGGATAAAAAATCTAAAGCCCTATATTGGCTCAAGTTCAAGTCAAAAGAGCTATAAGTGTGCAATTCTGGAAATCTATGTAAACGGCCTTAGAACTTTTTTGTAATCACTTGTAATGATGAATTGACTTGTAACCTAGTTGACAAAATTGATTGGGACACTAAACACCAACTTTTAATCACTTTAGATGCACTTTAGAAAATTGACCACAGGCAGTCAATCGGTCGAGTTGCAAACTCAACCGATCCACGTGGATCCAGTTTCTGAAGATAACATCAACCGAGTTGTGGTTTCACAGAACTCGACCGATCGAGTACTTGACCAATTCGATCTTCATTGGTCGGTCAAGTTTCCCCAGGATAAACTCGACCGATGATTTGAATATTGGCTTTGTCTTTTACTCTATCGGTTGAGTTACCTTTATTAAAACTCGACCGATTGCACTGTATTGAATTTGCAGAAAAAGTGATTGTGACCGTTGGTGTGTGTTTTGAGCAAAAATAGAGTCGTTACTTTGAGAAAAAATGGCTATATTTCATATCTAAGTGTCCCACAACTTAAAGGGGCACCCTCAACTATAAATAGGACCTCTTGGAGTTCATTCCAAGGTTGCTCATTTATTACAAGCTTAGTCCTAGCCTAGTTGAGAGTGTTCTAACCCTTTGAGCCCCTTTCTCTCTCTACCTTCGAGTCAAATCCATGAGTACGAGTGAGATAGGTTCCTTTGTAATAGAGCTACTCCATGTATTGATGTAAAGGTCTCCTCCGCCATCTTCCTACCCTCTTTCCTATCAAAGAAATGGTTGAAGATCTTCTCTGAGTAAAGGAGAAGAGTTTGTTGTTCTTCAAGGTTGAAGAAGGCAAGGTGTTCCATATCTCCAAGTGAAGGAGATAATCAAGGCAAGTACTCAAGAAAGATAGGTAATCCCTTGAAGGTTGAAGACTTGAAGAAGGAGTGGGTAAGTCCATGTTGATGGCTGAAGACTCCATGGTTCAAGTGGGTAAGCTCCTTCTATAGGTTGAAGATCTTTGCTTGAGGTACTAAGCCCTTGGATGTATGGTTGTTGTGTCTTGTAATCTTATGATGAAATATAAGAGTACCAAGATTGCAAAACCTAGAGATTAACCACCTCTAGGTAGTGGACTAACATTGCTCCTAGTTAGGACGTGGAACCACTCTAAGCCACCTGTCCAAGTACTTGCTCTTCCTTGTCTCTCATTCTTTCCGTGCTTGCTAGCTAAGACATCAAATTTTCTATTTGTTAAAGTTTTTATACTTAATAAAATTTGGTGGTCTAATCCTTTTTGTGAGAATTGTGAAGCTCTATTCACCCCCTCAAGAGCCCTTGATCCAACAAGTGGTATCAGAGCATGTCTTTTCCAAGCTACTTCAACAAGTAGGAGAAGATGGACGATTTGTCTCTTGGATCCCTCAACTTGGAAGGAAGCTTCTCCAAGCGACCTCCAATCTTTGACGGCACTAACTTCCTCGATTGGAAGAGAAGAATGTAGTTCTACCTCTAAGGTGTGAGCTATGAGATGTGGGAGGTGGTACACCTCAAGAGTGAAGATTCAAAGGGGGAAATCTGATGGAAGCCCAAATGAAGCAAGCTCAATTCAGTGCCAAAGCTGTGAGCATCATCTATGCATCCCTCATCCCATCCAAGTTCAACTGGATCTCCTTTTGGGACACCACACATGAGATTTGGAACAAGCTTTGTGTCACCTATGAAGGAACAGAGAAAGTGGAGGAAGCCAAGATCTACATGCTTGGTGGGCTACTTGAGAACTTCAAGATGGGTAAGAATGAGAGAGTGGCTGATATGTACACTAGGCTCAATGTGATCATCAATGGATTTGCAGCCCTTGGGAGTGTGATGGACACATGCACTATCAACTCCAAGATCTTGAGATCTCTTCCAAAGAGATGGGAGCCCAATGTTACATCCATTGAAGAGGTGTACAAGCTAAGTGAGTTGTCAACCGAGGAGCTGGTTGGTTACCTTCAAGCCCATGAACCTAAGCTTGATAAGCAAGAATAAGAAGAAAAGAGAGAAGAGAAGGAGTCTAAGAAGATCAAGGACACAACCTTCAAAGCTCAAATTGAAGAGATGATTCGGAAACAACAACTTGCTCTCAAGTCCCCTACTCCTTCCTCAAGTGAAGATTAAGGCCCTAATGAGCATGAAGCAAACTACTCCAAGGGCAAACACTTCAAGGGGAAGCCTTCTTCATCAACTCCGAGATGCTATGAGTGTGACCAAAAAGGCCATTACAAGATTGACTGCCCAAAGGCCAAGAAGAGCCATCGCAAGAGCAGCCACAAGAAAGACAAGGAGTATAAGAGAGAAGGCAAGTATAAGAGGAAAGAAAAGAAAGAAAGAAGATCCAAAGATGCAACTCATGCAGCTTGGGAGGAGTCTTCCTCAAGCTCCTCAAGCTCTGAAGATAGAGAATGCCACCTTGCCCTCATGGCCTCTACTAGTGAAGATGTAGGTGAGGTAAGTGAGGTAGGTGAGGTAAGTAATGTCAATTTGCATGAGCTATCTAAGGAAACTCTTATTGATATGCTAAATGATTGTCGGCCATCCTTTATTAAATGCAAATCGAAAAGGAAAAGATTAGGCAAGATAGTAGATGATCTTTATATTAAAATTGAGATTCTTGATAAAAATGAAAAACTACTCCTTAATAGCATAGATTCTTTGCAAGGGAAAATTCTTGACCTTGAGCTTCAACATAATGGAGTAGAGGTTGAGAATGAGGTCTATCTTAAGACTATTGCAGATCTTAAGGAAGACAAACAAAGATGCCAAGATGAGTTAGATATTCTTAAAATTGAAAATGTTGAACTAACTCTCATTGATGATGCTAGGAAGCAAGAGATTCATGTTTATCAAAAGGAATTTTTGTTGCTTAAAAATGAAACTGCCAATTTACTTGCTCAAGTTAATGATCTATCTTCTAGACCTATTTTGCAAAGTAATGAAGTTTCTAGCATAGATTTAGAATGTGATTCCTTTCATACTAAAGCCCTCTGTTTAGAGGCCGATCTATTGCATGCTAGAGATGGTCTTGCTAGTCTATCTACTACTGTTATTAACCTTAGTGATGATAATGCCAAGTTAAGATCTTCTTCGCAAAAGTTTCTTATGGGAAAGAAATCCCTTAATCATGTCCTAGGACACTCTACCAAACAAATTGGTACTAGTGGTTTAAGATATGATGGGACTGCTCCCAAAGATAAGAGCAAGAGAAAAAACAAGGGTAATAAGAAGAGTGTGGAACCTCCCATCTTTCATGGAGAGACTTCCATATCTAAGAACCATATGATATGTATTCATTGTAAATGTGATGATTATTACTCTACTTATTGTCCTTACAAGCCTAAGGGTACCAACCCAAAGATGAAACGGCTCCCTAAGCTAACCCCAGATCCCGAAGTTTGAGTTGGGTACCGACATCCTTCTTTCTTGCATGATAAAAAGAGATGGATTGTTGATATCAGCCATTTCAATAAATTCATGAAAAATAAAGGAGGATCGATGAACTTCAGGGACAACATGAAGGGTAAGGTCATAGGTGAGGGTGATGTAGGCAATAATGAGCTATGCATCAAGAATGTTTTTGTTGTTGATGGCCTACATCACAATTTGATCAGTGTAAGCCAACTGTGTGATAATGGATATCTTGTGTTGTTTACATCTTTATAATGTTTTCTTCTAGATTCCCTCACTTACAATGTCATATATAAGGGAACTAGAAATGGTAATCTGTATGTTATTGTTCTTGATTATCTTATGCCCATACTTGATAGATGCTTGGTAGTTGATAAAAATGATATTTCTCTTTGGCATCATCATTTGGGTCATGCGAATATGCATCAAAAGAAGAAGTTGAGCAAAAAGGATTTGGTTCGAGGACTTCCCAAATTGGATTTTGAAAAGGATGAGGAATGCCAAACTTGTACACAAGATAAACAAAACAAATCCTCCTTCAAATCCAAAGGAGTCATGAGTACCAAAAGAGCTCTTGAGCTTCTACATATTGATCTATTCAGACCAATGAGAACGTAAACACTTCACGGTTCCAAGTATTGTCTTGTTATTGTTGATGATTTTTCTCGATATACTTGGACCTTCTTTCTCATTTTGAAAAGTGATACTCTTGATGTTTTCTCGAGCTTTTGCAAATAGGTTGAAAATGAAGCTTCTTTCCAGATTGTTTCTATCTACAGTGACCATGGGGGAGAATTTGAAAATGATCTTTTTGAGCATTTTTGTGAAAAATCTGGTTACCTGCACAATTTCTTATAATTCAAATTTATGTTGATGATATCATTTTTGGTGGGACTAATCTTGATCTTTGTAAGGAGTTCAGTTCTCTTATGCAGAGTGAGTTCGAGATGAGCATGATGGGTGAGTTGACTTTCTTCCTCGGCTTTCAAACCAAGCACACAAAATAAGGAAACTTCATCAACCAATGTAAGTACACCAATGAACTACTCAAATGCTTTGGGATGGAGAACATAAAGCCGATGGATACACCCATGTCCAATACTACCAAACTTGATAGAGATGAAGAAGGTGAGAAGGTAAATGAGAATCTCTATAGAGGTATGATTGGAATTGTACTTTATTTAACTGCCTCTAGACCTGATATTATGTTTAGTGTTGTCTTGTGTGCTCGCTTTCAATCTAGCCCTAGGAAATTGCATCTTATTGCCGTTAAGAGGATTTTGAGGTACTTAGCCAAAACTCAAAATTTTGGACTATGGTATCCTAATTCAAGGGACTTTACTCTTGTGGCATATAGTGATGCGGATTACACGAGTTGTTTGGTTGATAGAAAATGCACAAGTGGCACTTGCTTCCTTCTAGGACCATGCTTGGTGTCTTGGTTTTCCAGGAATGGACATTTTACGTAGGTGAAAATGGACATTTTATGTCAGTTTCTTAGTGACACCCAAATGGGTGACAATAAAGGTAGAAGCCGACGATGTCAGTTCCAAAACCGACTACACAGAATCGGCCCTGATTGCAACTAAAAAGGAAGCGACACTGGTAGGATCCATAGTCATCAGCTATTTAAAAAAAACCAATGCCTATCTCCATACCCAATTTTTTTTGCATGGGTTAGGATGTTGTCATCAGTTATTTATGCAAAAACCAACGACTAACTCCCTTTCCAAACAAAAATTGTTTGGTTCATACTCGTTGGTTTAGTGTAAAATTGACAATACAACTACAAATTATCGTCGGTTATGATTTCAAAAACTGACGCCTAATCACCATACCAAATTTTTTTTGGCCTGGGTTAGGACATAGTCGTTGTTTTTTTTATAAACAACTAACGACATATACCTTCGTTGACGGTTCTTATATATAACTGACAACTAAGTGTCATTTTTATTAATACTAGCTTGCAAGCCTATTGTCCAGCTTGTCATCAGGATGCAGAACCTACAATTCAGTTCTGAACTGTAGGTTTACAACATCCTATGATTTCATCCTAACAACATGCCATAAACCTATAATAACAAGATGATCACGACTATATATACATCATGTGATTCACAAACATGTAGAAATATAATTAATTCATTCACATGATTCACACACATGCAAAAACCTATAGTTCCATTAATTCATCCATTTCCACATTCACACACATGTACAAACCTGTAGTTCCATTCATTTCATCCATTTTCACATTCACATACATGTAGAAGCACATTCATTCATCCATCTTCACATTCACACACATGTATATAAGATAGTTAAAAAAAGTCATTCACACATGTATATATAAGCACCACATATATACAAAAATAATGACACCAAAGTTTAGAAATATCATTCTTTATCATCAATACCCCAATCATTATAAAAAATTGCCTCCCTTTCAAAGGCTTTTTCCCATCGATCTCTTATGTCATCTAATTGTTCTATCGTATAGGGATATGTACATATAATAGCTCTCCCCCTATGTTGAAGTCACTAGTTTTAAACACCTACAAAGAGAATGGCATATATATGTAATTAATATGTTTGATATTTTCATATTATCTAATGAGACTATACTTATGATGATCAAGACTATATATTACCTATTGTATGTTTTCTATGTCTTGTGTAACATATCTGACAATCATAACCATATACCGCATCATGTAGTATCCACATGCCCAACCATTGTTTTGTATATCACACTATAAATTTCAACATACAAAATGTTAATAAATAAAAATAGGCATAGTTCACATAAATAAAATATGCATTGGAGTCAGGAAACTACATCCACATTCTTACAAACTATCACTTTGTTTTTCTTGTCCATGTTTCCTCCAGCATTTTTTAAATCTTTTAAAGCCCTATACATTAATGTAACACATTGTATTGCATTAGTAAATAGTTATGTAATAATAGATGTTAACAGATATAAATATAAATTTTTTCTCATGTGTATAATGGTCTTTTCAAATCATGTACTAAACGATCTAATTTTCCCCCCTTAGAATCTAGATAATAAACAGTCAATGTCTCTGAGACAACAACCAATAACTCCCAATGCTTACCTCTAGTGATAAGAAAGTAAAAAATATATAACTCAAAATCCACAATGAAATGTAATTTTCTTAAGTAAAAAACATAATCAAAGTAAACTTACCCAACATTGTATGGAACTATTATCACACTCTTTTTGTTTTCACCAAAATATTTAAAAGCGATAGAGAAGTATAAGGTAACTTATGTAGGGTCTCTTCATTTATAAGATTGATTAAGGATGGAACTAGAATCCCACATGATTCATTTAAAAATCTTCACAAAACCTATGTAAGTGGTTGCAAAAAATATATTACGTATGCATTAAAATACAAGAAAACATATCACCATATATAATACGAGGTATATAAATATATAAATATGATTCACCATATCCATAGTTCTATCATACATGAATTCAGACAAGCATAACGAAACAACTCAAGACCTAAAGTGTGACACCCTTTGTCACACAAGAGAGATTACTCAAAACTTAAACCACGATCAACAATTAACAATTGATTATCAAAAATCACGAGAAATTAAAACCGATTGCAACAAGCACCATGAGCTGAGATTTATTATACAAGAGTCAATACTTGCATTTCATAACATATATTCAAAGTGCTACATCACTATTCACCATCAACCTATTACATGAAATAACAGTTCCACATATATGTGCATATCAACAAAGGCACACAAGCCACAAACCACATATCGATCATCACATCACCAAAACACATCGAGAACACCCCCAAGGACCTGAGTTTGTAGGGACAACACATAGGACTCTATTACTAGACACTATCCATATACCATGATTCACCAGGTGGAGTTCCTCTTCATATAATGTCCTCAGCGATCCACTCTTTAGCTTGACATGCACGTCCACCTAAAAGATTTTTAACTAATGGGGTGAGACAAAAGTCCCAGTGAGAGATATAACTCTCCGCCAACTCTATTATTATCACATATAACCAAATAGATACACCAACATACTAAGTAGGTTGAACATGATTAACTAAATGACATATACCTCATGATAAGAGTAAATGGAGTTGTAATATGCACTTGTCACTGAGTAGTAGAACAACTAATAAATTAAAAAGGAATATGAAGAAAATGTATAATTTTATAAACTAAACAGTATAAAATCAAGGCAAGGCTTCAACCAATATTCTTGTATTTGATCCTATACGATTATGCTACACGGTTGTTTCTGAGTCCATTATTCCCAGAGGACTTGAGTCGTACCACCCAAATCCAACTGACCACTGCTAAGTTGAAATCAGTGCCATACAAAGTCTAGTGGAAGAGCTTGAATCCATGACCTCACCACACCTCATGGTTAGTACACAAGAACACCGTAGAGACATATTAGTCAACTATAAAAAAGTGACATACAATCATATCAAAGGGGTTGTCTCACACATAGACACCCATATATCATCTAGCCCCCCTTGGTACATGTAAGGGATCTAGGAGAATAGGCTCACACATGGCCGTTCTATCAAGAAGGAGTGGTTCACAAATGGCATCCATATCACACCGAGATCAGCTCACGCATGCCCGCCTCACACAATATGTAATTAAGGATTCACGGGAATACTCGAATTGCACCCTGCATATTCAAAACGATGCACTCTGAGTTAAACTCATTTCACCATCTAGCAGTAAAACTAACTCTGGAATGGATCTATGGCACAGGGAAAACTACATGATTAGATTCCATTTAATTAATTAGACCAATTAAAGTATCTTTTAGTATCAATCAAGTTACAATGTATAAAACCATAGCATACTCTATAAAATAAGGGCATAACACACTTTTCATTGATGTAAACATATAAAGTGTGGGCTTGTCATGCTATCCCCACATAATGTCCGTATCATTGTTGTTCACAATACCATCACCACTGTTACATAGCCTCTCAAGGCTATCACCAATCTCACATCACTATGGGATATCAATCCCTCATTCCAGTACCAGAGGATATCACCTCAACTAGGCACTAAGCTCTTACCAGGTCCTAAGACCCATCACAACACACTTGTGATTCATAAGTATCTCATCATTCTTTATTGAGCATATAAACATTACTTATGCTAATAATCACTTATGACACATCACATATTCTTACCATAGCAATCATTAGCTATTTCATTTAGAGAGGGAATATGTTACAACACATTAAACACCTTAAAATAAAGTAAGTAATGTGTCATAATTTCTCTAATTTAGGATTAGGCTTCATGCTGATTCCACATAGGATTCTCAAGCATCATTTTATCTCAAATCTCTGACTTCACAACCTCCCATAGGTTGGAGTATATTTAGACAATATAACCAAGTATGCACATTCACATATTCATACTTCCCATGTTCCCTTATTGGGGTTTATAGCTAGAGATTAATATTATATAACCATCTTCATAGTATTCTCAAGTTATAATATCCAATTAACCCATTAGGTTAAAGTCATGTAATTTAAGAGAGAGAGAGAGTGTGTACAATATCATGATTTATTTTCATACACACCCAATAATATGACCTACCCTTAGAATTAGGATCAGTGCTTTTCACATATAGCCGATTAGGGTTTTTACCTCATGGTTACATCACCAAAACCTAATCACACCAATTACCATTTTCTTGAAACTGATTTAGGTTTGAATAACATTAATTGGATAGGAATCAACCATCATACCATTAGTACCAGGTATTACCCTTTCATAAATGCATATGTGTATCATCTCATTAAGTTATGTGTGGGTTACAACAATGCATTATATAAACATGTTAACTATTGCACCAATATGGTGTTTCATCATTATGTGACCCATATTTTATTACTCTATGCAAATTGTCACTCACATTATCATCCTAAGAAATGTCAAACTTTTGATTACATAACTAGAGGACATTACATCAAATTATACATAAGGCACATATTAGGTCATTAGACTTATACACATATATTTATACACATAGTTGTGTCACTAACCTCTCTTCACAAGTTAAAATTATATGAGAAGGAAATATAGTAGGCACTTTTCATGGATTATATTAACATGAGAAAATGGGTAATATTATTCCATGATTAAGGTTATCATATGGATATTCAACCATTCAACCCTACATCCATTACTTCCCACATTGTTGGAGAGTTTAGAGCTTAGATATTTAGTTAAGGATGAACCACTCATAGTAACATCATCCTATGGTGCACTAAGTTTAGGAGAAGCTAATAAAATTGATCATACATTATCCAAAACAACACTCTCCTAAATGATGCATTGCTCATATGTGTACATCATTGGGAATCCAAGACTACCCTTCAAACCGCATCATATGATATCTATTTCAACTCATCTACATGTGTCAGCTGGACCACATTATGGTATGCTGGGAAAGCTTGTCTAAGGGTATCAGTTTAGACTACCTTGTGGTGTATCGATCTAGACCATCTTATCCAAGCATATCAGATTCACTACACATAAGGTGTGATGGTTTAGCTACACTTGAGGTGTCAGATTAACCACACAAGGGGTGTATTGGTTTAGCACTCAAGGGGTGTATCAATTTAGTTGTTTTTGAAAGTATGATGGGAAACCCCACTTGAAGGTGTGACGGGATGTTACAGTTAGGGTATCAGCAAGGCGTGTTGGTATGTATGCCTTGAGAGCCAATCATGGGATGATTGATGGGATACATTAAGATTGATTTGATAAACATCAAAGGCAAGCTTCCAATTCTTTCTGCTTCAGTCATATGAGATAGTGATAGAACAAATTGAATGTCTAGAGAATGACAGTACTCAATGACATATGCTTTCAGGTTGAGGACCTGAACGATGAGATCATAAGGATGCTAAGAGTTTGTACATTCTTGTTATGTCCCTAGTCAGATGTCATTGTGGAAGGTAGATAGACATCAATGACACACAAGACTAGATTGTGGTGTTGGTTGATGACAGAATCTCATTAGTCATGATATAGAGATATCAAACCAAACACATAGGTACTTGTTAGAGAACAAGTGTACCAGACAGACCCACCGTGAGTTTGACACATGGAACCATGACATGGTAGTCACAGTCAGTACTCACAGTGATGGTGGTGAGTGTGATTCTTAGACCTAAAATCACTACACTCAACACATGTCATTGGGCACACTTTGACATCATCAAACACAATCCTGAAACATGGGTTGTTATAAAGGTGATGATTGGGTGGCTTTGACACATGGGGCTTTTGAGGGGTGAGTGATAGATATGGGATTTGTCCCTCCTGAGGGAGTTTGATATCCATGGCCACTTGATGAGTAGGATTGAGATAGGCGTGCGTACGCATGTGTGAATCAGTATGTAATATTGATGTCATACATATCTCGTTCAATCTACTCTGAGATCAAGAAAGTGAATGAACGTTGACAGGATGACTGTTCCATGCCTCGAGTTCATTCGGGATATCAGTGACAAAGGAATTATACATTCACTGTAACACCATTCACAGATTGTAGGATTGAAAGTTGTTCTCCAACTTTCTACTTTCACTTGGGTAGCACTGATGTGTGACTAGGCACCACTCTTTGCTTGTGAAGTCATAAGTGTTATGGAATTTCACTGCCAACGTGAAATGAATCTGTAGGGTCACACACATAGGTTTTAACCTGGAAGAGGAGTTTTGTCCACAAGCAATGTTTAGATTGATTACTAAAGGAGTTTAGTAGTTCACTTAAACACACAATTTATTGATAGCTTAATATCATAATGTTCAAGGTGTTGAACATGTTGATTGGAGTATCCGATTGATTGAAATCACAATTGACTGATTCTGCACAACCTGCACTCCCAACCGATTGGTTCAAGTGTTGAACCGGTCGGCTGAGGTTGCTGAACCGGCCCACTCAAGTGTTGAGCCGATCGGCTCATGGACAGGGTGAAACGATCGGTTCAAGTATCGAAATGATCGGTTCAACTGGTGCAACCGAGCAAGTTGGGAAAGTAGGATTGGTGAGAATTTTCCTTTCGTTTCACTTGCCCAATTTGATTGGAACAAGGATTGGTATTCGATACCAATTAGAAACAAAAGAAGGAAAGTCAATCGGGAATCGACCAGGACCACGAACTGACCGGTTCAGAAGTGAACCGATCAGATCATGGGTCCCAACCGATTGGTTGAGGTGTCAACCGACCGGTTCAGGTCCCCAACCGACCGGTTCACTTATGAACCAATCAGTTCAGGTTGCGAGTTGGTTGCTTTTGTGGAAAATGTCGAACCCTTCTACTCCTGCTTTAGTCCCATATTGCCGGGGACAGAGAACCCTGTCCCATGACCTGCATATATATATAGGGGTATTGGGGGCTTCTCAAAGTACAACTCAGTGCAACCAGTTGCTCTGCAAAGTTGTCGTTCTCTCTGGTTTTGGTAACCGAGAGAGAGCCCAAGCAAGTGCTTCCCGCAAAGGGAGGTGCAACAAGGGAAGGACAACTGCAGTTCCAACTGGAGGCAGGAGAGTGTGTTGGCGACTAGTACGTCAACAGGAGGGTGTGATTCCTTCCACTTCCTTGTGGGACAAGGAGTGTGGAGTTCCAGGTGGTCCGTGTGGACTACTTCAGAGGCGGGAGGTTTCTGCCACTCAGGAGGACAACTGTTAACCCTGACAGTCTCAGTGAGAGGAGGAGTCGTCAGTCCCGGTGCGACCATGAGCTGCACAGACACTGTCCAAGACCGGAGGTGAATACCGCTCAAGACATGAGGTATTGTCGCCGAGCAAGCCTCGGGACAAGGTATGATTCCACAAACCATCCTTTCCTATTATATAGACGTTGACGTGTTTCCTTGTTCCGAGTTTGAGGGAGAAAATTTTTTGTTTCCGCTGCCTTCTCTGCCTCCCCTAAAACCCAACAGTGGTATCAGAGCCGCATCAACTGCTCTATATTTTAGGAATATCGATATGATCGATTTTGGTTTGTCGCCTTTATTTATTGCATACGATGCAAATAATATTGGCTTTATGCATGTCCAATCCTAAATCCACAAATCCCAATTACATATATGATATGTATTATTAATGCACTCGATACACGTCGCCCTTACATGAGTTTTGTGGTGGATGTATAGAGTGGTTATGGCCAATAAACCCTATCTGTGATTGGTTGTGTGTGGTTGCTTGCATCTCGGTCTGCGCACCGATCTTCCTTCTCCTATTCCTGATGTAACTTGAAATAATTCGAGATTCTTTCCTACCTTTGCTCCCCCCGAATGTAACTCGGGGTTTCCCTTTTAAAGCAATGTAATATTAGAATAGATTTTATTTCCTATTATGTCAAAGAACGGAGGACATCAAGATGACAACTGAGACGATCAGTTTAAGGTGTGAACCGATCGGTTGACGTTCCAGATGATCGGTTCAAGGAGTGAACTGATCGGTTGATGACCGGTTCCAGGAGAGAGATGAGCGGGTGGCGGCCATGACGAGATGCACGACGCCCAGGCAAACCGATCGGTTGGAGGAGCCAACTGATCGGCTGGTGCACCCAGACGACCGGGCTGGACTGAGCAAGACGTTCATGTGATGAATTGATCTACTCCAAAGGCAAGGCACAAAGTTCATCTTGTACAGGTTGCATGTGATGTAGACCTAGATGACTATGATTCCTCTTGGCTCAAGGAATCACATTAGGATGGCCATAATCATCGCTTTTATCATTTGTGCATGTTTTGTGGGATATAGCATGTATATGATACATACTATGTATTGTGGTGATTGGATATGTATATGTATATAAAAACCAAATCCCTCATGAAAATATTAAGTCTTATATGCCTTCCATTAGCGGCACACATGAAAAGCTCGATCGACCAAGCGTAGGTTACGCCAAAGTGTGGTGCGCCGTCTATCTTGTGGAAGTGTGAAGGGTAGACATGTAGGTTCTGCCAAAGCAGGGTGCATGTCTACCGTGTCAAATTTTGGGTTAGACTTATTTGGTGATTCTTAGAGCGTCTAAGCCTAGAGGTAAGGAATGTTCATGGCAAGGTGTTGTGCATGTTCATTCAATAAGAGTTGCATATGATGCAATTGGCAAGAGTTGCCTACCTGAGAGATCTAAGTTGTGGGCGATCAGCCAAAGCTGACTCATGACTTAGAGGATTTCAGGATCTTGCCCACTAGAAGGTTGTACGCTGCAGTCTTCCAAATTGATGGTGAGGGCTATCAATTTGAAGTAAAATAGTGGGAGCGATAATTAATTAAAGGCCTAATTTTATCGTCAACTTTTCAAATCAATCAAACAAGTCAAAAGAGTTTTGGACTAAAATCGCATATATTTCCTTATGTTAAAATAAATGGTTAATCAACAATAATCACTTTATTTGTGATTAGTCTTTGAGACCAACAAATTAAATGGGAATAATTCCACGACTGGTTAGGATGATGAGAAGTGTTCTCAATCAAAGAGCGAAAGCTCTAAGTCCTAATTATACCAGAACCAGATGAACTCGATCCCACCATATCAATGGCTGAAAGTATGCTTATGGAAGCATACTGAGGATGACATTGATGAGGAGTGCTTGATGTTGTGTTCTCTGAACTATGAGTTGCAGAGACAACATGAGACATATGATGTCTCCAAGACACTATCCTAGTATGTCATGACAAAAGGAGATCCAGTAAGGTATTCACACATTCAATGTGATTGGGTATGTTGAAAACCTGACTAAGAAGGATTCCCTCTGAGCAAAGGGTTGGCTATTGGTATGATACTGCAAATGTTGCGAGAATCATACAATTCATGATAAGATACAACATGAACAACTTTGACAAGCGTTGACAGAGTTGTTGGACATGTTGAGGATAGTAGAGGCAAATATGAAGAAAGACAAACCATAAGCTTTGACGTGATCAAAGAAAAGGTAATTCTTAAGGGCAAGGACAAGGGCAAAGCAAAGAAGTGTTCTGATGCTAGCCAGCAATCCAAGCCGTCTTCAGCCTCAAGGCACATAGGGAAAGGGTGTATGAGGGAATTGCCCTCTATATCTGGAAGAACAAAAGAAGATGAAGGAGGGGATGGAGATCTCCACCTAAGGTATCATGAAATGAACTGCTTCTTTATCTGAGGTATATGATACTAAGATATGGATCTATCATATATGATATGCAAGATCCACAAAGAAGTGATGACCTTTATGAAAGGACCAAGAAAGAAGCACCCATCATTGGAGCAAGTGTTACTGCCAAAGATAGGAGTATCTTTCAGTTTATTTCAGCCTAAAGGGCACGAAATAGAGTTGAGAACTGCTATTTCATATTTACAAATAGATAGAAACACTTTATTTTTGCATATTGTATGACAATCATGGCAATTAATAAAGAGATGTTTCAATCTTAAAGATATGATCTTTGTGGCAATGCCTTGTTTGTCTTGTGATACATGGTATGCATAAGATAAAATGATACCTAAAGTTATAGATAACTCAAACAATCTAATTAGCATCAATCATGAGAAATTCATTTCTAGTTTCCATGTGATGGATAAATCTAGACTCTTTTGGTTAGAGAACCAGTAAGAGACATGGATATCTTGGACATGATTAATCAATCTTCACTAATGGTAGTGGGAGAATGATTATCCTATTAGGTATAATACATGTGATGTATTTACATACCTATTGGAATAAATGCTAATACTTCAAATGGTGTTTAGAGAAATACCAATATGAATATCTCAAAGTGTTCAAGATTATCATAGATGAAGTGCAAGTTTGGTAAAGTGTTAATTCTTGATGAGATCAATGAATGAAATACTTGGACCAAATGTTTGAGATCCTTATGAGTGATTATGATAGTGTATCATAGTGAACTCATGATTAAGGCATGGTGATGTCTAAATCAAGAAGGAATCATACTCTAAGTAGTTAGAGAATGATTATCAAATAATTGAATTCTTCTTAATAAAAGAATACCCCACACTAATAAAGGACATTGAGAATCACAAGGAGTTGTGAGTTCTTATATCCTTAATAGATACACCTCAATTATCGATGTGATGAGTCAACTATCTAGATAAATATGAGGAACATAATTTTGAGTTATGGTTTATGACCATTACATCCTAAATGACATCAATGTCAACCATAAGGTATGACCTTGATGGTAGCACTCATTGGATGAAATCCATAAATGCAAATGAGTCTTAGGTGTTAAGACACATGGATACCATTTTGAGAAGGATGATGCTTGTTGATTGCAACTTAATGACTAAGACATTTGGCATATGGATACTAAAACTGCATTCCAATGAGGAATAAAACAAGGATGTGTACGTGACATAACCTGTAAGGTTTATGAATCCACTAATGCAAATGAAGTCTATAAGTTACAATGGACTAATCAATGTGATTGATTGAGTACAAGCAACTCGGAATTGGATCTTTACTTTGATCATATAGTCAAAGGGTATGACTGATATGTCAAAGATAAAGGAGGGATCTGTAATTTAGTGGGAGCGTGTTCACATTCCACATGTTGATGTGAAATGGAAATGTTCTAGAATGGAAATCCAAAGGTGGAAATTATCTTTAAGGAAGATAGAGATGTTTCCTATGTGATAGGAATAGAGATCTATAGAGATAGTTCTCGAAAACCTCTTGACCTGAAAAGAGAAAGCATACATTGGCAATCTATACTGAAGTGTTCAGTATGCACAGATTCAGTGGGAGAAAACTTGTCCATGTTACATGGAGTTAGTATCCCAAGGCTAAGTGTTAAATTCTTATGAAGAATGGAAAAACTAAGAATAGATATGGATATATCATGTATGTAATCATCCCATTATCTTGCATGTATCGACATGGCAAGAACAAAATGCATTCATCATCCTGTATGTAGGACATGGCAATATTATGTGCTCATCCTGATAGATCGTATGTGAGACATGATGAGTGGATGTCTGTCTACTTCCAATAAAGGTTACTGGAATACCATGAGAACTTGATAAGTACTTGAGAAGTACTAGTTCTATGGAGATAAGGAAGAGTTTAATGTAAAGAGTTACATTGATGCGAACTTCCAAAAGGACAAAAAATTAATCGCAAAATATATATAGGATATATAAAAGTTAAAGTTTGTTGATAATTGGAAGTGTTCCAATAAAATCATTTAAAAGGAATGCCGAGTATCTATGTGTTAAAGAACAACAGTGGATACTATATGGATCTGGAAGTTCATGAGATGAACTTATAGATATTCCACTCATTGATGACAAGTCTGGAGTCCTTGATCATGCAATGTGGCTAAAGGTTAGCAAAGGAATACTAGATCACATATTACGGCAACTCCATCTCATACGTGTGACGTACAACAAAGAGATGAGAGACATGCAATTTATACTGACTTTGGCAAGGTGTTGCCATTACTCACTATGTTTGCACTAGAGCACGGTAACATGTGGGACTTGTTTGAAGATCACTATGAATATGATTCAAGGGTGATTGGCTTGCAGTAAAAGTGGGAGTCTGTTGGTATGTATGCCCTGAGAGCCAATCATGGGATGATTGATGGGATACATTAAGATTGATTTGATAAACATCAAAGGCAAGCTTCCAATTCTTTCTACGTCAGTCATATGAGATAGTGATAGAACAGATTGAATGTCTAGAGAATGACAGTAATCAATGACGTATGCTTTCAGGTTGAGGACCTAAACGATGAGATCATACAGATGCTAAGAGTTTGTACATTCTTGTTATGTCCCTAGTCAGATGTCATTGTAGAAGGTAGATAGATAGCAATGACACACAAGACTAGATTGTGGTGTTGGTTGATGATAGAATCTCATTAGTCATGATATAGAGATATCAAACCAAACACATAGGTACTTGTTAGAGAACAAGTGTACCAGACAGACCCACCGTGAGTTTGACACATGGAACCATGACATGGTAGTCACAGTCAATACTCACAGTGATGGTGGTGAGTGTGATTCTTAGACCTGAAATCACTACACTAAACACATGTCGTTGGGCACACTTTGACATCATCAAACGCAGTCCTGAAACATGGGTTGTTATAAAGGTGATGATTGGGTGGCTTTGACACATGGGGCTTTTGAGGGGTGAGTAATAGATATGGTATTTGTCCCTCCTGAGGGAGTTTGATATCCATGGACACTTGATGAGTAGGATTGAGATAGGCGTGCTCACGCATGTGTGAATCAGTATGTGATATTGATGTCATACATATCTCATTCAATCTACTCTAAGATCAAGAAAGTGAATGAACATTGACAGGATGACTGTTCCATGCCTTCAATCGGGATATCAGTGACAAATGAAGTATACATTCGCTGTAACACCATTCACGAATTGTAGGATTGAAAGTTGTTCTCCAACTTTCTACTTTCACTTGGGTAGCACTGATGTGTGACTAGGCACCGCTCTTTGCTTGTGAAGTCATAAGTATTATGGACTTTCACTGCCAACGTGAAATGGACCTGCAGGGTCACACACATAGGTTTTAACCTGGAAGAGGAGTTTTGTCCACAAACAATGTTTAGATTGATTACTAAAGGAGTTTAGTAGTTCAATTAAACACACAATTGATTGATAGCTCAATATCATAATGTTCAAGGTGTTGAACATGTTGATTGGAGTATCAGATTGATTGAAATCACAATTGACTAATTCTGCACAACCTGCACTCCCAACCGATCGGTTCAAGTGTTGAACCGGTTGACTGAGGTTGCTGAACCAGTCCACTCAAGCGTTGAGCTGATCGGCTCATGTACAGGGTGAAACGATCGGTTCAAGTGTTGAAATGATCGGTTCAACTGGTGCAACCGAGCAAGTTGGGAAAGTAGGATTGGTGAGAATTTTCCTTTCGTTTCACTTGCCCAATTTGATTGGAACAAGGATTGGTATTCGATACCAATTAGAAACAAAAGAAGGAAAGTCAATCGGGAACCAACCAGGACCACGAACCGACCGGTACAGAAGTGAACCGATCGGCTCATGGGTGTCAACCGACCGGTTTAGGTGTCAACCGACCGATTCAGGTCCCCAACCGACCGGTTCACTTGTGAACCGATCGGTTCAGGTTGCGAGTTGGTTGCTTTTGTGGAAAATCTCAAACCCTTCTACTCCTACTTTAGTCCCATATTGTCGGGGATAGAGAACCCTGTCCCATGACCCGCCTATATATAGGGGTATTGGGGACTTCTCAAAGTACAACTCAGTGCAACCAGTTGCTCTGCAAAGTTGTCGTTCTCTCTGGTTTTGGTAACCGAGAGAGAGCCCGAGCAAGTGCTTCCCGCAAAGGGAGGTGTAGCAGGGGAAGGACAACTGCAGTTGCAACTGGAGGCAGGAGAGTGTGTTGGAGACTAGTACATCAATAGGAGGGTGTGATTCCTTCCACTTCTTTGTGGGACAAGGAGTGTGGAGTTCCAGGTGGTCCGTGTGGACTACTTCAGAGGCGGGAGATTTCTGCCGCTCAGGAGGATAACTGTCAACTCCGACAGTCCCAGTGAGAGGAGGAGTCGTCAGTCCCGGTGCGACCAGGAGCTGCACAGACACCGTCCAAGACCGAAGGTGAAGACCGCACAAGGCGCGAGGTATTGTCGTCGAGCAAGCCTCGGGACAATGTATGATTCCACAAACCATCCTTTCCTATTATATAGACGTTGACGCGTTTCCTTGTTCCGGGTTTGGGGGAGAAATTTTTTTGTTTCCACTGCCTTCTCTGCCTCCCCTAAAACCCAACAAGGCCATCATGGTTCACTTCATCCAGGTGTATCTGGAAACCCTACATGAAAGTGTGTCAGCCTCTTACTCAACCAAGGTCATCACGGTTGGGCACTCAAACATACCAGTTCACAAGATACCCTAATGGTCATGATGGGATAACACCCTCAAAGCATATTATTTTATTAACATATCAGTCTAAGAAGCTCTATGGAATGATGAGTTAGCTCCTTATCAAGGCATGTCAGTCTAGCCAACATACCGATTTAGGCATCTATAGAGAGTGATGCTTTAGCACCCATCAAAGCATATCGTCCTAAGCATCTCCAAGTCATGACGACTTGTCACATTATGTGCTAGTTTAAACACCATGTGTCATGACAACCACTCACCACTTATTTGTCAACTTTGTCATCTCCAACCTTAGGAAACTCATCCACCAATCCACCTACTATCATGGAAAGAAGGTGAAAGGTAAGGGCAACAACTAAATGAAAATTCCTTCATCCAAACACTTCTCAAGATCATCATAAACTACTAACATATATGTGATACACGATCTAGAGATGAGAAACAACATAAACTCATGAAAGAGTGAAAATAACAAAGAAATCTAAGAGTTATATAACCCACCTCAAGAAGGTCTTCATCAAGGGTTCAAGCTCCATGATCAAAGCTCAAAAACACACGTTCTAAAGGTGGAAGATAGCCCATCAAGAGCCTCAACTCGACCTCAACATCACCTCAAGAAAGAAGAAGGTGCCAAGATTATGATAGCTCAAGAAGAAAGGAAATAGGGAGAACCACATCCTAATCAACCTTCATCCAATGTATCATCCATTTCTGAGAAAGGAAGATAAAGATGAACAAGAGAGCTCAAAGAAATAGCCATCAAAGGAACATAACTCACCAAGATGGAAGTTAAACCAAGAAATCACTCTGACTAAGGAACTCGACGTCCCAAGCTCCATGGGGACTTCCTCTAGGTACATAAGCTCCCAAGCTTGTACACCCAAGAGGATAAGAACAAGAATGGATGAAAGGGTTTACTTGTGTGAAGAAGGAGGGGGTTATATACTTAAGGGGAGGAAGAGAGATCAAAAGAGAGGTGTCATCACCTTAGGAGCTTAGGTGATACTTTTCCACGAGAAAGGGCCACATGGAACAACATGAAAGACATGGTGATAAGATCTAGGCTAGATCTTTCCCTCTTGGTCTCCTACCAAGGTCATGCCCGATATGCCAAAACCCTACACACTTCACAAACCGATATGCCATAACCCCACACACTCACAGACCATTAGGGCACAACCCTAAACACTCACAAACTGATAGATAATAACTCTAAACACTCACAAAATGATAGGGCGTAACCCTAAACACTCATAAACCGATAGGTAGCCTCTACAAGGTTCTCTAACCCAAGATAACACATCTAAGAGCAAAAACATCTCTCTCATGTGTTCTAAACATCACCAAGGATGCTACCACACAACCAAGATCCAAAAAAGGAGCCCATTTCTATCTATCAATGTCAAACAAGAGAGAGAACACTCTATAGATGGTAAATTGCATATTAACCCTTTACTTTGGGTAAATTGCAATTTACACCAAAACTAGCACATAAAGCACAAACATCAACCATACAAGCTCAACTTGGAACTTAGGCTTTTTACATGGCACACCTTAGCATAGTTCTCTCTCTTATGATGATAAAGCACTAAGGGCACACTAAACATGTGACATATTTCAAAATAACCCCTCATGTTGTGTAAATTGCACTTTGGTCCAAAATAAGCAAACATAGCTCAAACAACATTCAAACATGACCAAACTTCAAACATAAGCGTGTCACATGATTACAAAACACCTCAGAGGATTAGATTAAAGTACTAAGCAACTTACTTTAGAAAAAAAAAATAAGGTTAGCCTAAAACCCAAGTAAGGGCCCTTACAAGTCATAAACCTCTAACAAGGATTTCATCCTCAAAATCCCTAGAGAAATGAGATAGATATTACTCTTGAATTGCACCTTCAAACTTTCACATAGCTCCTTGATGTCAGGGTCATGTCACAAGACATGACCAACATACTATTCTTGCATCCAAGGTCAACACATGATCTGTTGCACATGACACATACTCAAGTTATCCTTGCCATTATCAGTTGCAGAGTCAATCCTATGCCAGGTGATACTTTCTTAGCCATAGAAGCACTATACGTTCTTATTGAACTTAGGTGTCAACTCTTTCTTATGTATCACCTCCTCAACTAATAACATAATATGATAAGATTCTCAAACATGGAATTTTACCATACCCTTTGTAAACTCAGCATGTCTCTTCCAAAGAAAATTAGAGATACGTTCTGTCATCCAATCAGAATTAAAAAACCTATCGTGCTTCTGTTGTGCTACTCTGATCTGTTGACTCAACACTAACTTACTTTTACCAATTATCCTGCCAACATGCTCACTCTCAACTGGATATTCTTTTATCACAAGAAGAGGCCACTTATCTAAGGGAAACTGTCTCAGAGGTAACTCAAGATGTTAGATGTCACTTTAATTGACCGAGATAGGGATTGGAAACCCTGGTTATTCATATATGGACAATGCACAATCTTCTTGGAACCTTTCTTACTTGTAAGTCTGATAGGAGTACTCCAAGGGATTATACTCATCCTGATGAACTTTACCCAAGAAGATCTTGCAAATGTCTCTTCAACTTATGTATCCTTTTCGAAGTTACATTTATGCGGAGCATAAACCCCTAACGTGTGAAGATCCAAAGTCAACCTTTCTAGGTAGCCAAACACTTAATCATCCAATCAAGTGACATGTTCTCACTCTCCCATACAACTAGCACTACTTGGATACTAGGATACCTTACCTTGGTATCCATCACATGTGTTAGAAACTCATCACATCCCTATCAAATCCTTCTTTGGTTGTTTTTACAAAAAACAAACATGTCAAAAGGATCTTTGTTTCATCTCAAGACATCTCCTATCACAAATATCCCTATCTTTAAACAAAATCCAAGACCAACTAATACTTACCAGAGTATCCATCTTAAGATCACTTCTAAACCATGCACATCAAATGACATAAGACCCATTTGAATGCCACATCCTTGAAAGGACAGAACACAAGGGAACATATTCCTCTTACCACTACATCATTACCCAGAGTTTTCTTATCAAGGTGAAGGGATTATCACTTTCTTTGATTATTTTATTAGTTTTCAATTGTTCATGTGTCTTTTTAACTTGTCTCATCTTGGTTTCCTTGCCATTAGCATAAGAACTGCAAAGATGATTACATGCCATTACTCTTTATTTGATTACTGCTTTTCATGTTCATGAACATTTCCTTGTTTTACCACATTTTTAATCTTTACATCATGAAAAGGATCATTATTCTTTACACATTCTTTATTCAGCAGGGATCATATTTCTTATTTCCTTCCACATATCATGAGAATTACACTTTATACCTTTTTATACTCATGGGTTGGTATGAGATTAACTCAGGTTCCATCATATTTATTCATTATTCATTCTCATTTGTGTTTTCACTGCATTCTTGTTTTAGGAATTGTCTCCATCTTAGGTGGATCTTACACCTTGACTTACTTTATTAGCACAAGTTCATCTGTCTTTTTCTTCATACATTCCTTAAATTTACATCTTGAAGAACTTTTCTTATCCTATTCACACATAAATTTAGGTTTCATGGAGCTATATTGTTCTCTTTTAATCACCAAACATTTAAGTTTTGGTGAATTATGGTGCAGTTCTTATCTCTTTTTATAGTATGATCAAGGTATTAACATCATGATTCCTGATTGGTATGCTCTTTAGATTTCTCCAAAATGATTACTTGATCAGAGTAATCAAAGAGAAATCAATCTAAGAGTTCCACACTTACCTTTTCTTCAACATTTGAATACATGGCTAGGGCACTCAAGTACTGAGATTATGCAATATGCACCATATTTTATATCATCTTCTTATCTTAGACACCATCCTAATTCTAGTCCTAGTGTCCTTGTAGACTCAACGAACCTAGATCTATGATACCACCAAATGTGACACCCTTTATCACACAAGCGAGATTACTCAAAACTTAAACCACAATCAACTATTAATAGGGGATTATCGAAAATGATGGGAAATTAAAACCAATTTGCAACAAGAACCATGAGATGAGATCTATTACACAAGAGTCAATACTTGCATTTCATAACATATATTCAAAGTGCTACATCATTGTTCACCATCAACATGTTACATGAAATAATAGTTCCACATATATGTACATATCAACAAAGGCACACAAGCCACACACCACATATCGATCATCACATCATCAAAACATATCAAGAACTTCCCAAGGACCTGAGTGTACATGGACATCACATATGACTCTATTACTAGACACTATCCATATACCATGATTCACCAGGTGGAGTTCCTCTTCATATAATATCCTTAGATATCAGCTCTTTAGCTTGGCATGCACACCACCAAAAAGATTTTTAACCAACAGGGTGAGACAAAAGTCCCAACGAGAGATATAATTCTCCACCAACTCTATTATTATCATAGATAACTAAATACATAGACCAACATACTGAGCAGGTTGAATAGGATTAACTAAATGATGTATACCTCATGATAAGAGTAAATAGAGATGTAATATGCACTTGCCACTAAGTAGTAACAACTAATAAATTAAAAAGGAATATGAAGAACATGTATAGTTTTTATAAACTAAATAGTATAAAAGCAAGGCAAGGCTTCAACCAATGTTCTCATATTTGATCCTATACAATTATGCTACAAGGTTGTTTATGAGTTTATTATGCCCTGAGGGTTTGAGTCGTACCACCCAAATCCAACTGACCACTACTAAGTCAAAATCGGTTCCATACAAGGTATAGTGGAAGAGCCGGAATCCACAACCTCACCACACCTCATGGTCAATACATGAGAACACCAGAGACATCATCAACTGCAAAATGTGACATACAATCATATCTAAAGGGTTGGATCATGCATGGCTACCCATATATCATCTAATCCACCTTGGTATTGGTAACAATGCTAGGAGAATAGGCTCATGCATGGCCATTCTATCAAGGAGTGGCTCACACATGGACATCCAATCACACTGAGAACAACTCATGCATGGCCGTCTCACACAATCTGTAATTAAGGATGCAAGGGAATATGTTACACCCCGATCTCACAATTTCCTCAAATCATGAGATTAGGGCATAAGATAGGATTTATATGTAATACAAAGAACACCCTTAACTTTTTTTTTCTTTTTCTTTTCTTTCTTTAAAACTCTTGTTTCTTCGCATTGAACCACATAAATCATTTTAACAAGGGAATCTGAACATTTCTTTTACTAATCAGACTTTAATAGTAAAGATACATGTATAAACATTCATGATGTCTCTCACACCTTATGGACATAAGACCTACTAATAGTATACAATTTCAAAAGAGGAATAATATTACACATCGTAATTACAACTCTCTCTCTTATCTCTTACTGAGGACCTAGAGTGACAAGGACCGACTGACTCAACTAATCTTGTACTTAACTCTTGTGGAAGATCTACGCTGATGCTCTGACCATCTTCAAGTCCACGCGGTTAACCCTAAAATGTTTGAGTAGAGGGGTGAGCCTACTCGCTCAGTGAATGAGTACTTCAAAGAAATAGTCTAAGGCACTAATGTGATTAAAGATATAACTTTGAGTAAACGATATGAAATTTAACAACAATAAATACTACACTGAGCAGTTCTAAAACAATATAATTGAAATAACAAGGAATATAAATATTGCATCCAAAGAATAACTACTAGAAGACTATGCTCTAGTCTTCCTTAACTCTTTCATTTATAAGGAACTCTGTGAACCTATATGATCATATTTTAGCTTATGCCCTGATCTTATGCAGTGTACTCTGGATAAGAGACTCGCAGTGCACTACGGCCACACCGTACAAGACTTAGCGACACACTCGGGAAATGCTAAGTCTGACTGCCAGTCCTGTTCTGCTACAGGACCAACGGGCTCTCCGGCCCACAGGCTCTCCGACCTCATTGCACTAACTCTGAGTGCTCTAGACTCCTCCTCTAACCTGAGCACACAGGCGGAGAGTCTACACTGGGTTACCACCGTGACACATGCATGGATTATTGTTGAATAACCCCTATCAACCCTCGTGCCACCAGAATTACTCAACTGGTTGATGTTGGACACGAGTTTCACCCCTAAGGCGCAGACCTCCCAAAGGGGTTCTATGGTGTTCAGGGCACCTAAGTCTAACATTAGCATTATAGATACATTTTAAACAGAAATCATAACTCATTTTACATTTCTCACAAGGCTCACACGGCCTGCCATATCATATCATATAAAACATCATAGCTCATGTATTCAAACATATATCATGTCTGCCCAACAAGTATTCTCATTCTAACATTTCATACATATCTGCATGATCTCAGTAACATCCCTTTCTAGGGCATGTCATATCTCATCACCTGCAATTCACGAGATATGTATTGTGAAAATAAGAAACCCTGTAGTATATATATACCAACTCAAAGAGAACAAGCATGTAAAGTTAAATGCACAAACAACATACAATTCAACAGTTAAGCATCACCACATCTCATATGGAAACCTTTCATATCACCATAACTTAATTCATAGAACACCCTGTCCTTAGGGTTTCCTTTCCTTATTCTCTTATCACATAGCAACACCCTGCTCTTAGGGTTTCATTTTCCTCATTCACTTATCACATGGCTCTCATAAGGATTTCACACGATATAAACATTCACAAATTAAAGACTGCTTTCAACAATTATATACAGTCAATATATGTATGAACCCATGGAAATTGAACTAAATTTAGGTTTCCATGCTATTCACTGAGATATCATGCACCAAGAATAAAATTCAAATAAGGTAACCCATGAGGTACATCCTAACCACTTATAAGATTACTAGTCCTCTTCAATAAGGTTGAAACTCTAGTGATATCTCAATTAGGTTAAACCCTAATTACATCATATGGTATAAATCTGAAAAGCATTCTTACTAGGATGTGTTGTATACGTTTCTGATGTGAATCTACCATCAAAGAGTCATTCAAATAGAGAAGGAATCCATATCATATCAATTTGCAACAACTTAAATTAAACGGACATTTCAGGGTTTAGAATCACATACCAAGAAATTAGGGATTTGGATGCTATAATCAAATTTCGTGCATTATATTGTTTAAAGGAAGAACCCACTCACCCTAAGGTGTGAAAACACCCCAAAACTGCAGCTCAACTCAGGGGATCTCGAACTCATATCAAATCCCTAGCAAATCTCCCAATTCTTCTTCCATTCAACTCGGAAACCTTGAAAATGAGGGATTATGAAGAAAGGGTGAGAAAAGAGGGAATTTCGACATCATCTTGGATCAAATCAGAGCATGGACGGAATCTTGACATGAGAGAGAAGATTCACCATAAAAATCTATGCAAAGGATCCAAACTTACTTGATTTCACCATTCCTCGGACCGCAAAACCCTAGGTCAGCAATTCCTCCTCTTTCTCCACTCAAGCCCTAACTCTCCCTCTCTCTCTAGGAGCTCGTTTCTCTGGAATGAATTGTGAATTATGAGAGCTGCTAGTGTGTGTGTTAGAACATATAGAGCAATTGAGCTGCTTGGGTCAATTGCATATTGACCCTACACTCAACTTTTATTATATTGGCTGAATATTCAGTTATACAAAGGTTACTGTAATTCGTTTATTTCAGAGATCAAAACTTCTCCAACAATTATGGGAATTTATCACGTTGTTTATAATTGATCTATAAAGCTTCCGTTATAATTTGACATCATTTGGAGTTACCAATAAATAATTAAAAATATAATAGTGCAATGCTATATTGCAGTCTGCAGCAGATTCGGTCGAGTTTGTCCTGCACAGAACTCGACCGACACCCTCACTGTAGACATCAAAAGTCATCCAAAAATTATTCCAATTTAACAAAGTGTCTAAAACTGTGTTTTTCAAGAACAGTTAAAATTTTAGATCAATTGGATATACCAATAAAAAGATAAAATTCAATTACCACACTGCTATATAAATCTGGAAATATGATCGGTCGAGTTAGAAACTTGACCGATAAACAAGTCAGAACATTATTCAAAAATTCTGATATTTTCCAATGTTGTTCACATTTTATATATCCAAATCATATCCAAATTTGAAGTAAATCAGAGTTACACATAAAATACTAAAAATCATTTACTGAGACACTATACTTATCAAGTTTTGTGTTCATGTATCATCAAAACCCTATTTTTGGGCCGATTAGGGTCTATGCTTCTCAAACCCTAATTCTCAAGACAAACGAACACTTAAACTTCTTATCATAGTTAAAAAATCCTAATTGTGTTATCGTCATTAATTAGATTTCAAGAATGATTATTCCAATTAATCTTTGCAATTGTCTAGGTAAACCCTAGTTTACCAATTAAGCTCAGATGGGGTCGTAACAACTCTTCCCCTTAGAATGTTTCGTCCTCGAAATATAAACCTACAATAAAGATACATTCAAGGTTATTCTAAGCTTCTAAAACCTTCCATGTCATTATATTCTTGTATTTCATACCTGAATGTAGTTTTCAACATTAGATCTTTTTAATTCTTTACTAAATCACAACATATTTCAAATAGTTCTCAATGATATCAAGCAAATTCTTTATGCCACAGTCAAACATAGAATGCAAAGATAAACCACCACGCTTTCACTGTGCAACTCTGATACTCTGATACAACTATCTCAACTTATGTGGCTCAGAAAGTTCTATTGTTCTGTATCACCTTTAAGTGACAAAAGCGAGTTCACCATGCTGTTTTAAACTTTAATAACGTGCTACTCAGATAGCAAAACAGTCTTGAATTAAAAGACTAGATTCAACAATCAATTGCACAATATTACTATTGGCATCCCCATTGGGTCATGAATGCATGAGGTGAAGCATTACCACCTCATTCCATACTATCCTGTTTCGATCCTGGGACCTGTGGGTTATGGGCCCACACACAATTCAAAGTGTAACCATCATATTATATCATTTTAGGGTTTCAATCACAGTAATAAAGTAATCCACAATTGTATCAGTCATTCAAGCATTAATCATACTCAATTACCATCACTCAGTTATATTAGAGCTAGGTATAACAAGCTACACCTCATTAGGGTTACTTGTCCAGACAATCTGATTATCATCCCTTTCTATTAATATGAGTGAATAGGTATAACTACCTTATTCAGGATATCCCTCCATGTCTTCCGTCATCATCCAAACTGTATCACCATATTACAAATACACAATACTAGGATGCATATCTGGTATGAATTACTACAACTATCATACACCTTTAATTAACCTATAGCTTGCACAAATACACTGAAATCATATGTAGAACCAACTTTCATACCTTAATATGCCTTCAACAAATCATACATGTAAAAACAAATTCACATATTACACAAAGCTAGTGTTTTCCCATATCTCTCTGCTCATTCATTACTTCTTTACTTTTTGCTACCTATCCTTTTCATATGATTATATACAATAAACATCCCTAACATTAAAACATTCAAGGTAAGAATAGATTATTCATCATTCTTGCTATCACACAAGAATTTATTTCTTATCGTACTTCATCGTAATGTATGTCACTATTACATTCACTAGATGACCCCACCAAGGTAGTTATGCACCATATATGATTCATTTTCTCTTATCATTTCATTCCCACCTTACTCTCATTAAGGAATATATGAAAGAGAAGATGATTTTAAGACTTGGAATACTTGTATTCAAACATTCCCTTAATACATTCTCATATGTAGATTTACTTAGTTATCAACAGAGATATTTGATTAATTAACACTTGCTTGAATCTCACAACCTCTTTATTTTATAACTTCTCCATCATATTTCAAACCCTATCTTACGTTTCATAGTCCTCTTACCATATACTACTCTTTAACCCGTCATCTTTAATTCTAATTTTTTTTCTCTTATGACCATGTTGCTTATTCATATGTATGGTCATGTATACCATGTTGCACATATTTCCTCCTTTATCTTTATAATATTGTGAAGTTAACGTTCTAAATTAATAGTCCCTCTATTAGTTTTTCCTCATGTTGAATACATTACATATTCTTCATTTTTTTAAATCAAGTGGATCATGCATGGGTCAAACATAGTTTCTCTTTCAATCAAGTTTTTCTTTCCTGAATACAGTCTACCTTTGTATGACTTATTCATTCGTTAAACTACACCTACGTTCTTCACTTAGGAACTAGTTTGTTGTTCTAGTCTTATGAATTATATGATCATATGATTCTCTTCACTTTTACTCTTTTGAAGACTCTTCACTTCTATGGACCTATTGAATACTCAACTCTATTCTTCTACTTAGCCTTTGCTTTAGAGTTCATAAAAGCATTATACTCAATTATATGATCCATTCTTCATGATCGATTCTTGCTATCTAGAACCATACATACATTTCACATATCTTTTCTATATTTCATATGTATAGTTCATATAATATTAATCAATAAACTGATTATGAATCCTTATATCATGTTCCTTTATTCCCAATTAAGGGTTTCTCATATGAGGCCCCAAAATTGAACCTCAGATACCAGTTTCAACTGATTCTTAGTTGTTCTGATCTTGCCCATATGTTTCAACATCTTACTGTATGTACATTCTTACTCTGATGTGGGTCTAATTATTCAAATTCTATTCTTATAATACTATTGATAGGATTCATTAGATCCTAGTAACGCATCATGCCAACCGGACCAGGCCAAACCTGAAGTCCTGAAGCCAAGAACTACAAAGAATTACTCAACTCCTATTCATCTCAAAAGTGTGGAAGAAAACTTATCCACTAAGGAAAGATCATTCAAAGATGATTTCTAATCTACATGTTACAAAGAATGAAATCAATACATGCTACAACTGCATAGTGTGCAACAAATCTTAAAGACCCATATATATTTCAAAGTACTGAATATTTCAATTCAAACATATAAGAGCATTTCTATACACTTCCAACAAAAACAACATTATGAAATGTAAGTTCTATCTCCTTTTACATTTATGCTCTTAATTCTTGTTTCTTTTCTCGTTTTCTAACCCTAACATTTCTAGGGTTCCTCTCTAGCCCATTCTTCCACTGTATACCTGGCTAGGGTATACGTGAGAGAATAGACATAGTAGCTTGTACTGGTTGATCCAAGTACTCAGATATCGGGCCAGGATATCCAAATACTCAAATCCCCAAAGATAACATCAAAACATCTCCTATCTGCCACACTTATGACGCTAACTTACTAACTTAATGGTCCTTGACAACTCACCCTAAGCTCTGTTACACATAAAATACTAAAAATCATTTACTGAGACACTATACTTATCAAATTTTGTGTTCATGTATCATCAAAACCCTATTTTTGGGCCGATTAGGGTCTATGCTTCTCAAACCCTAATTCTCAAGACAAATGAACACTTAAACTTCTTATCATAGTTAAAACATCCTAATTGTGTTATCGTCATTAATTAGATTTCAAGAATGATTATTCCAATTAATCTTTGCAATTGTCTAGGTAAACCCTAGTTTACCAATTAAGCTCAGATGGGGTCATAACAGAATACTTGACTTGCACCCCACATATTCAAAAATATACACTCTGAGTAAAACTCATTTCATCATCTAGCAATAAAATTGACACTGGAATAGATCTATGGCACATGGCAAACTACATGATTAGATTCCACTTGATTATTTGAACCAATTAAAGTGCCTTTTAGTATCAATCAAGTTACAACGTATAAAACTATAGCAAACTATATAAAATAAGGGCATATCTCACTTTCCACAGATGTAAACATATAAGGTGTGGTCTTGTCATGCTATCACCGCATAATGTTCATATCATTTTTGTTCACAATACCATCACCACTATTACACAACCTCTGAAGGCTATCACCAATGTCACATCACTATGGGATATCAATCCCTCATTCCAGTACCAGAGGATATCACCTCCATTAGGAACTAAGCCCTTACCAAGTCCTAAGACCCATCACAATACACTTGTGATTCATAATTATCTCATCATGCTTCATTGGGAATATAAACATTACTTATGCCAATCATCACTCATAGAAATCATTATCTATTTCATTCATAGAAGGAATATGTTACAACACATTAAACACCTTTAAATAAAGCAAGCAATGCATCATAAGTTCTCTAATTTAGGATTAGTCTCACGCTTATTCCACATAGGATTCTCAAGCATCATTTTATCTCAAATCTCTAACTTAACTACCTCCCATAGGTTGAAGTATATTTGAACAATATAACCAAGTATGCACATTCACATATTCATACTTCCCATGTTCCCTCATCGAGGTTTATACCCAAGCTTAATATTATTTAACCATCTTGATAGTATTCTCAAGTTATAATATCCAATTAACCCATTAGGTTAAAGTCATGTAATCTAAGAGAGAGAGAGAGAGAGAGTATAATATCATGCTTTCTTTTCATACACACCCAATAATATGACCTACCCTTAAAATTTGTGTCAGTGCCTTTCACATATAGCTGATTAGGGTTTTTACCTCATGGTTACATCACTAAGACCTAATCACACTAATTCCCATTTTCTTAAAACTAATTTAGGTTTGAACAACATTAGTTGGATATGAATAAACCATTGTATTATTAAGTTATAGGTATTACCCTTTCATAAATGCATAAGTGTATCATCTCATTAAGTTATGTGTGGGTTACAACAGTTCATTATATAAACATGTTGACTATTGCACCAATATGATGATCTATCATTATGTGACCCATATGTTATTACTATATGCAAGTTGTCACTCACATTATCATCCTAAGAAATGTCAAACTTTTGATTACATAACTAGAGGACATTGCATCAAATTATACATAAGGCACCTATTAGGTCATTAGAGTTGTTCATATGATTTCTAGAAAAATGTTGTCACCTTTTATTCCAACAAGGCTTATCACTACCCTCATATATTTATACTCATAGTTGTGTTAGTAATCTCTCTTCACAAGCTAGGATTCTATGAGAAGGAAATATAGTAGGCACTTGTCATGGATTATAATAAGATGAACACATGGGTCATATTCTTCCATGATTAAGGTTATCATATGGATATTCAACCATTTAACCCTACATCTATTACTTCCCACATTGTTGTAGAGTTTAGGGCTAATATCTTTACTTAAGGATGGACCACTCATAGTAATATCATCCTATGGTTCACTAAGTTTAGGAGAAGAAATTAAAATTGATCATACATTATCCAAAACAACACTCTCCTATATGATGCATTTCTCATATGTGTACATCATTGGGAATCAAGCCTACCCTTCAACCCTCATCATGTGATATCAGCTTCACCTCATCTACATGTGTCAGCTTAACCAAATTATGGTGTGTCAGGAAAGCTCATCCAAGGGTATCGATTTAGACTACCTTGTGGTGTATCAGTCTAGACCATCTTGTCCAAGCATGTCGAGTTCACTACACAAAAGGTGTGATGGTTTAGCACACTTGAGGTGTCAGGTTAACCACACAAGGGGTGTATCAGTTTAGCACTCAAGGAGATTATCCATTTATCTCCTTTTGAAAGTGTGACGGGCAACCCCACTTGATGGTGTGACAGGCTACTCTACTTGAAGGTGTGACAGGTTGTTAGGGTTAGGGTTTCAACAAGGTCATCATAGTTAACTTCCTCAAGGTGTATCGGGCAACCCTACATGTATGATGGCCTCTTACTCAACCAAGGTCATCACAGTTGGGCACTCAAACATACCAGTTCACAAGATACCCTCATGGTCATGACTGGCTAACACCCTCAAAGCATATCATTTTAGCAACATATCGATCTAAGCACCTGTAGGGCATGACGAGTTAGATCCTCATCAAGGCATGTTAGGCTAGCCAACATACTGGTTTAGGCATCACTTGGGCATGGTAGTTTATCACCCATCAAAGTGTATCGTCCTAAGTATCTCCAAGTCATTATGACTTGTCACATTATGTGTCAGCTTAAACACCATAAGTCATGATGACCACTCACCACTTATGTGTCGACTTTGTCATCTTCAACCTTAGGAAACTCAGCTAATAGTCCACCTACTATCACGGAAAAAAGGTGCAAGGTAAGGATAGAAACTAAACAAAAATTCCTTCATCAAATAGTTCTTAACATCATCATAAACTAATAACATATATGATATACACAATCTAGAGATGAGAAACAACATAAACACATGAAAGAGTGAAAATAACAAAGAAGGCTAAGAGTTATATAACCCACCTAAAGAAGGTATCCATCAAGGGTTCAAGCTCCATGATCAAAGCTCCAAAGCACATGTTCTCAAGGTGGAAGATAGCCCATCAAGAGTCTCAACTCAACCTCAACATCACCTCAAGATAGAAGAAGGTGCCAAGGTTATGATAGCTCAAGAAGAAAGGAAAGAGGGAGAACCATGTCCTAATCAACCTTTATCTAAGGGATGATCCACATCCGAGAGAGGGAGAAGAATATGAAGAAGAGAGCTCAAAGAAATGACCATTCAAGGAACATAACTCACCAAGATGGAAGTTAAACCAAGAAATAACCATGAGCAAGGAACTTGAACTCCCAAGCTGCATGGGTACTTCCTATAGCTCCATAACCTCCAAAGATCATCCACCAAAATGATAAGAACAAGAATGGATGAAAGGGTTTACTTGTGTGAAGAAGGAGGGGGTTATATACTTGAGGGAAGGAAGAGAGATCAAAGGAGAGGTGTCATTACCTTAGGAGCTTAGGTGACAGTTATCTATGAGAAAGGATCACATGAAACAACATGTAAGACATGGTGATAATATCTAGGCTAGATATCACCCTCTTGGTCACCTACCAAGGTCATGCTCGATATGCCAAAACCCTACACACTTCACAATCTGATATGGCATAACCCCACACACTTACAAACTGATAGGGCATAACCGTACAAACTCACATACTGATAGGGAACCACCCTACACACTCATAAACTGATAGGTCATAACCTTACACACTCAAAAATGATAGGGCATAACCCTACATACTCACAAATCGATAGGCAGCCTCTCTAAGGTTCTGTAACCCGAGATAACACATCTAAGAGAAAAACCATCTATCTCATGTGTTCTAAACATCACCAAGGATGCTACCACACAACCAAGATCCAAACAAGGCGCTCATCTCTCTCCTATAGATGAAGTCAAACAAGAGAGGGAACACTCTAGAGATGGTAAATTGCATTTTAACCCTTTACCTTGGGTAAATTTTAAATTTACACCAAAACTAGCACATAAAGCACAAACAGCAACCATACAAACTCAACATGGAACTTAGGCTTGGAACCCATTAGCATCATTATCTCTCTTATGATGCTAAAGCACTAAGGTAACACTCAACATGTGACATATTCCAAGATAACCCCTCATCTTAGGTAAATTGCACTTTGGTCTAAAACAAGAAAACATAGCTCAAACAACATTCAAACATGACCAAACCTGAAATATAAGAGTGTCACATGATTACAAAACACCTCAGAGGATTAGATTAAAGTTCTAGGAAACTTACTTAAGTAAAAAATTAGGGTTAGCCCAAAACCCATGTTAGGGTCCTTACATATAGCATCCTCCTCCATAGAAACTATAATAGGTGAAATTTCAGAATGTTCACCTATCCATATTGCCATACCCCTAAATTGATGACCGATCCAGTCATATAGGTACTTTGCAAGACAACTAGGTACTTGAGGAAGAGGTGGAGGTGGAGGAATATGAGCTGTAGTAGGTTTCTTCCCTTTGTACTACATATATAATTTCATATCAATTGTCATGTATATACATATACCAATTAACATAATTTAAATTTACCATACATGATCAATATAGATGACTCTCGCTATAAGACACAAGACCACACCACCTTCTACTTCACCAAGCATGTCAACATCTGGGTGTGCATATGGAAATGGATGTTGCCTCCAAGTGGGGAAGACAAGCCTCAGGCTCACACGGACTGCACCATCGGGTACTGGAGTGCCATGAATTGTGTGCCTCGGACGGTGTGGGTAAGCCTCACCCTCTACAATGGAAAATTCTTTCAATTTTATACGGCATGATCTCAAACCCTACTAATTTACAAAGAGTATGTTATACATATACCTAAACATATCATCTTGAAAAGACTAGCTACTATGTCATATAAATACTTATAGTAGACGTGCTAGGTGGTGGGCCTACAAGATTACTCCCAACCACCTCTACAAGATCACTCCCAACCACCTAAATCATAGGGGAAGAGAGGCACAACACAAGTACTATCTAAGTGGTAGCTTGAGATGCTTGCCACTTGCTCATCGCTTCCTAGACTATCTTATCAATTAACTCATGTACCTATACATGGCCAAAAGAAATAGTTTTTGATTCCTGAATTCCCTTTGCAATAACATTATAAAAAAGAATAGGCTACCCCAACTTTTGAAAATCCCTCTTTTTGGACATGTTGCCCTATGATGGCCCAAAGAATGCTCTTAGGCCCACACCAACGCCTGCAACCCTAACACATCTAGGATGCTCTGGGTTACCGAGAGCAACTATCAATTCATCCCTTATGCCCTCAGGGATGAACTAACCATGCTTCTTCTACTCATGAAGCTCCCGTTAATCATCATCAATAGAAATTGGTAAGTAAACATAACAATCATCAATACTAATTTCTCTAAGAGTTGAATTTACCATTTTTGCATCCGCCTCAATAGTTACGGGGTTGGTTATATCTCCTTTTTTTTTGCCTCCCAACTATCCACACATCATGGCGATACAAAGGTGCATGAGTAGTAGAGGAATCAGCGGTCTCAGTAGTAGGAGAAGTAGGTTGTTGAATGGAAGACATTTGTAGTTTTTGGCAAAGGGCTGCAAAGACACCTGGATCCATCGTGTGGTCATGCACATTCAGTGCACGCCTTGCTCTTTGAGCATCGTTGATAACATTTTTAGTAAGAACATTGAATTGGTTAGTAACAATCAAGTTCAATCGTAAATAAGTGAATTCATAAGAATGTATACTAATTAAATTCGGAGTGACACTTAATACCTTGAATTTATTGGTATTTCTCTCGGAAACAAACACCTCCCACTCAGTCGGGTCCAGGTAGTTCCAATGCTCAAGGGCTGACTTCTTCCTCTAATCAACCTCTCATATGTATTGTCAGTTGATAGTTGTCCTATAGTTCCATAGGACCCTCCCACAATGTAGCATCACCTTTTTATGATGTAGGCTTTCATCCAATTCAAATATACATTGCAAAATTTCATATATTTAATAGAATATTCTAAAAAATAGAATTGTAAATAACTTTAAAAATATAATTGCAAATGATAATATCTCACATATAGTGTAACGACCGACAATCAAATCATTACTAAATAAGCAGAATTAAACATAAACAACAGATTAACAAAAATCACTAAAAATTAAAACCATTTTTCAAAGAGATCCATTCCAAGGAAAACTCTTACTGAAAGGTCCAAAACCTTATATACATCATTATTCACATTGTACATATATGGTACATCTCATCTCAAGAATAACATATAACAGTTGTTTTACAAAACTATACATGAGCAACATAAAACCTCGAGGCGCGTAATCCAAAATCTCTCATTGATCATAAAACCAGTACGAACCAACTCCAACGACCTGAGAGTACAGAGACGACACATAGGACTCATATCTACAAGACATAATAGATAGTACACTCAACCTGAGCTGTCACTGCTACCTCAGCTGTTGTTCTTCCTCTGCAAGAAGGTCTTCACCTCCTCGTGTACGTCCACCTAAAAATTTGGGTCCCATGGGGGTGAGACAATTGTAATTGTCCCAGAGAGAGATATAACTCTCTGCCGACCATATTATTATCACAGATTAAGCATTTATAAACTGAGCAAAGGTTCTTTTTATATTAACAAGTAGGATAATTCACTATATGAAAAGAATGAAGAAATCTCCTTACTTAAGGAAAACACTACATCTAACCATGGTAGAGTTATAAATAATCTATCTGCTTTGCAAGGAATGTAAAGAAACATAAATAACATCTATCTACTAAGATGTATAACTGATTTGCACATCAACCAATGTTTCTCGTATTTGATCCTTAAGCAGATATGCTACACAGCTGATTACATTTTACAATCACACTTATACCCTGAGGAGATGAGGTATACCGCTCATACTCCAACCGACCACTGCGAAGTCAAAATCAGTTCCATACATAGGTCCTCTAACAGAGCCGGCTGCTATGACCTCCCACATCTCGGTCAATGCAAGACTACAAGCAGGACTATGTCAACTGCTTATCGTAGCTTACTAGGGTATACTGGCAACTGCTACAAAGTTACAACGTCAACTGCCTCTCTTCAGAATCAAGAGATTTTATGTTTATCTCCACATCATCCAAAATTCATCATCATCATCGGGAGATTCATGTTACATCCATATCGGCCTTTATAATGAAGGATTGAGAGATCTCATGTTTATCTCACGTCAATCCCACATCAGGGTGTAAGGTATTCATGCCCATCACCCCCACATATTCAACAATATGCGTTCATTAGGAGATCCCGTAGGAAAGCCTGTTTCACCATCACCAACTACTGACGATGATGGATCTATGGCCAGGGCACTACATGATAAGATTCCACTTGATTAATTAAGTGCATTACCATATTATTTTAGCATCAATCAAGTTTCAAACAAGAATTATTATAACAAATGCTACAAAGAAAGGTGTAATACATTTATTAAGTACTTTCAAAATCTTTAAAACATTTGCTACTTGGGATCTTAGTCGCTTATCACATTACTGGGAATTTTCATCCCTTCACATCGTCATTATCATGATTACTGGATCTGGGTATTCAAACCCTTAGATCATTACATAACATTGTTACCTCTATAACAGGTAACCATTACCTCTAGGTCCTCAGACCAAGGTATTCATTTTACTTGTTGTGCAAGCATTCACATGGCTCACAATGCCATCACACATCTTGTCACCTCTCACTAGGCAACCACTTATTCACATGGCTCACAAGGCCATTGCACATCTTGTCACCTCTCACTAGGCAACAACTTATTCACATGGCTCACAAGGCCATTGCACATCTTGTCACCTTTCACTAGGCAACAACTTATTCACATGGCTCACAAGGCCATTGCACATCTTGTCACCTCTCACTAGGCAACAACTTATTCACATGGCTCACAAGGCCATTGCACATCCTGTCACCTCTCACTAGGCAACAACTTATTCACATGGCTCATAAGGCCATGGCACATCTTGTCACCTCTCACTAGGCAAAAACTTATTGACATGGCTCACAAGGCCATTGCACATATTGTCACCTCTCACTAGGCAACAACTAATTCACATGGCTCACAAGGCCATTGCACATCTTGTCACCTCTCACTAGGCAACAACTTATTCACATGGCTCACAAGGCCATTAATCATTATACTTGTTATACAAGTATTTAACATGCCTTACAAGGCTTATGCAATAAAATAAATACAACCTTCCCATCATTACTGTTAGGGTTTTCCCTTTCTTATCGATTAGGGTTTCTCTTACATATCATTACCCTTCATTAGGGTTAGGGTTTTCCATTATTAACCATTTAGGTTTTCAAGATCATATTATCAATAATCAAACCCTAATTCATTGCTCCACACATCTAGGAGCAAACATTGATATCATAAGTATTCAATCATACTTATTCATTCTCATCATTTATCATTAAATCAATCATCAACACAAGGTATGAGTTCCTATCTCATCCTTACCAGGGTATGATTTCATCAGACTTTATTAACTTGGCTTAACCCTTTCTCAAAGTATGTTAGCCCACACTTATCAAAGTGCATTAAACTTAATACATGTCAATGTAACAACTGACATAACACACTTCATGTGTTACTCATCCAAGTATATTGGATTTAAGGTGCATCAAGGTACATCAACCTTGAAGTGCTGGATGTGATATCTATCATGTCTTGATGTATCACTTCCCTCATCACTTTTAACATACGTAACTTCATAAACTTATCTTGTATTAGGGTATGTCCCATCCTAATACTTTATGCACTAGCTCATCACATTTATCATGTAATGTATTGGTCCTAAGTCACACAATTGAATTATTCAACCATCATTAATGATATGAACTCATCTCGGGTTAAGGCATTATTGATATAGGATTAACAATTATCAACCACTCTAGGTGTTTCACCTATCAAGGTATTATCCACACCATTACTTGGTGTTACACTCATCACTCCTAAGAGTGTCTTGCCCTTACCTTTACAAGGTGTATAGGGTTAAATAATGTGCATATGTTCACCATATCGGGTTGTAGGTGTATAGACACTCACCATATAGGGCTAGGATTTGCACTTGTCTCCATATCGGGAATGACATACCTTCTTGACCTCATATCGGGCACAAGATATATGTATGTGTCTCCCATGATACTTATGAGGTATCAACCCATCACCATGTCGGGCTAGAAGTACATTCAATCACCCTATCGGGCTAGTCACCATCTAGGGTTAGCCATGATGGGTTAGGGTTACCATATTGTTTAGGGTTGTGTATCGTGCAACCCTGTCAGGCAACCATGTCATACAAGGTCATGTAGGCCTCATGATACTAAGTATCAATGATGTATCATATGATCATATCATGCAATAGCACTTGTTACTCTTCACTTATATCAGGTTACCCAATTTAGGGTTTCTTGTCAACTTACAAGTATACAATTGACCTTGTATCGTGCATGGAGTCTATAATAGACTTCCTATCGTGAAAGAGGTGTATACGACACCCCCATATCGTTCAATAAGGTTTACAAACTTATTCATATCATTTTAGTGAAATAGGTGCATCATCATATCGGGTTAGAGGTGCTTGCTTATGTGCATGCACCCGATATCACTTTTATAAGGTGATATCACAATCTTCAAGCTCTAGACCTTTATTATAACTATTATAGTTCAAGTCAACAGGTCTAAGAAACTACTATAACTCATTATTTCATCAACTATTTCAGGAAATTTTGGAATTAAAAGTGGATCATTAAATACAACAATTTAGGTGATGAATAATAACATGATTGAGTTCAAGTTATATAACCCTCCTTAAGAACCACTTCAAAGCTTCAAGGTCCAAAGCTCCATGTTCCTAAGGTTGAATATGACTTTATCAAAGGTCCAAGGCTCGTTCAAAACTCCTTCATATACAAGGAATCACCATGGATAAGCAATTGGTGAAGAAGAAAAGAAAAGGTAGATCATAACCCTAATTCCATGCTTCAATTCAAGCTTGAAGACAACTATATCTTACCTTAGGGTTAAGATTTGAGTTCCTTAGCTCCTTGGCCGACACCCTACCACTCTTGGGCGATATGGACTTCCTCTCGGCTGATACCTCCTCACTTGTGGCCAAAATCACTTCATTGGCCGATATCAACTTGCTATGGGCAATATCAACATGGTATGGCCGATATACTTGCTATGGCTGATACCCAAGGCCTATTCACGATAACCTTGTGCTCTTGCATGACATGACACCCCTCTTGCATGATATGATACTCACTTGCACGATATGGCACTCACTTGGAGTCAAAACACTTCACTCTATGGCCGATATCACCCTATATGACCGATATCACCTACTTGGGCGATATGGTCTTTCCATGGGTGATATCCCAAGGTCCATGCACGATACCAAAGAATACCTTCACGATATGGGAGATCTATGTAGGATACCTTAGGGTAGGAGTGTGTTAAGGGTCGAAAAATTGCACTAAGGGGTGAAACTAGGGGTATATATATACTTGTTGATCATGAAGAAAGGCAAAAATAAGGTGTCAACATTTTGAGCTAGTAGGTGCCACGTGTAATGCATGGGTGACATGTGTCCATGCATGCATCAACATTTATATTGACATGCAAAAAGGTTGAGGGTCATATAAAGATGCAAATTCGTCCATTGCTTATCCATTTGGATAAGTCATCTAGGTTTAATCACTATTTTATGTCAAGCCGATACACTTTTTCTAAGGAAACTTGTTGGCCGTCATACCTCACCTACTTGAGGTGCTTTGAACGATATAGACTTTTCCAAGAGTTCACAAAATGATATGTAACACCTCCTTGGGCTCCATGGCCGATAGGCACTCATATATAAGCTTTTCAACTTGATACAACTCAAGTTAAGCTTCCAAATTCAACCCTTTTTCTTGGTCATTTCATCACCAAGATTACCATAATTCATAATGGAATCAAACATGGTGTATCATTCATTCTCTCTCCTCTAAATGATACATATAGAAAATAGGAACACTCTAGATGTGGTAATTTGCATATCAACCCCACATTTTGGGTAAATTACAATTTGTACCAAAATTGGTGCACAAGGTACCATCATTGTTCAAACAAGTTCAAACTTGGAATTTAGGCTCTCCACAAGACACTAACTTGCATCATTCTCTCAATATTGATGCTACAACACATGAGGCATGTTCAACATGTGATATTTTGCATTATAGCCCCTCAATTTGGGTAAATTGCACTTTGGTCCAAATCAAAGGAAAATTGCTCAAACAACATTCAATCGGGACCAAACTTGAAACATGAGTGTGTCACATGATAACAAAACACCTTAGAGGATTATATTAGAGTTCTAAGAAACTTTATTAGCCAAAATAAATAGGGTTACCTCATAGCCTAGGTCAGGGTTCTTACAAGTTATAATCCCCTAACAAGGATTTCGTCCCCGAAATCTCAGGTAAAGGAAGACATATATTATTCATTTGTCATACCATCAAGTATCCACATAACATATTAATGTCATGGAGATGACATAGAACTTTGATCAACACAAAGTTATTCCACACAGGGTTATCATTGAATCTTTCACACATGGCACATATTCCACTGTCTTTTTCATTATTGACTGTAGAGTCAACTCTATGTCAGGTAATACTTTTCTTAGTCAGGGAAAAATCATTCATACCTTATTTAACTTAGGTGTCATACCTTATTGATTTGTCACCTTTCTCAACTTACAAATTTATGTGACAAGATTCTAGGAAGTCTCCCATACTCCTCATTTAGCATTTTACTTTTAAAGGAAAGACCAGAGTCATGTTATGTCACCCACTTGTGACTACAGGTCTTGTCATATATCTGTTGTATCATCTAATCTACTGACACAACATTAAACTGTCTTACTACTTGTACCAACTATCTCATTAGTTGTACATTATCTTATAATAAGGGGAGGTTACTTATCAATTAAGAACGCATCTTAGAGGTATCTTTAGATGTTATATATAAGTTTCCTTAACAGATCTACATAGGGGTATTCTAAGAAATTATTTTTAGCTTGATAAGATTTCCCACAATGATTTTACAATTGGCCATCCCAGGTAACCCACATAAATCAGTTGATTAGGAGTTATGATTTTACTTTGCCATATCACTTGATACTTCTTAGATACCAGAATTTCTTATCTTGGTATCCATCACATGTGTCAAAAACACATCACATCCTCATCTTTCTTTCATCTTGGGACATTACTTGTTACACATATCTTTATCTTGGAACCAAAGTCCAAGACAAACTGATACTTTTCTAAGTATCCATCAATTGAACATTTTTAACTTATGCACATCAAGTGTCATAAGACCCACATGATTACCATGTCCCAGAAGGGAAAGAACACAAAGGAACATATTCCTGTTATCACCCCATCATCATCCAGGGTTGTTTATCAAAGAGAAGAGATTATCATCTCCTCTTATTATTGTATGAACTTTCAACTATTCATGAGTCATTTACTCGTGTTTCATCCTAGGTTCCTTGCCATCAGCATAGGAATTATAAGGATGATTACATGTCATTATTCCTTTCTTTGTTATTGTCTAACATGTTCATGAGCATTTTGTGATTTTATCACATTTCCCATTTCCACATCATGGGAAAAGATCTTTACTATTCACACATGCTTTATCTGACAGGGATCATCTCCCTTATTCTCATTCTCTTATCATGAGGATTATACTTTTCATTTCCTCATACATACAGATTGATCTGAGATCATCTCAGATTCCACTTTATTGCACTTAGGATGTGATATACATGTCCATACCATATTTCCAGTTTCATTATACTCACTAGATTGTCTCAGAATGATTACTTGATTAGAGTAATCAGAAAGATAACAATCTAAGAGTTCCATACTCACCTTATCTCCAATAATTATATACCTGGCCAGGGTATACAAGTACTGAAATTAAGTAGTATGCACTTTGTTTACTATCATATTCCTTACTTTTTGTATAATAACCAACACATGATTTAACATTCCTGGATTTTCTCCAGGCATCTCTTCTATACCTCATCCTTTTTCACACAGATAAGAGCAATTATAGAGCATTTAAAATAATACTGAACATACTATAAATTCTAGTTCTCATCATTTCTTCCCTATGTCCCCATAGGACAATCAATAGGGAAGTCCATAACAACAATCCTTTTTAGGATTATCAGGTAACATCAAAAGAAGGCATATCAAAATGAAAAAGCTTTATCTGATTGTTACCCCTCGCGGTCATCCACCGCTTTAGGTTGACTCAACCCATAGAGTCTAGCTGTTTCGTGTCGTTACTTTTGGCTGTTTAGAACCACTAGGCAAAAGTCTATGGAATTGCAATGACATTTCCTTCATTCTTGGCTTATTTCCCCTTCTTGGGCACTACCATCACAGATATACTATCTGTCTAAACTTATGGCAGAGTCTACTTTCTCGCCATATGTTAATCTTTCCCACATTTTCCACTGTTCCAACATGACTATGTCATTCAGGAACCCTTTCAAAGCCCAAAGTTTCTGTATTGAGGACTGGTAACCTAGGTTGTAATGCTAGTATCCAGTCTACTATATGCATCATTGTTGTCCTAACCTACCCAAAAAGAGCATAAACATAGGATTCTCTATCTTGATCGGGTCATGATGGGAATTCTCAGGAATTCATTCTTCTCTTGCCTGATCCCTTGCACCCTTTCCTGGTGCAACAACATTTCCCTCAACAATGTATTCCTCGTGTTCTCCAGTCATTTATAAACTTCACCCTTTCTTCTGCACAAGAAGAAGTCACTATAGGGTATACTGGAGGACACTAACATAGACTCAACACCTTAGTCCTATGTCTCTGTAGAGTCAATGAACCTTAAGCTCTGATACCAAAACTGTAATGACTGACAATCAAATCATTACTAAATAAGCGGAATTAAACATAAACAACAGATTAACAAAAATCACTAAAAATTAAAACCATTTTTCAAAGAGATCCATTCTAAGGAAAACTCTTACTGAAAGGTCCAAAACCTTATATACATCATTATTCACACTGTACATATCTGGTACATCTCATCTTGAGAATAACATATAATAGTTGCTTTACCAAACTATACATGAGAAACATAAAACCTCGAGGCGTGTAAGCCAAAATCTCTCATTGATCATAAAACCAGCACAAACCAACTCCAAGGACCTGAGAGTACAAAGATGACACATAGGACTCATATCTACAAGACATGATAGACAGTACACTCAACCTAAGCTATCACTGCTGCCTCAGCTGTTGTTCTTCCTCTGCAAAAAGGTCTTCACCTCCTCGTGCACGTCCACCTAAAAATTTGGGTCCCATGGGGGTGAGACAATTGTAATTGTCCCAGCGAGAGATATAACTCTCCACCGATCATATTATTATCACAGATTAAGCATTTATAAACTGTGCAACGGTTCTTTTTATATTAACAAGAAGGATAATTCACTATATGAACAGAATGAAGTAATCTCCTTACTTAAGGAGAACATTGCATCTAACCATGGTAGATTTATAAATCATCTATCTTCTTTGCAAGGAATGTAAAGAAACATAAATAACATCTATCTACTAAGATGTATAACTGAGTTGTGCATCAACCAATGTTTCTCATATTTGATCCTTAAGCAGATATGCTACATGACTGATTACATTTTACAATCACACTTATGCCTTGAGGAGATGAGGTATACCGCTCATACTCCAAACGACCACTGCGAAGTCAAAATCGGTTCCATACATAGGTCATCTAACAAAGCCAGCTGCTATGACCTCCCAGGTCTCGGTCAGTGCGAGACCACAAGCAGGACTATGTCAACTACTTATCGTAGCTTACCAGGGTATACTGGCAACTGCTACAGAGTTACAACGTCAGCTGCCTCTCTTCGGAATCAAGAGATTTTATGTTTATCTCCACATCATCCGACATTCATCATCATCATCGGGAGATTCATGTTACATCCATCCCAACCTTTATAATGAAGGATTGAGAGATCTCGTGTTTATATCACGTCAATCCCACATTAGGGCATAAGGTATTCGCGCCCATCACCCCCACATATTCAACAATATGCGTTCATCAGGAGATCCCTTAGGAAAACCTATTTCACCATCACCAACTACTGACGATGATGGATCTATGGCCAGGGCACTGCATGATAAGATTCCACTTGATTAATTAAGTGAATTACCATATTCTTTTAGCATCAATCAAGTTTCAAACAAGAATTATTATAACAAATGCTACGAAGAAAGGCGTAATACATTTATCAACTACTTTCAAAATCTTTAAAACACATGCTACTTGGGATCTTAGTCCCTTATCACATTACTGGGAATTTTCATGCCTTCACATCGTCATTATCATGATTACTGGATCTGGGTATTCAAACCCTTAGATCATCACATAACATTGTTACCTCTATAACATGTAACCATTACCTCTAGGTCCTTAGACCAAGGTATTTATTTCACTTGTTGTGTAAGTATTCACATGGCTCACAAGGTCATCACACATCTTGTCACCTCTCACTAGGCAACCACTTATTCACATGGCTCACAAGGCCATTGCACATCTTGTCACCTCTCACTAGGCAACAACTTATTCACATGGCTCACAAGGCCATTGCACATCTTGTCACCTCTCACTAGGCAACAAATTATTCACATGGCTCACAAGGCCATTGCACGTCTTGTCACCTCTCACTAGGCAACAACTTATTCTCATGGCTCAAAAGGCCATTGGACATCTTGTCACCTATCACTGGGCAACAACTTATTCACATGGCTCACAAGGCCGTTGCACATCTTGTCACCTCTCACTAGGCAACAACTTATTCACATGGCTCACAAGGCCATTGCACATCTTATCACCTCTCACTAGGCAACAACTTATTCACATGGATCACAAAGCCATTAGTCATTATACTTATTATACAAGTATTTAACATGCCTTACAAGTCTTATGCAATAAAAGAAATACAACCTTCCCATCATTAGGGTTAGGGGTTTTCTCTTTCTTATCGATTAGGGTTTCTCTTACATATCATTACCCTTCATTAGGGTTAGGGTTTTCCATTATTAACCATTTAGGTTTTCAAGATCATATTGTCAATAATCAAACCCTAATTCATTGCTCCATACATCTAGGAGCAAACATTGATATCATAAGTGTTCAATCATACTTATTCATTCTCATCATTTATCATTAAATGAATCATCAACACAAGGTATGAGTTCCTCTCTCATCCTTACCAGGGTATGATTTCACCAGACTTTATTAACTTGGCTTAACCCTTTCTCAAAGTATGTTAGCCCACACTTGTCAAAGTGCATTAAACTTATTACATCTAAATGTAACAATTGACATAACACACTTCATGTGTTACTCATCCAAGTATATTGGATTTAAGGTGCATCAAGGTACATCAACCTTGAAGTGTTGGATGTGATATCTATCATGTCTTGATGTATCACTTCCCTCATCACTTTTAACATACTTAAGTTCATCAACTTATCTTGTATTAGGGTATGTCCCATCCTAATACTTTATGCACTAGCTCATCACATTTATCATGTAATGTATTGGTCATAAGTCACACAATTGAATTATTCAACCATCATTAATGATATGAACTCATCTCGGGTTAAGGCATTATTGATATAGGATTAACCATTATCAACCACTCTAGGTGTTTCACCTATCAAGGTATTATCCACACCATTACTTGGTGTTACACTCATCACTCCTAAGAGTGTCTTTCCCTTACCTTTACAAGGTGTATAGGGTTAAATCATGTGCATATGTTCACCATATCAGGTTGTAGGTGTATAGACACTCACCATATAGGGCTAGGATTTGCACTTGTCTCCATATCGGGCATGAGGTACCTTATTGACCTCATATCGGGAAAAAGATATATGTGTGTGTCACCCATGATACTTATGAGGTATCAACCCATCACCATGTCGGGCTAGAAGTACATTCCATCACCCTATCGGGCTAGTCACCATCTAGGGTTAGCCATGATGGGTTAGGGTTACCATATTGTTTAGGGTTGTGTATCGTGCAACCTTGTCGTGCAACCATGTCATACAAGGTCATGTAGGCCTCATGATACTAAGTATCAATGATGTATCATATGATCATATCATGCAATAGCACTTGTTACTCTTCACTTATATCAGGTTACCCAATTTAGGGTTTCTTGTCAACTTACAAGTATACAATTGACCTTGTATCGTGCATGGAGTCTATAATAGACTTCCTATCGTGCAAGAGGTGTATACTACACCCCCATATCGTTCAATAAGGTTTAAAAACTTATTCATATCATTTTAGTGAAATAGGTGCATCATCATATCAGGTTAGAGGTGCTTGCTTATGTGCATGCATCCGATATCACTTTTATAAGATGATATCACAATCTTCAAGCTCTATACATTTATTCTAACTATTATAGTTCAAGTCAACAGGTCTAAGAAACTACTAGAACTCATAATTTCATCAACTATTTCAGGAAATGTTGGAATTAAAAGTGGATCATTAAATACAACAATATAGGTGATGAATAATAGCATGATTGAGTTCAAGTTATATAACCCGCCTTAAGAACCACTTCAAAGCTTCAAGGTCCAAATCTCCATGTTCCTAAGGTTGAAGATGACTTTATAAAAGGTCCAAGGCTCGTTCACAACTCCTTCATATACAAGGAATCACCATGGATAAGAAATTGGTGAAGAAGAAAAGAAAGGTAGATCATAACCCTAATTCCATGCTTCAATTAAAGCTTGAAGACAACTATATCTTACCTTAGGGTTAAGTTTTGAGTTCCTTAGCTCCTTGGCCGACACCCTACCACTCTTGGGCGATATTGACTTCCTCTTGGCCGACACAACTTTGCTTGTGGCCGATACCCCCTCACTTGTGGCCAAAATCACTTCAATTGGTCGATATCTACTTGCTATGGGCAATATCAACATGGTATGGCCGATATACTTCCTATGGCTGATACCCAAGGAATATGCACGATACCTTTGTTCTCTTGCATGACATTACACCCCTATTGCACGATATGATACTCACTTGAATGATATGGCACTCACTTGGAGTCAAAACACTTCACTCTATGGCCGATATCACCCTATATGGCCGATATCACCTACTTGGGCGATATGGTCTTGCCATGGGCGATATCCCAAGGCGCATGCACGATACCACAGCATCCCTTCACAATATGGGAGCTCTATGCACGATAACTTAGGGTAGGAGGGTGGTAAGGGTCGCAAATTGTACTAAGGGGTGAAACTAGGGGTATATATACTTGCTGATCATGAAGAAAGGCAAAAATGAGGTGTCAATATTTTGAGCTAGTAGGTGCCACATGTTATGCATGGGTTACACATGTACATGCATGCATCAACATTTATAGTGAAATTCAAAAAGGTTGAGGATCATCTAAAGATGCAAATTCGTCCATTGCTTATCCATTTGGATAAGTCATCTAGGTTTAATCACTATTTTATGTCAAGCCGATACACGTTTTTAAGGAAACTTGTTGGCCGTCATACCTCACCTACTTCAGGTGATTTGAACGATATGGACTTTTCCAAGAGTTCACAAAACGATATGGAACACCTCCTTGGGCTCCATGGCCGATAGGCACTCATATATAAGCTTTTCAACTTGATACAACTCAAGTTAAGCTTTTAAATTCAACCCTTTTTCTTGGTCATTTCATCACCAAGATTACCATCATTCATAATGGAATCAAACATGGTGTATCATTAATTATCTATAATATAAATGATACATAGAGGAAATAGTAACACTCTAGAGGTGGTAATTTGCATATCAACCCCACATTTTGGGTAAATTACAATTTGTACCAAAATTGGTGCACAAGGTACCAACATTGTTCAAACAAGTTCAAACTTGGAATTTAGGCTCTCCACAAGCCACCACCTTGCATAATTCTATCAATAATGATGCTACAACACATGAGGCATGTTCAAAATGTGACATTTTGCATTATAGCCCCTCAATTTGGGTAAATTGCACTTTGGTCCAAAACAAAGGAAAATTGCTTAAACAACATTCAATCGGGACCAAACTTGAAACATGAGTGTGTCACATGATAACAAAACACCTTAGAGGATTATATTAAAGTTCTAAGCAACTTTATTAGCCAAAATAAACAGGGTTATGTCATAACCCAGTTCAGGGTTGTTACACATAGTTCTTTCCATACTAAGTATTTCTTCCCTTTAGGAACTGTATGCTAAGATTCTACATTTACACTACAATGGCTACAAGTAAGAACCCCAAGATATGAAACAAATGAGCTGCAGTTCTTTCCAATTGGATTTCCTGCATGATCAAAATCCACAACCAATTTTGGTCCATTGCCCCTTTGTTGTAGTGACTTGTTCATCATTGTGATGCCCCTATTTTTTATGATTCTCATCAAGTGGTGCAGGGTTTTCAAGGTGTACATCCTCAACCTAAGAATTGAAAAAAAAGACATATAGGATATATATAACTTATAACAGGACATATAGCTAAATATATTGTAAAACTTACATTGTGACGCAGCGCCTCACCCTCATGGTAATCATCATCACGATCATCATAGTCATTGCCATCCATCTGAAAAAGTGTCATTTAAAAAACAATTAAACATTTAACATTGAGTGAAATTAATATAACATTTTTAAATTCACATCGATCTAACATGAAAAAAAGTAAAACATTTAAAAAATTAAAAACACGCCTCTAATATTGAGATATTTTATCAATTAACATTCCTTCAGTGTGATCTCCATGCACATATATGTCATCGTTAGCTTCAATACTTGGTATTGGCAAGCCAACTAAGAATGGACTGGAGTCATCATACTTACCATAGTACTCTTCTTCATCTATAGGATCTTTAATGAATTGTCTTTTACCATGAAGAACAACCAACCATTTTTCATTTGCAGGATCATCAATATTAAATACATGTTTCTGCTATGATGCCAATATGAATGGTTCACCCTTCTCGCAAATCTTTTCAAAATTCACTAATGTAAAACCCAATTCATCCATTATAACTCCTTTGGTGTTATCAACCCAATTACACTTAAAGAGTGGAATTTTGAAATATACATAGTCAAACTCCCATATGACTTTAATGACACCATAATATGACATTTTAGCTTCATGAGGACTCTTATCTTTCATACTAGAGAAAAATAATGAAAATGTTTGAAGGGTGACCCCACTATTTTGGACGTCTCTCTTATCATCTTGACGCTTTGTGTAATATGAGAATCCATTTATGTCAAACCCTTTTTAAGACATAACATTCATTTTTGGTTTAAAGGCGAGGCATTTGATATTTTAAGTAATATTATTTGGTGTTTGATATAGTTGATGTAAGACTTTATCTGCAAACCACTTAATAAATGTCTTGTTATGCTCTCTAGCAAGCCACATTGAATTGGCTCGAGGATATTGTTTCTTGATGAAATTGGTATCTTTCGTGATATAAATACTCACTTCATCGATGTTGTGTAAAACATACAAGTGAGCTTGTTCCCACAACTCACAACTGATTACTTTCATTCGTACGTGCTCCTAAAGTCCCTTTTCCAGAATAGTCCTCAATATACTTGTCATTTATAGGAGCTTCATTACCACTCAGAAAGTCATTGCAAAAATCCATAACCTCTCTCGCCACATAACCCCCAATAATACTCCTTTTAGGTTGATAACAATTTAGAACATAACTGTAAAAATGCTCATGTATCGTTCAAAAGGATACATCCAATGCAAGAAAACTGGTCCTAATATTTTGACTTCCCTATTCTAGTGGACAACAAGATGTACCATGATATAAAAGAACAAAGGAGGAAAATACATCTCAAGCTGACATAGGGTAACAACCACTTCTCTTTGCAACTTATTCAGATTCTCAGGATCAGTAACTTTGCTGCATAGACTATTGAAGAAGAAACAAAGTCTGGTAATTACAAACCTTACATGCTTTGGTAGTATAGATTGAATTGCCACAGGCAATGCTTGTTGCATTAGAGTGTGACAATCATGCGATTTAAGACCTATCAGCTTCAGATCTTTCATTGATACCAATCTATGAATGTTGAAAGAGTAACCCTGTGGTACCTTAACATTAACCAAGCACTCGCAAAAAGCTTTCTTCTCCTTTCTAGATAAGTGTAACAAGCAGGAAGTAAATATGTTCTCCAATCACTACTAACTACTTTTGTTAATTTTTTCCTTATTCCCATTTCACGTTGGTCCATTTTGAATTTGATGCCATCTTTAGTCTTACCTGATATATTCAATAGAGTACCAATGATGCTTTCACATACATTTTTCTCAACATGCATGACATTGATATAATGCCTAACTATCAAAGACCTCCAATAAGGAAGATCCCAAAACATTGACTTCTTGAATAAAGATTTTTCACTTTGTGTGGGATTGGTACATTGTGATCTCTTACCAAATTCATTAACAAAGCCTTTGACTCTTTCATAAACAACCTCCCCTAGTATAGGTTTAAGGGCACTCCATTCCTCATTCCATCCATTGAATGTTTTGCGCAACATTCAATACAGATGGAATTTTGGAAGAAACCTTCAATGACCAAGATATACAATCTTGCTGCCATGTTTTAGTCATATTGAATGAGTGTTCTCTTCACATATAGGGCATGCTTTGGATCCTTTTACACTATATCCAGACAAATTCCCATATGCTGGAAAGTCATTAACAGTGCAAAATAACATAGCATACAAACGAAATGTCTCTCTACGTGAAGCATCATAGGTCATCACACCTTCACCCCAGATTTTATTTAAGTCATCAATCAGAGGTTCAAGATAAACATCAATATCATTTCCATGTTGTTTAGGGCCCGATATCAACAATGACATCATAACATACTTATTTTTCATACACAACCAGGGAGGAAGATTGTATATACCAAGCATAATAGGCCAAGTGCTATGTTGGCTGCTCAATGTGCTATACAGATTCATCCCATCGGTACAAAGCCCAAGTATTAGATTCCTGAATTCTTCACAAAATTTAGGGTATAATAATTCAATCTTCTTCCACTGTGGGGAATCAAACGAATGTCATAGGATTCCATTTTTATTTTTCTTAACCTCTACATGCCACCTTAAATTCTCTACATCTATCAGATTGGCAAACAAGTGTTGAAATTTTGGTATTATAAGTAGATACCATAGCACCTTGGCAGGAGAGCCAGTTTTAGACTTCCCCAAAGTCATCATTTTATACCTTGACGCCTCACATTTTGGACAATCTTTCAAATCCACATAGTCCTTTTGAAATAATACATAATCATTCAGACATGCATGTATCTTCTTAGCCTTCATTTCCATTCGGCATAATATTTTCTTTAACTCGTATGTTGAGCTTGGAAGCTCGTTTCCATCAAGAAGAATTTCTTTCAACAAAGACAACAATGACGTGAAGCTTTTGTCACTCCATCTATTGTTAGCCTTCAGATTATACAATATCAACACAATGCTCAGCTTCGTAAACTTAATACGACATGTATATAACGGCCTCTTAGCATCATGCACAATGTTCCTAAACAAGGAAGGTGGATCAGTGTGCTCTACCCCAAAATTATCCAGCATCTCATTAACGATGTCTATCAGAATCGGTTCTTTCACATCTACATCATCGGTGGAAATTTCTTGTTCAACACAAGCACTGATATTGACATCTACTGATCTCAGTTTTGAAATCACTCCATGTCATTACTATTATGTATAGCCTTGTATAATCCTGTTGCACATGACATGACTTTTGATTTCATCACCAGTGCTGACTTTAAAGTTGTTGCTGCAATGCCTAAATGGACAATAGAACCTATCTCCAGGTTGTTTCCTATGTTCCTATGTAAATTTAATAAACTGATCAAGACCGACAATAAACTCTGGGATGCAACAATTTGGAATGAACATCCATGATCTATCCATTCCATGATCAAGAAAACAAGTATTAGGGTTAAGGGTTTACATATTAAGTTAAGGATTTACAGATAGATTAAGGTTTATTGTTTTAGATTTAGAGATAATGATTTAAAGATTAGGATTTAGGGTTAAAAAAATTAGGGTATAGGGTTAAAAGATTAGGGTTTAGGGTCTTATAATGAATGTGTGTACCACCTATCTCATTCTTGAACACCTAATCCCACTAGTAAGTGTATAATGTGTATTCAGTTTTTCAGAAAATGCCCACTAATATATGTAATTAGAGAACAAACGAGGAAGTGCTGACAAAACATCATGAAAACTGAATATACATTATGCACTTACATCCTAAGTGAGATTAACTGTTCAAGAATAGTCCCAAACTTGGGACTATCCAAGATTTAGTCCTAATGAGTAAATCTCAAATGGATTTCTAGGCCAACAAAATACATGTATGTTGTCATTCCTATAGCTACGATCCTAGTTTCATCATTCATATCCTAGGTTTTATGTAGCATCATTTAATTTAATTCATTCTTTCATTTGGATTAGTCAATAAAGAGAGAAAACAAACATTCAAAAGTGTCCCTCAAAGAGGTCCTAAGATCACAAACAATGTATGAGTTGATTTACAACAACAACATCTGGTAATTTTAATCATACCCCAGTCTAGGTACCATATTCGATAACATTGATTTCAACATGTCCAATATACATGCATGTTCATCATCAAGGCATAAATTATTCACGACCTTGGGAGGGAGAGATGACCTAAGGTAAACTAGAAATTAAGGTTAACAAACTAAGGAAAGAAGGAAAATTACACTAACTAAGATATAGGAATCCTAATTAACACTAATCAATGCAAGAGCAATAAGTAACTAACCATAAAAAGTGATTCAATTTCAACTAGGTAACTACAATATTGAGCTGTTTGGGGGATATGTAACCTTAACCATGTTTAAGGGCCATATTCATGAACATACATCCAACAATTAAGCTATGAAACAAAACAAGAAGGAGTAATGTAGATTTTGAATCACATCCTATTAGTTGGCCATGGGTGACATGGTGGCATAAGGGAGCTTTCTTACCTAGTAGTAGGGGAAGCAAGAGCTTAATCTAACTAGTAGAAGCTCCGACCCAAGCTCACTAGGTGGCGGTGATGAGGGTAGAAGTAGTATAAGTGTCGAAAGAAGCTCTAAATACCTAGGTGGCAGCAGATAGCTCAGTCCCAAGGTTTGCCGTTCTCCCAAGCTCACGTCCTCAGCTCCTCTGGAAGCTAGCAATAGTAGCTCCTCTAGTATCCTCAAGCCACAACTCCTGGTGGAAAGTAGCTCAAGCAAGCATAGAGAGAGCGGCGGCGGCTGGAGGAAGAGCGGAGGCGGCCAATGGAGTGTTGAGCAACAGTGAGTGGAGGAAGAGAAACAACAATAGATGCGGCGGATTGAGTAACAACAACGGAATCGCCAGAATCGCTAGAGACCTAGGTAAAAATCGTGATGAAACATAGAATGGGGAAAACTTGGTTTCATGTGGGTGTTATTAAACTCATAGTTGTTTGTTATTCTGAAAAACTGACAACTAACTCTTACAGTCGTTGGTTACTTGTGAAAAATTGACAACTAAGTCCAAATCTAAATAAAAAAAGTTGCCCTCGGTTAGTGTTTTAGTCATCAGTTTCTAGATATAAACCAACGACTAACTCCTAAACCCAAAAAAATAGTTTGACAAAGTCATCAGTTACTAACAGTAAAATCGACTTCTGTATACACATTGAAATAAAAAAAAATTTATTTACTATTAGGTTCATAGTTGTCGGTTGTCCAATAAAAACTGACGAAGAAGAAGCAAAATTGGGGGAAAATATTTTTGCAAGGGCAAGGCATGAAAATACCTAGTTGTCAGTTTTTAGTAAACAACTGATGCTATAGACCAATCCCCTTAAAAAAATTTATCTCATGAAGCGTGATTAGTCATCAGTTACTTGACAGAGCTAATGAATGATGAGGGGATACATTTTTTTGTGGGGACATGGCGCGAAACATGTGTCATCGGTTTTAGAAAAAACCGATGACAGATGGAAAATTTTGGAGGCAAATTTTTTTCCCTAGAAAATTGTATTTTGTGGGTAATTTTAGATGTCAGTTTCTTCGAACAGAAATTGATGTTAATGTAAAAGAAGTACCCATGTCTTTTCTAAATTGGAGGGACTTCAAATATGGTGATGACTGCCTTATATAACCGACGTAGTTATTCTTTGGTGTCGATTTTTTCAGTAACTGACTCCATCAAAGGTGATGTTATATGTCATTTCTGTACTAGTGTTTAGACTACATCAATTGAGTTTCACACATGACATATAAGTGGATTAGAAATTAAATCAAGCATAGCAACTTCCAAATATTTACAATGCATCAAAAAAATCTCATACCACCAAATAAGGATGCATGTATCATCCTTGGCCATACCAAGGCCCAAGACATCCTTCTCGCCTAGAAGAAAGCCCATACCATTAGGGAATAACCCAACAACCTTAAAAAATGCATCAAATTCATTTCAATAATTAATTAGAATCAATAACATATGATATTACCATACCTAAAAAGGCATATATTCATTTCTTAGAACAAGCATAATCATATAATGAGATTAATCATCACGACTCTAATGCATGGGTTATCATGGATAAACACCATTATAGTGCATGGGTTATCATGCATAACTATCACATTATAAGAGCGTATAGCTCAATCCAAATCCTGATTTCATACCTCAATTCTTAGTTACAATAAGTGTTCATCATTATTTTAAAGTAAGGTTCTCAAACTCATAAGGTCATATAACACAACCATTTTAAAATACATCTATTTATTTCACCATTTTATGCTTTCACCATATTGAAACATGGATGGTATTTAACCATTGGTCCATCCACCATCCAACTGATGGAACACATGCCATTCCACTTGAGGGATTAGCCTCACAACACCAAGTCGAATGTATATACATTTAACTCCTATTCAAAATATACCTTTAATTCCATATTCTATAACTCATTTAGGCAACTCTTGACATTGTAAAAAGAGGATGCATATAACAAATCATCATCATATGATGTAGATAATCACCTTATTAAGGTCATTTATCATAGAAACACTTCCACTCTTTGTTACAACTCATCAATAATCTAAAATGCCCCAAGTATATTATATGGTTATTTGATCATTGCTTTTATGATACATATCCTCCTCATTAATATAATTATATTTCTTGAATATAAAATGAGTTATAACTTCATTAAGGATATAAATGAATATCGTATATAGGGATTATGATATGATATATAAAGTGACTTCGTGTGCTCATTAGTGTGGCGCTTCATGCTACAAACCACAAGATAAATTAAAACCATTTTCATATGAGTCCTTTCATGTCACAAGGTACTTACCATGTATGCCATCTCTTGTTATAAGGAAACTGTCACAAACATATATATACACATCCACCATATCCGTACATGAAAAGAACATACAAGCAAAACCATATATCGAAAGCATGTCTATAGAACACATCCCAAAACTATCCCAAAGACATGAGTGTATAGGGATGACTCTAGGACTCTACAACAAAAGGACCACTGCAACACTTCCAATCTTGTCAGCTATTGTCCTTCCTACTTCTGCTCAACCTCTGCTGCACAATCTCTACCTCCTCATGCATGTCCACCTAAAGATATATGGGAAACCCACCGGGTGAGATTCCAAATCTTAGTGGGAGATATAACTCTCCACCAACACTATTATTAGCACATATAAGATGATAAAAGAATAACAATAAGGCTACAACTATGGTAAGTAGATAATCACCAGTAACAAAATAAGCAATTGCAATTAGATAATGAAACATCTTATCATCATAAAAGGAATATGAAAAACATGTATATTCACTACCAACTTTACTGTACAAAAGCAAGCAAGGCCTCATCCAATATTCCATATTTGATCCTATGCAATTATTCTACATGGATGATTATGTGTTTTATTATGCCCTGAGGATTTGAGTCGTACCACCCAAATCCAACCAACCACTACTAAGTCAAAAATAGTGTCATACAAGGTCCATGGAAGAGCCAGAATCCATGACCTCACCCCCTTGGTCAGTATGAGTGATTCTGTAGTGACATCATTAGTCAAACTGCTACCAAGGACATATAGTCCAACTATACAAATCTAGCCCGCCTTGGTACAAGTCACGACGCTAGTGGAACTGAGCTACAACCTCCAACCACACTCTTACCAGGGTAGGGCCCACAACCAATCCTGTACCACATGTCATTGAGCTACGACCAACAACCACACTCCTGTCAGGGTATAGCCCACAGCCAATCATGTATCACATATCATTAAGTGACCAACTCATCCCTGGCTGTCTCATAAATCTTAGACATAAGGGGATATTCATCCTCACTCCGCATATTAAAAAATATGCGCTCCGAGTTAGACTCATTTCACCATTTAGCAAGTGTTGACACTGAATGAATCTATGACACATGGAAAAGCTACATGATTAAGCTCCACTCGATTAGTTAGGTAATTTAAGTGTCTTTTAGAACCAATCAAGTTACAACGTATGGAATCATAACAAATTCTACAAAGATAAGGACATAGTACGCAAATAAAACATATAGGGTGTGACCTTGTCACATTGTCACCACATGATGCCTGTATTGTTAACATTCACAACATCATCAAGAATGCCACATTCCATGGGATATCAATCCCTCAACTCATCTCATATTAGGCTGCAAGCCACTACTAGGTCATAGGACCATTCATTCCTGTATCACAAGTGCCACAACATGCCTCTCAAGGCTCATAAAACTTATATAATGTCTCATCACCATAGCACACACTAGCTATGATTATCAAACTTATAACACCTGCATGATTAGAAGTTTATAAATAGGATAGGTAACCACATAACATCATAACCATTCCATGATGAAGAAACAATCAAGATCATTGTTCATTTCTATTAGGGTAAGGGTTTTCCTTTTTAACTGATTAGGGTTTACAAGACTAGACTCAACCATCAACCCTAGAACCGTCATCCTCTATCATCTTGGGGTTTAGAAGGATTAGGGATCATCATTAGAGTTGATTGGATAACATTCTCAACAACATTGCATATGGCTTATGCATCATACATATATGGTTATCATTAGGTGTTTACATGTGTTTCTCATCCACCTACTATCACCCTATGTTGACCACATAACCACATAGGTAACAATCACCTGTCATGGTCCATGTCGTGACTGTGACCCTCATGTGCTTATACATGCATCACATGTCACGACCCTCAACATCTAGACCATGTCGTGCCCATAAAACTTAGGGTTAGGGTTCACCCAATCACCTTGACCAGAGGTATCTCGACCTCAACCCATGTTGCGACCCCAACCTATGTCATGAACCAAGATGAACATCCATCATTTATGCCATGACCCAAGACCATCATGGAAGTGACCCTACCCTCTAGGATGAGTCTCAACTCAAGCAAAACAGGAACAAAACCCCAACCCCCAAGATAACTCGGCCACCACCCACTAAGGGTCTCAACCTAACATCAATAGGTTGAACTCAACCTCAAAGGAGCATATCGACCCAAGAGCTACCAAGGTCATGACCATCATAAAGGGAGTGTCGCGACCTCCCAAGATGTTCCACCTAGGTGACCAAAATAGAACTCAAACTAAAGGTGAAACAATGGATGTCATGAAGAAAAAGGTCACAAAACCGGTCACCAAAACCCTAAGTCATGGGTCAAGAAAACTACCAAGGTAGGGCCTTAGTCAAGGAAGAGAAAACTAGGCTCAAGATAACCAAAATAAAACTTAACATCTCTTCAACCTCTAACTGTACAAACACCATGCATGAGGGCAAGGTTAAGAACAACACATGGGAGAAAACTTCACCACACATCACCCACTAAAATGGGTACACAAGGTTAGGGTTTTAGATTGTTTTCAAACCAAGCAAGGGATCATCACCAAACAAGCTCTAAAGATTACCACTAAGCACAAGCAAGATGTGGAGACAACTTAGAGGAATAAAATAACAATAAGAATTATAAAGAAGTGCAATAATAGAGTAGGTTTAGTGTTATATAACCAACCTTAAGAAGATCACCACCAAAGCCTCAAGCACACGATCCAAGTATTGGAAAAGCTCCACAAAATGCTCCACACTCAGCCACAAGAGTACCTCAACAACAAGAAGACACCAAGGTCAAAAGGGTAGCTCAAGAAAGAAGCAAAGAAACTCTTGGTCAAACCAAAGAGAAAGGGGAAAAGAGAGGAGAAACTCCCTCTCACTTGGGTGTCTCCTTGTCAAAACATGGCCTACTACCCTTGTGATGAGGAGCTTACTCTCAAGAAAGACCATTGTGTCAAAACACAGTCTAAGGTCAAGAAAGAGGAAGAAGATAAACACTTACCATGATTGGAGATGACCAAGGATCACCACAAGCACCACATGCAAGGAATGAACCACCTCCTAGGCACCAAGGACACTCCTTCTTGCTCCACAAATCTCCAAGGACGAGCATAAGAGAAGGGAGGAAGAAGATGACCGAAAAGAACCATTTACATGGAGAGAAGAGGGTTCATATAGCAAAGATAGAGGGGGGTAAGACAAAGGATGAGGTGTCAACAAGATAGGGCCCTAAAGAGACACTTTTCCACTAAAAGTACCAACATGGAACCACATGCAACCACTTAAGCATGAAATGAAAGAAATTGTGATACACTCTAGGTAGTGTCTCGACCACCTAAGTACTTCACCCTCTAGGTTGCAACCACGACATACCAAGGGTTCCATGGTCGTAAAACACCCTAGCAACACCACCAGGTCGCGACACCATAACCAACACAATAAATCTAGGTCAAAACACACCTCTTAAAGTCTTTGTCTCAACCCAAGAAAACCTTCATTATGACCACCACACTAAGGGGATTTATCTCGACTACGACACCCCCTCAATAAACCCTAGGTCATGACCTAGGTCAAAGCATACCAACCCCGGGAAACCCTAATCACCACTAAGGGTGACACCACTCAACCAAGAGCCAAACAAAGAACCCCAAAGCAACACACTCTCTCTCATGAAGCCAGGTGAGATAAGGAATACTCTATAGGCGGCAAATTGCACATCAATCCCTTATATTGGATAAATTGCAATTTGCACCAAAACTAGCACAGAAAGTACAAACATCATCCAAACAAGCTCAAACCTGAAAGTTAAGCTCTCCACAAGCCCTAATAATATCTAAAAAGATTAGAGATAGGATTATAAGAACATTATTAAGCCAAAGGAAATAGAGTTACCCCAAAACTCAGGTCAGGGTCCTTACAAGCAATAAACCTCTAACAAGGATTTCTCCCCCGAAATTCTAAGAGAACAGAGAGGAGTACTTCCTCTTCATCTCCTACTCAAGCTCCCACATGGATTACTCAATACCATGGTGATTCCAAAAAACCTTCACAAGCATTATCTCCTTTTTCTTTAGCTTCTTTACCCTTCTGTCATGAATCAACATTGGACCTTCCACATAGGACATATCCTCATCAAGTTCCACCTCCACAGGCTATAACACTAACTCTGGATCAAGATGGCATTTCCCCAACATACTCACATGAAACACTGGATGCTACCTGTGCAACTCAGGTGGAAACTCCAACCTGTAGGCCACCTTCCCAACACGTGCCACCAAAGGGTAAGGTCCCATAAAATTGGGAGACAACTTACCCTTCTTCCTAAATATCAGAACACCTTTTCAAGGAGAAACCTTGAGGTACACTTTGTCTCCCATTTGGAACTCCAAGGGTCTACGAAGGTTATCTGCATATGACTTATGTCTGTCCTGTGTTATCTTCAATTGTTGTTGAATCACTTTGATCTTATGCATTGTTTGCTACACAAGCTCAGGACCAAGAAGTTGGTATTCTCCCATCTGATACCAACACAACAGAGACCTACAATGTTTCTCACACAACTCCTCATATGGTGCCATGTCGATGCTACTCTGATAGCTGTTGTTGTAGACAAACTCTATCAAACTGAGGTGTACGTCCCAACTGTCCAAAAAGTGAAGAACACAATCTCTCAACAGATCTTCTAAGGTCTGAATGGTCCTCATAGATGAACCATCTGTCTGTGGGTGAAAGGCAATACTAAACCTCAGTTGCATACCCAAAGATGTGTGCAGTCACTCCCAAAAGCAGATTGTGGACTAAGGACCTCTATCAGACATAATAGTTGCTAGAACACCATGAAAACACACTATCTTATCAACATAGATCTGGGCAAGCTTCTCAGTTGTATACATCATCTTCAGAGGAAGAAAATGCACTGACTTGGTCAACCTGTCAACAATCTCCCAGATGGAATCATGACCTTTGGATATCCTAGGTAGACCAACTACAAAGTCCATAGTCACAGGATCCCATTTTCACTGTGGTATAGGCAATGGTTGCAATTTCCCTACAAACTTTTGATGCTCAACTTTGACCTATTGACACACATGACATCTCTCAATGAACTCAACCATGTCCTTCTTCAAGCCAGGCCACCAATACATATCCTTTAGATTATGATACATCTTGGTGCTACCTGGGTGCATAGCACCATCTTTCTTAGGTCATCAACATCGAGAACCAGAATTCTACCATGGTAACAAACTATCCCATTATCTGACTCATGGAACCCATCACACTTCTCATTGCCAAACTCTGATCTAACTTTTCGTATCATGATATCAAATTATTGTGCCTATTTGATCTGCTGTCTCATCATGGGCTTCACCTGTAGCTATGCTAACAACCCAACAAGCAAGGAAACTTCTAGCTTAACATTCATCTCATGTAGGGAGATCAGCATGTCTTGCTTGTGGAACACCAAATAACTTATTTGGTCTCTATCCATATGTGTAGATGAAGATTTCATACTCAACACATCTACCACAACATTCACCTTCCCTGGATGATAGTCAATCATGCTGTTGTAATCCTTAATTAACTCCATCCAATGTCGTTGCCTCATATTCAACTCTTGTTGTGAAAATATGTATTTTAGGTTCTTATGATCTGTGAAGATCTGACACTTCTTGCCATAAAGGTAGTGCCTCTAGATATTCAAAGTGTGGATTAAAACAACTAACTCTAGGTCATGGGTTGGGTAATTCTCCTCATGTTTCTTAAGTTGTCACAAAGAAAAAGAAACCACTTGCTTGTCCTGCATCAGCACACAACCCAAACCATTCCTGGATGCATCATAAAAGACTATGTATCCTTTTCCTTACTCTGGTAAGACCAGAACCGATTCACTTGTCATCTTATCCTCCAACATTTGAAAAGCACACTGACATCTTTCATCCCATACAAACGACATGTCCTTCCTTGTCAACTTTGTTAGGGGAAAAAATGATAGCACTGAAGTCCTTAATGAACCTCCTATAATAGCCCTCCAAACCTAGAAAATTGCATAATTCTATTGGCATCTTTGTCTCTCCTACTCTATTATTGACTCAACCTTCTTAGGATCCACACGAACTCCCTCTAAAGATATAACATGCCCCAAGAAAGATACCTCCTTTAGCCAAATCTTGCACTTATTAAATTTGGCATAAAGCTGATGCTGCCTCAACACGATCAACGCCTAACAAAGATGTTGTTCATGATGTTGATTATCATGACTGTATATCAAGATGTCATCTATGAAGACAACCGCAAACTGATCAAGAAATGGTAGGAACACTCAGTTCATCAAGCCCATGAATGCTTCCAGTGCATTGGTTAGCCCGAACGTCATAACCACGAACTTGTAGTGACCATACCTCATCCTAAAAGCCGATTTAGGTATGTCATTCTCGTTAGTCCTCAATTGGTGATATTCTTACCTCAGGTCTATCTTAGAGAACACTGTTGGGCCACATAACTAATCAAACATGTCATCTATCCTGGGCAAGGGATACTTGTTCTTTATCGTCACCTTGTTCAACTGTTTGTAGTCTATGCACAGCCTCATAGACCCATCCTTCTTCACAAACAGCACTGGACCTCCCCAGAGTGACGTACTTGGCCTGATGAAACCTTTATCAAGCAACTCTTGCAATTGTCTCTTCAACTTTTCCATCTTGGATGGAGCCATCGTGTAAGGCGTTTGGGCTATCAGTTGCGTGTCAGGAACCAGATTGATCTTAAAATCAATCTCTCAGGGTGGGAGAACACCTAGAAACTCCTACGGAAACACATCCCTAAACTCTCTAACAACTAGAACCTACTAAATACTAGGACTCCTCACCTCAATATCCAACACATGTGCCAAGAAGGCCTCACAACCCTATCTCAACAACTTCCCTTCCACCATCATTGATACCAGACATGTCAGAAGAATCTTCCAATCTCATTGGAAGATCCACGTCTTACCACCATCTACAAACGTCACCTTCTTGGAAGCACAATACAAGACCTCTCTATAGTTCTCCAAAGGTTTCCATTCCAAGGATTTCATCGAACCCATGCTTTTCAAGTGATATGAGATCCACTTGAATGTTGTGCCTTGAAAAGGAAAGGACATACCTCCTATAACACTAAAAAACCAACTAACGGGGGTTCTAACAACAAATTATCCCTGTTACAACTAACAGGCAAAAGATAATTGTTAAGCACTTCACGAGTGATAAAAGAGTGCGTTACACCTGGTTCAACCCAAATAGATACAAAGCAAGAAGAAGACAAATCAGAATGAAATAACTCCATCTAACATGTCATTACTCACAGGTTGAATTCCATCTCTGGCTGACTCATAGCATAGAATCTAGTTGTTGCCTATTGTAGCCCCCATCCTCTGCTTCCTTGAGCAGACAATCCACCATGTGATGCTTGGACACATCCCCATCCTCCTATAGCACTGTATTGTTGTCTCTACGGGACCTGTTGGCTCTACCACGGTTGCTGGATCACCTTGTCATCCCTCACTGGACTCTCCTACTTCAGATGTCTTGTCTTCCCATACTTGTGGCAAGCTCGAGTCTCAAACTATGTCCTAGACGACCCTATCACGGACACTGACGTGACGCTATAAGCTCCAACATATGAAAGACTACAACCTCTGCCTCTACTCAGTGACCACTCTATTGGAGCAATGTACCTCTGCAGTGCTGGTAGTGCAGAAAACCTCAGCTTCTTAAAGCCTCCTGACGTTTGTCCTTGGGAGTAAGAATGCCTCTTCCTGGCGCTTTCCTCCTGCTTCTCTATCACAGATCACTCTATCCTCCAAATAGACTCCATAAATGTGGCAAACCTTTCTCGATTCTCCAAAGCAGCTGCCGGGTTGGACAACCCAACGTTCAACCCCTTCTCATAATGGTGAATCTGCTCATCCTACATAGTAGCCATGTAAGGACATAACCGAAGAAGCTCCATTAACTTGGCGTTGTACTCATTGATGGTCATGAATCCCCGCTGGATCCTCTCAAACTGACTGATCTTATCATCTTGACAGAACTATGGAAAGTACTGACTGTCAAACTCACATTGAAACTTTTCCCAACCTACAACCACTCCAGGTCTTTTCACCTCTTCTATGGCCCATGAATGGCCAACACTCCCCTTCAGAAGGTACACCACATGCTTAACCTTATCTTCCTCTGGGATATTGAGAGCCTTGAAGGATTTCTCAAGCTCAATAAGTTGTAGATCAACATCTACCGGATCAACTATCCCACCATACTCCACCGCCCCAACACGGCAAAGTTGCTTAAAGGTTTTCCCAATATTGAAGATTCCACATCGAGAACCGGTGCCCTAGGATGAGGTGGAGGCATCCTGATTGCCATATGCATCATCGTAGCCATAACCCAAAAAGAGACTGAAAGGTAGGGTTGTAAATCATGGTTGGGTCAAATTGGGGACCCTCAGGCACCCGATCTTGTCATGCTTGGTTCCTTGCACCTCCTCCTAGTATAGCAACACTACTCTCATCATCATGTTCTCTAGACATCTTTAGGCTTTTCTATTTCTTCTGCATAAGTAGAAATTGCTATAAGATAGACTGGAGGACATAAGAATAAAAACCCTAGTCCTAGGTCCTTGTAGACTCAGTGAACCTAAAACTCTAATACCAACCAAACTGTGGCTCCTCATGCCACTAACCACAAGATAACTCAAAACTAACTGTGGAAACAAAACTTAGACAAATAGATTACTAGAAAACACTAGAAATTAAAATCATTTTCATATGAGTCCTTTCATGTCACAAGGTACTTACCATGTATGTCATCAACCTATTACAAGGAAACTATCACAAAAATATATATACACATATCCACCATATCCATACATGAAAAGGACATACAAGCCAAACCACATATTGAAAGCATGCATATAGAACACATCCCAAAACTATCCCAAAGATATGAGTGTAAAGGGATGACTCTAGGACTCTACAACAAAAGGACCATCAACAACACTTCCAACCTTGTTATGTATTGTCCTTCCTGCTACTACTCAACCTCTAATGCATGATCTCTACCTGCTCATGCACATGCACCTAAAAAGAAGTGGGAAACCCACGGGGTTAGATTCCACATCTCAATGGAAGATAAAACTCTCCACCAACACTATTATCAGCACATATAAGATGATTAAAGAACAATAGTAAGGCTACAACTATGGTAAGTAGATAATCATCACTAAAAGAAAAATCAATTACAATTAGATTATGAAACATCTTATCATCATAAAAGGAATATGAAGAACATGTATATTCACTACCAACTATCCTATACAAAAGCAAGCAAGGCCTCATCCAATATTTCTATATTTGATCCTATGTAAGTATGATACACAGTTGATTATGTGTTATATTATGCCCCGAGGATTTGAGTTGTACCACCCAAATCCAACCGACCACTACTAAGTCAAAAATTGGTGCCATACAAAGTCAATGGAAGAGTTGTCATCCAGGACCTCACCCCCTCAGTCAGTACAAATCAACCTACAGTGATATCATCAGTCAAACTGCTACCAATGACATATAGTTCAGCTATATAAATCTAACCTGCCTTGGTATAGGTACGATGCTAGTGGAACTAAGCTACGGCCCGTAGCGTCACTCTTACCAAGGTATGGCCCATAGCCAATCCTGTACCACATGTCACTGAGCTATGGTCCATAGATGCACTCCTGTCAGGGTATGGCCTGCAACCAATCATGTATCACATATCATTAAGAGACCAGCTTGTGCCTGACTTTCTCATATGTCCTGGACATAAGAGGATATTCATCCTCACCCCCACATATTAAAAAATATGTGCTTCGAATTAGACTCATTTCACCATTTAGCAAGTGTTGGCACTAGATAGATCTATGGCACATGGAAAAGCTACATGATTAAGTTCCACTTGGTTAGTTTGGTCATTTATGTGTATTTTATCATCAATCAATTTACAACATATAAAATCATAACAAATTCTATAAAGATAAGGGCATAGTACTTTTCTAGTAGATAAAATGTATAGGGTGGGAACTTGTCATGGTATCACCACATGATACCTATATTATTACCATTCACAACATCATCAAAAAATCCACATGACATGGGATATCAATCCCTCAACTCATTTCATATTAGGCCGCAAGACACTGCCAGGTCATAAGACCATTCATTCCTGTATCAGAAGTGACACAACATGCCTCTCAAGGCTTATTCAACTTATATTATGTCTCATCACCATAGAACACACTAGATATGATTGTCGAACTCATAACACCTGCATGGTTAGAAGTTTATAAATAGGAGAGGTAACCACATAACATCAATGATGAAGAAACAAACAAGATCATCGTTCATTGCTATTATGGTTATGGCTTTCCTTTTTAATCGATTAGGGTTTACACGACTAGACTCATCCATCAACCCTAGAACCATCACCCTCCGTCATCTTGGGGTGTATAAGGATTATGGAGCATCATTAGAGTTGATTGGATAACATTCTCAACAACATTGTATATGGCTTATGTATCATACATATATGGTTATCATTAGGTGTTTGCATGTGTTTCTCATCCTCCTACCATCACCCTATGTTGATCACATAACCACATAGGTCGTCATCACCTACCGTGGTCCATGTCATGACTGTGACCCTCATGTGCTTCAACATGCATCACATGTCACAACCCTTAACATATAGACCATGTCGCGCCCACGACGATTAGGGTTAGGGTTCACCCAAGCACCTTGACCAGAGGTGTCTCGACCTAAACCCATGTCGCGAACCCAACCTATGTCATGACCTAAGATGAGTAGCCATCACTCATGTCATAACCCAACACCATCATGGTCGCAAACCTACTCTCTAGGGTGAGTCTCAACTCAAGAAAAACATTAATAAAGCCTCGACACCCAAGATAAATTGTCCACCGCCGACCAAGGGTCTCAACCTAACATCACTAGTTTGAACTCAACCTCAAAGGAGCATCTCGACCCAAGATCTACTAAGGTCATGACCATTATAAAGGGAGTGTTGCAACCTCCCAAGATGCTCCACCTAGGTCACCAAAATAGAACTCAAACTGAAGGTGAAACCATGTATGTCATGAAGAAAAAGGTCACATGCAACCAATCACCAAAACCCTAAGTCATGGATCAAGAAAACTAACAAGGTAGGGCCTTAGTCAAGGAAGAGAAAATAAGGCTCAAGATAACCAAAATCAAACTTAACATCTCTCCAACATCTAAGTGTACAAACACCATGCATGAGGGCAAGGTTAAGAACAACACATGGGAGAAACCTTCACCACACATCACCCACCAAAATGGGTACACAAGGTTAGGGTTTCAGATTGCTTTCAAACCAAGAAAGGGATCATCACCAGATGATCTCTAGATATTACCACTAAGCACAAGTAAGATGTGGGGGCAACCTAGAGGAAGAAAATGGTAATAAGAATTATAAAGAAGTGCAATAATAGAGTAGGTTTAGTGTTATATAACCCACCTTAAGAAGATCACCACAAAGATTCAAGAACACGATCCAAGTCTTAGAAAAACTCCACAAGAAGTTCCACGCTCGGCCATAAGAGAACCTCAAGAACAAGAAGACACAAAGGTCTACAAGGAAGCTCAAGAAAGAAGAAAAGAAACTCTTGGCTGAACCAAAGAGAGAGGGGAAAAGAGAGGAGAAATTCCCTCTCACTTGGGTGTAGCCTTATCAAAACATGGCCTATTATCCTTGTGATGAGGAACTTACTATCAAGAACGACCACCATGTCAAAACACAGTCTAAGGTTGAGAAAGAGGAAGAAGATAAACACTCACTAAGATTGAAGATGACCAAGGATCTCCACAAGCACCACCTGCAAGGGATGAACCACCTACAAGGAACCAAGAACACTCCTTATTGATCCACCAAGCTCCAAGGATGAGAACAAGAGAAGGGTGGAAGAAAATGACCGTAAAGAACCACTTGCATGGAGAGAAGAGGGTTCATATAGAAAAGGAGGAGGGAGGTAGGACAAAGGATGAGGTATGAACAAGATAGGGCCCCAAAGAGACATTTGTTCACTAGAAGGACCAACATATAACCACATGAAACCACTTAAGCATGACATGCAAGACATGGTGATACACTCTAGGTAGTGTCTCAACCACCTAAGCACTCCACCTTCTAGGCTGTGACCATGACACACCAAGGGTTCCATGGTTGGGACACACCCTAGAAACACCAATAGGTCGCGACACCAAGACCACCACAAGCAACCTAGGTCGAAACACACTTCTCCAAGCCTTTGTCTTGACCCAAGACAACCTTGGTCTCGACCAACACACTAAGGGGATGTGTCTCAACAATGACACCCACTCAACAAGCCCTAGGTCGCGACCTAGGTCGAGACAAACCACCAAAGGTCACAAGGTCAAAGCATACCAACCCTAGGAAACCCTAATCACCACTAAGGGTGACGCCACTCAACCAAGAGTTAAACAAAGTGCCCCAAAGCAAAATACTCTCTCTAATGAATCCAGAAGAGATAAAAAACACTCTATAGGTGGAAAATTGCACATCAACCCCCTATATTGGGTAAATTGCAATTTGCACCAAAACTAGCACAAAAAGCACAAACATAATTTAAACAAGCTCAAAAAATTAAGCTCCCCACAAGCCCTAGTCACATATCAAAAGATTAGAGAAAGGTTCTAAGAACATGATTAAGACAAAGCAAATAGTTTTACTCAATAACTCAGGTCAGGGTCCTTATAGGGACCACCATATCGGCTCCTTTGTTGGTGCATGAGATTTGAGGTCTAAGCCTGCCATGAAAATTATGAATTTGATTTAAAACGTTATAAATTATCATAAAAAAAATAAAACCTAAATGAAAGTTAGTTATAGGCTAAAATGATGGAGAGAAATGCAAAACTAGGTTGAAAATGTGATTAAAACATGGATGAATATGCATTCATCAGATACAATCCTAATAGTAGACATAAATAGGGTAATTTCACCATATTATTCCACATGAGTTTCAATACCATGTAAGAAGATGATAACCGTTTGAAATCATGTATTATATTTCAAATAATAGTTACACTCCACCGTACAAAAGTTCAGATTCAAATATGAATGTATAAAAGAGATTCATTGATAACATTATTGTACATAAAAAGTGTCAATTCGATGCATAGATGATCTACCTTGAGATTTTAAATCTAATTTGAAGGTACTTCCAGCACCATAATAGTTATATGAAGGAGTTATAAGTTTTTTATATCAACTCCTAATCACTAAGAATAGCAATCATATACATTTTCCTTTCATTGGATACTAATACACCACAAAGATGACATATTTAGTAATACTTAACTTGTGCAACAAAAAAATACATGTATTTTGAAATTCAACAAGTACATTATTATTTGATCATAGAAGTGACATCAAGGAGTAACTCCAAAAGGTTAGAAAGAACATGAAATTTTGTGAATATAATCAGGCCACTTATCCGAAACAGTTCTCAAGGCACTATCCTTTAGCATATTAGGAGGTCATAGAACACATTTAGTGAAATATAAACTATTGATGCAAAAATTTCAGATCTCAGACCTTAAACCAAAGAAAAAAGTCAATTTCATCAGGGATTCATTATTAACATATAGGGTAAGATAAAAAAAGTTTGAAATCATATCACATGACAACAAAAGAATCCACAAAGAATCAATCTTTAGGCATGTTAATCAAGTTTAGAACAAGTTTTAGGGATTTGCATGAATAAGTAGGTAAAAGAATGCCAACAATACTATATCACTCACCTATTATAGTGATCATCATGAGGTCCATTCAACATAGAAACAAATAGACTTCCAAATCCTAGATCAGCCCTCCAAAATCCCCAAAGTCCATACTCCAAGTAAGATCTAACTCCCCTTAGATTGAAACGAGGAAAAATGGAGGTTCTTTAGATAGATGGAGTTGTTTTCACCATGAAAGTTCATGGGTAACGACCAAGGGAGGAAGATGAGTTGATAAAAACAAGAAAATATATTTTAGAAGAAGAATATTACATGATTAGGTCTGGAAAAGAACTTTCTAAGATTGGAAAATTTTTGATGAAGCTATATCTACAACATGTATCAACATACATCAACATGCAAGGCTCCATCCATGCTCATCCATTCCTTGGAGCTGGCTTCAAACTCCATGACTCCCTCCACAATTCCATCATCTTATGGGGTGCTAAAAGAGTCTCTAGTCTGAAGGGGGAGGTTTTTTGAAGTAAAGATAGGTACAAAAGTCCAAACTACTCATAGGCAACGTTTATAATTACCCTTGGTCAAGCATACCATCCACTAGTCAAATAATCATTTTTATTGACCCTATTTATTTTTAGATTTATGTGTTTGGGAATTATTTTCATCGGCCTATATAAGGGTTACATTGGTCTATCACTTCCATAATCCAAAATGTCCATTGGTAGAGAACAAGAGGATCCATCAACCATCAACAACAACCACCACCATGCCTAGCTAGGGTTGAAGCACTGATCCAACTAAGGTCAAAATGATATAATCAAATTAATCTATCAAAATAGTAATTCCTCTTTCTCTAGTATCAAGTTGGCATCCTCATCCTCCCCTCCATCACCTTTCAATCTCGAGTTCTCTATCAACACTATACCTATTGTCGCTTAGATATAATTTGTGACCTAATCCATACCGCACAGGCTCTATCCCCACATCCCCTACATCTAGCAGCTTAAGGGATGGAAAAATGTTCCTTATCAGGTAGCATAAGAATCCTTTTACTTTTCTATCCAGTTATGTCTAATCAGTTCATGTAGCACATTTACTTGTATTACTAGCAATATAGGCCGCCACCATTGAAATTGGTCCAACTCATGTGATTGGCTTCTATTTCTTGTTCATCTACAACAAAAAAAGAAAATAAGAGAAAATAAAAGAACCCATTCTAGTATATAAAGAAAAAATAGAAGAGAAGTGGCACCAAACTATTTTTCTTTTCCTCTCTATGTCATTCTCTTAACCTAAATGGCTAAGTGGTTTTGTTTTAGTTAGGGGTTTCATATTACCCATAATTGTGCCTACATTCCCGTCATTTTTCATCCTACTTGTCTAAATTTAGGCAATGCTTTTTGTATCTATAGGGGCTCTAGAGGGGGATAAATAGAGCTGGAACTACTTTAACAAAATTTATTTGAGCTTCAAGATGTTTCCCAGTGCAATATTACAATTATTAAACTTGAGTGCAACTAAACAAGCATAGCAAGGGAAAGAGATTGAACAAGAACCAAATAATACAAGTTATCTATAATGGTTCCAACCTTCAAACTAGGAGATGTACATCCACTACCTAGAGAAGTAAATCTCTAGGATTTCCAACCATGTCTCACTCATTATATTTCATTATTAGAGTTACAACACAAGGCCATTCTTTTCTAGGTCAAGGGATAAGCTAACATTTCTTTTTTAATGAAGGAGCCAATAAACATGAAAATGACTTACCTATCCATGACCAAGAGTCTTTTACCTTACCAAGGACTTACATACTCTTACAACGAGTATTTGGCCTTCTCCAAGAACTTAACCACTCTTGCAACGAGTATTCATCCTTAAAGGTCTTACCCACTCTTGATTCAAAACATTTGCCATAAACTTCACCTTCACCATGAAGAAGCTTTTCACCAAGGGACTCTTGCCCTTCTTCTTCTTTACCCTCTTATCTAAGAGAGAGAATATTCATCTTCATGGGAGAAAGAGAGATTGGTAGGTAGAGGAATGAGAGACTCACAACATATACATCTAGGACTATCTCTCTAAAAATCTACTACTCACTATAATGGATGTAGCGTGTGATTAAGCTCATGATAGTGGATGGAGGATCTTTAAAAAAAACCACTCTCAAGTATAGTATAGGGACCTTCAAAGTTCTTGGATAACCATGGGATGAAACCCAAGGGATCGTATTTATCATTGAGGATGCCTCCTAGCCATTAAAACCATTTAGGATGAATTCTAGCCATTTTGGAGAGTGTCCAACAGATATATTTCACTTTGGGACTCTCTCTAATGACTACTTTTTGGACAACAGAACTAGAATTCTGTCGAGTTCGGTTCAAGAACAACTCAATTGACAAGACTCCCAGTCTTTCTAGCTGCATTGGTTGGCCAAGTTATCTACTAATACAAAACTTGGCTGATGGAGATTCCTGTCAAGGCCAATATCAAGGCATGTAGGTTGAGTTACCTTAGGAAAAACTCGGTTGAAAGGACTACATGTATTGGACTTTTCCAAAGCCATTAAAGTGAAATTTAATTCATCATAATTAGTTCTATTCACTTTTGAGCTTAATGATAAGTCAGACAATCATTATAAGTGATTCACATCAATGATCTTAGGAGAAAAACTATCTATTTTTCAATGTTGATCTTTGTACTTGTACGATTTGATTTTCTCCAAATTAGGATTTGCAAGTTTAGGCATTTAGAGTGTGTCCATCTAATCTGAAATCACTCAAATAGAATCATTAAACACAAATGAGTGGAATTGTTTAATCATCATCAAAACAAAGATTTAGCCAATTTAGACCTTTAGTTAACATGCCCCCCTTTTTGTAGATGACAAATGATTCCATAAATGTATTTAAAGATTTTTAAATTAAATAAATAAAATCATACCTTTGGATAAGCCTATGGGTTTTAATGAATTGAGTATAGATGCTCCCCCGCAATTTTTAGTAATTGAGTTCATACACTTCCCCTTAATGTATTCTATTTCTCTTGTGAGGTTATCCTGCATAAAATTTATAGAAAATATCATATTCTCTCTTATAAATAAGACATGTATTCTCCTCCCTTTTCAATTCAAAAAGTGTGGGTTTGAAGAGATAAAATGCAACTTCTTTGGAAAAGGGAGAGTAGAATAGAAAAAACAAAGGACTTCTCCAAGAAATGTATGTAGAGATAATCAAGACATGCATTTGAACAGCCCTAGATGTGGCTCTAGAAAATAATCAAGGCAAGGCTATGCAAGAAGGTAATTCAAGTTAGTAGATATGAAGAACAAGGAGTAATCTTGAGTATGAATAAAACATGATATTGTTGACCTAAAAGTTATACATTGTCCATATTTTGATAATGACTTAACCATTCCATTCATATGTATCTAATATGTCTACTTGAGATTGATTTTAGGTATTATGCACTTTAAAAGGATTAATTCAATCAAGCCCTAGCTTGATCCAGTTTAAGTCAAAAGCAATGAAAATGCACTTTTGTGGAACACACCCTAAAACCCTTAGGATGATTTTTTTAACCATTTGTATTGATGTTATGACTTGTAACTAAGATGAGAATAAATTAGGAACCATTAATTCAAATGTAATCTAATGTCATTTTACAAAATTCATCACAAAGTGCCTATTCAGTCAAGTTTCCCCTATGGCAAACTTGACTGAAACCCTTGATGTATTTTGAGAATGTCCATGTTCGGTCGAGTTTCCAATACACAAAACTCGACTGACACCCTGCACTAGAAAAACTAATTTTAAGTGATCAGACGAGTTTCATCCATGATAAACTTGATCGATGCTTCAAATTTTGTTTGTCATATAGTGCATTGGTCGAGTTACCTTTATTAAAACTCGACCGAATACACTATACAGAGTATGCTAAAAAGTTAATTCTAATAGTTGGAGTGTTGCAAAACTCAAAAATATATCCGTTTCAACACCCCAAACATCTAGAAAACATTCCCTAGTGCTCCTAGCCTCTAGTGGACACCCCAACTATAAATAAGACCTCTTGGAGTTGATTCCAAGGTCGCTCCTTCATGCTATTCAAGCTCCTAGCTATAGTTGAGTGCATCCAATCCACTTGAGCCCATTTCTCTCTCTTGTTTTCTAATAAAAATATTCATATGAGTGAGACAAGATATGTGTGACAGAGCTACTCCATTGTAGACTTGTAAAGCTCTCATAACTTCCCTTTCCCCAACCCCTTTTTCCAAGTTCAAGTTGGTGAAAGCTTCTCCAAGTGAAGGAGATGGTGCAATGCTTCTCCAAGTGGAAGGAGAAAGTGCAATAGATTCTTTAAGGTGAAGGGGAAGGTCAAGTATGAAGATTTGGGAGTAGAGTGGGTAAATCCTTCAAGGAAAAAGACTCGGTAGAAGAAGGAGATTTCCTTGGCAAAGGTGTCCAACTACTTGCAAGAGTGGGTAAGACCTTGTAGTGGTATAAGACTCTAGCTCAAAGGGTAGGCAAGTCCTTGGATGGCTTCTTGGTTCCTTTTGGTCCTTAAAAGGAGGCTGGGTATCCTTGGCCCAGAAAAGGAAGGTCATCTTGTATATCTTATAATGGAATATAAGTGTACATGGGTTGCAAAATCCTAGAGCTTGACCTCTCTAGGTAGTAGATTGACTTTCTCCTAGTTTGGAGATTGAAACTAGTCTACATATCTTGTTATTGTGTTTGTTCATTCTCTCACATCCTCTCTATATGCTTAGTTTCACTACAAATTCAATATTTGCAATCCCATATCTTGTAGTAAGTTGAAGGTCTAACGAATCTTATGCAAGTGTTTTTAGCTCTATTCACCCCCGCCCCCTATAGAGAACATTGCTCCAACAAGTGGTATTAGAGACACAATCTCTTAAACAAATCTCCCAGGAGACAAGAAGATGGGCGACAACCTACTTGGGTCTCTTAACTTGGAAGGTGGTTTCTCCATGAGACCCCCAATCTTCAATGACACAACTTCCTCTATTGGAAGATATGGATACAATTCTATCTTCAAGGGATGAGCTATGACATGTGGAAAGTCATCATCATTCCCTACAAGGAGACGATAGGAGATGTAGCTACTTGGGATGAAACTACAATCAAGAGGTGAAATAAGAGTCATATATGATTCCCTCACTCCCTCTAAGTTCAACCCGATCTCCTTTTAGGACACAACTCATGAGATTTGGAACAAGTTGTGCATCACCTATGAAGGCACAAAGAAAGTCATGAAGTCCAATATCTACATGCTCAAGGGTCTCATTAGAAAGTAAGAAGGATAAAGTGAATCAGATGTATACAAGTCTCAACACCATCATCAATAGAGTTTCTTCTTTGGGTCACACCATGGATAGAGGGACCATCAACTCCAAGATTCGAAGGTCTCTCCCCAAGAGATGGAAATCCAAGGTCACTTCCATTGAAGAAGTTAAAAGCCTTTGTGACATAGACACTGAAGATCTAATTGACCACCATCAAGATCATGAGCCAATACTTGACAAATAAGTGGAAGATGACAACTAAGAAGAAAAGGAATCAATATTAGATCAAAGACAATGCATTCAAAGCTTAAGTGGAGGCAATGATTATCCAACAACAACTTGCTTGATGGTCATCTCCTCCGTCCTCAAGTGAAGATAGAGCCCCTAATGACCATTAAGCTAGTTAATCCAAGGAGAAGCAATTCAAAGGAAAGCCATCCTCCTCCTCCACTCTAAGGTGCTATAAATGTGGGAAGAAGGGACACTACAAGAATGAGTGCCCCAAGGCTAATAAGTCCTACCACAATAGAATCTCCAAGAAAAAGGAGGACTACAAGAAGGATGGAAGTACAAAGAGAAGGATAAGAAGGAAAGAAGAATAAAGTATGAAGCCCATGTCGCATGGGAGGAGTCTTCTTCTAGTGATTCCAACTCCAATGAGGGAGACTGCACCTTGTACTCACTGCCTCTACTAGTAAAGACATTGGTGTGCTAAGTGAGGTAAGTTTGCATGAGTTATCTAAAGAAACACTTATTGATATGCTTAATACTTCCCACTCTTCTCTTTCAGAATGCAAATATAAGAAGAAGAGGTTAGGGAAAATCATTGATGACTTGTATGTTAAGCTTGATATCCTTGATCAAAATGAGAAAATGTATCTTGATAGTATTGATTCTTTTCAAGGGCACTTTCTTGATCTTGAGATTTAATAAAATGGATTTGAAGTAGAGAATGATATCTACCTTAAGAACATCAATAATCTTAAGAGGAAAACCAAAACCTCCTTGATGAGCTTGTTTTACTTAGAACTAAAAATGATAATCTCAAACATGCTTGTGATGCTATTAAAGATGAAAATAGAATCTATCTTGATGAAATTATCATGGTTATAACTAAAAATGCTAGATTTCTTGCTCAAATTAATGATATTTATTCTAGACCTCTAATTCCAAGTAATGAGGTAGCTAGTGTTACTTTTGAAAGAGATTCTTATCATAGTAAATCCCTATATTTGGAGGCCAAATTACTTCATGCACAAGATGAACTTGCTAGCTTATCTTCTACTATAATTACTCATAGTGATGATAATCACAAACTTAGAGCTTCCTTGCAAAAATTACTTAAAGGGAAAAAGTCCCTCAATGAACTTCTAGATCACTCTACCAAACAAGTTGGTCCTAGTGGATTGGCTTGTGTAGGGGGAGCTCCAAAAAGCAAGAGCAAGGGTAAGGGTAAGAAAAAGAGCAAGGAACCTCCTTTCTTCCATGGAGAGTCATCCGACTCTAAGAACCCTATGGTTTGTGTACATTACAAGAGTGATGATCATTACTCTACTTATTGTCCTTATAGAGAATTAAATAAATAAATAAATGGATATAAAAGTAAAAAAATATTATATTCATAATCTACAAATTAAAATTAGTCTTTGGGTAAATTTTCATGTAATTTGGATAATCATTAATGTGCATGTGTAGATTAAGAGAGAGAAAGTGTGTAAAAGTCCAAAATGTTAAATAATGTGATAAATAACTTCATGGGACAAAATTAATGGCAAGTTTGTGTTTCATATGTTTTAATTTTCTTGAGGGTAAAGTTATACATTAATTGATGGTTTCTAGATGTCTTTAAAACAAGAGGAAAGAGAATATATGGTTTGCTTTAAAAGAATTAAATAAAATAGGAAAAGTCATCAAAAGTGAAAACTAATAGCATATTTAGATTCGACATGTCCTAAATAGACTAGGAGTAAAATTTAACTTAATTTGGATAATGTTTGACCCTAAAATGAAGAGAGAGAGAAAAGGAAGTAATGTAAATGATTCACTTTATTACATTTTGATTTGAATAAGGTTTTTCCCAATTTTTCTGTCACGCACCTTCTCTGATTTTGGGTTAGCATGGACTATACGATCCCTGATCAGACGACCTGTGGGTCATCTCCTACCTTGGGTAGGAGACTGAGATCTTTGTGAACAGTTCCTCTAGATTTCACTCGCACATATCTCTCGCAATTCTTGATCATTTTCCAAAATTTCTTCGCCACTGAATTCGTAGTTTTATATCGCATCGGGCAACCTATAGTGTAAACCCTTCTTTTCCAAAATAAGGAAACACCCAAATACCAGTTTGCCTCTCTCATTTTCTCTGATCCACAAACCCCACACACCACCTTTCTATATAAACCAAACCACCCAGAAGCCATTGTGAACTCTCACAGAACCCTTCCCCACCTTCAATTAGGTTTGAAGACACATGGTATGCTACTGAGAACTCCACCTACACTGTCAGTTATGCCATGTTCCCCAGAGCATCTTCATCCATGTTGGGATAATAGAACCTATGGTGAGCATCCTCTCAACTTGCCAAAGCTTTTCCCCTACCTAGTTTAATGTGGTTTCAACCCAAACGAACTCCCCTCAAAATCGACCTTCTCAGTCTAGTATGTGATTCTGGGATGGTAATGGTGTATGTTTCATCATCTTTCTTAGCATTTTATTTTCTCCATGTAAACCGCCGTGACTTACTGAACTCGAAGCAACCTGTATTCTCTATATTTTTGACTTTTTGGTTCTTTTCCTTTTCTCTCTTGGGTCTTGAGTTGGTGGTGAATCATGTTCGGTCACTGGTGCTTTGTAGAACTTGAACTGGGGCTTGTTGGGTCTGCTGAAGACTCAGGAAATCAAATATGGTGTTGGTTCCTTGAGTTCTTCACTAAATTTCTAATTTGTAAGATCAAAAGTAGATCTAGATAAGAAGCTTTCTCATGAGTAGCATTAGAGAAATCTTGATTATGGAACATGCGCTCTTCCCTCCTATTTGTTTCTTATTTTTGTCTCTCAACATGGGTAATTTGGTCTTTTCATGCTCGTCTATTTTGTTTTCTCTTTGAGGCGAGTTTGCAGTTTGGCAGTGGGGCCAACTGAGTTTTCCATCCATGATTGGACCAACTCAGTGTGTGAACCCTCACCCTCTCTTGCTTCCTCTCTCATGAATTTTCTGTTTAATTTGCTTTTTCTATTTTTTGGAAAGCTCATATTTGTAAAATTAATAACGAATTCTCTATTTATCCAAAAATTGTAAATAAATAGTCCTTGTATAAAAAAATATTATCTATCTAATGGTATCATTTTTATCACCTAATTCCAGACTAATTCATATATGAATTTAATGGGTTTTCATAATTGGTTATAATTTGTAAAATTCATAACTAATAATGTATAAATCAGAAAAATAAAGTAAAATATGTTTTGAAATTAGAAAAATATAATCTAAAATATAGCATACTTTTGACAACCTAGTTCACAGATGATAAAAAGTTGATTTTAGGTTTTTTTAATTAACCCTAATTCTACATAAATGCTTAATAAGTTTTTTGAAGACCTAGGCTTGGATATAGGGCTGACTTTGGACTTGTTTAGACTTTGAAGTGAGGTATGTTTACATATCCCATTATTCCTTTTGAGAAATTCACTAAAATTATCTTTCTCTTGGTCCTATGTGTTGGATCCTAGGATGGATGATTGTATGCTCTAGAGGGGTGTGAATAGAGCTGAATGTGGTTAACAAAATTCATTAGACCTTTAAGATATATCACAACTATAAGGTTTCTAAATAGGAAATTGGAGTGTAACTAAAACAGACATAGGAAGGGAGAGAGAGATTGAACATACAACAATTAACAAGCTATGTATCGTGGTTCCACACTTCAAACTAGAAGTTTGTTAGCCCACTACCTAGAGAGGTCAACCTCTAGGATTTCTTAACCATTGTAATCTTATATTCATTCATAAGACTTACAATACATTACCCACCAAAGGACTTACCTATCCAATACAAAGAGTCTTCAACCTTACCATGGACTTACCCACTTGGCAACGAGTCTTCAACCTTCTCCAAGGACTTACCCACACGTGCACAAGTCTCCAGCCTTCTAGGAATTACCCACTCTTCTTGGGTCTTCAGCCTTTAACTTCACCTTCACTCAGAGAAGCTATCACCAATGACTTACCCACTTGAGCAAGGAGTCTTCTGACTTCACCTAGGGTTTACCCACTCTTGCTCCAAGCCTTCAGCCTTGATCTTCACCAAGGGACTCCTTCCCTTGTTTTTATTCACCCCTCTTAGTCAAGAGAGAGAACCTTCATATTCATGGTTGAAAAGAGAGATTGGGAGGTGGAGGAAGTGAGATCCTCACAAGATATACATGTAGGACTATCTCTCTACAAATCTCCTACTCACTCTAATGGATGATGCAAGTGATTAATCTTAGGGAGAGAGAGGAGGTTGTAGGATGCACTCAACTATAGACTAGGAACCTCATATAGAGTTTTGCATTGAATTCTCAACCTTGGAATAAATTCCAAGGGGTCCTGCTTATAGTTGGGGATTCCTCTTAGCCTTTGGGAACACTTCAGAATGAAAACTAGCCATTTTGTGGCTTGCAATAGATAAATTTTCGAATTTTGCAACTCCACAGTGGCTAAGAAACACTTTTCTACACTTTTCTGTACAGTGCAGTCGATCGAGTTTCTATAAAGGTAACTCAACCGATCTCACTATGCGACAAGACCAATTTAAGACATTAGTTGAGTTTGTCCTGGGGTAACTTTACCGATCCACATAAATCAATTTTGGTCTACAGAGGGATTGGTAGAGTTTTGTGAAATGGAAATTTAACCGATCAAAAGTCATTTTCAAGTTCCAATCAGGATCGGTTGATTTTGCAACTCGACTGATGAACATCTTGATGTGAATTTTGGAAAATGTATTTTGAGTGCTTAAATATATGATCTAATTGCTCATAATATTTTCTAAGCTGAAGTACAAGTCATACAATCATTACAAGTGATTTACAACACGATTCTAATGGATTACATCATATTCCAAAAACATGCACTTGTATTGACTTTGACTTGTATTTTATCCAAGTTGAGATGCGCAAGTTAGGGCATTTGGAGTGTGTCTATACCTAAGCTAAAATCACTCAAGTAGAAGAATTAGACACAAAGAAATGTAATGGTTATTCATCATCAAAATAAGGGTTTAGTCAATTTAGACCTTGAGTCAACATTCTCCTCCTTTTTGAAGATTACAAACCATTCCATTAATATATTGAAAGCACTTAAGTAAAGTCATACCTTTAGAGAAACTAAGGGGTTTCAATGTAATTGAGTTTATATGATCCCCCCCAATTGATGCTAATGGAGTTATAGTACTCCTCCTATATTGATGTTATTCCTCCTAATGGTTAGCTTTCATAACATTTATAGAATATTATGTCTTCTACTCATATATGTTCTACACATAAATGTCTTGTCCCCTTTACCTTCTCTCATTTACATGGACATGCTTCTCCTCTTCATGTAAGACCTGCCTTCTCCCTCTTTTTTCAAAAGAAGACATACCTTTATCCCCCTTGGTCATTTCAAAAAGTGGGGGTATGAAAAAATAAGAAACACCACTTGTTAAAAGAAAGGAGATTACAAAATTTATATAAGGAGAGTAGAAGAGCACAACTAGAGGCTTGTCTGAGAATAGAATAAAAGCAAGTTAAAGCATGCACTTGAACAACACAAAATACAAGCTAAAATGTTGCAGAAAAATAATAGATTGCAATTTTAACCCTCAATATGATGGAATTCACCCATAAAGCGTCAGGGCTCATTGCATAGCAATGACTCTTGCTCAGAAGGCTGTTTCTGCATAAAAACACTAGTCTTGCATTAAAATATGACATTAGAGCACAATCTGCAAAAAATTTCAATTATGCTCCAAATTCTACATACAATGTAGCTATATATATCATTCATCACAATGTTATGCAAGAAACTCGAGATAGTAGATATGAAAGTTAAGGAACAAGCTTGAGAAAGTATGAAACAATATACAAGCATAGCATATAGTTAAATACCACTTGATGAGCATGGGTAGAACTACATGTATATGAACTACTAGTAGATTATATCACAAGTTAGGACTACTAGTAGGATCTAGATCATAGCAAGAGATACCAAAAGATACACAAGATAAAGCAAGCTATGAGTAGATGTAGAGATATATCCAACAAATATGTATAATTACCCAAGATTTACCACTAAGAACCTCAAGGTTGTATCCAAACAAGATATACAACTATATACATGTAGCAAGTTTGATCACAATGGAAGCAATTTAAGACAACCAAGAGATCTAAAGATATCATCATCAAAACATACAAAACAACTCAAAGCAAGTAATTGTAAGATATTGATATACCAATTTAGAGAAATTAGAGAGATAGAGTTGTAAGAAAGAAAGGAAATTTAAAAACATGGAAATGAGCACATATATAAAAGGTACCAAAGGGAGTGCCAATGAATAAAGCAATTGATTGAGAAAATCTAGTTAAGAGGGAAATTCTTGTCCAAAAAGCCAACTATGTATTCTGTGCAAAGTGCCATCGGTTGAGTTATGTGTTATGGCAATTCGAATGACAATAGCTATTGGCAACACCCATTGGTGCCTATCGGTTGAGTTTCAAACAAGACAAACTCGACCGACAAAGTTGGTGTCAAAAATTGCATATATTTTATAAAAATATATTTATAGGCATGCTAAAAATATAATCCATATACAAACATGTGTAAGAAAGTTAGTAATGCACTGTGCAAGCATTAAAAACATTTTTTGAGCAACAATGAGAATAGAATCACAAAATATCACTTTTGATTCGAAAACCACATGCATAGTGCACACTAACTTGGCAAAACACACTGTGATTGGATATGAGCAAGAAAAACTTTACCTCAGTGCTTACCATTTAATTTTTCACTTGTCATCACCCTCTACAATTCTCACCTTTCTTCTTTCATGTGGATTGAGAAGTCAATTTGCAATTCAATAGCTCAAGTCAACGTGTACCAACTTTAAAATTTTTAATTTCTAGCTTCTTGAGTGCTAATAAAATTTATTTTTCTAGTCCATTTTGCATTTTAAACATACTTAGGAACATATAACTCATCATTGGGTACTATTTTGTGATAAAACAAGCGTTTGTGAAAAATACCCAAAACAAGAGAAAAACAAGACATATGAACATGAAAAATTTAGTAATTTAGCAAGCAAGGGTGATCAAGACATAAGAAAAGCATATAGGATATATAAAAAATAGCTATAAGGAATATCATATTCATCCAAAATAGTTATGAGTAGTTTAGATCTAATAAAATTAAATTGCTCTCTAGCTAGAGGCTTAGTGAAAATGCCTGCCAAATGATTTTTTAGGTCCACATGCATGATATAGATATCCTTTTTGGCAATGTGATCATGAAGAAAATTGATGATGAACCTTTATATGCTTAGCTCTACTATGCAATATAGGATTGTAAGATAAATTGATTGCACTAGTATTATCACAATCAATAGTAGAAGCATCAAAATGAATGTTAAAGTCATGGAGCATTTGCTTCATCCATAGGATCCGGGTACAAAAACTCCCAGCTACAATGTATTCAAACTCAGTAGTTAATTATGCCATTTTGCTTTGTTTCTTGGAGAACGAAGACACCAGGCATGGTACTAGGAGAAAGCGAGTGCCACTTGTGCACTTTCTATCAATCTGGCATCCTGCATAATCTGCATCACTATAAGCCATAAGAGTAAAGTCCCTTGACTTGGGATACCATAGTCTAAAATTTGGAGTTTTGGCTAGGTACCTTAAAATCCTCTTAATAACTATAAGATGTGATTTCTTGGGATTTAACAGAAAGCGAGCACACAAGCCAACACTAAACATTATATTAGGTCTAGAGGCAGTGAAATAAAGTAAACTTCTAACCATACCTCTATAGAGATTCTCATCTACCTTATCACCTTCTTCATATTTATCAAGTTTGGCAGTATCAAGTTTGGCGGTGTTTGCCATCGATGTGTCAATCGGCTTGGTGTTTTCCATCCCAAAGAACTTCAGTAGCTCACTTGTGTACTTGCATTGGTTTATGAAGTTCCCATATTTAGTTTAAGAAACAAGGTAGAATGATTAGTCATCATCAAAACAAGGTAGTTCATATGCCCCCCTCAATTGATGCTCATGGAGTTCTTGTACTCCCCCTCAATTGATGCTATTTCTCCTGCATGTTATCTGTCATAACATTTATAGAATACTATGTCTTCTACTTATTCTAGGTACCAAAACCTAGAACAACAAGACCATTCACAATGATGTTGAGCCTTGAGTACATGCTGGCTATCTTCTCCTCCTTTCCCATCTTGAAGTTCTCAAGTAGCCCATTGAGCATGTAGACTTTGCTTTCCTTCATTTGTTGAGTCCCCTCATAAATGATTTACTGGCCTAAATCACACGTCCAAAATCGAGTTGATCTAGAGTATTTGGACTCTTAAGATTATAACCTGACACTCAAGCCCCCACAACTATTATACGGGCCTTGATGTAGTATTTGGGATCGAACCACATGGACAGGGTTAGTAAGTGTTAAATATGCAGAGTCTCACACTCTGACACTCCAAATGAAAAGGTGGAATAAGATGGTGTTCCCTAAGGAACGATGGTGCTCCAGCCAAAACAAAGAAAGGCAAAAGAAAGAAAATAAAGCAAGAGAATGGAGGAACCTGAGGTGATTCTCACAACAATTGAGGAAAATTTTGTGGGACGTCGGGATGGTCTTATTGGAAGAGGAAGGGCTCCTCCACTCCCCTGAGGATCAATCGCAAGACCGTATGGACATTAAACAAGTGGTAAGAAATGAAAGTATGGAAGGAAACTTTGATCGGGTTTCACCTATTAAGATCTCTCACCAACATGCAAAACTCACACCCCTCTGTATACTCCTGTCAAGGTTATAAGAAATCATCAAAAAAATGTCTATTCCCTCCTCTCTCGAGATTAGGATTGATCTAGATTTTAAGGTAGTCTCTCTCTCGAGATGACAACCCAACAACCGTAAAGCAAACCATATGACTGTTAGATTTAGTACTCCAACACTTTCATGCATTCATACTACTCCATAACACTAGATAAGGTTGGTACTATTCTTTTGAGGTACCAACAATAAAACATCACAATATGGTAGCTAAGCATACAAGTGAAGCATTAAGAACAAGAGTATGGAGATAATCTTGATAAGAGCATATATATATTCAAAGGGGAGAGCCTTAGTGGCTACTCCCAACCCAAGTTAAATGTTTAGCCACAGATATTACTGGGAAGCTTAACGGCATCAAAGAAGGATACATACATCAATGAATATGAAGATATATGTAAAAATGTGATGGATATGGTAAGTATGGATAAAGAAGGGAGAAGGCAATGCACTAACTATAATTCTTCAGGTCTAGATCTGGAGTGGGCACGATTGTGATAGCTTCTTCCTTTAAAGGAGGGGACGATCAATCCTCTCTCTCCTCCAACTTCCATCTTTGGAGATCCAAGACTGATGGGGATGAATGTGGAATGACTCATGAGTTTGGAAGCACTTTGTGGTCCTTGATTATCTGATGATTTGACTGGTGGAGGTGGGGGTCTATTTATAGACTCTGACCACTAACTTAACCTCTAGGCCACAATTGTGATGTATAGATTGGTCGTGACCTCCATCACGGTCGCGGCGCGCTGGAGGTCTACCTCGGTCATTGGGTGATGGAGGGGTGGCCTAGATTGTGGGGCGACCTCATGGTAGAATTACTTCGGTAGGAGGGAGGGGTTGCGGTCCCAGTGTGGGGTCTTCAAACAGAGGCAACGACCATGGCTGGGACGTTAGTGGACTGTACAACCGTGGTCACAACATTGACCGCGGTCATGGCATAGCATGATCTTGCATGAGTAGAGACGTATGAATTCAAGACTTTGACACCAAGATACTCAAATAAGTAGGGAAATCCATAAAAGGTATGCTAGGGAAGGCATAAATCATACACAGAAAGTACACACAATGATATGCTATGCTATCAACTCCCCCAAACTTAGGATTGAGCTTATCCTCAGGCTAATAGGTAGGCCCAAAATCATAAAGAGATGAGTTATGGGTAATTTTTTTTCTAAAAACCTACCATTATAGTGTTATCTCATTCTTACAGCAAAACTCTCATAGTATGTCTATTTTGAATCATGAAATTCTATTTTCTCCCTTTCGTATCTAGAGTTGCATGACTTTGAATCCTCACCAACACCTTTTTGTAGTAAAGGGCTCTCCACCTCAATGACTTCTTCCTTCTATTCTCTAGGTTGCAAGCTATACTTGTACATCATACCCTTGAGGGGTAGATTTCACACCCTTCCTTTATTTTTGTTGACCCTATGCTAATGTGCTCAGGTAGGTTTCATGTTTTAAGTGTTTTCCTACACTCAACATTTTTTGGTAAGAAAGAGATAAAACCGTATTGTTGGGCTTCTTGTTTTTACTTTTATGTGTATTGGCAACTCATTTGCACCTCTCTAGAAATTATTGCACTACAACATACAGTAGGAGGACTGACAAGTCTAAGAAGGCGCTAAGAAAAACTATGACTTACAACAAATGTTTTGAAAATTTTGTTCCTACTTAGTTGTAGTAGAAGCAAGAATATATACAAGAAGCGGGAGTTAAATTGTTAAAATTTTACCTCTCATGCCTGTTCATGCCTCCTCCCCCAAACTTATCATTCACCCCAACCCGGGGTGTCAAGATTGGAGTTGGATGTATAAATAGACTTTCTTTATTGCTGCTAGTTGTTTGTTGGTGTCCATTTTGATTCTAGGAGAATGTAGGCATATACTCTACGTAGTGGGTGGTATTGTTCATGTTGCATGCCCTACACCTTCATATTCATTGTAGTGAGGATGATCATCTAGGCTAGACAATAGAAGCCACAGTCATTTGATAGTATTACTTGTTGAGGGCTTCAATGGAAGAACTGTGTCTTTCTAAAGTCTTTGTCTTCTTTATGATTGTACCCTTTTCTGTGATTTTTGATCATTTCTATGACTGCTTTGGCACACATGACTACCTTCTCTTCTATAGGTGTATTGGCAGTAGTCATGTTTGTGCATTTGTTGAGTGCCTCAGCTATTAAATAAAACTACAGTCCTTGCTATAATACTGACTACTAGCAGAGTCCAATAACTATCATGTAGGATGGGTAGGAGTATATAGTTAGGGAGAGAGGTCACCAGGCATTACAGTAGGTAGTCTTTTTCACCTGACCTTTTATCCTTCAAGATATCATCGACTAGGATAAAGTAGTTCATATCTACATCTGGCATGTTGTCCCTCAGTAGTGATTGATAGGTTGACATAGTGTTGACTGAAAGGTACCTTCTTATTTTCAAAGTATCTCCGAGGTTTCTTCGGTCGTGATGTCACCTTCTTTTAAACATTTAATTATCAACTTTAAGGATTCAAATGACAAGCTTTCACAACTCCATCTGTCAAAATCTTTGAAGGTTGGCACTATTTCTCCTACTCGCCCATTAGGTGTTATCTCTAGTATATCATCTTCATATATATCCCCTTCATAAGAATCATGAAGTTGAGGTTGTTCTTTGTTTTTTTTATGCTAAAGGGCAGTGTTCTGGCTTTCTTTATCAAGATTGTCTACCACCCATCCCTCCTTCCAAGAAATTGCCCTAGATGGTTCATTCAGATCGACCCATATAATTTTTAGACGTTTCCTCCATATTTGCTTTTTAGGTAGAGGTATTTCATGGTGAAGCCGACGTGGTATTGCATCTGAAGGCATTGTCGGGTCATTGAAGAAGTGGAAATCATAGATAACTTCCATTGCATAGACACCACATAAATCATGTAAGTCTTATGTGCATATGTCTTCTAGTGGGATTCCCTTGTTGATTGCTTCCATCATTCTCAGTACTATGAAATCACAATCCCCTGTTTCAACCTTTTCTTGAGGGACCTTTTTATAGATGGATAATTGTTTCCATATCCCTTGGTTTCAGTTGTCCACTCTATTTGAATAGCCCGCTACAAACATAGTGGCACCTTTATAATATCCCTTGCTTCCTTGTTTTCGTAAAATAAGGAAATGTTGTCCAATTTAGTTGTGCAACAATTCAACACCATAGTATGTCACTCATATAGGTTGATGACAATGAGGGCCCAATGCTTTACATTTCTTATAGGCATAACTACAAATTTTGTTTCTGCTCTGCTCACAGCTTGTTGTAGTTCTTTCACATCGGCAAATTCATAGTTTTCATAAAAAAAACTATCCTGCTAGATGTGTAGTGCCATTGAAGACATGTTGTGTTTTCTTTGGATGGACAAATTCTTCCAACAAAGTTGCGCAGAGTACTTTGAACAACTTTTAGTGTAACTGTGCTCTCTATTAAAAGATTCCTCTAAAATGGTTCATGTTAAGCGACCTTCCTTTGTTGTGGTAGAGAATATCTGTGCTTGGTAGATTTTCATCGAGCACATCTGCTAAAACATGGACATCCCTACATGTGGTTCTAGATAAGTAGGCCATGTCCATGTCTGCCATTTTGTAGGGTAGATGAGGGGAACACCTAATGGTACAATATCAACTAGTGCACTCTGCTTTCTGACCAGCTCATCTATGAAGAAAGCGGCAAGTACCCCTTCATCATCTTCAAAGGTTCCATCTCCTACTATTTACATTGTTGGGGGTCGTACTTCCATGGTGGGAAGTTGTATCTAGGCATCCAATTGTACTTGTTTGGATGCTTTCCTTTCATTGTTCAAAGGATGTCTCACTAGTCTTTAAGTCTCTAGTTGAGTCTTGTCTACTTCCTCTGATGGATGATGTAGTTCTGTTGAATTGAGAACGGCTAATATTGCATCCATCTTTCCATCATAGAGGGTGTCATTGTGCTCATAATGTGAAGGGTCCTGTAGAAAGTCAACATAGATGTCCATGCCAAAAGTTATGTCATCCATGAACTTGTTGATATCCCTCATTTCTCTTGATGTGAGCTCTTCTATGGTAGTTCTCTCTTCCCTGATGATGACATTAGGTTGGTGTTCTACTACTATAACTTTTTCATCGTCTAGGTTGTTGTTCAAATCGAACATTTGCGATAAGGTTCCTATCTTTTTTCACTTCGGCACCTTGATGAAATTCTGATTTTTGAGGTGCCTCTTTCTTAGAAGGTTCCACCCTTGGGGTATTCTTTACTTTGGCACTTTCATCTTTTAATTCTATGGTCACACCTATTCCTCCCATGTCATCATCATCTTTATCTAGGCTCGAGGGGCTTGAAGAGGCTTATGATGTGGAAGGACTACTTAGATCCTTTGACTTCTTTCTTTGCCGTCAGTCATCCATCTCCTAGCGTTCTATAGCTCATTGATATAATTCTTCGTCTAAGCACTGACGTTCCTTTTTTAAATCTTCTAACACTGTTTCAAACCCCCTCCACATCATTTCCTTCTCAGCTCTCATGGCATCCCGTTCTTTTCTTAGGTCCACCATTTCTTCTATTAGTGTCTTTAGAGCCCCCACCATCACATTTTGGGTGTTGACAACCTCCTGCATGAACTGGGGGAGTGCCTCAGTTCTTGCATTCAATTTTTGTACCTGCATTATCAGTGTGCACATGCTAGAGGTAATATTGAAATTAATCTTAGAAGTGTTCTGCATGTGTAACCACATGGCGTCAAATTTGTATCCTAGTACATCATCGAATGTCTGTGGGCATTGATGTTGCTTCTCTACAAGCATTGTTGATGGTGTCATTGATGCTACATGTTCCTTAGGTTACGTAGCTAACTTGTTCTTCATGGGATCAACATTAGTTTCTTGGGTAGAGGTGCTCGCGTCTGGTTGCTCAGGTACTTGCACCACCACCTATGGACTCATAGGGTTGGGTGCAACTTTGGGGCTTTCAGATCCTTGACGTGGTTCCTTTTTGCTCTCTATTTGTTGTTCTCTTTCAACCACATTGACATGTGTTGGGTTTCCTCCATCATTCATTTCTACTTTAGGTTGGTCTTCGACCTCTGGTGACATATGTGGTAAGGGGTAGACTTGGGGCGGTAGATTTGTCTGATGTTTTCTTCTTACACTTCCTATCACCAACTTCTTTCTTTCTTCTGGTAGGGGCAATAGGACTTTAGAGTAGCTCTATTTGTAGAAAAGTTTGCTGCCTTTCTGTTCTAGGATTCCAGTGTTAATATGGGACTTGATATCTATCTTGGTATGTCCCTTGGTATCCTTATACTTCATCATCAGGTTGACATCCATGAAATGGTAAGCAGTTCGGTTTATCTGGCATCCCATATAAAATTCTTTTGTCTTCTTTTCTTCCCCTCCTATAGCGGCTGATAGCCTCTCGATTAGTAGTCTTTCGATGTTTACTGATTTCTTATTGAGCATGGACCATATTAGAAATAGGTCTCCCTTAGTAACTCCTCTGGTTTATGATCTTGTGAAGACTGCGTTGGTGGTTATTTTCTGTATCACTCTAATGAAACAAGAAGTGATGAGAGTCACCTTTAAATTTTTTGAGTTGTGCTCATGTTCTCCCGTCAGCTTCTCCCACATATTTTAACTATTGTATATGTTGACTTCTTTTTTCCTTGGCACAGTTCAGCAGACTTGTGCCTCTTTTGTCGTCTTCATGAATGTAGTGTTGAGCATGGCTTCAGTAATTATATGAGCTTTGTCCCCTATTCTCACTTCAATCTTGAAGTCTCCTCCACCCTTTTTGTGCTCACCATCACTCATGGAAAGGTTTTCTAGTGACGTCGTGAACTCTTCTGTAAGTTGAGAGAGTGAGGGAACTTCTGACATACACAGGGTGTATAGGTTGGCACCTTCCAAGAAGTTTATCACTCTATCATATATTCTTATCTTCTTGAAGTCATCAACGTCTAGGTATCATGTCGGCATGAAGCTTTTAGTCTTTATCACCCAGTCAAAATGTGACTAGTGTAGTTGATCTCTCAGTATGAAAGCTAGTGCCTATTGGTTAAGGGCCTCTTGTTCACCCTCTTTGACCTCTTTGGGAGCCGCTTCTTTTTCCTGACCCTTCAATTTTTCCAAGACTGTCAAATTTCTCTTTTTGTCGCCTTTTGTATCCTTGACTTCAAATTTGCATTTCTCCAACTTATTTAGTTCTATTTCATATGGTTGGTACTCGGAGATGTCTATCTCTGACGTATCCTGAGATTCTTTGGATTCTTCTGGCATCTCATTGGCCAAGATGTACTTGTATTTCTTCTTCATTAGTTGCCACTAAAGCTTCTTTATTGGTGAGAGGTTGGGGTGATCCTTCAGTGCTTTGGTTATCTTCTCTAGGTTTTCTTCTGCACCCCTTAGTGGAGTATTCTTCTTCATTAACGTGTCATTACTTGAGTTTGATATTCTGAAAATTTTCACATTCAAATTATTGTTAGCAAGATTGTACTTAATATTTTATTCATGGTACTAGTGTTTAATTCATTTATAATTGTTTGTTCTTGAATATTGCAATTTTAAAAGAGCATAAATGCATGAGATGTCATAACCACGGTAGAAAGGGGAAGCAATATTGTTGTCATGATAGGTGGTACTACTGTGCCAGGTGATCATCAAGGAAAAAGACACGCCATGACCAAAGAGGGTGTCATAGCCATGGAGGGTGTTGCGACTGCAGCGGATGTTTGACATGATTAAGATAAGCTACATACAGGATGGAAAGACTGCAACCATGAACAAAGCCACAACCAGAACTACTACTATGATCGTGAAGGTATCCACTCAACCGCAATCACGACGACTGTGGTAGGTCCTTACCCAAACTCTGACTGAAACAATGGTGCTACCCCATAAGCGTAAGAGAAGGGAATCAACCAAAACTTCAGGTAAAGAGAAAAGGGAAATGACAATGAGACAACCAAAGATTCGAGCAAAGAGAAGAAGCATTCATGTCGGTGCTCGTGATTGTCACACTATATGGAAAACCATCTTCTTGTGTTGTAAAAGTAAGGAAGGTGATGAACCCATGATAGGCAAGGGACATGGAGAGACGTAAATAAAGGGAGAATGCAATGGTACCTCAGTGTAGCAAGGGGGATGAAATAGGGAGCTAGGAAAGCAGTAGCGGAGGTGGCGCTATCATGGTCGAAGGTCAAGTTCACAGAGAATGTCCCTTGGTGATTGATCGTCATTGTAGTTTCTTGTGTCTTTTTTGTTCTTCGATTAGGGGTCCTCAAACAGTTGAGAATCAGAAAGCAAAAAGAGAAAGAAAACCATGGCATCAAGAGCACCATGCTTTTATACTTGGAGGAAGTCGTGACTGTAGCTGAGTAGGCTACTGTGACTGCGGACAAGCCCTGCCCACGACTCAGCCATGATCGTGGCCTCAAGACATGTAAATCATCTTCCGCGACCACGGTGCACACATAAACATGTTGATAGAGACAAAGATTTAAAGCTAGAACACCTTAACCCTCTCATTAAAAACCTGTTACGACCCCACCTCCCGATAACCCCCAATTAAGGGAGACCGAGAGGTCGAAGCCGTACCCATGACTTCCGGATCAAAGGTTCGGCAATTAACCAAGAATAATTATCAAATTTTAACATACTAAACTGAAAAGCTGTAAGAAAATAAACTTTGCATACCTCTTTAAAATTTTGGATTTCTAACATCTATCCACTTAATGATTCTACTCTAACTGATCCTCCTTGTATTTTTCTTCATGTATTTCACGATGTGACGATTTACTGTTTATCCTTTTAGCTTGTACCTAAAACTCCGACAAACAAAACGTTGGTCAGCCGAAGCTGGTATGTGGGGGAAACAATAATCTTGCAACTATGATAACCATGTAATCATTTAATTAATCATTAATCAATCAAGATTACGTTTTAAATATAACATCCGCGATCCACGAGTACCCTATCCTCTGTACTATCCCTGCAGTGGACCTGGATCCTACCTTCCTTATGGTAGATCCCCATTAAACCCCTCATGGTCCCACCTATAGGTGAACCAGTTTCTAGGGTTGAGTCACATGGCACTACTCGTAGGTAGCCCACTCCTTAACTCATGGCAGGCTAACGAGTCGCATGGCACTACACGTAGGTAGCCCAATTTCTAACTCTCGGTAACCTAGACCTTGCTCTAGGATTACCCCTTTTAGCCTTTTCAAAGTGACAGAGGTGGACCCGGATCTAGCCAGTTATATGTACTCATTTATAGTGATAATCATAGTCACTTTATGGTTGCATGAAATAAATAAACATCCAACAGTATAGTTGCATTCAATGCGATTAAACATCCGGGAATCCATCGGAAAACTAACTCAGGTAGTCATAAGCGTAACCACATACCTGATTTGATGAGTCATGTAGATTAATCAACATATACTTCATGTACATTCAATCAAGCCAATCAACATATCCAAGCAAGTAATTCAATCATCACATAATTCCTGAAAAGAATATGTACTCTACTGTCACACACTTCATCAAGAATCTACTCTATTTACTTGAATTCACTTTCTAGGGTTTTGTGTCTATCTTAGGGTTTCATTATGCAATTAGGGTTTCCTTTTATCTTTCACCGCATTAAACCCTAATTTTATGCGATTATTCAAAAACCCTAGTTATCTTATCTATTCTTCAATACTAAGGTTATCTCAACAACATATAACCCTATTTCCATATTTAAAAGCACATTAATCATCAATTAATTTCATTAAACTTCTTTTACATTAAAGATACTATTTTTATCTCTTTTAATTCATAACAAGATCATTATGTGCATCTATCATTAATTCAAAGCTCATTAGGGTCTAATTAACATATGAACTCATTTTGTCATCATTTCTACCTTTTATTCATGAAAAGACCCTAATTACCACTTTTAGGGTATTTATCCAGGATTAAGGACTTTCATATACCAAAAACATAGAACTATCATTTAGCAATCATATTTTTACATTTTTTCCAATCTAAATATGATCTTATCTTCTTTTACCCTAAATTAGGGTTTCTAAAAGCTTAATTATTCTGATATGGGGTAAAAACCCTAAAACATGTAGTTATTCATTTAGATCAGGTTCAAGCCCATCATTGTCATTCATCAGGTTAATAATAATTGAATTAACCTATTAAGCTTCATAGGCTCATTCATTAACCTCAATTAGGGTTGTTAACCTAACTTTAATACACTTTTCATTAACTTAAAGTACTTTTGCAATTAGGAACGCAATCAATATCTAATTATATTTTTAATGGATTCCTCTCGTTTCCCTGATAAATTTTCATACATTATTTGCAATTATTCGAGCTACGGTTTACGAGATATGAATTTTGTAAATATTCACTTACTTGGCCAATGGCATTGCGCCACGTCATCCTTGCTATGTACAGCGATCGATTTGGAACATTTCGAATAGACGCTTATACCCCCGATCAATTAGATACGTTCTTCAGCTGGCGGAAGGGCAAAACCATCCAACTTCCAGTCATCTTCAACCCAGCGCGCGCCCTAACGCGGCCACGCTGCTGGTCAGCTTTGGTGCGGCCCTGCCGCTCTTCCTCGACCTCGACGGCCACTAGGTGCGGCCTCCTACCTCCGTCGCGCCCCCTCATGCTCGACTAAGCCTCCGCAGATGGACATGGTGGCTGGGCTTCATGCCCGCGAAGCCTTTAACTGCTAACAGCCAACGGCTACCCTGCTGGCGTTGCGCAGCTGCATCTGGCGGCTCTCCCTCCCTCCGACATCATGGGTGGATCCTGCTTCCACCAACCCTCCGTCCTCAGCCCATCGTCACTCTAGGGTTCAAGTTCCTCTCTTGGTTAGAGTTTGTACGTGCACATGGTTGGAGAAGAGTGGAAGACAAGGAGAACCGGAGTCTGTAGATCCGTCCCTTTTATAGGGAAAGGTAGCATTATCCTATCATGCCAACCCACGAGGAGAGCAAGACCCAAAGCATATAGGAAACTTCCTTTCCTTGTTTAACAAAGAAATCCTCTTTCTTATAAACACTTTCTTAATAAATCATATCCTTTAGTCATTAGTAAAACCTTGATATTTCTTTATGCTTTATATCTTAAAATTTCGAAAATAACTTCCTTTATTCTATTAGTATTGGCCCTTTGTTCTAAAGGCACGAAATTCTACTTTCATTTTATAGAAAATACTTCCTTTTTAAACAATACCACATAATTCATTAATAATGCAACACATTATCCTCTTAATTTTCCTTTTTAGTATTTTCTCTTTCTTTCCTCTTTATTGGGACTCCTTGGATCCCAAGATACTCCATTATCTCGAAATTATCTTTATTGGATACTTATTATCCTTCTAGATGCATCTAAATGCATTATCTCACATTATCTTGTTTATTTCTCATTAAAAATATATCTTCTTGAGAATTTATTTTTATTTCCCTTCTATTTTCCTCATTGGCATCCCTTCTATCATAAGAAAACCTTGGGATACGAAATTCCATAAAGGGAAAGTCAATTATCCATCTTTTCACTTAATTTCCACATTTCATCAATGTTTTCAATTTCTCTCTTAATAAAGAAATACATAATTAATCTTTTCTTTTTCTTATTTCTTTTGTTTACAACTTTAGACTCCTTGGAACCCAAATAATTCAAGAGGCACGAAATCCTCTTTGGATTTGCCTTCTAGAGGTTTCCACATATTTCTTTTATCAATTATTCAATTATTCATTCACTAATTGAATTTTCTTTATTATTGCCATGTTATTGGGCCTAATAGCCAATAAAGCCCACAAATCAAATAACAAGGATATTCTAAACAAAATCCAATTATTCTCAACCAAATATATGATTATTTGTTCAAACATCTTTAACATGAGAAATTATATTTCTCACCACTTGAACCCAAAAATTGGGGTTATAACATCCTTCCCCTCTTATAGGAATTTTGTCCTCAAAATTCAAACAAGCAAACAACCAATTCTGGATAAGACTTTTCCATGTCCATCATTGGCCCCTATGTGGTTTTGCCGTACCCATGGCATTTCCAAATAACCTTTATCATCACATATTCTTTTCTCTGAGTTCTTTCATCCTGGCGTCTATAAACTGCACAGGTGTCTCAGGCCATTTCAGCCTTCCTTGGGGCCCACTAGGTTCATTGCTCAGCACATGGTTGGTATCTCACATATTGCCCTAAATTGGACACATGGAAAACATCTCCATTACTCTATCATGAGGGGTAGGGTCAAACCTAACCTTCTCCACCCATCCATCTCTAATGGACCCATGTATTAGGGACTCATCTCTCTTAGATATAACTTAGAGGGGTCGGATTTTCATGTCACATTTTCTCCCACAGTAACTTGTATGTCAGTCTACTTTGCATCTGCTCACGACTCTCATCGTCTCTAGGCTCCTTTCAGCCCTTGCGCAATCAAAGTGACTTCATCTACATGTACTGGGGCCTTTTTTTTTTTTAACCATCATGTGGTCCTTTTCACCAACATCACCTTACTGAAGTGGTGACCGACACAACCTCCCTTACAGAGCTTCTTATAAAACCCAATACTGGCTAGGGTGGTCATTGTCCCATCTTTCATAGGATAATAACTGTCTCTAGATATCACCCTGAACGAGCACACATGCCCTCATCAGACCCTTTAGTCTGGATCATACTAACCATAGTTAGGGGTGATAAACTATACTATCATTGAGTTTTTCATGTACCTACTTCCACTTTATGGAAGTGAACCTTTAGGTCAAACTCAAAAACCTTTGAACTTGCTTCATGGTGTAATTGAACCATCTCTCTCATGGGTAGTTCAGCTAGATCTGTCCCTTAACCGAACTCTTCCTTTCTTATGTCAACTAGGTAAGGCGATCTACCATAACCCATATTGCATCTCGACCTTCCTCAGTCCAGGGAAGACCTATCACAACATCCATAGTGTTGAGCTCTCGTTCCCTCTCAGGGATCCTTATGTCCTCTATATCGACATACTGGGTTACTGGGATTCGTCCCTTACCTCCTGGCTTGCATGGCCATAACCACATACAATCTTCATCTTTAAGCATCCAAAGTGCTATTGCTATTTACTACGATGTATGGGGGTCTTCAATCATGATTTCCTGTATTTCATGATTCTTCAAGATCGATTCCTACGAAACGCTAAACCACTCATGTCGGGGTTTCATCACCTTATTTTCCCAAAGAAGTGCATCTGAGGTTCTACTACCATCTTTTCATCGTATCAAGGGCTAGACTGGCTAACCAAACAACTCTTTAACTATTCAACGCATCTTAACACATTTGAGTGTTATCCAAACACCATTCCTTTTCAAACTTAGGGTTAGCCAAACAACCTCTTCTAGCTAAACGAAGTAGCTATAACTCAACCAGAGCAATCCATTATCATTTCACATCCTTAGGTATTAGATAACATTGAAGACATACACTTCCATGTATCTCACTTATCATCTCACCTCAAACTCTACGTCCATCTTTATGAAGAACACTCTCTGATTTCATCATCATGGTGATCAAACTCAACATGGTATAACTTGCAAGTTCCACATAATTCATGATAAAGACATCCTCATAAGGTGACTACCTCATTCTCTAAGTGCTAGTAAACCATCCATGTATCATCTCTTTACCAGGGTAGGTTATCTTCTCTATCCCATATCTCGTGGCAACGTTCTGACCCACATCATCTCTCATCCTTGGTGTATGGCATGCGTAATGTCCTATCTCTCACCCCCATAACAAGAGGAAATAAGCATTTGGCTGCAGTCCAAATACAGAGTTCTTCATGTTCCAAGGGTAGAGATGGTACATCCCACCTTGTCAATACACCTTTACATCTAAGTCGCAACGTGCCACATATGTCTCTACATCACAGACATCATGATATCACACAAGTCTTGAACCTACTGAGGTTTATATCCTTGGTCATCTCCTCTAGGTCTATAGGGTACCGACTCTTTTGGGGTCATCCCTTTTCCCTCATGCATCAAGAGAGTGCCCTACTCATCTGCCCTTTGGGTCCCATGAGTTCATGAAGGTGATCAATCTCCTAACCCATGGCCCTCAGACAATGATAGATGTTACCTCTCGACCCTATGGTCATATGCAACTGGGGAATTAGGTAACTCCTACCTTCATAGGTCTTATCCCTACCTGACCCTAGGATAGACTCAGGATTCTCTATCATAGTACATGTTCACTTAGAACCTTACCCAAGTCTTCATCATCTCTCCTTCTGCATTCATGGGCTGGCCTTCATCCTTTCATCGGGATCATGGCAACCTACCTACCTTGGTCACGCCCCTTTCTGGTTACTTCCATGGTAACACATTCACATGCAATAGAGATGGATATCTATGGGTCGGTAGATTCAATCTCATACTTCGTACCTTTCACTTAGCTTCTCAAGATCCTATGAGACATCTTTAGGTTACCTTAAACCAACAAAACTGATATACACCCTTCCAAAGGGGTCTCACTCCCAGGATGGGAGGAAAACTATCTCCAAGGTCACAAAAGCTCTTAGGTCCAGGGTTTACATCCACCCGAGCCTACTTAACCCTAGCAAACCATTAAGGCACAAGCAGATCACTTATTGAACCATACTAGGTCCTACTTGTCCTCTTTCCTCAATACTGGATCAAGGTCATTCCTTCCTTTATCATCAACCTAGCTATGAGGGGTTCATTACACATACCTTAAACTTAAGGGACTTCCCTTTTCCTTTATTCATGAGGCGTACCATGCTCGAAACTATAGAAACTTAATTCTCATCATGAGCATTAGGTATATCACTTCCCCTCTTAGGCCTAGGAACCCTAGGTTCACTTTTAGGTGTCCAACTACACTCTCTATCTCTGAACCATGAATCAAGCTGGCAAAAGGCATCTCGTGCACTTCCTATCATCCTTCTTCTCGATCAACACTTAGGGTTGGGTCCTTCTTAAGGACAAATAACAAGGTACAAGGCCTCATAGCCTGCTACCACACCTTTCTAGGTCTAAGGAACTCTTCTCCCTACCGTAGCCACATAGGAACCAGATGCTTCATCTTCTATCTCTAGGGTTTGGTCCCTCTAAAGGCAACCAAGACATCATCAACTTTTAGGGATCGATCATGAGGCAACCCACATCATCCATCGTTCAGGGTTTTAGGCTTCCAACCTTCTTACGGGGTTTCCTGCTCTCTCTAGAGCTAACCCTACATCCAACCTCACCATTAGAGGTCCCCTCTTCATGAAGGTTAAACCCCAAAGGCATGCTCTACATGGGTGAAGCCTAGGTTCGAACTTATGGTTTCTCAAGATCATCCATAACCCTTTATGCTCCATCATGATTCCTTATCCAGGGTTTCATCCTACTATCAGCACTATGGCGTGCCTTAGATGCCATCTATACCCTACTTGCACAAGCCCATAGGGTTTCTAAGGTCCTTCACTAACCTCATCATCTAAGGAGTTATCCTTCATGCATGATCCTTCCCAGGGTTGGGTTGCCAAAGGTGTTAGATCATCCATGGATCCTATGGCATCCCAAAGGCATGTCCTTTCAAAAACCTGGTCCAACTCATCTCTAATCTTCACTTAGGGTTAGGGTTAGCATCATCCTCAAAGGATGTGCCAGGTCTCTACTTGGAATGGAGATCTCTATCTCCAAGACTAACTTATCCTCCTAACCAGAAGGTCTAACCTCAGGTCTCTTCTGAGGACATGACATCTTATGCCATACGTCCTAAGCATGTATCTATTATTTATTTTGCGCTTAATCTATTAAGCTTATGTCCATGACATCTTATTTACATGCCTTTCATTAATTTAGTGGAGGATTTCTTAAACCTTATTAACCTTACCCATACCTCAAGATGGTGAGGAGAAGAAAGGAAACCCTAATCCTTTATGTCCTTATCAGAATTTCGTGATGAGAAGGGATGAAAAAGATGAGAAGTCCTAAAGGTATCTTATTTCGATTCATACCCTAAGACTTTGGCCAGGCGGTCACACGGGTCCGGGAGTCCTCGTATTCTGACTAGCGGTGCGGAGGACAATCTTGCCAGCCCCCGGTCGTGATCCCTTTCTAGACACCTCCGTCTTTGGGATACTCCTTTAATAACTCCCTTGGGTTCTATGGAGTTTGTAAAATTTAATAATTATTAATGGTTAACTGGGGAACCTACGCTCTGATACCAAATGTTACGACCCCACCTCCCGATAACCCCCAATTAAGGGAGACCGAGAGGTCGAAGCCGTACCCATGACTTCCGGATCAAAGGTTCGGCAATTAACCAAGAATAATTATCAAATTTTAACATACTAAATTGAAAAGCTGTAAGTAAATAAACTTTGCATACCTCTTCAAAATTTTGGATTTCTAACATCTATCCACTTAATGATTCTACTCTAACTGATCCTCCTTGTATTTTTCTTCATGTATTTCACGATGTGACGATTTACTATTTATCCTTTTAGCTTGTACCTAAAACGCCGACAAACAAAACGTCGGTTAGCCGAAGCTGGTATGTGGGGGAAACAATAATCTTGCAACTATGATAACCATGTAATCATTTAATTAATCATTAATCAATCAAGATTACGTTTTAAATATAACATCCACGATCCACGAGTACCCTATCCTCTGTACTATCCCTGCAGTGGACATGGATCCTACCTTCCTTATGGTAGATCCCCATTAAACCCCTCATGGTCCCACCTATAGGTGAACCAGTTTCTAGGGTTGAGTCACATGGCACTACTCGTACGTAGCCCACTCCTTAACTCATGGCAGGCTAACGAGTCGCATGGCACTACACGTAGGTAGCCCAATTTCTAACTCTCGGTAACCTAGACCTTGCTCTAGGATTACCCCTTTTTAGCCTTTTCAAAGTGACAGAGGTGGACCTGGATCTAGCCAGTTATATATACTCATTTATAGTGATAATCATAGTCACTTTATAGTTTCATGAAATAAATAAACATCCAACAGTTTAGTTGCATTCAATGCGATTAAACATCCGGGAATCCATCGGAAAACTAACTTGGGTAGTCATAAGCGTAACCACATACCTGATTTGATGAGTCATGTAGATTAATCAACATATACTTCATATACATTCAATCAAGCCAATCAACATATCCAAGCAAGTAATTCAATCATCACATAATTCCTGAAAAGAATATGTACTCTACTGTCACACACTTCATCACGAATCTACTCTATTTACTTGAAATCACTTTCTAGGGTTTTGTGTCTATCTTAGGGTTTCATTATGCAATTAGGGTTTCCTTTTATCTTTCACCGCATTAAACCCTAATTTTATGTGATTATTCAAAAACCCTAGTTATCTTATCTATTCTTCAATACTAAGGTTATCTCAACAACACATAACCCTATTTCCATATTTAAAAGCACATTAATCATCAATTAATTTCATTAAACTTCTTTTACATTAAAGATACTATTTTTATCTCTTTTAATTCATAACAAGATCATTATGTGCATCTATCATTAATTCAAAGCTCATTAGGGTCTAATTAACATATGAACTCATTTTGTCATCATTTCTACCTTTTATTCATGAAAAGACCCTAATTACCACTTTTAGGGTATTTATCCAGGATTAAGGACTTTCATATACCAAAAACATAGAACTATCATTTAGCAATCATATTTTCACATTTTTTCCAATCTAAATATGATCTTATCTTCTTTTACCCTAAATTAGGGTTTCCAAAAGCTTAATTATTCTCATATGGGGTAAAAACCCTAAAACATGTAGTTATTCATTTAGATCAGGTTCAAGCCCATCATTGTCATTCATCAGGTTAATAATAATTGAATTAACCTATTAAGCTTCATAGGCTCATTCATTAACCTCAATTAGGGTTGTTAACCTAACTTTAATACACTTTTCATTAACTTAAAGTACTTTTGCAATTAGGAACGGAATCAATATCTAATTATATTTTTAATGGATTTCTCTCGTTCCCCTGATAAATTTTCATATATTATTCGCAATTATTCGAGCTATGGTTTACGAGATATGAATTTTGTAAATATTCACTTACTTGGCCAATGGCATTGCGCCACGTCATCCTTGCTATGTACATCGATCGATTTGGAACATTTCGAATAGACGCTTATACCCCCGATCAATTAGATACGTTCTTCTACTGGCGGAAGGGCAAAACCATCCAACTTCCAGTCATCTTCAACCCAGCGCGCGCCCTAACGCGGCCACGCTGCTGGTAAGCTTTGGTGCGGCCCTGCCGCTCTTCCTCGACCTCGACGGCCACTAGGTGCGGCCTCCTGCCTCCGCCGCACCCCCTCATGCTCGACTAAGCCTCCGCAGATGGCCATGGTGGCTGGGCTTCATGCCCGCGAAGCCTTTAACTGCTAACAGCCAGCGGCTACCCTGCTGGCGTTGTGCAGCTGCATCTGGCGGCTCTCCCTCCCTCCGGCATCATGGGTGGATCCTGCTTCCACCAACCCTCCGTCCTCAGCCCATCGTCGCTCTAGGGTTCAAGTTCCTCTCTTGGTTAGAGTTTGTACGTGCACATGGTTGGTGAAGAGTGGAAGACAAGGAGAACCGGAGTCTGTAGATCCGTCCCTTTTATAGGGAAAGGTAGCATTATCCTATCATGCCAACCCACGAGGAGAGCAAGACCCAAAGCATATAGGAAACTTCCTTTCCTTATTTAACAAAGAAATCCTCTTTCTTATAAACACTTCCTTAATAAATCATATCCTTTAGTCATTAGGAAAACCTTGATATTTCTTTATGCTTTAGATCTTAAAATTTCGAAAATAACTTCCTTTATTCTATTAGTACCGGCTCTTTGTTCTAAAGACACGAAATTCTACTTTCATTTTATAGAAAATACTTCCTTTTTAAACAATACCACATAATTCATTAATAATGCAACACATTATCCTCTTAATTTGCCTTTTTAGTATTTTCTCTTTCTTTCCTCTTTATTGGGACTCATTGGATCCCAAGATACTCCATTATCTCGAAATTATCTTTATTGGATACTTATTATCCTTCTAGATGCATCTAAATGCATTATCTCACATTATCTTGTTTATTTCTCATTTAAAATATATCATCTTGAGAATTTCTTTTTATTTCCCTTCTATTTTCCTCATTGGCATCCCTTCTATCATAAGAAAACCTTGGGATACGAAATTCCATAAAGGGAAAGTCAATTATCCATCTTTTCACTTAATTTCCACATTTCATCAATGTTTTCAATTTCTCTCTTAATAAAGAAATACATAATTAATCTTTTCTTTTTCTTATTTATTTTGTTTACAACTTTAGACTCCTTGGAACCCAAAGAATCCAAGAGGCACGAAATCCTCTTTGGATTTGCCTTCTAGAGGTTTCCACATATTTCTTTTATCAATTATTCAATTATTCATTCACTAATTGAATTTTCTTTATTATTGCCATGTTATTGGGCCTAATAGCCAATAAAGCCCACAAATCAAATAACAAGGATATTCTAAACAAAATCCAATTATTCTCAACCAAATATATGATTATTTGTTCAAACATCTTTAACATGAGAAATTATATTTCTCACCACTTGAACCCAAAAATTGGGGTTATAACAAAACCTATGTGAAAAGATAGTAATTTACATACTACTCTATCACTTAATGTAGATGTGGGAAACCAAATTACCTAGATAGAGAAAGAGTAGGGGTAGATTGGTACATAGATTTTAGATTAAAAAATGAGATAAAGGAAACCTTGAAATATAAAAGAAACCAAGAAAAGCTTGGGCTTCCTCCAAAGAAGTGCTATTTTAAAGTCTTTTAGCCCGACTCTAGTTTCATCCTTCTTCAGCTGGTGTTGGTACCTACTTATATGTTTCATTTGCTACAGGACTAGGTTCCCCCAAACTTAGCTCAGACCTTCTTAGGAAATCCTCGTCTTCATAATACCTTTTTACCCTTATCCCATTCAACTTAAAAGTTCTTATCTTGTCTCTGGTTATTTCCATCATCCCTGACGGGTATATTTTTACCACGGAAAAGGGGCCAGACCATATTGTTCTCAACTTTCTGGGAAACAACCTGATACTGGAATTGAACAAAATAACTTTGTCTCCTTCATGGACATCCTTGCTCTTCAGGTGGGCATCATTCCATACCTTAGTTTTTTTTCTTATAGATCCTTGCATTCTCATAAGTATGCAGTCTCAACTCTTCAAGTTCCTGAAGATGGAGAAATCTATTCTTTCCCACTTTGTCAAGATCCATGTTTAGAAATTTGATAGCCCAAAGGGATTTGTGCTCTAATTCGACAGGCAGATGATAGGAATTCCCATAAATCAACCTATAGGCGTCTTATACGCTGTGCAGTAAGCCCATAGAGCATCGTCGAGTTTCATAGGCAAATCTTTCCTTGTACGACTTATAGTCTTCTCTAGGATCTACTTGATCTACCTATTAAACACTTCGACTTGTCCTGATGTTTGGGGATGATATGGTGTTGCAATTTTGTGTTTTATTCCATACTTTCTCAATAGAGATTCAATTTGCTTTTCTATGAAGTGAGACCCCCAGTCACTTATAATAGTGTGTGGTACCCTGAACCGTGGGAAGATAGTTTTCTTGGACAACTTGATTATAGCTTTGGAATCACAGGTTTGGGTCGCAATAGCCTCTACCCATTTTGAGACGTAGTCTACAACAACAAGTATATATTGGTTCCCTTTTGATGATGGGAAATGTACCATATAATCAATCCCCCATACATCAAAAATTTCAACTTCCACCCAATTGGCCATCGACATCTTGTTCCTTCGGCTGATGTTTCCTGTGAGTTGACACTATTTGCAGGTCTTGACAAATGACACAACATCTTTAAAAAGAGTCGGACAATAAAATCCTAATTGTAGGACTTTTGAGGCAGTTATTCACCCCCCATGGTGGTCCCCATAAGGCGAGGAATGGCATTCCTTGAGGATTAGGGGCACTTCTTCTTTCAGTATACAATGACGATATAAGTTGTCAGAGCATTTTTTGAATAGAAGGGGATCATCCCAATAGTAATTTTTTAGACCGGAGAATAATTTCTTCTTCTGATTATAAGTGATCTCAAGTGGAAGTTGTCCATATGCTAGATAATTGCAAATGTCAGCAAACCACAACAGGCTTTGTTCATCTGACTGAGCCATCAAGAGAGCTTCATCAGTATAGTTATCATCTACATGCAATTTATTTTCTTCATAAAAAGCTATCCTTGATGGGTGGTCTGTAATTGCATTCTCTTTTCCATTTTTATCAATGATCTCATGGTCAAATTCTTGCAGAAATAAGGCCCATCGTAGAAGTGTCAGCTTTGTATCCTTCTTCTGCATGAGATATTTATAGCTCCATGACCAGTGTATACTTTTATTTTTGATCCCACTAGGTATGACCCGAACTTATCAAAGGCAAACACGATAGACAACATTTCTTTATCTGTGGTGGTATAGTTTACTCGGGCTTTTTCCAACGTTCAGATTGCGTAGCATATCACGTGGTGCCTTTTGTCATTCTTTTGTCCTAGGTTAACTCCAATAGCAAAATTGCTGGCGTCGCACATAATTTCAATCGGTAATTCCCAATATGGAACTTGCAAAATTGGCGTTGTTGTTAATGCCTTTTTAAAAATCTCGAAGGCATCCAAACATTCTCTAGTGAATTCAAATTCAACATCTTTAATCAGGAGATTTGAAAGGGGTTTAGCATTCTTTGAGAAGTCTTTTATGAATCGTCTATAACACCCCACATGCCCCAAGAAACTTCTCACTCATGTAATGGATTTATGTGGCAAAAGCTTGGATATCGCCTCATTCTTTCTTAGGTCCACTTCTAACCCTTTCTTGGAAACTTTATGCCCTAAGGCAATACCGTCTTAGACCATAAAATGGCATTTTCCCCAGTTCAGGACCAGGTGTTTTTCTTCACAACATTGCAAGACTAAGGATAGGTTTATTAGACATGCTTTGAAATCTATTCCATAGATAGAGAAGTCATCCATGAAAACCTCCACTATGTCTTCTAGAAAGTCTGAAAACATAGATATCATGCGGTGTTGGAAAGTTGCAGGTGCATTGCACAACCTGAATGACATTCTTCTGAAAGCGTACGTGCCATAGATGATGGTGAAGGTTGTCTCTTCTTGATCATCGGGATGAATCAGTACTTGATAGAGTTCTGAATATCCATCCAGGAAATAGAAGTAATCACGATGAGACAATTCTTCTACAACTTGATCGATAAATGGCAGAGGGAAATGATCTGTTCTTGTAGCAACATTTGGTTTGTGATAGTCAATGCATATACGCCAACCTATTATCGTTCGTGTTGCCACTTCATCTCCATCCTCACCTCTTATTACTGTCATTCCACCTTTCTTGGGCACCACATGAATAGGGCTTACCCAATTACTGACACTTATGGGGTAAATGATCCCGATATCCTGTAGCTTAATAACTTCATTCTTCATGACTTCCTTTAGCATTTGATTCAACTTCCTCTGTGGTTGAGCTAAAGGTTTAGTGGTTTCTTCAAGATTTATTCTATGCATGCATAAGGCAAGGTTGAGACCTCTGATGTCCGCTACTGAATACCTTATAGCTTTTCTATGCAATCTGAGTTCCTTTAGCAACCTTTCTAGCTGATCATCTATGCAGATAGCATTAACAATAATAGGATTCCTCTCCTCATTGTTGAGGAATTCATATTTCAACCCTTTAGGGAGTGGTTTCTGTTGGGTTTTGTGGAGAAAAAATGCATGACAAAGAAACAAAATAAATTTCTACGCAACCCAAAATAGGATCTCGTCAATAACAACATATTTAGAAAGAGTGTTTGTGGGATATACCTTATTGCATAGCAAGTATGGTGACGTCCCGCTACACGATGGTGTACAACGATGTTGGCCTACAGAGACGGTACTTCTCTCCCATTCGCTGAGTGCGTTGCGGGAAGATTTGGCGGCACTCCTTTCGTGCGGTGGTGTAAGCCACTCGTAGAGCGTATGGATGGTCATTTTTTTAAGCCAGGGGTCACTTTTATTCATCCCACACCCCTCTTGTGGGCATAATCATCCAGAAATTACAGCTCCTGCTTATAACAGTGCAGGTAAAAAGCAATAAAAACCAGACACATCATAACAACCTAACCAACAACACTCCGCAAAACAATGTAAGGGACTCTACGTTTCTCTAAAGTTGCCATACCTCTTACTCTATGTGGTATATTCAGTGTATCTGAAGCAATGAATGGCTCAGTCAACCTGCTGCCCCATTTCCCTAGTTCACGAGGTATTGAGTTGATGACCTTGTGAACCAAGGACCCATATATCATAGCAGACTCAAGCTCCTCTCGCAGCTCCCTAACAAACGTTGACGTCTTCCATGGCTCCATCCCGTTGTTCCATAAGATGTCATGCACGTATGCCTCATCAATCTCAATACACAAAATGACCAATGCATGGTCTCTCGCTATCTTCAACCCGATAGCACATGCTTGCATATATGCAAGTATGTAATCTGTACTCCTGAGCCAAGCTTTGAAAACAAGGCAGATATTAGCCTTGTGATTTCTTATAACTCCCGCCGCCCACCTTCGAGACACTCCTTGGTTATCTATAGCTCTCCCGATCGTGAGGTTGAGCTTAAGATTATGCAGGTCAGGAGTCTACCATCTCACCAGCTCAATCTGTCTCATCAAGACTCGCGACTCAGTCAAGTTCGCCTCCCTTAACCGTGCATAAATGTTGTTATTTGTATCTAACACAAAAGATCTTCTCTTCAGCTGAACGTTCAACACCTCAATAACCCAACTCCATTCATGAGAGAAAGGTCTATGTTGCTCCTCAAATCTAGCTTGGCATCTCAACCGCCATATGCTATACGGGATCCGAACCTCCAGGTTTCCAGCTAGCCACTCTTTTAGTTTCTTCCTCTTCCCCAAAACACATGTATCTATTAGGGATCTGACGTCATTTGGTGGATGCATATCTGTCAGCTCGGCAAACTTACCCCAAAAGAAACCCGCCATTTGTCCATGGAAAATCAGGTGTCCAATGCTCTCCTCGTGCGGCTCCTCACAGCAGTTGCATCGAGATGCAAAGGGAATGCAACATCTAGCTTTAATATTATCATCCGTTGATGTGGCCCCTCTAACAGACTTCCAAATGAAAGCTGCCGCCTTAGGGAAGCTACTCTTCCAAATCCACTCTAACCCAGCAGGACCTTCCCTTCCGTCTACCATCAGTAGCTTTTTGAATGATCTCATAGAGAATACACCTCTCAACCCCGGACTCCATATCATTCTATCTTCCACATCAGTGATCCATGCGTTAGATTCACGGATGATATCCAACCCATCATCGTCAACTATCATCCTCAGTAAATCCCAATCCCATCCCTGGACTTCAATCCAGAAGTCTTTAATAAGAAAAGGGTGTCTTCTATCACTAGAAAATCTAGCATAATTTGTCAAACACTGCTCACACCACCTCGAGTCCCAGAATGGAATTTCACCTCTCCCTACCACCCATATACACATAGGGAACACCCGCGGCATCATGTCCCATATATGTTTCCAGTACAGAGAAGGAGAAGGTCCCAACTTCAAGGAACTGGGAAAGACATTATCACGACCTGCTACCACATTGGCATACTTCCACCTGCAGAAACTGGTCCATATTGAATTCGCCATCAACACCTCCCAACAAGCCTTCCCAACGAAAGCATCATTTATCAAACGGAGCGATGGGAACCCCAACCCACCTTGAGATAGAGGTCTTGCAACTCTGTGCCAACTGAGCCAAGATTTTCTGTGTTGTTCATCCCTGCCCGCCCACAAGAAATGAGAAAGCTTCCTCTCAATGCGGTCTGCAATCCCCACCGGAACGCCAATCGCAGCCACCGTATATACAAGAATGGATGATAGCATGTGAGCGATTAGTAGTCTTCTTCCCGTGAAGGATAGGAGTTTGAATCTCTAAGATGTGAATTTATTTACAATCTTCTTCATCAAGAACTCAAAGTCGTTGAGTCTCATCCTTCCTTTTGTTACAGGGATACCCAGGTAAGTGATAGATTCCTTCGCTGCCCCCATATCCATACAAATTGCCACACTATTTATCATCTCCAAATCTTTCCCACCTACTACACATGGATTTATCTTTATTGATTCTTTTCCCCGTGGCCCTTTCATACGCCTCAAAAGTATCCCTAACCTTCTCCATCGATCTCTGATAAGCATTGAAGAATAAAGCAATGTCATCCGCATATAATAGAATGCTTGGCGGAATCGCCTCCTCCCTGATCTTGAATCTCGAAATGTGTCCCTCCTCTTCTATCTTCAGAAATTTTCTACATAGAATCTCCTCAAAAAGAATGAACAAGAAAGGGGATAGCGCACAACCTTGCTTGAGTCCTCTACTCATCAGAAAAAATCCTATAGTTTCGTCCCCAACCGTGACAGTAGCCCATGTATTAGAAAAGAAACTTAAGCACAACTTCACCATATCCGTACTAAACCCAAATTTTTGCATCACTCTCCACAGAACATTCCAGTCAGTCCTATCATAAGCTTTCGACATATCATACTTCAGAATCACATTGGGTGTCCCTTGACCTGTATTGATGTCGTGCATCAGCTCCTTCGCAAGCCTGACATGATGAGTGATGTCGGATCCTTTAACAAAAGCACCTTGTACCTTGGAAATCAATCTCAGCATCATGGGAGCCAACCTATCACTGAGAATACGTGCAAGAATACAGAGGGCAACGTTTTCAATTGAGATTGGCCTAAAGTCCTCTGGTAGTCTCTTTGGGCAATCCACCTTCGGAATAAGCAGAATTCGGCAGCAGAAAAGGCCCCTAAAGCAAAGTTGTCCTCTAAAGAAAGCCTCCGTCATCTTCATAAAATCCGCACCAATGATTGACCAAGCAGTCTGGAAGAACATCCCAGTGAACCCATCCAGACCTGGAGCTACTGAGGAGTCCATCTTTAGTAGGGCCTTCACAACCTCCTCTTCACGGGGGACAGCGAGAAGGGAAAGATTTTCGTCCATAGATACCAGCTCCGGGATATTATGCAAGAAATCCTCCAAGTCAGGTACATCTGTTTCCACCATCTCATTGAAGAAATGTTTATAGAGGTCCGCCGCCACCTCCGCCATCATCTTAGGATCGATATACACGTGCCATCCTGCAAGATCACGCTGTTAAGCCTCCTGCACTTCCTTCGTGCTTTAAAGGTAGCATGATAAAATTTTGTATTACGCTCCCCGTCTTGAAGCCAGCTTATCCTCACTTTCTCTTTCCACATTGCCTCTTCTTCATCCAACAATTGTTGCATTTCTTTCTCAGCCGTCCTCAGGTTAGCTTCATTCGCCATAGTTGGGTTCCCATCGAACGCCACCTGTGTAGTAAACACCACATCCTCCAAGTCTTTGATGCGCTGCTTGATTTCTCCATAGGACTCTTTGCTCCATCTTCGCAAAGCTGATCTAACTCTTTTAAGATTGTGACAGAAAATGAAGGACGGGTGTCCAGTCACCTGTTCACTCCAAGACTGTTCAATCACCTTTAAACAATCTTCGTGCTCGAGCCACGCCTTCATGGAAACAAAATGTGCCGTCTTTCGCTCTATTGCTTGATCGCCTGGAATTGTCACTATAGGACTGTGATCAGAAACTCTATCTCTGGTTAAGTGTATGGATGGTCATTGACGTCCTCCGAATGCAAGTGTCTCAACGTCTACATCTCTACTTCATCTACACAGATGGATTGGAACTCCACATCGCGCTTCCTAAGCCAACAAGAAGGAGTAGTCTCTGTGCGGTGATATGCTAGCATCACGGTGCTCTCCTTTCTTTCCTGAGGATGGTGATGGCCAGGGTTTACGTATGTGAGCATAAATTGAAAAGCCTCTCTCAATAACTTATATAGATATCATCCATCAAGCCCCTTTAAATAGGAGACGAAAGGAAGCAAAGTTTCCTAAACCCATCGATAAACAGAAACATGACATATATTAAAATTCTCATGGATTAATTAGAATATTTTGGAATTAATTAATTAACCAAATAATTATATTAATTGATTAATTAATATCTGACTCCATGCAATCACGCGGGATGGCTCTATGGGCATATATACCAACAGACTCCCACTTGCACTTAGAGCCAGTCACTCTAATTAATTTTCTCAAATAATTTAATATATTCCAATATCATTCTAATGGATTACATAAACATTTTAGTAATCAATGTGATTCTCAATAATTCCAATCCAATCCACAATTATACTCCTATTCCAACACATCCTATGCATGTGACCCGGTAGGCTCCAAATTACGTTGGCAATGATATCTATATTAATATTACGATTTCACAAGAAATGATTGGCATATAGAAAGACTTCATTGCCACCCAAGTAATTGGAGAAGTTGGAGAACAACTTAACCTATCATTCATGATTGGTAATACAATGATTGTATAGTTCTTTTGTCACTGATATCCAGATTGAACTCGAGTCATGGAACTACTATCCTCTTCAATGTTCAATCCATGCTCCTTGAACTAGAGCAGACTGTCTAAGATATATGTAAGCACAATATCACATATTGACTCACATCAACATGGCCATGCATTTCTCATTCTTGCTTATCAAGTGGTCGAGATATCAAACTCTTGTAGGAAGGACAAATTCCATATACATCACTCATAGTCATCCCCATGTGTCACAGTGCACCCAATCACCTTCTTTATGGAAATCCTTATTTAGGACTATGGTGGATGATGTCAAAGTACACCGAACGACATGTGATAACTGTAGTGACTTCAGGTTTAAGAACCACAATCACCACCATCATTATGAGATGTGACTCTAACTACCAATCATGGTATCCATGTGTCACTCTCAAGGTGGGTCTATCTAATACATTGTTCTCTAACCAGTATCTATGTATTTGGTTTGATATCTCCATATCATGGATAATGATATTCTTTCATCAACCAACATACATTTTGATCTTATGTGTTATTGATATCCATGGATATTTCCACAATAACAACTGATTAGGGACAAAATAAGAATACATACTCTTAGCATACGTATGATCTCAATGTTTAGGTCATCAACCTAAAGACATTTATCATTGATTATATTATTTTGTAGACATGTATTAGTTTTGTGGTCATCTCACAATATAAAACACAAACATATAGATTGGAAACTTGCCTTTATTGATATGATCAATGTAGTATTACAAATTGTTTACATAGTATCCCATTACAATCATCAAATGATTGTCTCTATGGGCATACATTGAAAACTACTAGAGGGGGGGTGAATAGAGTTTTATAGATAATTTTAACAATTAATTACTCAAGCAACCACAAAGAAAAATATTGGACAAGGAGACACAAGGGTTTAGAGTGGTTCCTACCTTAGCAAATACTAAGGTAGTCAGTCCACTACCCGGTTGCTTACCCAACCGGGATTTGAAAAGAAATTTATTTTATTACCTCTCAAGGAATTACATAAAATACAATCTCTTTTCCCTAAACCCTTCAAGCAGCCTTCACCTAGAAGTAATCGCCCAACTCGAAGCAGCCTTCCCTTGAAGTAGATGCACCAACTCCCGTTGCACCAGCCTTCTGAAGTAGCTTCCCGTGCGATAGCCTTCTTGAAGTAGCTTAAAGTCCCCTTCTCCTCCGAGAAGTCAACCCTCTCCAATCCGCAGCCTCCAACCCTAGGAGTAGCAAGGAGAGTACAAAGAATAAATAGGAACAAGAAAGAAATAGAGAAATTGCAACTTATCCTTTAAGCCCGAGGCTTGATATGCCTAGATCAAGCGTAAGATCTCCTAGCCAAGTATGTGAACTTGTAATTGCTGTGGGTAGGAGAATCTAGCCTATAGGACACGAGATTGAGCTAAGAAGAATGTAGGCCAATGATCACAGTGCAAAAGATTGCTCAAGTATGCTCAAGTGTATTCTCAAGTGTAACAAGTGAATTCTAGTGTCCTATGGCTTGTCCTATTTATAGGAATGGCCTAAGTATGCTTAAGGACGTTCTAGACAACTTCTAGGGGTTTCTAAGTGCTTAACTAGCCGTTAGGTACAAAGTTGTTGCTTTAACAACGGCTAATTAATTTATTCTGCAGTTGCTGTCAGAGACCATTTCGGTCGAGGAATGGTCGACCGAGACACCTACTCGGTCGAAGTTTTGTCGACCGACAGGCTCTCTGGATTAACGTTCATTTGCAACTGCCAACTACTTTGTCTATTGTGTCTAACGGCTACTTTGGATCTTTCTCGGTCGAGAAGATGGTCGACCGAGAGTGTCTCGGTCGAGGAGTTTGTCGACCGAGAATGATCCTGTTTCAAGGTTTCAATTTAAGCATTAATTATATGTGTGAGTGTGCAAAGGTGATCCTAATTTACTGGGATGACATGTCTAACTATGGTGTTTGGCTAAGGAAAATCTAACGCTTGATTTACATGCAAATCTAAGTACTTGTACATTATATATTTGTACAAGTTTTACAATATTGATTACATTGCATGAAAATATAACTAAGTAAGCTCTTGGATTTTCCCTTGCTACTTTGTCATCCTGCTTAGTCCTGCACACTCAAGTAGCTTGTTAGATAAATAAGAATGAAATGTTTGTCATCATCGAAACAAAGGGATTTATCATAATATCCAATTTATCCAACATACATACCAAAAAATTCTCACTTGCACTTATACCCAATCACTCATGGATCTCAATCCAAGTGATCGAACATGTCCATCATGTTTCTACTGTGAAAGTGCTTTTGTGAGCGGGTCATCCAGATTGCTTTCTGTAGGTACTCTACAAATCTTCACATCTCCTCACCGTACGATCTCTCGTATGAGATGAAACTTCCATAGAATATTTTTGGAATGTTGGTGCGATCTTGGTTCTTTATCCTATGCAATTTCTCTATTGTTGTCGCAAAGCAACTCAATTGCATCACTAGCGCTTGGAACCACTCCAAGTTTAGAAATGAACTTCTTGATCCACACAACTTCGTTTGCAGCATTAGATGCATCAATATATTCAACCTCTGTTGTAGAATCCACAACCGTCTCTTACTTAAAACTCTTCCAGCTCACAGCTCTGTTGTTTAGGAAAAACACAAATCTAGGTTGCGATCTATTGTCATCTTTGTTAGTTTGGAAGCTAGCATCGGTGTAACCCTTTACCACGAGCTCTTCCTCACCACTGTATACCAAGAATTGATCCTTAGTCCTTCTCAAGTACTTTAGGATGTTCTTTACAACTGTCCAGTGACATTCACCTAGATCTGACAGATACCGGCTTGTCATGCTCAAAGCATACAACACATCAGGACGAGTACATAACATCACGTACATGATAGATCCAATTGCTGATGCATATGGAATCTTACTCATGCGTGCCCATTCATCACATGAACTAGGGCATTGGGCTTTAGAGATCGTAACCCCATGGGACATGGGCAAGTTACCTCTCTTAGAACCCTCCATGCTAAACCTCTTTATCACCTTGTCAATTTATGTGCTCTGGCTTAGGCCTAGAATCCTTCTAGATCTATCTCTATAGATCTCGATTCCTAGTATATAGGATGCTTTGCCTAAATCATTCATAGAGAAGGTCTTCCCTAGACAAGCTTTTACTGTCTGAAGAGTAGAGATGTCATTTCCCATTAATAATATGCCATCCACATACAATATGAGAAATACGACTATGCTCCCACTAACCTTTTTGTAAACACAATGTTCATCTTCATTTTGACTAAAGCCAAATTTTTTGACTACTTTGTCAAAACATAGATTCCATCTCTGAGATGCATGCTTCAATCTATAGATTGAACTTTGTAGCTTACATACTTTATTGGCTTCCTTTGGATTGATAAAACCCTTAGGTTGTGTCATGTACACATCCTTGAGGAAATTCCCATTAAGGAATGTTGTTTTAACATCCATCTATCAAATCTCATATTCATGATAAGTTGCAATGGCAAGCATGATCCTGATGGATTTAACCATGGAAACTGGTGAGAAGGTCTCTTCATAATCGACACCTTCAATTTGAAGGAATCCTTTCACAACCAATCTACCTTTATAGGTTTGAACATTTACATCCATGTCGGTCTTCTTCTTGAAGACCCACTTGCACCCTATCAGTTTTACCCCTTCGGGTGGATCCACCAAGGTCCATACCTTGTTGGTGTACATGGATTCCATCTCTGATCTCATGGATTTGAGCCATTTCTCAGATTCTAGACCCTTAGCAGCTTCTAGATAGGAAGTTGGCTCATCTGATATTCCCAACTCATCACTGTCTTGGTTCATGAGAAATCCAAATCTCTTAGGCTCAAGTCATGTCCTACTAGACCTACGAGGATCATGTGTTACATTTGGAACTTGAATTCGACAACAGTTTGTGAGCCTTCATGTTCCTTATGTACCTCCTAAGGTTCTCTACTTTCTTATTGATCTCAAACTTCTTCAATCTCTACATTCCTCCCACTAATTCCTTTGGAAATAAATTCCTTTTCAAGAAATAAAATAGTCCTAGAATCAAACACTTTGTTGTTAGTTGGTGTGTAGAATTAGAATCCCCGAGTTTCCTTGGGGTATCCAACAAAATAACATTTTTCAGATTTAGGTCCAATCTTTTCAGGAAATTGTTTCCTAACATAAGCGTCACATCCCCAAATCTTTAACATAGACAAATTGGGATGATTTCCATTCCATATCTCATATGGTGTCTATTGAACCGATTTGGAAGGTACACAGTTAAGTGTAAACATTGCAGTTTCAAGAGCATATCCCCAGAACGATATTGGAAGTTCGGTTGAACTCATAATTGATCGTACCATGTCTAATAATGTACGATTCCTTCTTTTTGACACACCATTATGTTGTGGTGTACCAGGTGTAGTCCATTGTGATATGATACCACAGTCTCTCAGAAGGTCCTCAAACTCTTGGCTTAGGTATTCGCCACCTCGATCTGAATGGAGTGCTTTAATACTCTTACCAAGTTGCTTCTCTACTTCATTCATGAAATTCTTGAACATTTCAAGAATTTCTGACTTGTGTTTCATAAGATATACATAGCCATACCTACTGAGGTCATCAGTGAAGGTATGATGTATTGATAGCTTCTTCTAGCATTTGATCTAAAAGGTCCACATACATCAGTATATATGAGACCTAGCAGATCACTGGCTCTCTCACTATGTCCAGTGAAAGGAGTCTAGGTCATCTTGCCTAATAAGCAAGCTTCACATGTCTCTAATTATTCAAAATCAAAAGAGTCTAGATAACCATCCTTATGGAGTCTAGATATACGCTTCTCATTTATGTGCCCAAGACGAAAATGCCAGTCTCAAGTTCTAACAAGTAGATGCCATAAGACATAGGGGAATTTTCATAAAAGATCTCATCTTTAGAAATAGAAATCATTCCATTCTTAATGTGAAATTCAAATCCACTCTTGTCCATACTGTTGGTATGTATGCCCATAGAGCAAGTCATATGATGATTGTAATGGGATACTTTGTAAATGATTTGAATAATAATAAAGGCAATTTCCAATCTATATGTTTAAACTGTTTCTGAGATGATGGTGTAACATGATAGATGTCTAAAGAATGATTTTACTCAATGACGTATGCTTTTAGGTTAAGGACCTAAATGATGAGATCATGCGGATGTCAAGAGTATACATTCTTGTTTGGTCCCTAGTCAGTTGTTATTGTGGAAATAACCATAGACATCAATAACACTAAAGACTAGATTGTGTGTTGGTTGATGACAGAATCTCATTAGTCATGATACAGTGATATCAAACCAAGCACATAGGTACTTGTTAGAGAACAAGGTACCGGACAGACCCACCGTGAGAGTGACACATGGAACCATGACTTGGTAGTCACAATCATCTCTCACAGTGATGGTGGTGAGTGTGATTCTTAGACCTAAAATCACTACACTCAACACATGTCGTTGGGTACACTTTGACATCATCAAACGCAGTCCTGAAACATGGGTTGTTATAAAGGTGATGATTGGGTAGCTTTGACACATGGGGCTTTTGAGGGGTGAGTGATAGATATGGGATTTGTCCCTCCTGAGGGAGTTTGATGTCCTTGCCACTTGATGAGTAGGATTGAGAAAGGCATGCACATGCACGTGTGAATCAATATGTGATATTGATGTAACACACATCTCACACAGTCTGCTCTGAGATCAAGGAAATGAATGAATGTTGACAGGATGACTGTTCCATGCCTCGAGTTCATTCAGGATATCAATGACAATAGAATTATACATTCATTGTAACACCATTCACGGATTGTAGGATTGAAAGTTGTTCTCCAACTTTCTATTTCACTTGGGTAGCACAGATGTGTGACTAGGTACTTCTCTTTGCTTGTGAAGTCATAAATGTTATGGACTTTCACTGCCAACGTGAAATGGACCTGCATGGTCACACACATAGGATTTAACCTGGAATAAGAGTTTTTCCACAAACAATGTTTAGATTGATTACTAAATGAGTTTAGTAGTTCAATTAAACACTCAATTGTTTGATACCTCAATATCATAGTGTTCAAGGTGTTGGACTGATTGATTAGAGTATCAGATTGATTGAAATTGCAATTAACTAATTCTGCACAATATGTACTCCCAACTGATTGACTCATGTGATGAACCGATCGGCTGATCTTGGTGAACCGATCAGCTCAACTGGTGAGTCGGTCAGCTCATGGACAAGGTGAACGATTGCTTCAAGTGTTGAAATGATCGGTTCAACTGTTGCAACCGGGCAAGTTGGAAAAGTAAGATTGGTGAGAAATTTCTTTTCGTTTCACTTGCCCAATTTGATTGGAACAAGGATTGGTATTTGATACCAATTGGAAACAAAAGAAGGAAAGTCAATCGGGAACTGATCAGGACCACGAACTGACTGGTTCATAAGTGAAATGACCGGTTCATGGGTCCCAACTGATCGGTTGAGGTGTCAACTGACCAGCTCAGATCCCCAACTGACCGTTTCAGTTGTGAAATGATTGGTTCGGGTTGCGAGTTCGTTGTTTTTGTGGAAAATCTCGAACCCTTCTACTCCTGCTTTAGTCCCGCATTGCCCGTGATAGAGAACCCTATCCCATGACCCTCCTATATAAATAGGGGTATTGGGGGCTTCTCAGAGAACAACCCAGTGCAACCAGTTGCTCTGTGAAGTTGTCATTCTCTCTGGTTTTGGTAACCAAGAGAGAGCCCAAGCAAGTGCTACCCGAAAAGGGAGGCACAACAAGGGAAAGACAACTGCAGAAAGCGACTAGTGGCAGGAGAGTGTGTTGGCGACTAGTACGCCAATAGGAGGGTGTGACTCCTTCCGATTCCTTGTGGGACAAGGAGATCGGAGTTCCAGGCAGTCTGTGTGGATGACTACAGAGGCGAGAGACCTCTGTCGCTCGGAGGACAACTGTCAATCCCGACAGTCCCGGTGAGACCAGGAGTCTTCAGTCCCGGTGCAACCAAGAGCTGCACAGACACTGTCCAAGACCAGAGGTGAAGACCGCACAAGGCATGAGGTACTATCGTCGAGCAAGCCTCGAGACAAGGTATGCATCCACAAACCATCTTTCCTATTGTATAGACGTTGACACAATTCCTTTTGTTCTGGGTTTTGGGGAGAAATTTTTTTGTTTCTGCTGCTTCTCTGCCTCCTCTAAAACCCAACACATACAAGATACAAAATTAATATTTCTATTAATGTTAGGTACATAATAGCAATTATCTAATTCTAGTACAAGACCTATAGGCAAAGATAAACTAATAACTCCAGCTGCGGTGACAACAACTCTTTCTCCATTAGTGACTGCAACTCAACTTGGCCCTTTCATAAAGGCTTACTTCTTATCAGATCCTGCATATTTGAGCATATGTGAGATCCACATCCGGTATCCAGTACCAATGATGAAGAAGTATTTAAGTTTATCTCAATGACATATAAACCTGAAGTGGAGATCTCTATTCCCTACTTCTTCTTCCTTAGTTCCTCCAGGTAGAGAGAACAATTTCTTTTCCAATGTCCATCCTGGTGACAATGGTGCCAACTACCTTCTTTGGAGATCCCACCTTTAGCTTTGAATATGGATGAATTTGGCTTCTGCTCAACTTTAGTACCTTTCTTATCCTTGCCTTTGCCTTTTGACTTTCCTTTTGTCCTGCTGATCACCATCACGAACTTGGGCTTGTCTTTCTTCATTTGTGCTTCAGCTGTCCTCAACATGCCCAATAATTCTGACAACGGCTTGTCAAGATTGTTCATGTTGTAGTTCATGAAAAAATGACTACATGATTCCAGCAATGAACCTAGGGGAAATTCCAGCTTGGATAGGCTTTCCACGTACCCAATCAAAGTGAGTATATGGGTGCCAACTGAGTCTCCCTCTTACATCTTGCTCCTGAACAAAGCCTTGGAGACATCATATCTCTCCTATCTTGCTTGATGCTGATACATGTTCTTGAGATGTGTTACCATCTCCATGGCATCCATGTTCTCATGCTACTCTTGCAACTCATAGTTCATTGAGCACAACATTAGGCACTTGACATCCATGAAATCATCAAGGAACTTCTTCTAAGCATCCTTTTCAACCTTGGGCGCATTTGAGGCGGGTTCTGTTGGTTTTGGTGTTTCAAGGACATAGAGCTTACACTCATGCATGAGAACAATTCTCAGCGTCCTAAACCAATTTTGAAAGTTGGTTTCGGTAAGTTTTTCCTTCTCAAGGACTGATCACAACGAGAAAGTGTGAGTTTTGTTTGCCATTTGATTGCTATAAAAGAAAAAGTTTGCATTTAGTCCAAAACATTTTGACTTGTAAAGATTTGATAAACAAGATTAATTAGGCCTTTAATTAATTATGCTCCCACTATTTTATTCAAATTGATATCCCTCACTATCAACTCAGAAGATTGCAGTGTACAACCTTCTAGTGAGCCAAGATCCAAAATAATTGGATCAATGCCCAACCAATGTCGGCGTCAAAGACCAAATACTAAGGTAGGAAACTTTTGCCAATTGCATCATATGCAACTCTTGGATACATGATCATGTACAACTCCTTGCCATGATGCATCTTTGTGCCTCTAGGTACTTGATCGTATCAAGGTTCCCTAGTTAAGTCCAACCCATAAGACAACATGATGAGTGTGCATCCTGTGGAGGCAGACCCACACACCCACCATCACATTTCAATAAGATAGACAGTGTACCACGTGGAGGCGTGCCCACACATAGTCAATCAAGCTTTTCATGTGTGTTTCTTTATGGAAGGCAACTAAAACTTAATATTATTAATTGAGCGGTTTAGTTAATACATATACATATCCAAACACTACATACTTATAGTACGTATCATATACTACTATATCCATAACCACAAACGATAGACATGCAATCATAAATACAAATACATCGATTATGACCATACTATTGTAATCCTTTAGAGCAACAAAGGATTACGGTCCACCTAGGTCTTATGAATCTCATGAAAAAACACCTATGAATCAACTTGTAAGGATCAATATTACAATGAACAACTTCATGGATAATCCGTGAGGTTGGAACTTTAAGTTGCTTCTTAGAATTGGATCTTCATGTTGCTTCTCCATGGACGCTCCTTGGAGTTGGATCTTCAATTTTCTTCTTGGAATTGGATTTTCATCGTTCTTCCCCATGGATGATCCTTGGAGTTGGATCTTCAAGTGGCCTCCTTACATCAAGTTTACAAAGACTAAAACTAACCCTATCTCTATTATGTTATGTGAGTACAAATATAAAGAGAAAGAATTAATTACACTTTGACATAAGAGATGAGGCTCGACATGCAGACCGAATACTTTATACAAAAGATCCACGTACAACCATTATATATCCATAGCATTCTCAAACAAACATGCCCATAAGATTCACAACCACATTCATTTATAACATCCACAAAAGGGGATTCTAGGCCATAATTCTGCATGCATTCACCACATAAAATAGATTTTAAGGCGACGTGTATGATATCATAGGTATATCTACATATGCATATATACATATTAAAATTGTAGTCCTTTTAATGTGGGGCATTCCCCATTAAATAATTTTTCAACTCCCACGCAGACTATGCGGGGTACATAGGGGCAGTGCCCCTATGCAGGGAAATGTCAAAAATAGAAGCCTGTAACGTATGTGGAATTAGGTTTACATTTGCACATTAGTAGTTATAATTTGCATCGTATGCAACATAGAAAATAGTATACAACAAATCGATCATATCAAAATGAATCTAAATACACCGTAGATTGACGCTTCTCTAATATCACTGTTGGATTTTGTGGAGAAAACATGTGCGGTGGAAGCAACAAACTAAATTTTCACGCAACCCAAAACATGATCTCATCAACAACAACATATTCAGAAAGAGTGTTTGTAGGATATACCTTATCACATAGCAAGTCCGGTGATGTCCCACTACACGATGGTGTGCAATGATGTTGGCCTACATAGACAATACTTCTCTCCCATTCACTGAATGCATCGTGGGAAGATCTAGCGGTGCTCCTTTTGTGTGGTGGTGTACACCACTCGTAGCGCGTATGGATTACAACTGTAAGTGGGTAAGGGTAGACCCGTGGACCCACAAATCCAGACCCTTAAAAAACCCGTCACGGGTCTATTTTTTATACCCGCATACCCTTGGACCCGTATACCCTTGGACCCGTATACCCTTGGACCCACATATAAGCAGGTCCAATAATGGATATGCTTGGACCCAAACCCGCTAGACCCGTGTACCCGCTATACATAAGTAACTACTAAAATAATATTTTATATATATCATACTTTACTAGTCTAATTAATATAATTATTGAGATTATATCCTACTCTAAGGTTGAGACTAGTCATATAACTAAGAATTAACTATTCTAGTTACAATAACGAACATCATATGTAAACTTAAAATCAAAATGTCTACTAATCTACATTACTTTTTACATAAATTAAATGTTATGATCATGACTACAAATATGTAAACAATTACTCAATTAATTTTATTGTATAGAATATAGCATTGTCTAATATAACTATTACATGTTAATATACTATATGATAACAATATCTTGCTGTGTTAAATATATATAATATAGTCATTTCTCTTACATAAACAATATGGTGTTTTATAGAACCGCTTACCTACATACCCGCACCGCATACCCGCTATTATTGCGGGTACGGGTATGGTGCGGGTCCAAGTTTTGTATTATGCGGGTCTAGAACCGGAATCAGACCCGCTAAATTAGATGGGTATGGGTATGGGTATGGCCAGACCTGCACCGTACCCACACCGTTTACACCCCTAGTATGGATGGTCATTGATGTCCTCCAAATGTAGGCATCTCAGCGTCTGCATCTCTACTTCGTCCACACGGATAGACTGGAACTCAACGTCGCACTTCCTAAGCCGACAGGAAGGAGTAGTCTCTGTGCGGCGACTTGCTAGTGTCACGGTTCTCTCCTTTCTCTCCCAAGGACGGTGAAAACTAGGGTTTACGTATGTGAGCGTAAATTGAAAAACCTCTCTCAATATCTTATATAGATATTAGTCATCAAGTCCCTTTAAATAGGAGATGAAACGAAGCAAGGTTTCTTAAACCCATCAATAAACATAAACACTACATTAATTAAAGCGCTCGTGGATTAATTAGAATATTTTGGAATCGCGCGGGATGGCTCTATGGTCATATATACCAATAGTTTTAGTTCTGGTCTTAGTCTCGACACTCTCTTTTATTTAGGTGTTTGTTCAAGGGATGCATACGTTTGAGTCTCGAAAGTTTCTTCATCCTCACTAAGCTCTTCTTTAGGTTGGTTTAAGTAATCTAGGATTTCTACGACTTCTGCGTCTTCCACGCTAGGGTCAGTATTATTCAAAGCTCACATAAGGGATCAACAATCTCTTTATCCTCTTACACCTCTTCACAATATAGACTGTAGATATCCATAAAGTAAGATGATTCAAAGAGATATGGTCCTCTCATAGTGTCTTATACTCAAAAGTCAATGTGATCATTACTAATTCACACAGTAATGATTCCTTCGGCTACATCTATTAGAGTCCTTCCAGTTGTGAGGAAAGATCTTCCAAATATCATTGGGCACTTAGAGTCCTCAACTGTGTTGATCACTACTATATCACATGGTATGAAGAATTACCCAACCCATATCGAGACATCCTCAACTATTCCCACGGGTCTCATAAAATTGTGATCAGCTAATTCAATTCTCATGCATGTCTTCACCATATCTGTTAACCCAAAACTTTGTGCTAGAGTCAAGGGCATAAGACTAATACTTGCTCCTAAATCAGCTAGTCCCTTCCTCTCCACATTGTCTCCAACATAGAAGGGGATGTTGAATACCCCTGGATCTCTCTTTTTGGTTGGTAGCTCTTCTTGAACAAAGGCGCTTGACAGTTTTACCAATTTCACAGTATCAACATGGTCTCCTCTCCTCACTACAGCAAACATACTCATTAGCGTCTTTCAGAAAAGCCACTAAAAAAAAATAAAAGCCAGTAAATAGGTTTAGTGGCATTTGTTGACATTTAAAGAAATGCCTCTAGCGCCATTGCTACTAGGAAGATAATGGCTTAAGTTGTAAAAGCCACTAAAGGTTTGTCTTTAGTGGCTTCAAATAAATGCCACATAAAGGCCACTAAACCATCATTTGGCATTTATAAAAAAGCCACTATCCATCAATTGGCTTTTATACAAATGCCATTATTTTGTATTATGTTGGTGTATGAAAATGTTCTTATTGAGTTTAATGGCGTATAAAAAGCCACCAATGACTACTAGTTCTGTATTACTACATTTTCATGGCTTTTAGTCATTCAGTTTTTAATTCATTACCAGGTTTTCTAATTGAATGCCAATTGCAACCAAACTCAATTTTTTAAAATTATGAATATTTTTTTATTTATAATCAACTGACAATTACATGGGGAGGACATTTTACCTTGCCCCTTATATTGAATACAACACCAATGACATACTTTCATACAACAATTTTCTATACAGTACAATAACTTCTGATTGAAGGAACTTGTCTTCAATAGAACAAAAAGAATATGCCACCATACTTGCAGCCTACATGACATCTTCCACGTCTTCAAATGTATCTTTCTAGTGGATTCCCCTCAACCACCCAACCTCTACCTGCAAGCCAACTTGTCATTTTGGGCATCATGTTACCTTCTTCCCGACCAATTGTGCCTCAAGGGTTGTCGTCTACTTTGCATAGTTCAGTAAATGTACAAGAAGTAGTGGCTAACGACAATCAACAACAATTACATGGATTGAGTATAACACAGTTGATTCAGCTGCCCATTTAGCAAGCACCTTCTCATTCTAGATTAAGTAGACCTACCAAAGGACTGAATCAAGTTTCTCAATGGCCTCCCTTCATAATTCACCTCTACAAAATACAAAGCGAGCATTAACAAAAAGAATTATCAACCACTTCATTTTACCATCAAAATAACGCCATACATGCTCTGGTGCCTATGATAAGCACACTACCTTCAATTTCAAGTGTAGAAGGATCTGTATTGCTCTACTTTCGGTTGAAGCTAGAAGATGTGAAGCACTGTACTAGAGTAGGAATTCCAACACTGACTTCGGCTGCTAGCTGAAGATAATATAGATTAATTAGGAAAAAGCAACTACAAACTATAAATTAGAGAATAAAGACTTGTTGGTATTGTTTTAAACAAAATGTAGTGATAAAAGGCTCATGGCCATCCTACATAAATGAAATGGGAATATCAACTGACAAAATTGTTTTATTGTACTTGTTGTCAATAACAGAATAACACTAACATTATGTGTCAAATGGTAGATTGACAAACTGATGGTATCGACTTCAACTATAGAACTTCGGGTTTATTATTGCATATCTCTGTTGTCTATGTGGTCTATAAGTTGGAATCCTCTCTGAAGCCCATGACCAACTTTGCTTCAGGATCTATCCGGCTAAAGGTCACTGAAGAGTGGAAATTATAAGCATCAGCTGGAACATTCAAATCTGAATAACAAATTGATCGATGTATAGCCACTTGACTTAGAAAAAGAAATAACAAATCAACTATAAACCAACATCTAGAATAACAAATTAGTTGGAAATCAACATCAAGAATAACAAATAAACTGGAAAACCAACAACTAGAAATGCAGCAAAAAAGAAGGGATCTAGCACATGATGATACCTCTACTGATTGGAATGACTTTTTCTTATCAGGGAGCTCAATAGTAGTTAGTCCCCCAAATTTCATTCTTACATGGCAGTAAAGGGTAGATTATAGATAAACAAGCAGCCATTCTCAAGAACTTGCTCATTGTCATCCTACAAATCCATTAGAGCCTACAACATCAAACCGCCATTATCAATTTCAAGATTATCACATTTAGCACCATGTATAGGAAATAAACAAAAAAAATCCATACTTATATATCAAACTATTGGGCTCGGCCATCCCCCATTCTCATTCTTGAGCTTCATTCACATCATCAAGAGGTATTTGCACTCGCTACAACAATCCTTGAACAGTACAAATTTGTTGATAATCACAGCACTAACACAGAAATATACCACATATGCTCAATTAATAGATGTGTAGAAACAAATGTGATGATCCTTGTTACATATAACTGCTTATAAAGGGACAATTTCACCCCTTTACTATAACATTATAGCTATGAAATTAATATGCTTGATAGAAAAGTTGAACATATATTCAGAGGTGATTATTTGTTTGATAGTCATCTAGAAGTTCCATATGTGTATACAAAATGGAACAATGGTTTTTTAGTTTAGTAGAAACAATATTTGTGAGGCCTTAGTATTAACAATAGGCTAGGTAATTGATGTTCAACATGGTTATATACCAATGAATGAATTAGCAAAAGCATTCATGCTAGGGTGTAGTTCCTGTTACAACATATATGGAGAGCAATATTGTACATTGGTGTTATCTAAGCACTAGTTCATATGACTTATTGGTGTGGAGAAAAAATGGAAGAACATACTTGATCGAATTCCGTTGAATGATGTGCATGTTCCAAGCCTTTCACCTTTGCAAGCATGGTATAATACTTTATAAATGAGGGGCACAAAGTCCTCAAAACAAATTTAATCAAAATATCGCATTTTGGAATATGAAGGACACTACATTTCAGATGCCACTAAGCATATCTTGAAGTTTAGTTTGAGAAATAATCCAGGAACTTGGGAAAGGTTTGGAAGTGAATATCACTTCAAAATTCAAAACTTACAACAACTATTGATGGCTTGTCCGACTGCCCAGGGCTCCCAAGCGACACATCCATTCCTAGTATAATAGTTGGTTGTGGTGAACTTCTCTGCAGGCTATGACAACCACAGGCTTATTCAGGATCTCATTCATTTTGGAAACATGAAGTGCGTTGTCAGTAAATTTTTTTTTATGCATTTCATTTAACTAATTTAAACGAAATAAATTAAAAGACTTTACTTACAATGCCCTTCATGTTTCCACAGTGAATGAGATCCTGAATATGCCTACGAGTGTCACATTGCACAAAGAAGTTCACCACAGCCATGAGCATCCTCCATCCATGCCAAAGATCTCCCAAGTGCCAACTATTATACTAGGAATGGATGTGTCCCATGGGAGCCCTGGGCAGTCAGACAAGCAATCAATACAAAGGTTTTCAGCTCTCGAGATTGGCCTTTAATTAATCTCCAAGTACAGAACTATAGTTAGCAGAGGATCATTACCATAGTTATTGGCTTTTAGGGCCTGCATCACAACCACATGTTACAGAAAGGGTATTATTTTAGATGGAACCCACATTACTACGAACACCCATTCTTTCTTGATGTTTCTGCCTAGACTTCTCAACCAGAGCAGACCTCTGAAATGTTGACAATGACTTAGTGTGCCTCTATAAAATGGAAAAAAACCAGGCTATATTATACTTAGTACCAAAAACAAAACATTCAAAAACAACGCAGTGAAAAAATAGAACAACACTCGTAGAAGTAACACATCTCATGATCTGACATGATGCAAGTTGGATATGAAGCCCACAAATATGAAGGACCCGCAATATGCATTCCTGCTTATATAAGCAATTGCATTCCAAGATATTATCAAACAGAATCAAACCTGCATAGGTTGGGAAACAGAAAATCATGGTATACGATGTGTGGCTGCCATACAAAGGGACAATTACCCTTTTACTGCAGTAGTTTTTACATTAAAAAAGAATTATTCATTCCACATCACCCATCCACATTAGTTGTAAATTTTAAAAATCCAAACCATAATAATCTATTTACTAGCTGAGTAACTACAAAAGGGAAAGAAATGGATCAAATAATCGTAACTCATTTTCAACTAAAATTTTCATCCGTACCCATAAACAAGAAGCTAAAACATTGCTCATTATTTGGCAACATTGTCTACAACAATGGACATGAAACACCATTACTTTGGATCGACATGTACAAATAACAAAGTGGATTACATAAAAACAACTATAGCTCTCCTCTCTTTAGATAGTATCCAAGAATGCAATTAAATTTAAACTTCATGTCCTGCAACAAATGAAAACGACTTTAGATACTACTTTTGTTTTCAATTATGTAACAGTATAAACAATACTTTATGCTCACCTTGGCAACATATGTGTTTTTGGCCATGCTATGATGTTGCCAACAACATCATCAAAAGATTGATATTGATCATTAGGTCTAACTAGAGGATTGTTGCCCAACAAAGCAACCTCTACAAAAACAACAACAAATGATGAGCCTAAAATTGCACCTCCCACCCTTTTCATGGGGTCAACCTCAGAGACTCGACCAAATGCAATTCTAGCATCTGGATCTGTAAAACTCAGTAGATACACATCCTACAAAAAAATATAGTTTACATAACAAATTTATATAAACGTAAAATGAAGTGCAATTCATAGTAATACAAACATACTTGTCCCTTCTTAAATGATGAATGTCTTATATGGAGTGGAGTTTGCATTGATAAGTTTGTCTGCACAATTATTTTATTTTAGTCATAAGTCCATAAAAGTCAACATGGAAAATAATTGATACCGCACATCTTCTATAAAATGTATTCATACTTGGCCAGTGCCAACATGTTGTGCTTGACTGTTTCCTTCTCTAGTTAATGCAAGTAACTCCTCTAATTTTTGGTTGAATTCATCCTTTTGTTGTTGAAGTTTTGCATCAAATTCCAACCGTTGTTCTTCAAGCTTATCCTGGAAATGCTTCCTTTGTGCTTCTTCAGCTTCTCGGGATTTACGATTCTTGCCCCAGATATCAGAAGGTGATGGTCCAAGTCCATAACCATGAACATATCCTGATCTCTCTTCTCCCATAACATGCCTATAGTCATCTGAAGTAACATCAGGTTGTTTTCTTCGCAGCTCTTCTCCTACCTCAGAAATGTTTTCCTACATACAACAAATCATACGAGATGCAATTTATACTAAATATATACCTCTATGAAATTTGTAAATGTAACATAATACTATAGGATATTATGTGTTGTACCAAAATTTTGGCGGATTCAACATCAACTATGCTCCCATCTTTTTTACGAGGAGTTTTCTCAAAAAACATTATGGGATCCACTTCTCTGCCTATTTCCTTCTCCATCTTTATCATTCAAACAAGGTTATTGTAAACATTAAATTAATAGATGCCATCAAATTATCTAAATGGATCACAAAAATTACTAACTTACATCATATTTCAGACATGCAAACGACTTGGTTCCTGTTGTGTGGCTAACCTTTTGAAATTTTTTGCTTGTCTTGTTAGTTATAGACTTCCTCTGTGGAAAACATTGCAGTATCGTGCATTGTAATTATCTGTATGATACTGTAAGTATCAATGAATAGAAAAAATAATATTACCTTTCCTTTATTACTCCTCCAATAATCGACAAGAAATTTCCAATGCGACTTGTCCACGCGGGGAACAACTTCTTCAAGCTATTATTCGTATGGACTATCTTCTATAAAGTATAGTCTCCTTAACTCGCACTTGTGGTCCTTCCATTTCTTTCCTAGTCTCTTCATTGTCCACTCCTTCAGATCTGAATCCATTGTGAATTTACTCTATCGACATAAAGGATATCAATTAGATGCTTCATTTAACCATTTAAAAATAAAATTTAATAATATACCTTCACAAAATTCCATATAGAATCTTTTTTATTTGCTAGAAATTGTCTCCAGTCCTCATAGTTTAGTGGAAAAAGATTGGGATCTCTTGCAATGGTTGTCAGAAAACTTGATAAGTGACTTTGGTTTTCACCTACTGGTTGTCTAAATTGATTTTTCTCAATGGGAATTGGATCGTCGGGCTTTCTTTTCCAAACTTTCAAACATTGTGTTCGGCCACGTGCTCGATGTTTTTGACCTAAGCATTCATTCATAAAGGATAAAATATATATATGCATAATTATATATGATTAAATGCAACACTATAAATACAATGATATGAATGAAATGATTACCTAGCCCATCAGAAGATGTTGTTGTAACATTCAATGACTCAACATGGTGATCAGAGATGATATTTTGGTCCATGTTATCAGGAAATACATTGCTATTTTGGTTACTGGCAGCTCTATTCTCTACAATTCTTGAATGAATAGACACAGAAGCATTGACATTAGGCACACGGGGTAGCTGTGAAATTCTTGATCTTGTAACTTTGTCGCCACTTTCTTTGTTTTGTTGATTTTGGAACCTTGTTCCCATCTCCTTTTCAGTTGTGCATGTTTGAGAGGATTTCAAACCACCAACCATATTAGAGTCTTGGGGAGACGTGGCTGATTGGGCATTTTTGGCAGAGCTAGTAGTAGTTTTATTGAATTTGTTTGCTCGGTGTTTTTGACCTAAGCATTCATTCATAAAAGATAAAATATATATGCATAATTATATATGATTAAATGCAGCACTATAAATACAATGATATGAATGAAATGATTACCTAGCCCATCATAAGGTGTTGTTGTAACATTCAATGACTCAACATGGTGATCAGAGATGTTATTTTGGTCCATGTTATCAGGAAATACATTGCTATTTTGGTTATTGGCAGCTCTATTCTCTACAATTCTTGAATGAATACACAGAGAAGCATTTACATTAGGCACATGGGGTAGCTGTGAAATTCTTGATTTTGTAACTTTATTGAAACTTTCTTTGTTTTGCTAATTTTGGAACCTTGTTCCCATCTCCTTTTCAGTTGTGCATGTTTGAGAGGATTTCGAACCACCAACCATATTATTTGGGGAGACGTGGATGATTGGGCATTTTTTGCAGAGCTAGCAGCAGTTTTATTGAATTTGTTTTCTTTATCATTATGAATTTCAGTTGGAAGGGAAGCTAAATTTTTTTTGGAGCGATTTAAGGTTGACATGTTCAAATATTGCCAACAAGCATGTCGAGTAATGCTAGGCAAATGAGTCACCGTACAGGAGACATTGTTGTTGTTCTTATCATTGCTTGTGGCTGTCATGTTATGGCAGTTGTCACTGTATTGTTCTCTCATCCTGAGTTTATCAAGTCACATAAAAATGGTCACATTTAGAAAAATATTGAACAACATAATAACAATTTTAATAATAATATTTAAAAATGAAACTCAGATATTTAAGAAAATATAATTATAAACAACAGTAGAGAAAAGGATAAATATGAATAAGAATAATGTCAGACATGCAAAATTGATACACCTAGCTAGAGCACAATGTGAGACAGAAAATTAAAGAGATACATTGAGCCAAAAAAGGCTTATTTAAGTCAAATATTAATGACAAACAAAAAGAAACATTAGCTGCTATTTTGTAATCTTCTCATTCAAAAAGTCATCATCATCACTTTGAGATACACTTTCATCATCCTGCTAAATTCAGGATTGGTCTTTTTCAGTTGTTGAACTAGCAATAGTAATTCCTTCCATATCCAATCTAACTGTGTCACAATCAGTATCTTCATCCTCTGATGTCATTGATGGCCCATCTCCAATTTCACCTTGCACATAAGCTTCGACATTCTCAATACATGATTGTTCTTCCATGTTGAACATATCACGTGGGGCAATCTTTACAGCAAAATGTCACCCTTTTGCAGTGACATCTTCTACATAAAATACTTGTCCAACTTGAGATGCCACTACAAACGGTTCTCCTATAGTTTGAAGGCGTCTCAAATTAATAAGAGTCAACCCATGTTCATCATGCTTGATTCCCCTCGTTGAGTAGATGTCCACCCAATCACACTTAAATAATGTCACCTTAAAGTGTTCATAATAATTGAGCACAATAACAACCTTCAAAACACCATAGTAGGTAACATCTCTAGTAATTGGATTGCGGTCAGTGGTTTTAGAATAACAATCAGTCTTAGCTACCAGAAAGACTCCACTATTTTGTGTTGTTCGATTTGCATATTTTGCCTTGGTATGAAATCTGTGACCATTGACAACATAGCCCTTGTACTTAATGGCCAGTTGATGTGGACCTTGAGAAAGAAACTTGATTTTATCATCCACCATATTTGTTCTTAGGAGTGTCTCAATCTAACAAAAGAAAAGTTTGTTAGACTTTATTCGTGAAGCATAACTAATTTAATTACCACAACTAAACTTACATGTTCCTTCAACCATCCATCAAATGAGTTACTATGTATTCTTTGAACCTCCTTTAAGGACTTATGAGGATGTTTTTGCCTAATGGTATCATAGTGCATCCTGAATACAAAATATGTGCAATATGTTATTGGAATATGTTATAGCATTTTATTAATAGAAGACAGTTGACACTAACTTACTTAATGTAGGGTTCAATTTCTTCACAATTGAATAGTACATACTTATGGGCTTGTTTCAATGTATGCTCATCCAAGACACATGTTACCATTGTCAAGTGTTGGCTCATTTTTCAAATTTGCTTCGTCAGTATCGTTTCTATTTGGTCGATTTAATTTTGTTTCAACTCCATCCAAGTATCTTGAACAAAAGGTTAGACACTCTTCAGCTATATATCCTTCTACTATTGACCCTGCTGGATATCTTTTATTACGAACATATCCTTTTAGGGTCATCAGATACCTAAAAACAAAGTTGAGGAAAATATTATGATAAATTACATTCCAATAGGTAAAGTCATCATGACGTGTGAAATGTTACCTTTCAATTGGATACATCCAACGATACTGAACAGGGCCGGCTATCTTAGCTTCATAAGAGAGATGGACTGATAGATGCACCATTATGTCAAAAAAACATGGAGGTAATATCTTCTCCATCTCACAAAGTGTAATAGCTATTGCATTTTCCAATGTAGAAAAATCAATTGGATCTATGACTTTAGTGCACAACCTTTGAAAATAGAGACAAAGATTAATAATACATGACTTAGCATTCTTACTGGGCAAGGACACAGTGACAACTAATGGCAAAAGTTGTTGCATCAGCACATGGTAATCGTGACTTTGCATTGGTAGCATCTTCTGATCCTTCAGCCGTGCACATCTAGATATATTAGACGCATACCCATATGGAACTTTGACAAATTTTAGGAGGTTGCAAAATAATATTTTTTCATCTTTTTTCATTGTATAGCAAGCTGGAGGTAGGATGGTATATTTACCAACAGTTTTTGGATGAAGTAGAAATCTGATTCCCATATCCTCCAAATCCTTCCTTGCATTCAAGTTGTCCTTACTTTTATCCTTCAAACCTAGCAATGTTCCAACAATACTCTCACATATATTCTTCTCAATGTGCATGACATCGAGATTGTGCCTTATAATGTTAGTTTTCCAATATGGTAGCTCAAAAAATATGCTTTTCCTTTCCCAATTGTGTGTTGAATCCTTACCTCTTGGCCTTTTCTTACCAATTACAGTTGTTCCGTCCTCCAATTGTGAAAAGATTTGAGCTCCAGAAGGAGGTTTAGGTGGACACCTAAATTCTTGCTCACCGTCAAATGCCTTTCCTTCTTTTCGGAATCTATGGCTAGTTGGAAAAAACCTACGATGTCCTCTGTAGCAAACTTTACGGCTATGTGGCAACCAATGTGAGACAGTATCTTTATTACAATAGGGACATGCTTTGTAGCCTTTAGTACTCCAACTAGATAGATGTGCATATCCTCAAAAATCACTAATTGTCCATAATAAAGAAGCATGCATCTGAAAGAATTCCTTGGTTCCAGCGTCATATGTATGTACACCAGTATCCCATAGTTCTTTCAACTCATCAATCAATGGACGCAAGTACACATCTATATTTTTGGGTGAAGCTGGTCCAGGAATGAGTAGGGACAACATAAAATATGGTTGCTTCCTGCACAACCAAGGAGGTAAATTATATGGAATAATCACAATAGGCCATGTACTGTAAGAAGTACTCATTGTCCCAAAAGGAATAAATCCGTCTGTTGCAAGCCCCAATCGAAGGTTTCTAGCGTTTACAACAAATTCTGGATGCATCACATCAAATGTTTTCCATGCAGGTGAATCAATCGGGTGTCTTAACTTGTCATCTTTTTCATATTCTTCTGCATGCCACCTAATTAAGGATGAGGTTTTTGATGACATGAATAACCGCATTAGGCGGGGTATAAGTGGAAAGTGTCTAAGCACTTTGATAGGTATTCTCTTGGGTTTTCTTGCAAGCTCATCATCATCATCTGGGATTGTAATCGGTTTCCATCTTGATGCTCGACATGTATCACAGACGTCTTTATCAGCAAAATCCTTCCAAAACAACATGCAACCATTTGGACAAACATGAATCTTCACATAATCTAAGCCCAACCCCGTAATCGTCTTTTTTAGCTCATAAAATGAATTAGGTAACTGTTCTCCTTCTGGTAGCATCTTCTTAAAGAAATTAAGAAACATAGATGATGCTTTCTTACTCAAGCCATTAAGACAAACCATGTGATAGAATTCTAGGATGCAAGCAAGTTTGCTATATTTCTTACAGCCTGGATATAATTATGTCTCAGAATCCTTTAAAAAGATATACAATTTTTCAGTATTAAAATGTTGATCACTAGATGGCTGCACTCCTTCTGTATTTCCATCTTCACTGAAACTCAGAAAAGTATCATGCAACATATCTTGTAAATTTTCAGAATTAAGGAAATCTCCCTGATCAGTAGGAGCATCCATTTGAACATCGGCATCTTCACCATGAAAAGCCCCAGAAATATAGCTTGGTAAGAAGCCATGCCACAGTAGATGGCTCAATGCAGTCTTTCTGGTAACCTGGTATACATTAGCACACTTTCTACATGAGCATACAATCTTTTCTCCGATCGATGAATGTTCAAAAGCAAAATCCAAAAATTTAGATACTCCACATAAGTATTTACTGCTGGTTCGGTCATCCTCTGCTATCCAAGACTTATCCATTCTATAAAAATAGTAAAACATATAACATATGAGTAAGTATGTCATATTAAAATAGACTATACAATATGAGAAAATACTAGTGTAATCATGCAAATGAAGTTCATGTGAGCCTATCCGACTATGCGGGCGCCCAAGCATTTTTTGAAATACTTATAATAAGGATAAAAGAACATAGTTATAATAAGGATAAAAGAACATTTATAATGAAATTTATCAGTAATTTGTAACATAATAGGATATGCATATTTCTTTTTGTTGTTTGGTTTCGAATGTGTCATTAGATAGGATGGATTTGTGAATTTGGAACATTCATGGGAACACACACTTCAGTTATAAGCATTCATGTAGCAACTTTCAGTTCCATTCATTAATCTCTTTTTACATCCACACACAGGGGTGTACCCCTAAACAGTAACTAAACAAAGGGGTTGGTGTACCCCTAAACATGCGCATAATTAAAAAAACTATTAATACAGACAAGTCTATATAGATAGACAACTAAATACTACACCAACATGGTCCCACATCAGTAACTTTGGTGACTTATCATTGTGGCGATCTTCTCCTGAAGTTCAGAAAAGAAAGAAGCTATGAGTATTGATTGCTTTCAGACAAAAAATGTAAACACAAATTTTTTGTCTTGACAATTATATTTATTAATTGGACTTACCATGGCCTTTTTGATGATTGTGTTGTGTCGCGGAGCTCCTCACTATATTTAGATGAATCTGAACTGACAGGGGCCTCATAATCAAATTTGTCTGAGCTTATATCCTCCTCCGTGCGCTCATACCGCCGTAGATGATTGGGGGTCTCGCAGTTGATGTTGGTTATCCAAACTTTGATGGTATTATGGCCAACTGGATGGAGAAAAATATTGTCTCTACGGCCCACATGCATCTTTCCAATCCAATCACACCAACCGGATTTTGATACAAGATTTCCCACCAAATCATACTCAACCTCGATAACATGTGAATAATTGCCAAAATTTAGGGTCACTTCACCAGGCCTGTAGTGTCTTCCTTTTAGAAAACGCCAATGTTTGGGTATGGCCAATTGGTTTAAGGAACGATCATCTAGGATGATGTCCAATTGTTCTTCAATAGGGAACATTAACATTGCCATAGAGGCCCAGTTCATAGTGATTGTTGTGGGTGATCAGAGACTGCATAATAGTAGTATTAACAAAGTGTAAGTACATATAACGATGTTATATATTTTCAGAAAATGTTGTATAACATAATTTAACCTTTTATTGCTTTTTATAACCAACTTTATTGTGGTAGACATGATATCTTGAAAAGAAATCTAATAGAGGAGATCATGTCCTATATCTTTGCAATCGATCCAATGTTCACTAATCATTCTTTGAGAATTTCAAGGAAGTAACTAGTATTTTCTATAATTTGATGTATCTTGGTATTTCATAAAATGAGGTGACACTTATTATCTATTTGTTTAATCCACACTCATATTTTAGATTATCAATGAGGTTAATGGTGTCTGGCTTATTTTGTATAGGTGTGAGACCTATTTAATTTGGAGTATCCATGCACTACTATAGAAGGTGTGAGACCTATTTAAAGAGGTTAGTGGTGTCTTTGCACATTTTTACTATAGTCATGTACTTCTATGTTTATCAAAACACTACTACAAGATATCTTATCATCTTATTATTTTTATAGTACCACAAATTTTATGACAAGAAGGATTCATCTAAAAATTGTAAATTTTCTAAATGAGTTATGTGAGGTTATAATTCTCTGACCTATATGTAAATGGGATAGATTCCTACCACTTTAGTTTTATGAGTACATGACACTATGTTTGAAATACTTTTTAAAAGGATAAAAGAACATACTTATAATAAGGACCCAGGCACATTCTAATCATTTTGAAGTGAATCAGAAAATGAACAGGAGCCTGGGTCCTATCTGCCAATATCAAAGGAGAATTTGTAAACCTCAAAACCACCAACATGGTTTCCAAACCTACAACCTCATCTTCTACAAGCTCACCTTCTACAAACCTTTAGAACATATACAACCAGAAAGTATCAATGATTGCACGTATCAATGACTGCAAAGTCTATCATGCAGCTTGCTTGGCACATGAAAGAGAGACATGTTCAGTTGTATTGGCCCAAGTGGAAAGAAAACCCTATTAGGGATAGGTCTAAATCTGACTCACAAGCACTATTTGGCAAATTGTTTGGCTAAACCTAAAGTAGGCATACAAATTGTGGTCTTCCCTGAACTAATTGCATTGGATGTACTGAAATGTCATGCCCCACACAATAAAGTTGTAACATCAAAAAAGTCAAATCTAAAACTGGAAATGCACACTACAAATTTTAGCACGATCGTGTATGAATGCAAAATAATACTAAAATGAATTAGGATCAATCATAGGGATTGGTTAACTAAATTATCATTGACATCTACTTGTTTAAAAAATAGGTTAATCCAAGGTCAACACACATTAACAACCATAGTAAAGCATCGGCATGATGTACAGACCAGTTGCAGACTCCTAACACATGTATCAATGACTACAAAGTATGTCATGCAATTTGTTTTACACATGAAAAAGAGCCATGTTCAACTAAATTGGCTCAAATGGAAACCAAACCCTATTAAAGGTAGTTCTAAATCCTACTGATGGCCAGAATTTGGCAAAAAACTTAGCTAAAAATGAACTAAGCATACAAAATGTGGTTTGGCCTGAATAATATGACCCAAATTGAGGAAAATGTGGCATGAAACAAAGTGGTGGTTCATATCCATGGAAAAATCATATCAATCCAATCCATATAAAAAAACAAAACTAAAGCTAAACGTGGGAAAAAAATCAGTAAATCTTAAGTTAAAATCTCTATTGAAATCCTGTATAATTTGCCTTAGGAAAATATTGTGTGCCCAATCAGTAAATCTTAAGAGGACTTCAAAGCCAAGTATTAGATTATCTAAATCACAACTCATATGAATAATGTGTGTGAGATAATCCTTGAGAACAACATAGGATGGGACCTGGATGTATTCTTGCAACTCCTACCTAAGGAATACACTGAATCAATTAGCATGGTTCCTTTCCAGCTCATGGTTACAAACAATATGTAGATGTGGTGGCTAAACCGCTTGAGATCCTTTAATGCTCACTCAGCCTATTGGTTTGGTATCATTGTCATGAGAAATATCAAGAACAAAGGAGGAGCAACCTGAATAGATTAACCACACTGATTTGTACTTTGAGGTGGCTATAAAAATGTCATATTTTCTCTGGTGAGTGGCCACCAAAATCTTGGTTACAAGAGGGAGTTAAAAGATAGACGCTACATAATTGGAGACATATCCCCATCAATGGATGAAGCAGGGAAATATCGTGATGACAACATACCTCTTCAGAATGTTGCAAAGCTTAGAGGAATTAGATGATTAGAGTCCCTCACTCGAGCTCGCCGATGCCTGAGGGGCAGAGTCAGTCTGTGGCGGTGCTTCAGGCTGGCTAGGTCAAAATAGGTGGTGGATGAAGGTTCCCGGTTCCCGATTGACGTGAACGGCCGACAAGTTTCACTCCTCCACTCGCAAATGCCGGTTCCCGGTTGGGACTCACCAGCGGGCGCCGACAACTTGCAAACTGCGGCCGACAACTCTGCGGAAGGCAGCTTGGCACTCTGGAGTCACACAGATGCAAGACATGATCCACCAAAGCTAGGGCACGATATCGTCGCAAGGAGAGAGCTAGCTGGAGAGTGAGGAAGTCGCAATGAGAGAGCGGCAAATGTCGGGATGAATTAGGGAGAGAGTAGCGATTTGGAGCGCGAGTCATGAAATTTAGAGCGGGAATGTCAATATTGCGTTAGAAAATTTGGGTATGGCAATTTAGGATTGCCACTAATTAAAAATACAAATTCCTTTAATGTTAAGTCCTTTTTAGAAACTCTATAATAGGAGGTTTAGCGGAATTTTAATTAAAAATGCTTGTATATCAGAAAGATAGTGGCTTTTTTTATAAATGCCACTAGAATAAATGTCGCTAATGGGCAATTTTGTTGTAGTGCCTTCTCTTTGTGATTAAGTCTTTAAAGAATTTTGCATGCGTTGACATCTTCTCAATTTCATCGAGAAATGAGACATCTAGGTGAGGCTTCTTTACTGCTTCCATAAATTTCTCGTATCTCTTCTTTAGATGTGCCTGGATCATTTTATAGGGAAAGGGGACCCTTGGGGAATAAGGATTTCCCTAGGTGAAAAATTCTCCTATAGGATCTGCGTTCTTGACCTTTTCATCCTTCTTCTTTTTGCCATTGTCTTCTTCTCAGCTGTCTTCAGCTGATCTTTGTTCCTTGGATTCCTCCAATATAATTACCTTGTCAGATTGTTGCTCACTATGGCTTCTTTCTTATTTGGTGTTGTTGGTACCAGGATCTTACAACACCCTCCCTGATCGGAGAGTGGCCATCTTCACAATATCCATATTTGATGGAATCTTTCTCGAAGGGTTTTTTATAAGTTCTGCTGATTGGGCAAGCTGTTGATCAATTTTTCTTTGATGGGTTTGCATGTCTTCCATCTAAGTTTGCATTGTAGTTAACACTCCTAAATTGGCGATGACACATTGGGTAAGAAGGTCGTTTACTAAAGCTTGCCTTTTTACAAATTCAAACAATTCAGCGATCATGTCCATTTGGTTTCTATCTTTTATCTTGCTCGATCCTTGGCCCTATCCCTATCCTTATCGAATCATGTTTTTATTTTGACTCTAATAGCCATTCTTGTTTGTCTGATAACAAGTAGTTCTAGCATATTGAGTCAGTCCTCCTTTTTTCTCAAATCTGGGAGGAGGTTTAGATGAGTTACTATGTTGATGAGCATTTTTAGCAGCTTCTTTGTTACCGTAGTTAAATCTAGGATGTTCCGATCATTTGAAATTGGCATAAGAGACATTTTCGGTCTCTTCTTTTCTTTCATTTTCTTCACTCTCTTCTGGCCGTTTATAGATACAATTGTCAACTCCATGCCATCCTTCGCCACATGTAACACATTTTATGACTTTCCCTACTTGTTTCTTGTCCTTGCCCCCAGTGTCTTTTAATTATTTTCCATTTGTAGAAATTTTCTAAAATGGATCTATAATGATTTACAAAGCCTTGGCTTCAATTGAAGGTCCTTCAAAACCCACTTTCTTGGCTGATCCTCTGTCGTTTCTGTCATATTCCATGCTTGCTTGCAATGCAACCCTGTTATTGATGATCTTCATGGTTCTGCTCAGTTTCTTACCAAGAAAGTCACTTCCGGCGGATGCATTTAGTAAAGTTCATTTTGTGGGGGTTACCCATTGTAAAATGTGGTCACCAGGAATCCTTTGTGGTAGTTATTTTGGGGAAATCCTCTCTGGTATTCTTGAAAATGTTCGCATGCCACGTGGAGATTTTCCCCTATTTTTGCATGAAAGAAGTGATCTTTTGCATATTACAGATAGTTATTTTGATGGGGTAAAGTTTAGTGATAAATGAATCTCCAAGGGGTCTCCATCCATATATGAACTAGTGGGGTAAGTTAAGGTACCTTGATAGAGCTTTATCTTTAAGAGAGAAATTAAATCCCTTGCAATATATGACTTCTTGGAGCACTCCCCTCATCTTGATGGTATCACAAATATTTTTAAAGGCATCAAGATGATGGTAAGGATTTTTTTTCTTTGAGTTCCCATGGAAGGGCTTGTTCTGGATCATTAAGACTATAGCATGTTTCAACTCAAAATTAGCTACATTCAAGTGCAGGATGACAATTGGGCATCTTGACTCGTTAGCTCTAGTTGCGGCTATCTCTCTAAGAGTTTTCCCTTCCTCATCATCTTCACCCTCACTATTCTGGTCATCACGTTCACGTTCATTATTGCGTTCACGTTCCTGGTGATTCCTATGGTACCTTCTACGGCGATAGTGGTGGTGGTGATGTTGATCTTCCTTGCGTTGCTCTTCCTCATGATAGTGACCATCTAAGTGACGGTCTTCTCTTTCTTCTTCTATCTCATGTGACGATCAATTATATTGAACCCTTGAATTTCGATCGTCCCCAGTATGACGACAGTCCACACGAGGTGGCATGACGGCTCGAAGTTAAAATGAAGAATTGAATAGATCTACTTCCCTCTGGGTTCCCTGAATAGATAGAATAGTCAAGTTAGAAAACTAGACGTGTTAAAACGAACTATTCTATGTAATTGTAGGGTAGAAGATTTAAAGTTTTTGTGCAGTCAAGCTTATGGCTAAGCTTGAGGCACGAGTGTATAGTAAGTAGAGTCCTGTTCCTCACAGGACCATTTTGTCTTATCATCGGAAACAATGCCAAAAAGTTGACTGGCCTAAATCACACGTCCAAAATGGAGTAGATCTAGAGTAATCAGACTCTTAAGATTATAACCTGACACTCAAGCCCATGTAACTATTATACAGGGCCCGATGTAGTATTCAAGATCAAACCATAGGGACATAGTTGGTAAGTGTTAAGTACGCAGAGTCTTACACTCTTACACTCCAAATAGAAATGTGGAATAAGACAGTGTTCCCTAAGGAACGATGGTACTCCAGACAAAACAAAGAAATGCAAAAGAAATAAAATAAAGCAAGAGAATAACTTTAAAGAAGTGGTAAGAAATGAAAGTATGGAAGGAAACTTGCATTGTGTTTCACCTACTAAGATCTCTCACCAACATGCACAACTCACACCCCTCCGTGTACTCCTATCAAGGTTACAAGCAATCATAAAAAAAGTCTATTCCCTACTCTCTAGAGATTTTAATAGATCTAAATTTTAGAGTAGTCTCTCTCAAGATGACGGACCAACAATCGAAAAGCAAACCATATAACTGTTAGCTTTAGTATTCCAACACTTTCATGCATTCATACTACTCCATAACACTAGATAAGGTTGGTACTATTCTTTCATGGTACCAACAATCAAACATCACAAGATGGTAGCTAAGCATACAAGTGAAGCATTAAGAACAAGAGTATAGAGATAATCTTGATAAGAGCATATTATATTCAAAGGGGAGTAAGAATATACATGTTGGGAGAGCCTTAGTGGCTACTCCCAACCCAAGTTAAATGTTTAGCCACACATGTTAATGGGAAACATAACGATGTCAAAGAAGGATAGATACATCAATGACTATGAATAGAGAGGTTATAGTGTGATGGAGATGGTAAGTCTAGATAAAGAAGGGAGAAGGTGATACACCAACTATATTGGTTTAGGTCTAGATCTGAGTGGGCATGATTGTGATAGTTTCTTCCTTCAAAGGAGGGGATGATCAATCTTCTCTCTCCTCCAACTTCCATCTTCGGAGATCCAAGAATGATGGGGATGAACATGGAATGACTCGTGAGTTTGGATGCACTTCATGGTCCTTGATGATCTGATGATTTGACGGATGGAGGTGGGGGGGTCTATTTATAGATGCTACCCACTGACTTAACCTTTGGGCCATGGTTGCGACGTTTAGATTGGTCATGACCTCCATTGCAGTCATGGAACACTGGTGGTCTGCCTCGGTCGCAGGGCACTGGAGGGGTGGCCTCAGTCATGGAGTGGCCTCGGTCACGGGGCGGCCTCACGTAGAATAACTTCGGTAGGAGGGAGGGGCCGTGGTCATGATGTGGGGTCATTGAACAGAGGTAGCGACCACAACTAGGACATCAGTGGGTTGTACAACCTTGGTCATGACATTGACTGTAGTCATGGCGTAACATGATCTTGCATGAGTAAGAGACATATAAATTCAAGACTTTGACACTAAGATATTCAAATAACTAGGGAAATCAATAAAAGGTCTACCATGGAAGGCATAAATCATACACAAAAATTACACAAAATGAGATGTTATCAGTGATGCATATATTTATCCATACCTCATAGGTCGTCTCACAAGAAGAAATTTAATTGAACTCAGTGAGGGTCATGGTGGCATAGAGGATGTTGATTGCTCTTGCATTCAAGGTAGATTTCTTCATTGTAGCTTCATCCCATTCTACTATCTTTGTCTCTGGTAGCTTGTATGGATGGTCCACCATTTTCTATAGCTCAAGATTTGATCCTTAGATGTAGAATTGTAGCCTTCTTTTCCAATAGAGGAAATCTCTCTCATCAAAGATTGGAAGGTTGATTAAGTATCTCCATCCTTGGTAGTCACCCATCATCTCCTACTTGTGGAAGTATGCTTAAGTTTGCTTGATTTGAAAGTCGATGAAGAATGTAATCTCACCTGTCATACTCATCTTGAACTTACTCTGCATAAGATCACTAAACTCCTTGCAAAGATCAAGATTCATTTTGCCAAAAATGATATCATCAACAGAAATTTGAATAATAAGAAAATTGTTAGAAGTGTATTTAAGAAATAAGGTAGAATCTACTTTGCGCATGATATACCCATGATCTAACAAAAAGTTCTTTAATTTCTCATACTCAGCTCGAGATACTTGTTTAAGTCCATAGAGAGCTTTTTGCAACAAATAAACATGGTTAGGTAAACTGTCATGTTCAAATCCCAGGGATTGTGCAACATACACTTCCTTGTCAATTGTATGATTCAAAAATGCACTTTTAACATCCATTTGATAAAGAAGAAAGTTTTTATAACTAGAAAAAGCAAGAAACAAACGAATGGACTCAACTCTAGATACAAGTGCATATGTTCCGTTAAAATCTATACCTTCCTGTAGATTGTAGCCTTGAGCCACTAACCTTGCTTTGTTCCTTACTACCTTGCCGCTTTCATCTAGTTTTTTGCGATAGACCCACTTGGTGCCAATGATATTTCTATCACTTGGTCTTGGCACTAGGGTCCATACTTTGTTCTTTTCAAATTGCTCCAATTCTTCTTGCATGGCTAGGAACCATTCATCATCCCTGTAACGACAGTCGCCAAACTGACAAACAAATCGTTACTAATTAAGCAGAATAAACATAAACAACAGATTTAACAAAAATCACTAAAATTTAAAACCATTTTGTAAGGAGATCCTTGTATATAAAATTTTTACTGAAAGATTCAAAACTCATACATATCATGATTGACATTGTACACCATTGTTTCATCTCATCTCGAGGACAACATATAACAGTTTCTCTATCAAAACACATATTGGAGCAACATAAATCCTCGAGGCATTCAAGCCAAAATCTCATATTTTTCATGAAACCAGTATGAACCAACTGCAAGGACCTGAGAGTACAGAGACGACACATAGGACTCATATCTAACAGACAGGACAGACAGTACACTCAACCTGAGCTGTCACTGCTGCCTCAGTTGTTGTTCTTCCTCTGCAAAAAGGTCTTCACCTCCTCGTGTACGTCCACCTAAAAATTTGGATCCCACGGGGGTGAGACAATTGTAAATTGCCCCAACGAGAGATATAACTCTCCGCCAACAATATTATTATCACAGTTTAAATGGTATAAAACTGAGCAGAAGATAAGCAGTATAAAATATTCTCATCTTTTAAAGCATTGCAACTATCTGTGATAGAGCAGTAAATCATTCTTATTCTCTTTATAAGGAATGGGAAGAACATGTATATCATTTACTCATCATACGATATCAACGTCTCAAGCTTATCTAGTGAAACTCATTATCATGGTATGTCATCCATGAATCATTCTCATTTCTATTTATTGGCCTCAGCCAATCTGCTAACCAGATATTTAATTGTACCAGTCATGTGAGTATACATCATCATATTATATTCAGGCATTGGACTATGCCAATCCGGTGCAACTATTTTAGGCATTGGACTATGCCAATCCTATGCAAACATCACGGAATACCACATCACTTTTATTAGGCATTATACCTTGGCCAAGACATCATACTTATTCACATCCTTTCTATAAACAAGTATCCCTCTCATATATTTCAAACACTATAGCCCTTATTTGGCTATAAGCATAAAGCATGTATGATCAAGATTTCATTATTATTATTGTATCCATTTATTATTATCATTATATTACTAGGTTTCCATTTCTTAGTTTATTTTGAACATTATCATTTCTTACATGAGACTTTTATAAACACCTTGTTACCTCTCACTAGGAAACAACTATCCTCATGGCTCACAAGGCGCATTAAGTATCTTGTCACCTCTCACTAGGCAACAAATTATCACATGGCTCACAAGGCCATAACACATCTTGTCACCTCTCACTAGGCAACAACTTATTCTCATGGCTCACCAAGCCCATAACACATCTTGTCACCTCTCACTAGGCAACAAATTATCACATGGCTCACAAGGCCATAACACATATTGTCACCTCCCACTAGGGAACAACTTATTTTAATGGCTCACAAAGACCATAACACATCTTGTTCCCTCTCACTAGCCAACAAATTATCACATGGCTCACAAGACCATAACACATCTTGTCACCTCTCACTAGGCAACAACTTATTCTCATGGCTCACCAAGCCCATAACACATCTTGTCACCTCTCACTAGGCAACAAATTATCACATGGCTCACAAGGCCATAACACATCTTGTCACCTCTCACTAGGCAACAAATTATCATTTGGCTCACAAGGCCCATTACACATCTTTATAATTTTATACAAGTATTTAACATGCCCTACAAGGCTTATGCAATTAGAGAATTACAACCATCCCATCATTGGGATTAGGGTTTCCCCCTTTATGACTGATTAGGGTTTCATGTTTATTTTATTGATCCAAGCCCTATCTCATTGCTCCACACATCTAGGAGCATTCATTGCTATCATAAGTATCCAATCATACTTATTTATTCTCAACATTTATCATTAAATGATTACCAACACAAGGTACGAGTTTCTCTCTCATCCTTTCTAGGATATTAATTACATCATACATTATTGTTTTGGCTTAACCCTTTCTCAAGGTATGTTAGCCTACACTTATCAAAGTGCATTGAACTCATTAAATTTAAATGAAACAATTGGCATGACACTCTTCATGTGTTACTCATCCATACATATTGGATTTAAGATGCATCAAGGTGTAGCAACCTTAAAGTGTTGGATGTGATATTTACCATACCTTGGTGTATCACTTCCCTCATCACTTTTAACTAACTTAAGTTCATCAACTTATCTTGTATTAGGGTATTTCCCATCCTAATACTTTATCCACTATCCCATCATATTAATCTTGTAAAGTATTGGCCATAAGTCATACACTTGAATCACCCAACTATCATCAATGATATGGATTCATCTTGGGTTAAGACACTGTTGATATAAGGTTGTACATTATCAACCACTTTAGGTGTTTCACCTATAAAGGTATTAGCCACACCATAACTTGGTGTTACTCTTATGACTCCTAAGAGTGTCTTTCCCTCACCTTTACAAGGTATCTCGGGTTAGAAGCGTGCATATGTTCACCATATCAGGTTGTAAGTATATGGGCACTCATCATGTCGGGCTAGAAGTATATACCCACCTTTCATATCAGAGTAGAGGTGTTTGTATGTTTTACCCATGTCATGCATGAGGTATTAAGCCATCACTATGTCAGGATAGACATCAACTAGGGTTGTGTATCGGGCTACCATATCGTGCAATAGCACTTGCTATTCTTTACTCATATTTGGTTGCCCAAATTAGGGTTTCACATCAACTTATAAGTATTCATCTAACCTTGTATCATGCATGGTGTCTATACTTGACTCCCTATCGTGCAAGAGGTGTATACTACACCCCCATACCTTGCAACAAGGTATACAATCATATCCATGTTATTTTAGTGAAGTAAGTGCATCATCATATCGGGTTAGAGGTGCTTGCTTACATGCTTGCACCCGATATCACTTTTATAAGGTGATACCATCATCTTCAAGCTCTAGACCGTTATTCTAACTGTTATAGTTCATGTAAACAGATATAAGAAACTACTAGAACTCATAATCTCATCAACTATTTCAGGAAATTTCGGAATTAAAAGTAATTCATTAAGTGTAGCAAGTTAGGTGATGAATAATAACATGGCTGAGTTCAAGTTATATAACCCGCCTTAAGAACAACTTCAAAGCTCCAAGCTCAAAAGCTCTACGTTCCTAAGGTTTAACATGAACTTCAAAACTCCTCTATATGCAAAGAATCACCATGGATAAGCAATTGGTGAAGAAGAAAAGAAAAGAAGATCAAAACCCTAAATTCATGCTTCAAACCAATGTTGAAGATGATCTTATCCTCACCTTAGGGTTACGTTTTGGGTTCCTTAGCACCTTGGCCGACACCCCACCACTCTTGGGTGATATGGACTTCCTCTTGTCTGACACAACCTTGCTTGCGGCCGATACCCCCCTCACTTGTGGCCAAAATCACTTCAATTGGTCGATATCAACTTGCTATGGACAATATCAACATGGTATGGCCGATACACTTGCTATGGCCGATACCCAAGGCCTATGCACGATACCCTTGTGACCTTGCACGATATGCCAACCCTATTTCACGATATGGCACTCACTTGCACTATATGGCACTCACTTGCACGATATGGCACTCAACTCTTCACCCTATTGGCCGATATCACCTTATATGGCCAATTTCACCTACTTGGCCGATATGCTTTTTATATGGGCAATATCCAAGGGCCTATGCACGATATGCTTTCTCTCCTGCACTATACAAGAGCCCCATGCACGATACCACAAGGTAGGAGGGTGTTAAGGGTCGAAAATGTTCACTTAAGGGTGAAACTAGGGGTATATATACTTGTTGCACATGAAGAAAGGTAAAAATGAGGTGTCAACATTTTGAGCTAGTAGGTGCCACGTGTCATGCATGGGTGACACGTGTACATGCATGCATCAACATTTATCTTGTCTTGCAAAACAGTTGAGAATCATTTAGGGATAAAGATTCATCCATTACATATCTCTTTGAATAAGATATATCAACCAAATCACCACTTTATTCACAACTCATCACAACTTTGCTAAGGAAGTTGTAAACCGACACACCTCACCTCCTTGAGGTGCTTTTCACGATATGGACTTTGCCAAGAGTCCCAAAAAGGATATGGGACACCTCCTTGGGATCCATGGCCGATAAGCACTCATATATAAGCTTTTCAACTTGATACAACTCAAGTTAAGCTTTCAAATTCAACCCTTTTCTTGGTCATTTCTTCACCAAGATCACCATCATTCATAATGGAATCAAGTATGGTTTATCCTCCTTTATATCTATTTTAAATGATTCTAGGAGGTATTAGGAACACTCTAGATGTGGTAATTTCCATATTAATCCCATATTATGGGTAAATTGCAATTTGTACCAAAATTGGTGCACAATGCTCCAACATTGTTCAAACAAGTTCAAACTTGGAATTTATGCATTGCACGAGCCACCAATTAACATCATTCTCTCTCTTATGATTGTAAAACACATGTGGTACATTAAAAATGTGACATTTTGCATTATAAACCCTCAACTTGGGTAAATTGCACTTTGGTCCAAAATAAAGGAAAATTGCTCAAACAACATTCAATCGGGACCAAACTTGAAACATGAGTGTGTCACATGATAAAAAAACACCTTAGAGGATTATATTAAAGTTCTAAGCAACTTTATTAGTCAAAACAAATAGGGTTACCTCATAACCCAGGTCAGGGTCGTTACAAGTTATAAAGCCCTAATAAGGATTTTGTCCCCGAAATCCCAGGAAAAGGGAGGGACAGATTATTCATTAATCATGCCCTCAAGTCTCCACCTAAATTCTTAATGTTATGGAGATACCATAGATCTATAGTTCACACAAAGTTCCTTTCACTAATTCAACCTTATCAATGTTTATGTTTATGCAGAGCATAAACCCCTTACATATGATATCCATATTATTGAAAGGAAGAAGCATAAAAGAGCATACTTCTATCATCACCCAAGAATATTTATCAAAAGGGAAACTTATACATCTAATAGAGATAATTCACTCAACAATCTTTTATTCATTTGGAAAAGTTCACTTAGCAAAACTCTATTTAATTGGGAATGCTCACTTAGCTTTTCCTTTATATTGGGAATGTTCACACAGCTCTTCCCATTTAGGAATGTTGACACAACTTTTCCTATTTAATTGGGAATGTTCACACAACTCTTCCCATTTAGGAATGATCACACAGTTTTTCCTGTTTAATTGGGAATGTTCACACATCTCTTCCCATTTAGGAATGATCACACAACTTTTCCTATTTAATTTGGAATGTTCACACAGCTATTCCCATTTAGGAATGATCACACAACTTTTCCTATTTAATTGGGAATGTTCACACAGCTTTTCCCATTTAGGAATGATCACACAACTTTTCCTATTTAATTGGAAATGTTCACACAACTTTTCCCATTTAGGAATGATCACACAACTTTTCCTATTTAATTGGGAATGTCCATACAACTTTTCCCATTTAGGAATGATCACATAGCTTTTCCTATTTAATTGGGAATGTTCACACAGCTTTTCCCATTTAGGAATGATCACATAGCTTTTCCTATTTAATTGGGAATGTTCACACAGCTTTTCCCATTTAGGAATGATCACACAACTTTTCCTATTTAATTGGGAATGTTCACACAACTTTTCCTATTTAATTGGGAATGTTCACACAACTTTTCCCATTTAGGAATGATCACACAACTTTTCCTATTTAATTGGGAATGTTCACACAGCTTTTACCATTTAGGAATGATCACACATCTTTTCCTATTTAATTGGGAATGTTCACACAACTTCTCCCATTTAGGAATGATCACACAGCTTTTCCTATTTAATTGGATTATACTCTCTAGATTGTTTCAGAATGACTACTTGATCAGAGTAATAAAAAAGAAAACAATCTAAGAGTTTCATACTTTCCTTATCTTCGATAATCATATACCTGGCCAGGGTATAGAAGTATTGAGGTTAGGTAGTATGTACTTTATTTACTATCATATTCCTCACTTCTCATATCCTTATATACACAAGATTTTTTTTTTCATTTCTAAATTTTCTTCAGATGTTGCTTCAATATCTCATCTTTTATTACACAAATAAGAGAGATTATAAAACATTTAAAAGAATACTAAACAGAATATAAATTCTAGTTCTCATATTTCATTCCTATGTCCCCATAGGACAATCAATAGGGAAATCCGTAACAGCAATCCTTTTTATGTTTATCATATAATCATCAAGATAAGGCATATCAAAATGAAAATCTCTATATAACTGTTATCCCTCGCAGTCATCTACCACTTTAGGTTGACTCAACACATAGAGTCTAGTTGTTTCATGTTGTTGCTTTTGCCTTTTCACTTTATTGGGATGTAACTTTCATAAGCCTTGCCGAGTCTACCTCGGTTGTTGAGTCATTTCCTCCCTTCTTTTCAAAGAGAAGAGTTTAGTATGCTCAATAAGTCCATATCCATAACATGTCTTGTCCTCCTACCATGGTATTATCGGTCTCATTACCGATGTATAAGCTATGCCATGAGTTCTAATAGGTGAAAAGCTAGGACCTTTGCCCTTACATAATGACTACTGCCCTGGTTCACTAGCCATTTATTGTACTAGTGGTACGAAAAACTTTGGCTTTTCAGAACAACTAGGAAAATGTCTCTAAAATTATAGAGACCTTACCTTAAATCTCAGCTTATTGCCCCTCCTTGGGCGCTACCATCACAGATGTACTATCTGTCTAAAGTTATGGCAGAGTCTACTTTCTCGCCATATGTTAATCTTTCCCACATTTCCACTGTTCTGACATGACCATGTCATTCAGGAACCCCTTCAAAGCCTAAAGTTTCTGCATTAAGGACTGGTAACCTAGGTTGTAATGCTAGTATCCAGTATTCTATATGCATCACTGTTGTCCTAACCTGCCCTTCAAGAGCATAAACATAGGATTCTCTATCCTGATCAGTTCAAGATGGGAATTCTCAGGCACTTGTTCTTCTCTTGCCTGATCCCTTGCACCCTCTCCTGGTGCAACAACATTGCCCTTTGCAATGTGTTCCTCATATTCCCCAGTCATTTATAAACTTTACCCTTTATTTTGAAAAAGTAGAAATCACTATAGGGTATATTGGAGGACACTAACACAGACTCAACACCTTAGTCCTATGTCTCTGTAGACTCAACAAACCTTAAGCTCTGATACCAAACTTGTAACGACAGTCGCCAAACTGACAAACAAATCATTACTAATTAAGAGGAATAAACATAAACAACAGATTTAACAAAAATCACTAAAATTTAAAACCATTTTGCAAGGAGATCCTTGTATAGAAAACTTTTACTGAAAGATTCAAAACTCATACATATCATGATTGACATTGTAAAACATTGTTTCATCTCATCTCGAGGACAACATATAACAGTTGCTCTATCAAACCACATATTGGAGCAACATAAAACCTCGAGGCATTCAAGCCAAAATCTCATATTTTTCATGAAACCAGTACGAACCAACTCCAAGGACCTGAGAGTACAGAGACGGCACATAGGACTCATATCTACAAGATAGGACAGACAATACACTCAACCTGAGTTGTCACTACTGCCTTAGTTGTTGTTCTTCCTCTGCAAAAAGGTCTTCACCTCCTCGTGCATGTCCACCTAAAAATTTGGATCCCACGGGGGTGATTCAATTGTAAATTGCCCCAACGAGAGATATAACTCTCCGCCAACAATATTATTATCACAATTTAAATGGTATAAAACTGAGCAGAAGATAAGCAGTTTAGAATATTCTCATCTTTTAAAGCATTGCAACTATTTGTGATAGAGCAGTAAATCGTTTATTCTCTTTATAAGGAATGGGAAGAACATGTATATCATTTACTCATCTTACTATATCAATGTATCAAGCTTATCTAGTAAAACTCATTATCATGGTATGTCATCCATGAATCATTCTCATTTATATTTATTGGCCTCAGCCAATCTGCTAACCAGATATTTAATTGTACCAGTCATGTGAGTATACATCATCATATTATATTCAGGCATTGGACTATGCCAATCCTGTGCAACTATTTTAGGCATTGGACTATGGCAATCCTGTACAAACATCATGGAATATCACATCACTTTTATTAGGAATTATACCTTGGCCAAGCCATCATACTTATTCACATCCTTTCTATAAACAAGTATCCCTCTCATATATTTCAAATATTATAGCCCTTATTTGGTTATAACCATAAAGCATGTATGATCAAAATTTCATTATTATTATTGTATCCATTTATTATTATCATTATATTACTAGGTTTCCATTACTTAGTTTATTTTCAACATTATCATTTCTTACATGAGACTTTTATAAACACCTTGTTACCTCTCACTAGGCAACAACTATCCTCATGGCTCACAAGGCCCATTAAGTATCTTGACACCTCTCACTAGGAAACAAATTATCACATGGCTCACAAGGCCATAACACATCTTGTCACCTCTCACTAGGAAACAACTTATTCTCATGGCTCGCCAAGCTCATAACACATTTTGTCACCTCTCACTAGGCAACAAATTATCACATGGCTCACAAGGCCATAACACATCTTGTCACCTCTCACTAGGCAACAACTTATTCTCATGGCTCACAAAGCCCATTACACATCTTGTCACCTCTCACTAGGCAACAAATTATCACATGGCTCATAAGGCCATAACACATCTTGTCACCTCTCACTAGGCAACAACTTATTCTCATGGCTCACCAAGCCCATAACACATCTTGTCACCTCTCACTAGGCAACAAATTATCACATGGCTCACAAGGCCATAACACATCTGGTCACCTCTCACTAGACAACCAATTATCACATGGCTCACAAGGCCCATTACACATCTTTATACTTTTATACAAGTATTTAACATGCCTTACAAGGCTTATGCAATAAAAGAATTACAACCATCCCATCATTGGGATTAGGGTTTCCCCCTTTATGACCGATTAGGGTTTCATGTTTATTTTATTGATCCAAACCCTATCTCATTGCTCCACACATCTAGGAGCATACATTGATATAATAAGTATCCAATCATACTTATTTATTCTCAACATTTATCATTAAATGATTACCAACACAAGGTACGTGTTTCTCTCTCATCCTTTCTAGGATATTAATTACATCATACTTTATTGTTTTGGCTTAACCCTTTCTCAAGGTATGTTAGCCTACACTTATCAAAGTGCATTGAACTCATTACATTTCAATGAAACAATTGGCATGCACTCTTCATGTGTTACTCATCCATACATATTGGATTTAAGATGCATCAAGGTGTAGCAACCTTAAAGTGTTGTATGTGATATTTACCATACCTTGGTGTATCACTTCCCTCATCACTTTTAACTTACTTAAGTTCATCAACTTATCTTGTATTAGGGTATTTCCCATCCTAATACTTTATCCACTATCCCATCATATTAATCTTGTAAAGTATTGGACATAAGTCATACACTTGAATCACCCAACTATCATCAATGATATGGATTCATCTCGGGTTAAGACACTGTTGATATAAGGTTGTACATTATCAACTACTTTAGGTGTTTCACCTATAAAGGTATTAGCCACACCATAACTTGGTGTTACTCTTATCACTCCTAATAGTGTCTTTCCCTCACCTTGACAAGGTATCTCGAGTTAGAAGTGTGCATATGTTCACCATATCAGGTTGTAAGTATATGGGAACTCATCATGTTGGGCTAGAAGTATATACACACCTTTCATATCGGACTAAAGGTGTTTGTATGTGTTACCCATATCATCCATGAGGTATTAAGCCATCACCATGTTGGGATAGACATCAACTAGGGTTGTGTATCGGGCTACCATATCGTGCAATAGCACTTGCTATTCTGTACTCATATTTGGTTGCCCAAATTAGGGTTTCACATCAACTTATAAGTATTCATCTAACCTTGTATCGTGCATGGAGTCTATACTTGACTCCCTATCATGCAAGAGGTGTATACTACACCCCCATATTGTGCAACAAGGTATACAATCATATCCATGTTAATTTAGTGAAGTAAGTGCATCATCATATCGGGTTAGAGGTGCTTGCTTGTATGCTTGCACCCGATATCACTTTTATAAGGTGATACCATCATCTTCAAGCTCTAGACCTTTATTCTAATTATTATAGTTCATGTAAACAGGTCTAAGAAACTACTAGCACTACTACAGAAACAACATTCAGTGTCGTTTTTCTGGGCGTCGGTTATTTAGTAAAACCGACGCCTATAATATTAGACGTCGGTTATTTATGCAAACTGACGTCTATATTCGAAGACCAGCCAGACACGGGTACTGCTTTGTATTCAGCGTCGGCTGGATATAATAGACTGACGCCTAAAATCGCCCACGAAATCTAATTTTCGAGCGAAAACATTTTAGGTCACCTACATCATCGGTTTTTTAACTATTCACCGACGCCTATTTAAAATGAAAATTTGCACGAAAAGTCCCACTTTCAGTGTCAGTTATCCTTCGATAACCGACGCTGATAATGGTTCCTGCCAAATATTTTAGGGTAAAGGTTGTCTAGTTGGGCATCGGTGTTTTACTATCAACCGATGTTAAATCATAATAGGCGTCGGTTTTGTAGATAACTGACGTCGTTGACCAACTTAATAAACCCGATCACCTGGCTCTTCCCCCTTTCTTCCTATTTCATCGCGATATTGTTGTGCTACTGCTCGCCGCCACTCTCCTAAAATCACTCGACGACCCCGCTGCTGCTCGCCGCCGCTACTGCTGGTGCTTCTCCGCTCGCCGCCGCCACTGTTGCTGGTGCGCCGCTGCTGCTGCTGGTGTGTCGCGCGCTGCTCTGCTCATTCCCGGTGCCACTGCTGTTCACCGCCCGCCTCTCTACTCTCTCTTCTTCCGCCGCCATTGCTGCCGCGGCTCGCCGCCGCGCTTTCCACGCTAGCTCTAGGTATCCCTACCTCTTTGCTTCCTTCTCCCTAGCTATTTACCAACAGCAAACACGGCCATGGTTGTGTTGGCCTACCACGGCCGTGCTGTCCAGCACGGCCGTGGTAGGCCAACACAACACCAGCACGGCCGTGGTGCTTCTATAAGATTTAAACTTGACAATTCTAGCATCCTAATTTGATTTGATTAAACCTAACATTGATGTAACCCTAACACCAATTGTGATGAAACCCTAACATTAATTATGATGAAACCCTAACATGTACATATCGATTATTGTGTTTGTTGGCCTAGAAACCTGTCCAAGATTTACTCATTAGGAGTAAATCTTGGATAGTCCCTAGTTTGGGACTGTTCTTGAACACCTAATCTCACTTAGGATGTAAGTGTATAATGTGTATTGGGTTTTTGAGAAAATTTCGGTAGCATTTCCCCATTTGTTCTCTAAGTACATATGTACTTAGAGAATAGTGGGGAAATGTTGCCAAAATTTTCTTGAAAACCCAATACACATTATACACTTACTAGTGAGATTAGGTGTTCAAGGATGGGATAGGTGGTACACATTAATTATATATAAGAATGACATCACATGTGTTTGTTGGCCTAGAAACCCGTCCAAGATTTACTCATTAGGAGTAAATCTTGGATAGTCCCCGGTTTGGGACTGTTCTTGAACACCTAATCTCACTTAGGATGTAAGTGTATAATGTGTATTGGGTTTTCGAGAAAATTTCGGTAGCATTTCCCCATTTTTCTCTAAGTACATATGTACTTAGAGAACAGCGGGAAAATGCTGCCAAAATTTTCTTGAAAACCCAATACACATTATACACTTACTAGTGAGATTAGGTGTTCAAGGATGGGATAGGTGGTACACATTTATTATATTTAAGAATGACATCACATGTGTTTGTTGGCCTAGAAACCCGTCCAAGATTTACTCATTAGGAGTAAATCTTGGATAGTGCCTGGTTTGGGACTATTCTTGAACACCTAATCTCACTTAGGATGTAAGTGTATAATGTGTATTGGGTTTTTGAGAAAATTTTGGTAGCATTTCCCGTTTGTTCTCTAAGTACATATGTACTTAGAGAACAGCGAGGAAATGCTGTCGAATTTTTCTTGAAAACCCAATACACATTATACACTTACTAGTGAGATTAGGTGTTCAAGGATGGGATAGGTGGTACACATTTATTATATATAAGAATGACATCACATGTGTGTGTTGGCCTAGAAAGTGAACAATCATTGTTCTTTATATTACTTGTACATTGGTATAAATTAGAATGAACAATCACTAAATTGTATACTGTTTGTATGGAGTCCGGCTTCATTGTAGATAATAGGAGTAAATCTTGGATAGGATGTAAGTGTATACCCTAATCTTGTACTAATATATACTTGTTTTCTCTTTGATGATAGAATGGATAGAACATGGATGTCCATTCGCAATCGCTACACCCCAGAGTTTATATCTAGTCTTGATCAGTTTATTAGATTTGCCGAGGAACATAGGAAAAAACCAACAGATAGGTTCTACTGTCCATGTAGGCATTGTGGTAACAACTTGAAAGTCAACACTGGTGAGGAAATCAAAAGTCATGTCATGTGCAACGGGATTGTACAAGGCTATACAGAATGGCATTGGCATGGAGAGATTTCAAACTCAAAACCAGTAGATGTCGATAGCAGTGCTTGGGTGGAAGAAGAAATTTCCTCCGATGACGTAGATGTGAACGAACCAGTTCCAGTAGACATCGTTGATGCGATGTTGGATAGTTGTAGGGTAGAGCACACCGATCCACCTCCTATCTTTAGAAACATTGTGCATGATGCTGAGATACCGTTATACACAGGTTGTGCTAAGTTTACGAAGCTTAGCACTGTGTTGAGATTGTATAAGTTGAAAGCTAACAATATATGGAGCGACAAAAGCTTCACTTCATTGTTGACTTTGTTGAAAGAAATGCTTCCTAAAGGAAACGAGCTGCCAATCTCAACATACCGGGTAAAGAAAATGTTGTGCCCAATGGGAATGGAGGCCAAGAAGATACACGCATGCCCGAATGATTGTGTATTATTTCAAAAGGACTATGTAGATTTGAAAGATTGTCCAAAATGTGGTGCGTCATGGTATAAATTGATGAGGAAGTGCAAAGCATTCAATGGATGGAATGATGAACGGAGTGCACCTAAACCTATACCAGGGGATGTTGTTTATGAAAGAGTAAAAGGCATTGTCAATGAATTTGGTAAGAAATCACAATGTAGTCTGGCCACACGGAGTGACAATTGTTCATTCAAGAAGAAGTCAATATTTTGGGATCTTCCTTATTGGATTTCTTTGACATCCAGGCATTGTATCGATGTAATGCACGTTGAGAAAAATGTATGTGATAGCATCATTGGTACTCTGTTAAATATACCAGGCAAGACTAAAGATGGGATAAAATCCAGACTGGACCTACGTGAAATGGGAATAAGGTCAGAATTAACAGAATTACATGAAATGGGTAATAAAAGAACATACTTACCTCCCGCTTGTTACACATTGTCTAGAAAGGAGAAGAAAGCTTTTTGTGAATGCTTGGTAAATGTTAAGGTGCAATATGGTTACTTATCCAACATCCGTAGATTGGTATCAATGAAAGATCTGAAGTTGATAGGTCTTAAATCTCATGATTGTCACACTCTAATGCAACAAATATTTCCCGTGGCAATTCGATATATATTGCCGAAGCATGTAAGGTTTGCAATCACCAGACTTTGTTTATTTTTCAACAGTCTATGCAGCAAAGTTATTGACCCTGATACACTCGATAATTTGCAAAGAGAAGTGGTTGTTACCCTATGTCAGCTTGAGATGTATTTCCCTCCTTCATTCTTTGATATCATGGTACATCTTGTTGTCTACTTGACTAGGGAAGTGAAAATGTTGGGACTAGTTTTCTTGCATTGGATGTATCCCTTTGAACGATACATGAGCGTTTTTAAAGGTGATGTTCGAAACTGTTATTGGCCTGAAGGGAGTATTATTGAAGGTTATGTGGCGAGAGAGGTTATGGATTTTTGCAATGACTTTCTGAGTGGTAATAACACTCCTGTTAATGACAAGAATATTGAGGAGGGCAAAGGAATTTTGGGATCATGGGTGAAAGTAATCAACAGTGAGCAGTTGGAACAAGCTCACTTGTATATTTTACCCAACATGGACGAAGTGAGTGTTTATATCGAGGAACATACCAATTTCATCAAGAGACAACATCCTCGAGCAAGTTCAATGTGGCTTGCTAGAGAGCATAATAAGACTTTTACTAAGTGGTTTGAAGGTAAAGTCTCACATCAACTATCTCAAACACCAAATGATATTACAGAAACTATCAAATGCCTCGCCTTTAAACCAAAACCGAATGTTATGTCTTATGAAGGGTTTGACATTAATGGGTTCACATATTACACAAAGCGCCAAGATGATAAGAGTGTCGTCCAAAACAGTGGGGTCACTCTTCAAGCGTCGACTATGTATTTTTCAAGTGCAAAGGATAAGAGTCCATGTGAAGCTAAAATGTCATATTACGGTGTCATTGAAGACATATGGGAGTTTGACTACATAGATTTCAGAATTCTGCTCTTTAAATGTAATTGGGTTGATAACACCAAAGGAGTTATAGTGGATGAATTGGGTTTCACTTTGGTGAACTTTGAAAAGATTGGCGAGAAGGGTGAAACATTCATATTGGCATCACAGGCGAAACAAATATTCTATATCGATGATCCTACAAATGATAAATCGTCGGTTGTTCTTCATGGTAAAAGATAGTTCATTGAAGATCCTATAGATGAAGAAGAGTACTATGATAAGTATGATGACTCCAGTCCATTCTCAGTTGGGTTGCCAACTCCACAAAATATTGAAGCTAATGATGACTTATATGTGTGCGGAGATCACAATGAAGGATTGTTAATTGATAAAAGATCACAATTTTAGAGGCATGTATGTTTATAAAAGATCACATTATCTTCTAGTTAATACAAATGCTAAATGTTTGCCTTTTTCTAGTTAATACAAATGCTAATGTTTGCCTTTTTCTAGTTAATACAAATGCTAAATGTTTGCCTTTTTCTAGTTAATACAAATGCTAAATGTTTGCCTTTTTTCTAGTTAATACAAATGCTAAATGTTTGCCTTTTTAATGACATTTTCAGATGGTTGACCATGATGAGCATGATGTCCATGATGAGCATGATGTCCATGATGAGCATGGCGAGGATACCAATGTAAGTTCTAAAAACATATCCTGTATTTCTATAAAATTCATTATCTTCTAGTTATGTCATATATCCCATATTTCTATATTGTGCTAATTCAGTGGGTTTATTTTTGTCAAATTTTAGGTTGATGATGCACATGTACCCACTGAAGCACTGGAGCAACTTGATGTGCAGCACCAAACACTTAACAAGAAAAGGGGCATCACTCTGTTGAAGAAGTTAATAGCGTTAAGTGGTAGTGGATCCAAATTGGTTGTGGAGTTTGATAATGGAGGAAATGCAATTGGAGTGAACCGCAATAATTTTGTAAATTATCTTGGGTGTATCACTCGAAGCCATTGTGGTGTTAAGTATGATAATTGGCATAAAGTTCCTCAGGGGAAGAAAGACTTGATATGGAAGGATTTATGTGTGAGTTATTATTATTTGCAATTCTATTTTGTAGATTACAAATTATATTATTTGCAATTCTATTTTTGGATACTAGTTAATAAGAATTCTATTTTACAGAATCTATTTGCATTGGATGAGAAGCTGCATCGTAAAAGTGTGATGCAACACGCTAGAAAGATGCTTAGGAACTATAGGACAAATCTCAATAGAGAATATATAAAAGATGGTGATAAGAAGAAGAAGTCAGCCCTTGAACAGTTGAACTTCTTGGACAAAGAAGATTGGGACAATTTTGTTGCTTCAAGAAAATCTGAAGAATTCAAGGTATTAGGCGTCACTCCCAATTTAATTAATATACGTTGTATTCACCTATTCAAGATTAACATTTAGTGCTACTAACCAAATCGTTAATGTGCATACTAACTAGGCCCTCAGTGACGCGCAAAAAGCAAGGTGTGCACTGAATGTGCATGACCACACTATGGGTCCAAAGGGCTATGCAAGCATTTGCCAAAGACTACAGGCGGAGTCTGTGGCTACTCAGGAGTCTGCTGCTACTCATGAGTCTGCCACACCCATGTCTCGCCATGATATCTGGATAGCTGGGAGGCAAAACAAGAAGGGTGAAATAAAGAAGCACGTAACTGCTGAGGCGGATGTGAAAATGGTAAAATATAACTCTTAGAGAAATCGTTAGAATATTGATTATTTGTGGTGTTAACTTACCAGTTTCTATTGATGGTGATTAGCGGGAGCTGCACGAGCAGAGGAAACAAGGCACATTCATCCCTCAGGGCACAAGGGATGAATTGACAGTTGCTCTGGGTAACCCAAAGCATCCTGGACGTGTTAGGGGTGCAGGCACTGGTGTGGGCATCAAAGCATTCTTTGGGCCATCCCAGTGCAAACCCAGAGCGAGACTTTCACAAGAAGAGGTAACGTATTCTTTTTTAGAATGTTACTACAAAAGGGAATTCAATAATAAGAAGCTAATGTTTCTTTTATCCATGTATAGGAGAATAAGAGAGTCGAGGATATAGTTGCTAAGAAGGTCAATGATATAGTTGCTGAGAAGGTCAAGGAAGAAATAGTGTGGTGGCAGGCATCTCAGGCTTCCAATCAGCCTATGGTGACCCACTCTTCTCCTGATGCACAGACTGTGAGTAATCCTAGAGACCCATCGCCTAACACATCTGTTGTAAGTATTGTTTATGACATTGGAGCTAGTCTTTTCAAGATGATATGTTTTCAAGATGATATGTATATATGTATAACATTCTTTACGTAAATTTTTAGACATTGAAGCCATGCCGCTTAAGAATATAAGACTATGTTGTTGCAGATGCACAGGCTTACCCGTCCCTTCCTGGGGCAACGTTTCATGGGACTCCAATGCCGCAGGGCCACGTTCGTGTGAGCCCGATATGTGTATTACCCAATTAGAGGGAAGCTGCATTGCCATATGCCCACCCAGATATTGATCCACTTGGTGAGGCAGAAGGCAGGGTGATATTTTGGCCCAAAGCAGATGTCATCTACACTACTGAAATTGTAAGATAAATTTACATTACTTTAGATTGTTAATGTGTATATATGAGGTCAACTGATCTGAAATTATATATACAGGTTAAAAAGAAGACACCCGGAGCACCTAGGCCTCCACCTCCACTTCCTACATTACCAAGTTGGGTTCCAACTGACCTAAAATACATGTTAGGTCCTGCTTGTAGGGGAATGGCATGTTGGCTACGGGCACATAATATACATTGCCCTATAATTGTTTCTTTAGAAGCAGATTATACAGGTCAATCATATGATAGCTCTTTATTTATACAAGATATTATTGAGTTGTTTATGTATGATTGGCTGAATACATCAATGATAGAGACATGGATAAGGTGAGATCTTGTTTATACATCCATATACCTTGTGTAAGATCTGGTGATCTAGTTTCTTATATATTAATGCATACGTAATACATGTTTTGTAGCTACTTAGTCGAAGATCAATGCAAACAATTTACATTTGATCATGTGGGTTTTTTGATTCCATCATTGGTTAGTATGGTAGCTAAAGACCCTGATAGTGTTCAACAATACTGTATAGATGCTTTTACAATTTTCGGTCAGCAAAAGAAGACGATAATAATAGCTCCATTCAATGTCAAGTAAGTTTACTTTATATATAATTTGGACTTAAGAAAATTCCATTTTTATTGTGCATTTTGAGTTATTAATTTTTAACATTTTTACCTCTAGCGGTAGACATTGGGAGTTACTAGTTATTGTCCCCAGGACGTTCACTGTTTATTATCTAGATCCTACGGGAAGTACATTGAACACTAAAATTGGACACATATTGAGAATGCCATTATTCTGGTGAGAAATATTTCATTTTTATATCTGTAAACATATGTATTACATTACTATTTAATTATGCAATTTATTGTGTTACATTAACATGTAGGGGTTTATATGCATTCAAAAATGCTGGAGGAAATGTCCCAAGGAGAAAGAACCAGCCAATAATTTGGAAAACGTAAAAGTAAGTTCCTGACTCCAATGTATATATTATTTATGTGAACTGTGCTTAGTTGTATTTTTTAATATTTTATATGTTTCAATTTATAGTGCGCTACACAAGACAATGACTGGGCATGTGCATACTATGTGATGCGATTTATGCAGATGATTATCGGACATGCCGCATTGGATATTAATACCATACATGAGGTATTATATATAGTCTCATTAGTTAGTATGAAATATATCAATCTTATTTTTATATTATTACTTGTATATATACATCATTCTCTTTCCAGGTGTTTAAAACTGACCACACTATAGGTAAACGCTTAAAAAATGTACATGCTCCATATACGATGGAAGCATTAAATGAAGTAAGAGAAGAATGGGCAAAAGTCATACAAGCAGTGGTGATTGTAAGATATAATTGGGATGCTGATAGTGATGTTGAATGATATTTTGTAAATGAATATTTATGAATGTTTATACACGTCTGAATGTTTCTACATGTATTTGAATGTTTCTACATGTGTGAATGTGAGAATTGAATTGATGTATGAATGTATCTACTTGTGTGAAAAAGTATTTGTTGATTTTGCAGGTTTGTGGCCTGTTTGTAGGCTGATATCAATGGATGTCATAAACCTACAGTTCAGAAAACTGAACTGCAGGTTCTCATCCTGCTGACCAGCCACAGCAGGCCTGCAAATTGATAAGAAAAAAAATTAAAGTATAGGCGTCTATTATTTATAGAACACCGTCATCAAAGGCCTACATCGTTGGTTATTAGATAAAAAGTGACGCCTAATATGACAAACAACCCGACCGTGCAGGAAAGCACGACCATGGTGGAAAAGGTGTCGCTTATTTGTATAAAACTGATGCCTATAGTACTAAACACGGTCGTGCAGCGAAGCACGGCCGTGTCATATGGGAGTATGGCATTGGTTGTTCAGTTGTTAACTGACGCAGAAAGTGTCCTAGGTGGTGCCCTTTTTTGTGGCGCGAACCCTATAGACGTCGGCCAACTATATATAACTGACTCCTATAGATCTTATAGGTTTCGGTTAGAAAACCGACGCTGAAGAGTTCGACCTTTAGCGGCGCCCACATAGGCATCGCTTGAAAACCATGGCCAAAGGGGGTTAAACAACCGACGCCAAAGGCATATTCTGTAGCAGTGTAGAACTCAAAATCTCATCAACTATTTCAGGAAATTTCAGAATTAAAAGTAGTTCATTAAGTATAGCAATTTAGGTGATGAATAATAACATGGCTGAGTTCAAGTTATATAACCCGCCTTAAGAACAACTTCAAAGCTCCAAGCTCCAAAGCTCCACGTTCCTAAGGTTGAAGGTGAACTTCAAAACTCTTCTATATGCAAATAATCACTATGGATAAGAAATTGGTGAAGAAGAAAAGAAAAGAAGATCAAAACCCTAAATTCATGCTTCAAACCAATGTTGAAGATGATCTTATCCTCACCTTAGGGTTAAGTTTTGAGTTCCTTAGCTCCTTGGCCGACACCCCACCACTCTTGGGTGATATGGACTTCCTCTTGACCGACACAACCTTGCTTGTGGCCGATACCCCCCTCACTTGTGGCCAAAATCACTTCAATTGGCCGATATCAACTTGTTATGGACAATATCAACATGGTATGGCCGATACACTTGCTATGGCCGATACCCAAGGCCTATGCACGATACCCTTGTGCCATTGCATGATATTCCAACCCTCTTGCACGATATGGAACTCACTTGCATGATATGGCACTCACTTGCACGATATGGCACACAAATCTTCACCTTGTTGGCCGATATCACCTTATATGGCAAATTTCACCTACTTGGCCGATATGCTTTTGCTATGGGCAATATCCAAGGGCCTATGCACGATATTCTTGCTCTCCTGCATGATACAAGAGCCAAATGCACGATACCACAAGGTAGGAGGGTGGTAAGGGTTGAAAATTTTCACTTAAGGGTGAAACTAGGGGTATATATACTTGTTGCACATGAAGAAAGGTAAAAATGAGGTGTCAACATTTTGAGCTAGTAGGTGCCACGTGTCATGCATGGGTGACACATGTAAATGCATGCATCAACATTTATCTTGTCTTGCAAAACAGTTGAGAATCATTTAGGGATAAAGATTCATCCATTACATATCTCTTTGAATAAGATATATCAACAAAATCACCACTTTATTCACAACTCATCACAACTTTGCTAAGGAAGTTGTAACCCGCCACACCTCCCCTCCTTGAGGAGCTTTGCACGATATGGACTTTTCCAAGAGTCCAAAAAACGATATGGGACACCTCCTTGGGCTCCATGGCCGATAGGCACTCATATATAAGCTTTTCAACTTGATACAACTCAAGTTAAGCTTTCAAATTCAACCCTTTTCTTGGTCATTTCTTCACCAAGATCACCATCATTCATAATGGAATCAAGTATGGTGTATCCTCATTTATCTCTCTTATAAATGATTATAGTAGGGAGTAGGAACAATATATATGTGGTAATTTGCATATTAATCCCATATTTTGGGTAAATTGCAATTTGTACCAAAATTGGTGCACAATGCTCCAACATTGTTCAAACAAGTTCAAACGTGGAATTTAGGCATTGCATGAGCCACCACTTAACATCATTCTCTCTCTTATGATTGTAAAACACATGTGGTACATTCAAAATGTGACATTTTTCATTATAACCCCTCAACTTGGGTAAATTGCACTTTGGTCCAAAATAAAGGAAAATTGCTCAAACAGCATTCAATCGGGACCAAACTTGAAACATGAGTGTGTCACATGATAACAAAACACCTTAGAGGATTATATTAAAGTTCTAAGAAAAAATTTTAGTCAAAACAAATAGGGTTACCCCATAATCCAGGTCAAGGTCGTTACAATCCCCAAAAACTTCTTTGATGTTCTTTGGCTCAAGTTGTGAGATGAAGATGGAGAGTGCCAGCTTGCACTCATGGCCTCTACAAGTGAAAAGATTGGTGAGGTAAGATTGCATGAGTTACCTAAAGAAACTCTTACTGATATGCTTATTTCTACCCGTTCTTTTTCTAAATGCAAATATAAAAGAAAGAGGTTAGGAAAAAATATTTATGACTTGTATGCTAAACTTGAGATTCTTGAGCAAAATCAGAAAACACATCTTCAGACCATTGATAACTTGCAAGGCCAATTCCTTGATCTTGATCTCCAATACAATGGAGTTGAGGTAGAGAATGGTGTTTACTTTAAGAACATTGAAACTCTTAAGGAAGATAACCAAAAGTGCCTAAGTGAGCTTCAAACACTTAAAACTAAAAATGGCTTTTGAGCACTTAAATATTTGATCTAATTACTCCTAATTTCTTATAAGTTTAATTACAAGTCATACAATCATTATAAGTAATTTACAACATGATTCTAATGGATTTACATCATATTACAAAAACGTGCACTTGTATTGACTTTGACTTATCTTTTCTCCAAGTTGAGATGTGCAAGTTATGACATTTGGAGTGTGTCTATACCTAAGATGAAATCACTCAAGTAGAAGAATTATACATAAAGAAATTTAATGGTTAGTCATCATCGAAATAAGGGTTTAGTCAATTTACACATTGAGTCAACACTATGGAAAATAACCTACACTATATTCATTTTTCCTTTGAGAACATATTTCTTGTGGAATACCTTATTGTTTTGAATCTTGTGATCAATTTATTGTGATAGACATTCTTTTGAACTCTATCCTATATATTTTCTATGGTGGAAGTTTACTTGGTGATACATGCTCTTTTTTTCTACTTTTGTGGTTGTTTCTCTTATTGTCATTTATGTGGTGGCAAATCTTGTTCATTCTAACTATACTCTTTACCTGCCTCTCAATTAAGCATGTTATGTAATTCAATATCCCTAGAGTAGTGTAAGTACATTGACTTTTGGATTATTGTGGGCTCTGATCTCCGAAACCCGAGATAAACATGATTAAACTCAGCGGAAGCGATTCGATTAACAGTGGAATACGAAAATCACCGGAAATTAAAACTTTTGAGACAAGATCTTGAAATCATGAAACTCCTTTTATAAGAAACAAGGTAAACAGATTACATCTCTGTTAGATCACTTCATGAGTGATTATATACAGCCGGATACAAAATCTCAAGATTTCAAAATCCTCAGATCAACAAACTCCTAGGACCTGAGTGTACAGAGACGACATAAGACTATTCTGACTACAAGACTAGACAGCACAGTGTTTCCACCTGAAGTCACTGCTGCTCCTGGTGCTACTGCTGCTGATTCTGATCACCTGTAGATTGGTTCCTTCGTTCCTGACGACCACCTAAAAAGTTGAAACCTACGGGGTGAGACAATTTTAAATAATTGTCCCAGCGAGAGTTATAATTCTCCGCCAGAAGCATTATTATGGCAACCAAGAATAACATAGGCAATAAAAGCTCTAAAGTATTCATTAGCAGATTGTTATCAATTAGAACAACAACATTTAAGGAATATGAAAAACATGTATACTAAGTAATATATCATCAACCAATGTATTTCGTGGTTCAACTTAAGCAGATATGCTACGCGGTTGATTATGTTTTACAAACATCATTATGCCCTGCGGAGATGAGGTATACCGCTCATACTCCAACCGATCACTATTAAGTCACATCGGTATCATACATAGGTCATCAAAAGAGTCGGATTCTTATGACCTCATCTTCTTCAGTTAGTATGAGGATCAACATGCAGGACATTTAGTGTCTCTGCTACAATAGCTTACCAGGGTATTCTGGTACTTCGCTATTAGAGTCACAGTGGCATTCTGTACTCTCTTCGCCATCGAAAGATTTCTTGTTTATCTCTCATCGATGCGGTATAAAAGATTTCCTCGGGAGATTAGTGTTACATCACCCCGGCATAAACACATAGTGAAAGGGTTGATGGATTTAAGATACATCTACATCAAATCATTCACTAGGATGTAAGGTTTTACACATCCATATACCCCACATACTCAAAAGTATGTGCTCCAGGAGTTTCCTTAGGAAAACCTGTTTCACCATCATTTGGTCTCTGACAATGATGGATCTATGATCAGGGCTTTACATGAAATAATTATACTTGATTAGTTAGGTACATTTCAGTATTCTTTTATCATCATACATGTTTTCAAACATTAATCATTAGCATAGCAGCTATGAAGGAAGAATACTAAATGTAACAAGCCTAACTCTCATCAATTATCATTTCTCAATATTCTCATCACAAGTCATCTCTTAAAGCATGACCTTGATGGTATTCATGGCTCTCAGAGCCTATTAATCTCATAAGATGCTATTAATAAGGCATCAGGATATATCACTATTCATAAAGCTAACAACATGCTTTCAATGAATATAGAATCATCGTCCATACCTGGATATGATCATCCTCTTAAAGGAACTTGCATGGTTAAATCAACTGATAACAGTAAATAACTTATTTAAAGAAGTTGTATCTCTCTACTCATACAAGAGCTAGGTTTCCCTGGTTTTCATCAATTAGGATTTACTATTCATATTACATGTTATCACCCTAGAATTAGGGTTTACTATTCACATTACATGTCACCACCCTAGAATTAGGGTTTACTATTCACATTACATGTCATCACCCTATAATTAGGGTTTACTATTCACATTACATGTCATCACCCTAGAATTAGGGTTTACTATTCACATTACATGTCATCAATTGTCATAATTAGGGTTTCCATGATCTCGAATAGGTGGATCATACCTAATCCTGCACATGCATGTATATTGAAGGTATTTTACTTGAGTTTCCATTATAATTGGTACTTTCTCTCTCCTCTAACTAGTAGATAGTGATTACACCACTCTAGATTAGGTTGGGTTAGGTTCTCATTGATTAACACAAGTCAACTCATCACTATCATGTGATTAGGGTTTGATTAAAACAAGGTATCACTCAATTGAACCTTTTAGGGGCATTTTGGTAATTTACCCATTGACCATCATCATGGGTCAATTCATTAGCCACTTAGTCCCTTAACATCATAGGTTACCATTAGTGTTTAGATTAGATCATCATTGAACCTTTTACACTTTCAAGTGATTAAGTATAATCAACCTTGAAGGTCTCCAATTGGTTTAGGGTTTAACCTTCAACCTTCAACTCATTTAATTCTTAAACGACCTTGAACTCGTTTAACCTCAAACGACCTTGGACCCATTTGAGCCTTAAATGAGTGTGGACCCACTTGAAGTCTAAACGGGTGTGAACCCAATTGAGTCTAAACGGGTGTGAACCCGTTTGAGTCTAAACGGGTGTGAACCTGTTTGAGTTCAAACGAGTGTGAACACATTTGAGGTCAAACGAGTGTGGACTCGTTTGGGCTTAAACGAGTGTGGACGCATTTGGACTCAAACGAGTGTGGACTCGTTTGGACTCAAACAAGTGTGGACTAACTTGGGTTCAAACCGCATGAACATAAAGGTGACACATAGGTTATGTTTGAATAGGGTTTCTTATGTTGAAGCCTTTAATTGGCCAAAGCCATGATAACCACTTATAAATTGAGTCAATTAGGATGAGCCTCAAACAAATGGACTCCAATGTGACCCTAAATTAAAAGCCAATTAGGGTTAAGTCTAACTCAATTAGGGTTTCCAATCGGCTAATCATCAATTTCCAATAATGTGAATCAAAACAAGGTTGAACGTATCAAATTATACTCCAATTAGGCTCAAACTTGGCCCAAACGGTCTTGAGGACGTTTGGATGATCTCCAAACGGTCTTGAGACCGTTTTCCCAAAGTTTGACCAAAAATTAAGTTGATTTGATAAGGGTTGAGTCCTAATTAAATTACAAATCAGCACTTTTCATCAATTTATCAATATCTTGTGATTGGACCCTCAAACCATCAAATTTCTTTAACCCTAGACCTCCAAACGGTCTTGGGGTGTCACTAAACGAGTGTGAGATCGTTTGGATGAACCCCCAAACGGGTTTGAACTCGTTTGGGTCCTTCAACCCAACACTCATCAAAATCTATATAAAAATCAGCAAATTTAACTCGATTAGGGTTAGTGTGTTGAAATGCCTTCAACTATTAATTGGTTAGGAATTAGATCATGATTCTTGGTAGAAATGAAATTCAATATATTATGAACAGGAATCCCAAACGGTCAATGCTTGGTCAACTCCTTCAAACGGGTTGGAACCCGTTTGCCCAAAGATTCAAGTTAATCAGTTTAGAAAATAGCACTTAATTTAATTCGATTGCCTAATTGATTGGCCTTCAACCTATGATTCCTTTGGAGTTAACCCCTCAAATTTGGTGAGTCATTAGCCTACATAATTGTGAACAGAAAACCCAAATGGTCAATGCTTGGTCAACACCCTCAAATGGGTTGGAACCCGTTTGGCCAAACCGACCTATTGAACCCGTTTGGATTGAAACGAGTGTGAGATCGTTTGACCTATTGGTCCCAGATCATTTAGTAAAGTTGGATAAGGACCAACATAGGTATTAACTCCCCTTGTATTCAACCTTGAAACCAAGGTCTGTTCTTCACGAAAAATCTTGCAAGGGTGCAAAGAAGGATGGGGGAAAAGAAGAACTAACTATTATTTGCACGAATAAAAGTATGCATAACAAAGCAAAAGGTTTAGAATTATAAACCCGCCTTAAGGTCGTTCCTTGAGCTCCAAGCTTCCAAGATTCAAGTCTTTAATGGTGTCTTGAGCTCCACAGGTTAGCCAAGGTTGTTTCTCCAAGGAATGGTTGGGAAAAGATGGCTAGAACGAGAAAGCTAAGTAAGAAAACTAGCAACGCAACCTTGTAACATGATATCCTCCATGAATTTGAGCAAGATGATGATCAAAGATTACCTAGAACTGCTTGGCCGTTCTCCTCTTCTCCAGAGCTCTGTCCTAAGTCGGTCTAAGCAAGGAAATAAGAAAGGAAGTGAAGGAAACGTTCCTTTACAAACAAAGGAAGGGTGTATATATATCTTGGGGTCATTTCCAACATAAGGACAACTAGTTTCTCCTTTTCACAACTAGGTCCTTCCTTTCTTTTAGGCACGTCCCTCCTCTTCTTTTCTAAGGTAAAATGCCTTATAAAACCAAGAACTAAAGGCAAGGAAGGTCAACTTATCACTAAGGTACATATGTACATAAGGGTCTCCTTACTTACATCTTGATGATTTAATTACAAAGGTGTTCCTTATTATATGATTATTCAAAGGAAGTGCCCCCCTCATCATTATTACTCTACATGATGTCAAAAGTCATAAAAGATGTTCTAGATGGTGTATTTTATAAGTTGCACCCCTCATTTGGGTAAATTGCACTTTTAATCCAAATTAGGTTTTTTTTAAGCACAAGGATCATTCCACAAGCTGCATCTTGATGCCCAGGCTTGGGAAATCCATCATACCTCATCATATCCACTCATAAGATGTCTCATCATCAGAGGAACATCTTAACTTGTGAAGTTTGCAAGTTAAACCCCTTATCTGGGTAATTTGCACATAGGTCTCTGTATTACCAAACAATACTACAATCATTTTTTAAAAGGGACAGGAATGAAAATGTATGTTCCTTAGGAACTTAATTACATGCCAAAAGATAATCACAAGGATTTAATTACATATTTAGGAAAAACACCTAGGGTTAACTCATAACCCAGGTCAGGGATGTTACAAATTATCACCCCTTACAAGGATTTCGTCCTCGAAATCGATAAAACATATTAGAAGAAAAGAGCAGGGTACTTCCTTCTCATCTCATCCTCTAGTTCCCAAGTGGCTTCTTCAACACCACGGTGGTTCCAGAGGACTTTCACAAGGTTTATATCTGTCTTCTTTAACTTTTTAATTTTGTTGTCAAGGATTGACACTGGTCCTTCCTCATAAGTTATATCATCATTCAATTCTACTTCCATAGGTTGTAGAACTGACTCGGTATCAGGATGACATTTCCTTAACATATAAATGTGAAACACAGGGTGTAGCCTCTGCAACTCTGGTGGTAACTCTAGTCTATAAGCTACCCTTCCAACCCATTCAATGATTGGATAAGGCCCCACAAATCTAGGAGCTAACTTCCCTTTCCTTCCAAAGAGAAGGACTCCTTTCCAAAGTGAGACCTTGAGATACACTCTGTCTCCAACCTGGAACTCTAACGGTCTACGACGTTTATCAGCATAAGATTTCGGCCTATCCTGTGCAGTCTTAATCTGTTGTTGTATTACTTTAATCTTCTCTGTAGTCTGCTGCACAAGATCATGACCTAACAACTTATGCTCACCAGTCTCATACCAACACAAGGGTGACCTACAATGTCTACCATATAAGCCTCATAAGGTGCCATATCAATACTATGTTGATAGCTATTGTTACAGGCAAACTCTATTAGGCTTAGGTGCAGATCCCAACTCCCTGTAAACTGGAGAACACATGCTCTCAACAGGTCTTCCAAGGTCTGTATAGTCCTTTCTGACTGTCCATCAGTCTGTGGATGAAAGGTTGTACTAAACCTTAACTTGGTGCCTAAGGCTCTGTGTAACTGCTCCCAAAAACGACTTGTAAATTGGGGACCTCTGTCAGAAACTATAGTGACAGGAACTCCGTGCAAATGCACTATCTCTTGAACATACAACTGTGATAACCTCTCCACATAATAGCTTGTTTTGACAGGTAAGAAATGTGTTGTCTTAGTCAACCTATCAACAATTACCCAAATGGAATCATGTCCTTTGTTTGTTCTAGGTATACCAACAACAAAGTCCATGGTTACATGATCCCACTTCCACTGTGGTATGGGTAGAGGTTGCATTGTTCCTGCAAGCTTCTGGTGTTCAGCTTTAACTTGCTGACACATTGGACACCTCATAACAAACTCAGCTACGTCCTTCTTCATCCCAGGCCACCAATACATATTTTTCAAGTTTCGATACATCTTGGTGCTTCCTGGATGCATAGCATACATTGAAGAATGAGCTTCTTCCAGGACTAACATCCTCAGGTTATCTACATCTGGTACTATCATCCTCCCATGATAGCATGCCACTTGATCATCTGATTCATGAAAACCTTCTCGCTTCTCATCACCATACTCAGATCTGATCTGCTGAACTGCAACATCAACTTGTTGTGTCTCCTTAATCTACTCTCTTAGGGTGGGTTTGATATGCATTTCAGCCAACAACCCGACAATCCATGACACCTTCATTTGTACATTGTCTTGCCTTAAGGAGATAAGCATATCTCTCCTAGGGAATACTAAAGAGTTTAATGGTGCCCTATCAGAGGATGATGTTGTTGATTTCCTACTCAAGGCATCTGCAACTACATTGGCCTTTCCTGGATGGTAATCTATTGTACAATCATAATCCTTGATTAACTCCATCCAGCGATGTTGCCTCATGTTAAGCTCATGCTGAGAGAAGATATACTTAAGATTTTTGTTATATGTGAAAATCTGGAATGTCTCTCCGTAGAGATAATGTCTCCAGATTTTCAGGGCATGAACCACAGCAGCTAATTCCATATCGTGTGTAGGATAATTCTCTTCGTGTTTCTTAAGCTGTCGTGAAGCAAAAGAAATCACTTGCTTATCCTGCATCAACACGCATCCGAGTCCCTTCTTGGAGGCATCACAAAAAATTATGTATCCTTTTCCTTGCTCAGGTAACACAAGCACAGGTGCACTTGTCAACCTCTCCTTTAATAGCTGAAAGGATTGTTGACACTTATCACTCCAGGAAAAAGGAACATCTTTCCGGGTTAACTTGGTTAAGGGTAAGGCTATAGAACTGAAATTATTAATAAACCTTCGATAATAACCAGCTAATCCCAAGAAACTTCGAATCTCCGTTGGTGTCTTCAGTTGTTCCCACTGTAGAACAAATTCTACCTTTGTAGGGTCAACACGAATACTCGAGGTAGATATCACATGTCCAAGAAAAGATACTTCTGGCAACCAGAATTCACACTTGCTAAACTTAGCATATAGCTTATGTTTTCTTAGCAGAGTTAGAGCCTGTCAGAGATGTTGTTCATGCTGTTGAGCATCCTTACTATAAATCAGAATGTCATCTATGAAGACGACAACAAACTGATCAAGGAAAGGTCGAAAAACTCTATTCATGAGTTCCATGAATGCAGCTGGTGCATTAGTTAGTCCAAACGACATAACTGTGAACTCATAGTGACCATATCGTGTCCTAAAGGCAGACTTGGATATGTCACTATCCTTAATACGGAGTTGATGATATCCAGACCTCAAGTCTATCTTTGAGAAGACTGTTGCACCACGCAACTGGTCAAAAAGATCATCAATCCTCGGGAACGGGTACTTATTCTTTATCGTTACTTTATTTAGTTGTCTGTAATCAATGCACAACCGCATTGACCCGTCTTTCTTTTTAACAAACAAAACTGGAGCACCCCAGGGTGAAGTGCTCGGTCGGATGAAACCCTTCTCAAGCAACTCTTGAAGATGCTTCTTGAGTTTTGCCATCTCAGTAGGCGCCATCCTATACGGTGTTTGGGCTATAGGTTGTGTATCTGGGATTAAATTGATTTCAAAATCAATTTCCTGAGGCGGTGGCACACCTGGAAGTTCTTCAGGAAATACATCTTCAAATTCCCTGACTACAGGAACTTCAACAGGGTTAGGACTCTGCATGGTAGTATCTACCACATGGGCCAAGAATGCATAACATCCTTTCCTCATCAACTTATCAGCAACCATTGCTGACACAAGACAGGTGGGTAGAATCTTTCTCTCTCCTTGAAAGATCCATGTGTTGCTTTCATCAGCAAATACAGCCTGCTTAGATTCACAATCCAAGACAACCCTATACCTTTCTAAGGTATCCATCCCAAAAATTATATCAAATCCTTGCATCTCAAGTGGTATAAGATCCACTCAAATGCGATGGTTAGAAAAGAAGAGGTTACAGGGAGAGCATACCTCCTGCAACACAGTAGACCCTCTCAACGGAGTCTCAAGCAACAAACTATCTGCCCTATGTCTAACTGTTATATTGCAGTTACGAATCACTCTCTGAGTGACAAAGGAGTGCGTAGCACCCGGGTCAATCTGAACAGATACAACACATGATTCAGACATATCAGAATATAAAAGTTCCATCTGACCTGCCACTACCCGTGGATTGACCACTGCATCTGGTGGGTTCATAGCATAGAACCTCGTTGTCGCCTGGTGTTGAGGTGGTGCTGATGATCTAGCTTGAGACGCTTGTCCATGTCCTCGAGCTGCTCCTTAAGGTTGCCTTCTCTGTGATCCATGTTGACTCTGTCTCGGAGGCTGTGTCACACTGACAGGCCTAGATCGGCAGTCCTTCATCAAATGTCCCACCTTCCCATAGTTGTAACAGCTCTTCCCCAATTGTTGTGGTTTGGGTGGTCCTGTAACTGACATTGATGCTGAACTGTGAGTCTCTTGTAGTGGTAGGCTTCGTCCCCTGCCTCTACTCGGTGTCCACTGTGTCTGAGCACTAGTTTTGGGTGGTGGAGATGTAGGTGCAGAGAATCTAGGCTTCTTAAAGTCTCTAGATGAAGAACCCTGGAATTGCAGATATCTTTTATGGGTGTGTCTCTTCTTGACTACGGATTTCTCTATCCTTCGGACTGACTCAACGAAGGTAGCAAATCTCTCCCAATTCTCTAGGGCAGACATGGGAGTAGTCAAGTCGGCGTTTAAACCCTTCTCGAACCTTATGATTCTTTCTTCTTCTGTGGCAGCCATGTGCGGACAAAATTGCAATAACTCCATAAACTTAGCTTCATACTCGCTAATGTTCATCATGCCTTGCCTCAATATCTCAAACTGAGAGATCTTCTCGTCTAGGAAGGTCTTTGGAAAATATCTATTGATAAATTCCCGAAGAAAATCTTCCCACGAGATCTCCACTCCAGGCCTCTTCTGCTCTTCCATGGTCCACCAGTGACCAGAACTTCCCTTGAGAAGATAGACAGCATGTCTAACCTTCTGAGCTTCTGGGATGTTGAGGATTCTAAAAGCCTTCACCAACTCAGTTAACCACAGATCGGCATCTGCAAGATCAGCTGTTCCGAAGTATTCGGTTGCTCTGACACGACGAAGTCGCTCGAACGTCTTACCGATACCTTGTCCTTCAGGCTGGGCAGGTGCCCTAGGTGCAGGCATGGGCATCCTGTCGGTGATGTGTGTCATAGCAGTCATAAACTGCCCGAACATAGTTTGAACAGTTGGGTTTCCCATGTCAGCTGGGTCAAACTGAGGTGGCTCCACGGGTGGCTCAGGTGCAGGTTGCTCTATTTCTAGGTTCCTTGCACCTTCTCGAGGTGCAACAACACTACTTTCGGCCTCGTACTCCTCCTGTGGTCCAGACATCCTTAATTATCTTCTTCTCCTGAGGAGCAGAAGACTCTATTAGATAAGAAAGAAGTACTAAGGATAGACTTGACACTCTAAGTCCTATGTCTCTATAGACTCAGCAAACCTAGAGCTCTGATACCACTTAATTGTGGGCTCTGATCTCCGAAACCCGAGATAAACACGATTAAACTCAGCGGAAGCGATTCGATTAATAGTGAAATACAAAAATCACCGGAAATTAAAACTTTTTGAGACAAGATCTTGAAATCATGAAACTCCTTTTATAAGAAACAAGGTAAATAGATTACATCTCTGTTAGATCACTTCATGAGTGATTATATATAGCCGGATACAAAATCTCAAGATTTCAAAATCCTCAGATCAACAAACTCCTAGGACCTGAGTGTACAGAGACGACATAAGACTATTCTGACTACAAGACTAGACAGCACAGTGTTTCCACCTGAAGTCACTGCTGCTCCTGGTGCTACTATTGCTGATTCTGATCACCTGTAGATTGGTTCCTTCGTCCTCGACGACCACCTAAAAAGTTGAAACCTACGGGGTGAGACAATTTTAAATAATTATCCCAGCGAGAGTTATAATTCTCCGCCAGAAGATTTATTATGGCAACCAAGAATAACATAGGCAATAAAAGCTCTAAAGTAATCAGTAGCAGATTGTTATCAATTAGAACAACAACATTTAAGGAATATGAAAAACATGTATACTAAGTAATATTCATCAACCAATGTATTTCGTGGTTCAACTTAAGCAGATATGCTACGCGGTTGATTATGTTTTACAAACATCATTATGCCCTACGGAGATGAGGTATACCGCTCATACTCCAACCGATCACTATTAAGTCGCATCGGTATCATACATAGGTCATCAAAAGAGCCAGATTCTTATGACCTCATCTTCCTCAGTCAGTATGAGGATCAACATGCAGGACATTTAGTGTCTCTGCTACAATAGCTTACCAGGGTATTCTGGTACTTCGCTATTGGAGTCACAGTGGCATTCTGTACTCTGTTCGCCATCGAAAGATTTCTTGTTTATCTCTCATCGATGCGGTATAAAAGAGTTCCTTGGGAGATTAGTGTTACATCACCCCGGCATAAACACATAGTGAAAGGGTTGATGGATTTAAGATACATCTACATCAAATCATTCACTAGGATGTAAGGTTTTACACATCCATATACCCCACATACTCAAAAGTATGTGCTCCAGGAGTTTCCTTAGGAAAACCTATTTCACCATCATTTGGTCTCTAACAATGATGGATCTATGATCAGTGCTTTAAATGAAATAATTATACTTGATTAGTTAGGTACATTTCAGTATTCTTTTATCATCATACATGTTTTCAAACATTAATCATTAGCATAGCAGCTATGAAGGAAGAATACTAAATGTAACAAGCCTAACTCTCATCAATTATCATTTCTCAATATTCTCATCACAAGTCATCTCTTAAAGCATGACCTTGATGGTATTCATGGCTCTCACAACCTATTAATCTCATAAGATGCTATTAACAAGGCATCAGGATATATCACTATTCATAAAGCTAACAACATGCTTTCATTGAATATAGAATCATCATCCATACCTGGATATGATCATCCTCTTAAAGGAACCTGCATGGTTAAATCAACTGATAATAGTAAATAACTTATCTAAAGAAGTTGTATCTCTCTACTCATACAAGAGCTAGGTTTCCCTGGTTTTCATCAATTAGGGTTTACTATTCATATTACATGTTATCACCCTAGAATTAGGGTTTACTATTCACATTACATGTCATCACCCTAGAATTAGGGTTTACTATTCACATTACATGTCATCACCCTAGAATTAGGGTTTACTATTCACATTACATGTCATCACCCTAGAATTAGGGTTTACTATTCACATTACATGTCATCAATTGTCATAATTAGGGTTTCCATGATCTCACATAGGTGGATCATACCTAATCCTGCACATCCATGTATATTGAAGGTATTTTACTTGAGTTTCCATTATAATTGGTACTTTCACTCTCCTCTAACTAGTAGATAGTGATTACACCACTCTAAATTAGGTTGGGTTAAGTTCTCATTGATTAACACAAGTCAACTCATCACTATCATGTGATTAGGGTTTGATTAAAACAAGGTATCACTCAATTGAACCTTTTAGGGGCATTTTGGTAATTTACCCATTGACCATCATCATGGGTCAATTCATTAGCCACTTAGTCCCTTAACATCTTAGGTTACCATTAGTGTTTAGATTAGATCATCATTGAACCTTTTACACTTTCAAGTGATTAAGTATAATCAACCTTGAAGGTCTCCAATTGGTTTAGGGTTTAACCTTCAACCTTCAACTCATTTAATTCTTAAACGACCTTCAACTCGTTTAACCTCAAACGACCTTGGACCCATTTGAGCCTTAAACGAGTGTGGACCCACTTGAAGTCTAAACGGGTGTGAACCCAATTGAGTCTAAACGGGTGTGAACCCGTTTGAGTCTAAACGGGTGTGAACCCGTTTGAGTTCAAACGAGTGTGAACCCGTTTGAGGTCAAACGGGTGTGGACTCGTTTGGGCTTAAACGAGTGTGGACTCATTTGGACTCAAATGAGTGTGGACTCGTTTGGACTCAAACGAGTGTGGGCTAACTTCGGTTCAAACCGCATGAACATAAAGGTGACACATAGGTTATGTTTGAATAGGGTTTCTTATGTTGAAGCCTTTAATTGGCCAAAGCCATGATAACCACTTATAAATTGAGTCAATTAGGATGAGCCTCAAACAAATGGACTTCAATGTGACCCTAAATTGAAAGCCAATTAGGGTTAAGTCTAATTCAATTAGGGTTTCCAATCGGCTAATCATCAATTTCCAATAATGTGAATCAAAACAAGGTTGAACCTATCAATTGAACTCGAATTGGGCTCAAACTTGGCCCAAACGGTCTTGAGGTCGTTTGGATTATCTCCAAACGGTCTTGAGACCGTTTTCCCAAAGTTTGACCAAAAATTAAGTTGATTTGATAAGGGTTGAGTCCTAATTAAATTACAAATCAGCATTTTTCATCAATTTATCAATATCTTGTGATTGGACACTCAAACCATCAAATTTCTTTAACCCTAGACCTCCAAAAGGTCTTTGGGTGTCACTAAACGAGTGTGAGATCGTTTGGATGAACCCCCAAACGGGTTTGAACTCGTTTGGGTCCTTCAACCCAACACTCATCAAAATCTATATAAAAATCAGCAAATTTAACTCGATTAGGGTTAGGGTGTTGAAATGCCTTCAACTCTTAATTGGTTTGGAATTAGATCATGATTCTTGGTAGAAATGAAATTAAATATATTATGAACAGGAATCCCAAACGGTCAATGCTTGGTCAACTCCTTCAAATGGGTTGGAACCCGTTTTCCCAAAGATTCAAGTTAATCAGTTTAGAAAATAGCACTTAATTTAATTCGATTGCCTAATTGATTGGCCTTCAACCTACGATTCCTTTGGAGTTAACCCCTCAAATTTTGTGAGTCATTAGCCTACATAATTGTGAACAGAAAACACAAACGGTCAATTCTTGATCAACGCCCTCAAACGGGTTGGAACCCGTTTGGCCAAACCGACCTATTGAACCCGTTTGGATTGAAACGAGTGTGAGATCGTTTGACCTATTGGTCCCAGATCATTTAGTAAAGTTGGATAAAGACCAACATAGGTATTAACGCCCCTTGTCTTCAACCTTGAAACCAAGGTCTGTTCTTCATGAAAAAGCTTGCAAGGGTGCAAAGAAGGATGGGGGAAAAGAAGAACTAACTATTATTTGCACGAATAAAAGTATGCATAACAAAGCAAAAGGTTTAGAATTATAAAACCCGCCTTAAGGTCGTTCCTTGACCTCCAAGCTTCCAAACTTCAAGTCTTTAATGGTGTCTTGAGCTCCACAGGTCAGCCAAGGGTGTTTCTCCAAGAAAAGGTTGAGAAAAGATGGATAGAACGAGAAAGCTAAGTAAGAAAACTAGCAACCCAACCTTGTAACATGATATCCTCCATGAATTTGAGCAAGATGATGATCAAAGATTACCTAGAACTGCTTGGCCATTCTCCTCTTCTCCAGAGCTCTGTCCTAAGTCGGTCTAAGCAAGGAAATAAGAAAGGAAGTGAAGGAAACGTTCCTTTACAAACAAAGGAAGGGTGTATATATATCTTGGGGTCATTTCCAACATAAGGACAACTAGTTTCTCCTTTTCACAACTAGGTCCTTCCTTTCTTTTAGGCACGTCCCTCCTCTTCTTTTCTAAGGTAAAACTCCTTCTAAAACCAAGAACTAAAGGCAAGGAAGGTCAACTTATCACTAAGGTACATATGTACATAAGGGTCTCCTTACTTACATCTTGATGATTAAATTACAAAGGTGTTCCTTATTATATGATTATTCAAAGGAAGTGCCCCCCTCATCATTATTACTCTACATGATGTCAAAAGTCATAAAAGATGTTCTAGGTGGTGTATTTTATAAGTTGCACCCCTCATTTGGGTAAATTGCACTTTTAATCCAAATTAGGTTTTTTTAAGCACAAGGATCATTCCACAAGCTGCATCTTGATGCCCAGGCTTGGGAAATCCATCATACCTCATCATATCCACTCGTAAGATGTCTCATCATCAGAGGAACATCTTAACTTGTGAAGTTTGCAAGTTAAACCCCTTATCTGGGTAATTTGCACATAGGTCTCTGTATTACCAAACAATACTACAATCATTTTTTAAAATTGACAGGAATGAAAATGTATGTTCCTTAGGAACTTAATTACATGCCAAAAGATAATCACAAGGATTTAATTACATATTTAGGCAAAACACCTAGGGTTAACTCATAACCCAGGTCAGGGATGTTACAATTATGTTCCCTTATGATGTTTTTGAGATGGAGGTTGTGTGCCCCATACCCGAGTTTCAAGTTTGTGAGCCTTAGCCCACCTTTATATATATTGGGAGTCTATAAGTACGCCATTCTCTATTAGGTTTCATGTTTGTGAGGTTTGACCACCATTGTCTTTATATCATTCTAGTGCTATGCTTATCTCACATACATGCAGGTTGATGATATTATTGACGGGTTGTTTGCCCAAATTTCTATATATGTGCTTGTGTGGCACAAATGTTTATGTTGATTTATTGGGAAGTATTCTTTTTATCATATGATTTCAATTCATTCCTCTTGATACCCACTTGGATGGTTCTTCCCTCTTTATGGGAAGCATTGTTTATTTGATGTCCTTTTACTCTATATATAGCTCAATTCTATTTTATATGCACATACCAGTTTTTAGCTGATGTCATCTACTTTCTCCTTTTGTTGGGGTATGCTTCCAATCCTAGGTGTAGGTAAAGGAGAACATGGCATTCAACATGGACCTAGCTTATGGAGTTGATGCTTGGATATAGACTTGATATGGTTTAGATTTCCCTCTACTAGATCCTTATGTTGTAACATCCATGTAAACCATATATGGGGATGTACTTTGGTAAAATTGATAATAGTCATGAAACTTTTATTCCGTTGCTATACTTTGGTCTTTTGTATACCACTTTATAAGATTTGAAAATTTTACACCTATTCTAGCTTACCATTTGAGTGTGTTTGGAATGGATGTTTTATTCTTCAAATTTTAGTAGGGAGTGGATCCCCTCTGGGTCCCACTCCTTACAATGTCATCAACATTAAGCCAGAGGTAAATAGGAGACTCATCATGAAGTTTCTTCAAGTAGACACAAACATCATATTTTCTCCTATAATATCCACGCTTGACCATGAAAGAATCAAATCTACAATACCACTAATGTGGCAACACATCCCACTATCACATAGACAGCGAGGTGACACGCAAAAACGTGTGGAAATCACCATAACCACAGATTACCAAAAACACGGGTTAATTAAAATAGATGGCAGAAAATGGATAAACTGAGAATCTATTACATTCAAGTCCTCGTCCTGTAGGAAAACATGTTATATAAACATATACAAGATCTGATATGTGTCTACAGCTAGGGAGATCAGTTGTCCTATCATCACATGAGTTCACCACCTATTTATACATACATGAAGGCCCATATCCGTCCAGCAGTAGGGTATACAAAACATCAACAGCTATACATCGTGAAACAACGTCAAAATGCCTTAAAGGACCTAAGAGTATAGGGATAACTCTAAGACTCTACTACAAAACATCCGAAACAGCAGCATATCCATCTCTTGCCTTCTACTGCTCGTCTTGCTGCTCGGCCGCAACTCTGCGACCACCACCACGTCTAGATCGAACACCTAAAAAGGGTGTAAATCAGCGGGGTGAGACACAGAGTCCTAGCGAGAAACATAACTCCCCGCCAAAACCACAAAACCTCAGAAAGGTAAAGCAACAATAGTCGATAACTAATAAGGGTATAACAAGAGCAGTTTATAAAGTAAAGCTATTCATACCGTCAAGCTTACCAGATGTACGGAAGGCATATAATCAAGTATTTCTTTATGGAACATGATTAACAAGATAAGATTTATAAGGTCTTACCACATAACGTGAGGAACATACAAGTAACTGCGAGATGTAACTAGATTAACTATAAGCAAGGCCTCAACTAATGTTTCGTGTTTTTCCTTAAGTAGTAAATACTAGTCGGCTGGATTACATATTCTTATGCCCTGAGGAAGTGAGTCGTACCGCTCAAATCCAATCGACGACTGTGAAACCCGGAGCTGGTGCCATACAGGGTCAATGGAAGAGCCAGACTCCACGATCTCCCACCTCGTGGTCAGCGTAAGAGAACCAAAGCAGGACCGTAGTCTCATGCTTCAGTGGCCTCAGCCACAGGGTCAGCCTACCCTCTGCCTAGACCACCTCGGTACAAGTCTCGGCGCTAGTGAAACTGAGCCACGGGCCTATTCACCGTGCTCTGAGCCATGAACGCATTCATGCTCCCATATCACATATCCTGACCCATGGGTATGTTCACCATGCTCATATACATATTCTGAGTCTGCAACCGTAGCTACACTCGATTCCCTCTCAATTTTAGGCTAGGATAAACCTTGCATATTCAACAATATGTGCTCCGGGTTAACCCGCAGGAGAACCCGTTTCACCATCACTAGCTCTTGACGATGATGTATCTATGGCCAGGGAAAACTACATGATATATTCCACTGTGATTAATTAGTATCTTTTAGATGGATTGCAAGATTCAACCAAGTTATTTAACATGAAAACTATAACAAGAGTAAATAGTATGAAACTTAATATTATGCTTTTATTGTAATCAACATCATCTTGATCCATCTCAAGGATCCCACATTACATGTTATCACTTGGCCTCTTACCAAACATCTAGATCAACAAAGGGATCATCACATTGCCATGGGACCTCAATCCCTTATCACATAGTGCCACTGCCTCTCAAGGCTTACATTATCAACATGGGATAGCAATCCCAAGCACTTTAGTTAAATACATCATACATGTTATCTCATTATCAAGAGTAACCATCACAACAGAGTTACTCAACATATATACCCCATAGCCCTTTACCTGGGTATGCATCTGTATGAGACTTGCATGGTTAGTATACATAATCATCATGAATAACTTAGAAGTTCGTATTATCAACATAGTGGTGAAATTGATGCTTATATGCTTTATCAATCATGCCTCAACTTGAGATCACAGACATTGATCATATTATTAAGCAAAGCATCTTATATGTTTACCATTTTTCCAGCATTATTCATAATATCAAAATGATCACATACCTATGTAAAGACATGTAAGTTACATAAATGAGTTCTACCATAATGATTACCATTAAGTATATCAAGGGCCACCATCATGACCAAACGTGATACATACACAAGGTTTAGCATAGATGTGGTCTACTATATCGTGCACCTGCAGGGTTACTATCAAAACCAAACGTGATGCAAGAACAACATATCAATTTCTATAAGGGGCAGGACCCTCACTAACAATACCCACTACCCTCCCCATAGGTAGTATCGGGCAGGGCTCATCCTATCGTCTGACCACATTAGCCTCATAGCGGTCAAGTAGCTACCAAGGATAATGGGCAACATTTGTGGTAAAACACGCAATGTTGTGCAGCAAGGTCCGTTGTGCAGCTGAGCCCAAGGAGTGTATCGTTTAAGGTGTGACACACACCATATCGTGCAACTCTGTCGGGCATCTTGGTGTCGGGCAATGCAACATCATGCTCAGCTATCTAGCCCGAACCTATCGGCCGTCAAATAGGGCAGGGATTAACACGACGCCTGTCACAAAATCTCAGAGCTAACCAACACTTTCACGCCTCAAGCCAACTACACTAGGCCATCTCTAAGTTGTGTGTGTGTGTGGCAAAGTGCTCAGCAAGGTGCAGCTCAAACAACTAGCAAGGAGCCCGTCATTTAGCCCACCTATCCATGCCCTATAAGCAAGGAATGGGGTGTGACACCCGTCACAAGGTTAGGGACCAAAGGGTATCGTCTGTCATAGCCACTACACATATCGCCCAAGGTTCTAGGTTAAGAGGGGTATCAGGCAGCACCTTCCCCAAGATCATAACGGTCAAGAAGCAACTCCACAAGGTTGTCATCAACCTCAAGTACAAGAGCACCAAACCCTAATGGATCAAGAGGATGGCTCACCTCTCAACATGCAAGCATCAAGCACCAAGTGTCCACTAGTGGTGACACAAATGAGGTCAAAGAGTGTCAAAGATCCATGGGTGACACACCCTGGGAGACACACCCTGGGTGTCACAAGCTCAGGCCGACACAAACATGCACTTGCCTGACATAAGGTCCAAAGAAGCAAGGGCAAGGCACCACAAGGCCCAACAAGCTCAACCAAGCCCAAAGGAACTCAAGCAACAAGCCCAACCCTTCCTATCAACACTATAGGAAGCAAGGAGAGGGAGGAACACCTCACAAGGTGACAAACTTGCCCACAAGCCCAAGACTTGGGTTAAATGCAAGTAGCACCTCCAGCTCTCCACAAAGCACAAACAAACCCTAATCACCACCAAAGGTGATTAGCAAGCAACTAAGCATCAGGGTTAAGCAAAACAAACAGGGTAAACCCCAAACGGAGGTCAGGGTCCTTACAAGCTAACCCCCTACAAAGGGATTTAGTCCCCAAAATCCGAAGAGAAAAGTAAGGGATACTTTCTCCTCATCTCTTCCTCAAGCTCCCATGTGGCTTCCTCAACGCCATAAAGATGTCAAAGAACCTTCACAAGAACCAGGTCTTTCCTCGTCAGCCTCTTAACTCTTCTGTCAAGGATCATCACAGGACCTTCCTCGTAGGTCACATCTTCATCAAGCTCAACCTCAACTGGCTGTATCACTGTTCCTGTATCCGGATGACTTTTCTTCAGCATACTGACATGGAACACTGGATGTAACTTGTGCAACTCTAGCGGCAGCTCTAACTCGTAAGCTACCTTTCCCATACACGCTATGACTGGGTATGGCCCCATATACCTGGGTGCTAGCTTACCCTTCCGGCCAAACCTTAGCACACCTTTCCATGGCGAGACTTTAAGATACACTTTGTCTCCTACCTAGAACTCCAAAGGTCGTCAGTGATTGTCTGCGTAAGACTTCCGCCTGTCTTGTGCCGCTTTCAATTGTTGTTGTATCATCTGGATCTTTTCTATCATCTGTTGTACTAACTCAGGACCCAAAAGCTGATATTCACCAGACTCATACCAACAGAAAGGAGATCTGCACTTCCTACCATATAGGGCCTCATATGGAGCCATGTCAATGCTCCTCTGATAACTGTTGTTGTAGGCAAACTCTATCAAACTGAGATGTATGTCCCAACTGCCTCAGAATTGCAAGACACAAGCTCAAAGGAGATCCTCCAGAATTTGCATAGTCTTCTTAGACTGTCCATCTGTCTGCGGGTGGAAGGCGGTATTGAACCTCAACTACATTCCAAATGCTCTGTGCAACTGTTCCCAGAAACGACTCATGAACTGAGGACCTCTGTCAGAAACTATCGTCGCTGGCACACCGTGCAACAACACTATATATCTCATCCACATATACTCAAGCGAGCTTTTTGGCTGTATACGTTGTCTTTATCGATAAGCAATGGGCAGACTTTGTCAATCTGTCCACTATAACCCAAATGGAATCATGATTCCTAGTTGTCCTGGATAGAACAACTATGAAATCCATGGTTATATGATCCCATTTCCATTGTGGTATCAGCAAGGGTTGCAACGTACCTTCTGGATTCTAATGCTCACCCTTGACTTGCTGAAAAACCACACACTTAGCCATGAACTCGGCTACATCTTTCTTTAAGTCGGGCCACCAATGCAAGTCCTTCATACTATGATACATCTTGGTGACTCCTGGATGCATATCATACATCGACGTGTGTGCTTCCTTGAGCACTAACTCCCTTAGATAATTAGCATTGGGGACCACCATCCTATTATGATAGCAAACTAGTCCATCCTCGGACTCATGGAACCCATCACGCTTTTTTCTTCTGAACTCTGATCTGATCAACTTTACTGTATCATCTGCTTGCTATGCATCTTTTGTCTGTTGTCTCAGTGTAGGCTTGACTTGTATCTGTGCCAAAAGTCTAGCTAATAGGGAAGCTTCCATCTGCACATTCATCTACCACAAGGAAACAAACATATCTCGTCTATGGCATAGCAGTGAACTCAATTGTGCCTTCTTTGAAGGAAAAGAAAAAGACTCTCGGCTAAGCGCATCAGCTACCACATTCACCTTACCAGGATGATACTCGATGGTGCAGTCGTAATCATTAATTAGCTCCATACATCGACGATGTCGCATGTTTAACTCATGCTGTGAAAAGATGTATTTCAAATTCTTATGATCTGTAAAGATCTGACACACTTCCCCATTTAGATAGTGTCTCCAAATCTTTAATGCATGAACCACTACTGCCAACTCCAAATCATGAGTTAGATAGTTCTCCTCATGTTTCTTAAGCTATCGCGAAGCAAAAGAAACCACGTGATCTTCCTACATCATTACACAACCTAAACCTTTCTTGGAAGCACGCAGAAAACAACATAGCCCTTCCCAGGCTCTGGCAACACTAGTACTGGTGCACTAGTCAGCTTCTCCTTCAAACCCTGGAAAGCTTGTTGACATCGATCATCCCAGACAAAAGGTACATCCTTTCTTGTAACGACCCTGACCTGGGTTATGAGGTAACCCTATTTGTTTTGACTAATAAATTTGCTTAGAACTTTAATATAATCCTCTAAGGTGTTTTGTTATCATGTGACACACTCATGTTTCAAGTTTGGTCCCGATTGAATGTAGTTTGAGCAATTTTCCTTTATTTTGGACCAAAGTGCAATTTACCCAAGTTGAGGGGTTATAATGCAAAATGTCACATTCTGAATGTACCACATGTGTTTTACAATCATAAAATAGATAATTATGTTAAGTGGTGTCTCGTGTAATGCCTAAATTCCAAGTTTGAACTTGTTTGAACAATGTTGGAGCATTATGCACCAATTTTGGTACAAATTGCAATTTACCCAAAATGTGGGATTAATATACAAATTACCACATCTAAAGTGTTCCTACTCCCCCCTAGAATCATTTAAAAGAGAGAGAAGGGAGGATACACCATACTTGATTCCATTATGAATGATGGTGATCTTGGTGAAGAAATGACCAAGAAAAGGGTTGAATGTGAAAGCTTAACTTGAGTTGTATCAAGTTGAAAAGTTTATATATTATTGCCTATCGGCCATGGAGCCCAAGGAGGTGTCCCGTATAGTTTTTTGCACTCTTGTCAAATTCCATATCGTGCAAAGAACCTCAAGGAAGTGAGGTGTGTCGGGTTACAACTTCCTTAGCAAAGTTGTGATGAGTTGTGAATAAAGTGGTGATTTTGTTGATATATCTTATTCAAAAAGATATGTAATGGACGAATCTTTATACCTAAATGATTCTCAAATTTTTTGCAAGACAAGATAAATGTTTATGCATGCATGTACACGTGTCACCCATGCATGACACGTGGAACCAACTAGCTCAAAATGTTGACACCTCATTTTTGCCTTCCTTCATGAACAACAAGTATATATACCCCTAGTTTCACCCCTTGGTGCAATTTTGTGATCCTTAACACCCTCGTACATTGTGGTATTGTGCATGGGGCTCTTGTATCGTGTAGGAGAGCAAGCATATCATGCATAGGCCCTTGGATATCGCCCATAGCAAAAGCATATCGACCAAGTAGGTGAAATTGGCCATATAAGGTGATATCAGCCAATAGGGTGAAGAGTTGAGTGCCATATCATGCAAGTGAGTGCCATATCGTTCAAGTGAGTGCCATATCGTGCAATAGGGTTGGCATATCATGCAAGGTCAGAAGGGTATCGTGCATAGGCCTTGGGTATCGGCCATAGCAAGTGTATCGGCCATACCATGTTGATATTGTCCATAGCAAGTTGATATCGGCCAATTGAAGTGATTTTGGCCACAAGTGAGGGGGGTATCGGCCACAAGAAAGGTTGTTCTGGCAAAGAGGAAGTCCATATATCCCAAGAGTGGTGGGAAGTCGGTCAAGGAGCTAAGGAACTCAAAACTTAACCCTAAGGTGAGTATAAGATCATCTTCAACATTGGTTTGAAGCATGAATTTAGGGTTTTGATCTTCTTTTCTTTTCTTCTTCACCAATTGTTGATCCATGGTGATTCTTTGCATATAGGGGAGTTGTGAAGTTCATCTTAAACCTTAGGAACGTGGATATTTGGAGATTGGAGCTTTGAAGTTGTTCTTAAGGCGGGTTATATAACTTGAACTCAACCATGTTATTATTCATCACCTAAATTGATGTATTTAATGATCTACTTTTAATTCCAAAATTTCCTGATATAGTTGATGAAATTATGAGTTCTAGTAGTTGCTTAGACCTGTTGACATGAACTATAATAGTTATAACAAAGGTCTAGAGCTTGAAGATGATGATATTACCTTATAAAATTGATATCGGGTGCAAGCACACAAGTAAGCACCTTTAACCCGATATGATGATGCACCTTCTTCACTTGAGCAATATGGTTATGAATGAATACATTGTTGCACAATATGGAAGTGTAGTGTACACCTATTTCTTGATAGGGAGTCAAGTATAGACTCCATGTACGATACAAGGTTAGATGAATACTTATAAGTTTATGTGAAACCCTAATTTGGGCAACCAAATATGAGTAAAGAATAGCAAGTGCTATTGCACGATATGGTAGCCCGATACACAACCCTAGTTGATGTCTAACCTGACATGGTGATGGCTTAATACCTCATGCATGACATCAGTAACACATACAAACACCTTTATTCCGATATGAAAGGTGTGTATATACTTCTAGCCCGACATGATGAGTGTCCATATACTTACAACCTGATATGGTGAACATATGCACACTTCTAACCCGAGATACCTTGTAAAGGTGATGGCAAGACACTCTTAAGAGTGATAATAGTAACACCAAGGTATGGTGTGGCTAATACCTTTATAGGTGAAACACCTAAAGTGGTTGATAATGGACAACCTTATATCAACAGTGTCTTAACCCGAGATGAATCCATATCATTGATGATAGTTGGGTGATGCAAGTGTATGACTTATGGCCAATACTTTACAAGATTAATATGATGGGATAGTGGATAAAGTATTAGGATTGGAAATACCCTAATACAAGATAAGTTGATGAACTTAAGTAAGTTAAAAGTGATGAGGGAGGTGATACACCAAGGTATGGTAAATATCACATCAAACACTATAAGGTTGCTACACCTTGATGCATCTTAAATCCAATATGTATGTATGAGTAACACATGAAGAGTGTCATGCCAATTGTTACATTGAAATGTAATGAGTTTAATGCACTTTGATAAGTGTAGGCTAACATACCTTGAGAAAGGGTTAAGCCAAAACAATAAAGTATGATGTAATCAATATCCTAGAGAGGATGAGAGAGAAACTCGTACCTTGTGTTGGTAATCATTTAATGATAAATGTTGAGAATAAATAAGTATGATTGGATACATATGATAACAATGTATGCTCCGAGATGTGTGGAGCAATGAGTTAGTGTAAGGACCCTGACCTCCATTTAGGGTTTACCCTATTTGCTTTGCTTAACCCTGATGCTTAGTTGATTTCTAATCACCTTTAGTGGTGATTAGGGTTTGTTGGTGCTTTGTTGAGAGTTGGAGGTGCTACTTGCAATTAACCCAAGTCTAGGGTTTGTGGGCAAGTTTTCCACCTTGTGAGGTGTTCCTCCCTCTCCTTGCTTCCTCTAGTGTTGAGGGGAAGGTTTGGGCACGTTGCTTGAGTTCCTTTGGGCTTGGTTGAGCTTGTTGGGCCTTGTGGTACCTTGCTTTTGCTTATTTGAACCTTGTGTCAGGCAAGGGGGTGCTTGTGTCGCCCAGGCTGTGTCACCCATGGTGATGGTGTGTCGTCCAAGTGTGTCTCCCATGGACCTTTGACCATCATTGACCCCATTTGTGTCACCACTAGTAGACACTTGGTTCTTGATACTTGCATGTGGAAATGGCCTTGGACACATGTTTAAGACATGCTAGAGTGATGGTTTTTACACATGGACAAGTGTCCCTAGGTGGGCGACACCTTGCTTTGCTTTGTTTTGGTTTCCCCTCGATCCCCTTCTATATATGTGTTTCCTTTCCCTTGCTAAAGATCCCTTTAGTTCCTTAGTTTCTCCTCTACCTTGGTACACGACACACTCTCTTCTCTTGCAAGCTTGGTGGCCGATCCTTCTTGGAGTCTCCTTCTTCCTTGGTGGTGCTTGGAGCTAGGAGCTTGGAGCTTGCTTAAGGTGGGTTACATAACTCCTAACCCTAACTACATTAGCATCTTCTATGTTCTTATTCTTGTTGTTTACGATCATCTATGTTGTTGTTAGCTTGGTTTCCTTGCTTAGTTACACCTTGTTGGCCGAACCTATGATCTAGGGTTTCTTGGTGAGCAATACTCCTTTCTCTCCTTGGTCTAGAGGAGTGAGCTTGAGTTCTAGTAGCATGAGCAATACCCCTCTCTCATTTTAGTTGAGAGGAGAGCTTGTATTCTAGTTGCTTGAGCAACACCCTCCTCTCACCATGGACTTGAAGGGTGAGCTTTGTGGTGTTTGTGAATCATGCTAGGTTCATTCCTAGTGTTGCCCGTTTGGTGATAGATGATATGCAAGACCCCTCTCTTAGTTGTTGAGAGGTGAGCCATCTTCTTGATCCATTAGGGTTTGGTGCCCTTGTGCTTGAGGTTGATGACGATCTTGTGGAGATGTTTCTTGGCCGTTATGGTGGTAATAGAGGTGTTGCCCGATATCCCTCTTGACCTTGATCTTTGGATGGCTTGTTGTAATGGTTGTGATGGATGACACCTTGGTCCTTGAACCTGTGTGTGACGGGCGTCACTCCATGCTACATGTTCTGCCCGATACCCTTCCCTTGGTCTGACCTTGGACGACATGTTGTGATGGTGATGGATGATACCCCTGGACTCTGACCTTTTGATGGGCGTCACCCCTTGACCTTAGCCTGTGCATCGGCCGATAGGCGTGGCTAGCCTTGCAATGGGCGTTATGCCTACTCTGCTGCACGCGTTATACCTGTGAGTGATGTGCCTTGTCTGATGGTGTTGCATGTTACACCCCCTAGCACGACATTGCGTTGCCCGACACCATGATGCCTGACAGAGTTGTACGACATGGTGCGTGTCACACCCTGCACGGCACACCCATGTGCTAGGGTGCACGACAGACTTTGATGCCCAGCGTTGCCAGATATGTATGTCAAGAACGACACATCGTTATGCGTTATACCCCTGAGCTTGGCCGATAGGTACGGGTGCGCTTGGCCGTTATGTGTTGATCGTTGTGTGTTGGATGATAGGTGAGAGTGCCCTGCCCGATACCACTTTTGGTGAGGGTAGAGGGTACTTTTAGTAAGGGTCTTACTTCTCATGAAAAAATTGATTTGGTGGATAATGTTCTTGTTAACACGTTGGTGACCCTTGATATGTTTGATGGTAATCATTATGGTAAGCTTCTCCATGTAACTTATCATGACTTGACATCTGCTCATAATCATCTTGAATCCCCTTTATAATGCTAAGGGAAATAATAAGCATGTAATATGGTTTGCTTAATGATGTACCCTGTGCTCATGATCATAAGTTGAAGCATGATTGATAAAGCATATAATCATTAATGTCACCTTATATTTATAGCATGGTCTTTCTGTTAAGCCTATGATTATTGTGTATACTAACCATGCAGGTGATGCATAGCCAAGTAAAAGGCTATGAGGTATTTATATGATGTGTTTTGGTCTGAGGACTTGAGTTTGGCTAGAGTGCCTGAGTTGATGAGAATGTCTTGAGAGACAGTGGCAGCATATGATGAGGGATTGAGATCCCATGACAATGTGATGATCCTTGAGATGGATCTATATGATTGGCAAGAGGCCAAGTGATAACATGTAATATTGGATCCTTGTGATGGATCAGGATGATGTGATTACAATAAAAGCATAACATTGAGTTTTATGTTGTTTATTCTTGTTATAGTTTCCATGTTATACAACTTGGTTGAATCTTGCAGTCCATATATAAGATACTAATTAATCACAGTGGAATATATCATGTAGTTGCCCTGGCCATAGATCCATCATCGTCAGGAGCAGGTGATGGTGAAATAAGTTCTCCTGCGGGTTAACCCGGAGTGCATATTATTGAATATGCGAGGTTTCTCCTAGTCTAAAATAGAGAGGGAATCGAGTGCACCTACAGTTGCAGACTCATAATATGTGATGAGCATGGTGAACAGGCCCATGGCTCAGGATGTGTGATATGGGAGCATGAATGCGTTCATGGCTTAGAGCACGGTGAATAGGCCCATGGCTCAGATATACTAGCACCGTGACCTGTACCAAGGCGGGCTAGAGAAAGGGTAGCCTATGGAGCTGACCCTGTGGCTGAAGCCACTTAAGCACGAGACTGCGATCCTGCTTTGGTTCTCGTGCACTGACTACGAGGGGGAGGTCGTGGAGTTCGGCTCTTCCGTTGACCTTGTATGGCACCGGCTTTGGGTTTCGCAACCGAAGGTTGGATTTGAGCGCGGCTCACTTCCTCAGGGCATAAGAATATGTAATCTGGCCATCTAGTATTTACTGCTTAAGACAAAACACGAAACATTAGTTGAGGCCTTGTTTGTGTAGTTAATGTTGTTATACTTTGCAGCTATGTATATGTTCCTCATGTTATGTGGTAATCCCTTATAGTTCTTATCTTGTTAATCATGTTCCATAAAGAAATAGTTGGATATATGCCTTCCGTACATCTGGTAAGCTTGACGGTATGAATAGCCTTACTTTATAACTACTCTGGTTGTACTTCTCATCAGTTATCTGCTGTTGTTGCTTTATCTTTCTGGGGTTCTGTAGTTTCGGCAGGGAGTTATGTTTCTCACTGGGACTGTGTGTCTCACCTCGCTGGTTTACACCCTTTTTTTTAGGTGGTCGAGCTAGGCGTGGTGGTGGTCGCGGAGTGGCGGCCGAGCAGCAAGACGAGCAGTAGAAGGCAAGCGATGGACATGCTACTATTTTGATGTTTTGTAGTAGAGTCTTAGAGTCATCCCTATACTCTCAGGTCCTTGGATGTGTTTTGACGTTGTTTCATGATGTATAGCTATTGATGTTTTGTATATCCTGCTGCTGGCCGGATGTGGGCCTTTATGTATGTATAAATAGGTGATGAACTCATGTGGTGACAGAACAACTGTTCCTCTAAGCTGTGAACACGTATCAAGATTTGTATATGTTATATAACCTATTTCCTTGCAGGATGAGGACCTAAATGTAATAGTTTCTCAGTTTATCTGCCTTCCGCAATTGGTTTTAATTAACCCATGTTTTGATAATCTGTGGTTATGGTGATTTCTGCATGTTTTCACGTAACACCTCATTGTCTGTGTGATAGTGGGATGTGTTGCCACAAGTTTTGCTATTAGAGCCCTAGGTTTGCTGAGTCTACAGGGATTTAGGACTAGGTTGTGTCTGTTCTTGTGAGTTTTCCAGATTTTCTTACAATCGTCTTCTGCCTCAGAGGAAGAAAAGCCAAGATGTCTAGAAACCATGAAGAACATGCTCCTGAGCATAGTGATGTTGCATCAGTTGATGGAGTTATAGGGCAGGCACATGAAGATCGGGTGCCTGAGGTCCCCCCAACCTGACCCAGCCATTCTTGAACATCCTGCCTACCAACAGCTTATGGGGTAGATGATGGCTACGATGAATCTCATGGTTGAGTGATTGCCAGTGCCTCCGCCGAGAGCACAGGCTCCCCATGGTGAAACATCGAGTATTGGGAAGACCTTTGAGCGGCTTCGCCGAGTCAAAGCTTTGGATTATGCTGGAATGGTTGATCCAGTGCATGTAGTTCTGTGGCTGACAAGTCTTGAGAAGGCTTTCTGGATCCTCGACATCCCCGATGCAGACAAAGTAAAGCACGTTGTCTACCTCCTAAAAGGTAGTGTTGGTCACTGGTGGACCATCGAGGAAGAGAAGCGACCTGGTGAGGCGATCAGTTGGGAAGTTTTTCGGCATGAGTTCGTCAGTAGATACTTTCTGAAGACGTATTTGGATGAGAAGATCAGTCAGTTTGAGAGCCTACGACAAGGAACGATGAACATCACCGAGTATGAAGCCAAGTTCTTGGACTTGTTGAGGTTTTGTCCTCATATGGCAGCGACAGATGAATAGCGGATCAGACGCTTTGAGAAAGATCTGAGTGCTAAGCTGACAACACTTGTTTCTGCATTGGAGAATAGAGAGTGGTTTGCTACGTTTGTGGAATCTGTTCGGAGGATTGAAAGGTCAGTAAGGGAGTAAAGAGAATCCATGTCTCACAAAAGGCCTGCTCAATTCCAAGAACAAAGGTTTGGTGGCTTCAAGAAGCCTAGGTTTTCATCACCTTCAGTTAGGAGAGGTTCCAGTGCATCATTGCAGTGGTCTCTGAGTAAGGGAAGAGGATATGTTTCTTCGCCATCTAAGACACATAGTACAGCATCAATGGTAGTGATAGGGCCATATTGGCCACGGTTTGAAGTTAGGACATGCTATACCTACGGTCAGATAGGGAACGTCAAGTCAAATTACCCAAACAGAGATGTTGAAGTGACACAGTAGCTGAGACATAATCAACAAGGGTCAGATAGATAGCAGCTTAGTGATAGCAGAGGGAGAGGATGTGGTCAAGTGTCGCAAGCAGGATCGTCCGCTTAAGGAAGCAGAGGATGTGGACAACAAGCAACGACTCGATTCAATACTATGAGTCACCCGGAGGTGATAGTCAACCCGCGAGTAGTGACAAGTCAGATGGAGTTATTTCATTATGATATGTCTTCTTCTTGCTTTATATTTGTTCTGGTTGACCCGGGTGCTACACACTCTTTTATCACCTATAGTATGCTTGAAAACTGTCGTTTACCTATTAGTTGTAAGAAGGATAGTTTGTTGCTAGAAACCCCTCTTGATGGTTCCTCGATGCTTCAAGAAGAGTGTCCATCTTGTGTCTTGTCTTTTTAGGGACACATCATTCAAGTGAATCGTATACCACTTGATATGCATGGTTTTGATGTCATCCTTGGGATGGATACCTTAGAGAAGTATAAGGTTGTTTTGTACTGTGGTTCCAAGCAGGCTGTGTTTGCTGATAATGGAGAGAAATGGATCTTCCAAGGAGATAGGAAGATTCTTCCAAAATGTCTGGTATCATCTATGGTGGCAGAGAAGTTGCTACGACAAGGATGTGAGGCGTTCTTAGCTCACATTGTGGATACCGTTGTAGCTACCAAGGTGAAAGGTCCTAGTCTTGAAGAGGTGTCAGTTGTCCGAGAGTTTTCCGATGTGTTTCTTGATGAGTTCCCTGGTGTTCCTCCACCCTGAGAGATTGATTTTGAGATCAATCTGGTCCCAGGAACACATCCAGTTGCACAGACGACGTATAGGATGGCTCCAGTAGAGATGGCAGAGCTTAAGAAGCAGTTGCAAGAGTTGTTGGAGAAAGGTTTCATCTGACCAAGTAACTCCTTAGGGTGCTCCAGTGTTATTCATCAAGAAGAAGGACGGATCGATGTGGTTATGTATAGATTACCAATAGTTGAGCAAGGTCATGATCAAGAACAAGTACCCGTTGCCAAGGATGGATGACTTGTTTGATCAGTTGCGTGGTGCTATAGTGTTTTCAAAGATCGATCTACAGTCCAGATATCATCAGTTGAGGATTAAGGCGGATGACATACCAAAGTCATCTTTCAGGATGAGGTATGGTCACTTCGAGTTTGTGGTTATGCCGTTCGGGCTAACCAATGCACCCGTTGCTTTCATGGATTTGATGAACAGAGTGTTCCGTCTGTTCTTAGATCAATTTGTCATAGTCTTCATAGATGACATCTTGATTTATAGTCGGGATAGGCAAGAGCATGAGCGACATCTTCGACTAGCGTTGACTCTTCTTCGCCAACATCAGTTATATGCCAAGTTCAGTAAGTGTGAGTTCTGGTTGGAAGAAGTGACTTTCTTGGATCATGTGATATCTGTTGAAGGAGTCAAAGTAGATCCGAAGAAGGTGGAGTCCGTGGTAGATTGGGAATAGCCAAATACGCCGATAGAAGTTCGTAGTTTCCTGGGTCTAGCGGGATACTACAAGAGGTTTATCAAGGACTTCAGTACGATTGCGTTGCCAATGACGAAGTTGACAAGAAAGGATGTACCTTTTGTCTGGGATGACCATTGTCAGCAAGCTTTCCAAAGTTTGAAGGAGAAGATGATCAGTGCTCTAGTGTTGATCTTGCCAGAGCTTGGAAAAGGCTATGTTGTTTTCTGCGATGCTTCCAAGAAAGGTATAGGTTGTGTGTTGATGTAGGAAGATCATGTGGTTTATTTTGCTTTGTGATAGCTTAAGCAACACGAGGAGAACTATCCAACTCATGACTTGGAGTTGGAAGCAGTGTTTCATGTGTTAAAGGTTTGGAGACACTATTTGTATGGGGAGGTGTGTCAAATCTTTACGGATCATAAGAATCGGAAGTACATCTTTTCGCAGCATGAGTTAAACATGAGACAACGTCGATGGATGGAGTTGATCAATGATTATGACTGCACCATCGAGTATCATCCTGGTAAGGCTAATGTGGTAGCTGATGCGCTTAGCCGAAAGTCTTCTTCTCTTTCTTCAAAAAAGGAATAGTTGAGTTCCCTGGTATGCCACATATGGGATATGTTTGTTTCCTTGTGGCAGATGAATGTGCAAATGGAAGTTTCCTTGCTAGCTGGACTTTTAGCACAAATGCAAGTCAAGACTACGCTGAGACAGTAGATCAAAGATGCACAGCAAACAGATGATGTGGTACAGTTCATCAGATTAGAGTTTGGCAGCAAAAAGTGTGATGGGTTCCATGAGTCCGAGGATGGGCTGGTTTGCTATCGTGATAGGATGGTGGTTCCCGATGCTGATGATCTGAGGAATTTAGTACTCGAGGAAGCACACACGTCAATGTATGCTATGCATCCAGGTGTCACCAAGATGTATCATAGTCTGAAGGACTTGTATTGGTGGCCCGGCTTGAAGAGAGATGTAGTCGAGTTCGTGGCTAGGTGTGCAGTTTGTCAGCAAGTCAAGGCTGAGCATCAGAAGCTGGCAGGTACGTTGCAACCCCGGTCGATACCTTAGTGGAAATGGGATCACATAACCATGGATTTTGTAGTTGGTCTACCAAAGATAACTAGGAATCATGATTCCATTTGGGTAATAGTGGACAGATTGACAAAGTCTGCCCATTTCATACCAATAAAGACAACATATACAGCTGAGAAGCTCGCTCGAGTATATGTGGATGAGATAGTACATTTGCATGGTGTTCCAGAAACGATAGTTTCTGACAGAGGTCCTCAGTTCACGAGTCATTTTTGGGAACAGTTGCACAAAGCGTTGGGAACGCAGTTGAGGTTCAGTACCGCCTTCAACCCGCAGACAGATCGACAGTCTGAGAGGACTATTCAGACTTTAGAAGATCTCCTTCGAGCTTGTGTTTTGTAGTTCCTAGGCAGTTGGGACATGCATCTCAGTTTGATAGAGTTTGCCTACAACAATAGTTATCAGCAGAGCATTGACATGGCTCCTTATGAGGCCTTGTATGGCAGGAAATGCAGATCTCCTTTATGTTGGTACGAGTCTGGTGAATATCAGGTTTTGGGTCCTGAGTTAGTGCAGTAGAAAATAGAAAAGATCAAAGTGATACAGCAACAGTTGAAAGCGGCACAGGACAGGCATAAGTCTTACGCAGACAATCGTCGACGACCTTTGGAATTCCAGGTGGGATACAAAGTGTATCTTAAAGTCTCGCCGTGGAAAGGTGTGCTAAGGTTTGGCCAGAAGGGTAAGCTAGCACCCAGATATATGGGACCTTATCCAGTTATAGCACGTGTTGGTAAGGTAGCTTACGATTTAGAGTTGCCTCCAGAGTTGCACATGTTACATCCAGTGTTCCACGTTAGTATGTTGAAGAATAGTCATCTAGATTTAGGAACCGTGATACAGCCAGTTGAGGTTGAGCTTGATGAAGATGTGACCAACGACGAAGGTCCTATGGTAATCCTTAACATAAGGGTTAAGAAGCTGAAGAGGAAGGACCTAGTTCTTTTGAAGGTTCTTTGGCATCATCATGGCGTTGACGAAGCCACGTGGGAGATTGAGGAAGAGATGAGGAGGAAGTATCCCTCGCTTTCCTCTTCAGATTTTGGGGATGAAATCCCTTTGTAGGGGGTTAGTTTGTAAGGACCCTGACCTCCGTTTAGGTTTACCCTATTTGCTTTGCTTAACCCTGATGCTTAGTTGCTTGCTAATCACCTTTAGTGGTGATTAAGGTTTGTTGGTGCTTTGTTGAGAGTTGGAGGTGCTACTTGCAATTAACCCAAGTCTAGGGTTTGTGGGCAAGTTTTCCACCTTGTGATGTGGTCCTCCCTCTCCTTGCTTCCTCAAGTGTTGAGGGGAAGGTTTGGGCCCGTTGCTTGAGTTCCTTTGGGCTTGGTTGAGCTTGTTGGGCCTTGTGGTACCTTGCTTTTGCTCGGTTGAACCTTGTGTCGGGCAAGGGGGTGCTTGTGTCGCCCAGGCTGTGTCGCCCATGGTGATGGTGTGTCATCCAAGTGTGTCGCCCATGGACCTTTGACCATATTTGACCTCGTTTGTGTCACCACTAGTGGACACTTAGTGCTTGATGCTTACATGTGGCAATGGCCTTGGACATGTGTTTAAGACATGCTAGAGTGATGGTTTTTGCACATGGACAAGTGTCCCTAGGTGGGCGACACCTTGCTTTGCTTTGCTTTGCTTTGGTTTCTCCTCCATCCCCTTCTATATATGTGTTTCCTTTCCCTTGCTAAGGATCCCATTAGTTCCTTAGTTTATCCTCTACCTTGGTACATGACACACTCTCTTCTCTTGCAAGCTTGGTGGCCGATCCTTCTTGGAGTCTCCTTCTTCCTTGGTGGTGCTTGGAGCTAGGAGCTTGGAGCTTGCTTAAGGCGGGTTACATAACTCCTAACCCGAACTACATTACCATCTTCTATGTTCTTGTTCTTGTTGTTTATGATCGGCTATGTGTTGTTAGCTTGGTTTCCTTGCTTAGTTCCACCTTGTTGGCCGAACCTATGTTCTAGGGTTTCTTGGTGAGAAATACTCCTTTCTCTCCTTGGTCTAGAGGAGTGAGCTTGAGTTCTAGTAGCATGAGCAATACCCCTCTATCATTTTAGTTGAGAGGTGAGCTTGTGTTCTAGTTGCTTGAGCAATACCCTCCTCTCACCATGGACTTGAAGGGTGAGCTTTGTGGTGTTTGTGAATCTTGCTAGGGTCGTTCCTGGTGTTGCCCGTTTGGTGATAGATGATGTGCAAGACCCCTCTCTCTTAGTTGTTGAGAGGTGAGCCATCTTCTTGATCCATTAGGGTTTGGTGCCCTTGTGCTTGAGGTTGATGACGATCTTGTGGAGATGTTTCTTGGTCGTTATGGTGGTAATAGAGGTGTTGCCCGATAGCCCTCTTGACCTTGAGCTTTGGATGGCTTGTTGTAATTGTTGTGATGTACGACACCTTGGTCCTTGAACCTATGTGTGACGGGCGTCACTCCATGCTACATGTTCTGCCCGATACCCTTCCCTTGGTCTGACCTTGGATGACATGTTGTGGTGGTGATGGATGATACCCCTAGACTCTGACCTTGTGATGGGTGTCAACCCTTGACCTTAGCCTGTGTGTCGGCCGATAGGCGTGGCTAGCTTTGTAATGGGCTTTATGCCTACTCTGCTGCACGCGTTATACCTCTGAGTGATGTGCCTTGTCTGATGGCGTTGCACGTTACACCCCCTAGCACGACACTGCGTTTCCCGACAGAGTTGCACGACATGGTGCGCGTCACACCTTGCATGGCACGCCCATGGGCTAGGGTGCACGGCAGACTTTGATGCCCAGCGTTGCCAGATATGTATGTAAAGCACGACATAGCGTTATGCGTTATACCCCTGAGCTTGGCCGATAGGTATGGGTGTGCCTGGCTGTTATGTGCTGATCGTTGTGTGTTGGACGATAGGTGAGGGTGCCCTACCCAATACCACTTTTGGTGAGGGTAGAAGGTTCTTTTAGTAAGGTTCTTACTTCTCATGAAAAAATCGATATGGTGGATAATGTTCTTGTTAACACGTTGGTGACCCTTGATATGTTTGATGGTAATCATTATGGTAAGCTTGTCCATGTAACTTATCATGACTTGACATATACTCATAATCATCTTGAATCCCCTTTATATTGCTAAGGGAAATAATAAGCATGTAATATGGTTTGCTTAATGATGTACCATGTGCTCATGATCATAAGTTGAAGCATGATTGATAAAACATATAATCATTAATGTCACCTTATATTGATAGCATGGTCTTTCTGTTAAGCCTATGATTATTGTGTATACTAACCATGCAGGTGATGCATAGCCAAGTAAAAGGATATGAGGTATATATATGATGTGTTTTAGTCTGAGGACCTGACTTTGGCTAGAGTGCCTGAGTTGATGAGAATGCCTTGAGAGGCAGTGGCAGCATATGATGAGGGATTGAGATCCCATGACAATGTGATGATCCTTGAGATGGATCTAGATGATTGGCAAGAGGCCAAGTGATAACATGTAATATTGGATCCTTGTGATGGATCAGGATGATGTGATTACAATAAAAGCATAACATTGAGTTTTATGTTGTTTATTCTTGTTATAGTTTGCATGTTATAAAACTCGGTTGAATCTTGCAATCCATATAAAAGATACTAATTAATCACAGTGGAATATATCATGTAGTTGCCATGGCCATAGATCCATCATCGTCAGGAGCTGGTGATGGTGAAATGGGTTCTCCTACGGGTTAACCCGGAGCGCATATTATTGAATATGTGAGGCTTCTCCTAGCCTAAAATAGAGAGAGAATCGAGTGCATCTGCGGTTGCAGACTCGGAATATGTGATGAGCATGGTGAATAGGCCCATGGCTCAGGATGTGTTATATTGGAGCATGAATGTGTTCATGGCTCAGAGCACGGTGAACAGGCCCGTGGCTCAGATATACTAGCGTCGTGGTCTGTACCAAGGAGGGCTAGAGAAAGGGTAGCCTATGGAGCTGACCCTGTGGTTGAGGCCACTTAAGCACGAGATTGCGGTTCTGCTTTGGTTCTCATGCACTGACCACGAGGGGGAGGTCGTGGAGTCTGACTCTTCCATTGACCTTGTATGGCACCGGCTTTGGGTTTCGCAATCGAAGGTTGGATTTGAGTGGTACGGCTCACTTCCTCAGGGCATAAGAATACGTAATCCAGCCGTATAGTATTTACTGCTTAAGACAAAACATGGAACATTGGTTGAGGCCTTGTAGTTAATCTTGTTATACTTTGCAGCTATGTATATGTTCCTCATGTTATGTGGTAAGCCCTTATAATTCCTATCTTGTTAATCATGTTCCATAAAGAAATAGTTGGATATATGCCTTCCGTACATCTGGTAAGCTTGACGGTATGAATAGCCTTACTTTATAACTGCTCTGGTTATACTTCTCATCAGTTATCTACTATTGTTGCTTTCTCTTTCTGGGGTTCTGTAGTTTCGGTGGGGCGTTATGTTTCTCGGTGGGACTGTGTGTCTCAGCCCGCTGGTTGACACCCTTTTTTTGAGGTGGTCGAGCTAGGCGTGGTGGTGGTCGCAGAGTGGCGGCCGAGCAGCAAGATGAGCAGTAGAAGGCAAGCAATGGACATGCTGTTGTTTTGATGTTTTGTAGTAGAGTCTTAGAGTCATCCCTGTACTCTAAGGTCCTTGGAGGTGTTTTGACATTGTTTCACGATGTATAGTTGTTGATGCTTTGTATATCCTACTGTTGGTCGGATGTGGGCCATTATGTCTTTATAAACAGGTGATGAACTCAAGTGGTGACTGAACAGCTGTTCCTCTAAGCTGTGAACACGTATCAAGATTTGTATATGTTATATAACTTGTTTCCTTGCAGTAGGATGACCTAAATGTAATAGTTTCTCAGTTTATCCGCCTTCCGCAATCAGTTTTAATTAACCCGTGTTTTGATAATCTGTGATTATGGTGATTTCCGCACATTTTCGCATAACACCTCACTGTCTGTGTGATAGTGGGATGTGTTGCCACAGTTAGGGTTTGGATCAATAAAATAAAAATGAAACTTTAATTGGTCATAAAGGGGGAAACCCTAATCCCAATGATGGGATGGTTGTAATTCTCTTATTGCATAAGCCTTGTAAGGCATGTTAAATATTTGTATAAAAGTATAAAGATGTGTAATGGGCCTTGTGAGCCATGTGATAATTTGTTGCTTAGTGAGAGGTGACAAGATGTGTTATGGCCTTGTGAGCCATGTGATAATTTGTTGCCTAGTGAGAGGTGACAAGATGTGTTATGGGCTTTGTGAGCCATGAGAATAAGTTGTTGCCTAGTGAGAGGTGACAAGATGTGTTATGGCCTTGTGAGCCATGTGATAATTTGTTGCCTAGTGAGAGGTGACAAGATACTTAATGGGCCTTGTGAGCCATGAGGATAGTTGTTGCCTAGTGAGAGGTAACAAGGTGTTTATAAAAGTCCCATGTAAGAAATGATAATGTTCAAAATAAACTAAGAAATGGAAAGTTAGTAATATAATGATAATAATAAATGGATACAATAATAATAATGAAATCTTGATCATACATGCTTTATGCTTATAGCCAAATAAGGGCTATAGTGTTTGAAATATATGAGAGGGATACTTGTTTATACAAAGGATGTGAATAAGTATGATGGCTTGGCCAAGGTATAATGCCTAGTAAAAGTGATGTGGTATTCGGTGATGTTTGCACAGGATTGGCATAGTCCAATGCCTGAATATAATATGATGATATATACTCACATGATTGGTACTATTAAATATCTGGTTAGCAGATTGGCTGAGGCCAATAAATAGAAATGAGAATGATTCATGGATGTCATACCATGATAATGAGTTTCACTACATAAGCTTGAGATGTTGATATAGTGTGATGAGTAAATGATATACATGTTCTTCCCATTCCTTATAAAGAGAATAAATGACTTACTGCTCTATCACAGATAGTTGCAATGCTTTAAAAGATGAGAATATTCTAAACTTCTTATCTTCTGCTCAGTTTTATACCATTTAAACTGTGATAATAATATTGTTGGCGGAGAGTTATATCTATCGCTGGGGCAATTTACAATTCTCTCACCCCATGGGATCCAAATTTTTAGGTGGACGTGCACTAGGAGGTGAAGACCTTTTTGTAGAGGAAGAACAACAGCTGAGATAGCATTGACATCTCAGGTTGAGTGTAGTGTCTGTCCTGTCTTGTAGATATGAGTCCTATATGTCGTCTCTGTACTCTCAGGTCCTTGGAGTTGGTTCGTACTGGTTTCATGAAAAATATGAGATTTTGGCTTGAATGCCTCGAGGTTTTATGTTGCTTCAGTATGTGTTTTGATAGAGCAACTATTATATGTTGTCCTCGAGATGAGATGAAATAATGTTGTACAATGTCAATCATGATATGTATGAGTTTTGAATCTTTCAGTAAAAGTTTTCTATACAAGGATCTCCTTGCAAAATGGTTTTAAATTTTAGTGATTTTTTTTGTTAATCCACTGTTTATGTTTATTCCGCTTAATTAGTAACGATTTGTTTGTCAGTTTGGAGATTGTCATTACAAAGTTTGGTATCAGAGCTTAAGGTTCACTGAGTCTACAGAGACATAGGACTAAGGTGTTGAGTCTGTGTTAGTATCCTCCAGTATACCCTATAGTGATTTCTACTTATGCAGAATAAAGGGTAAAGTTTATAAATGACTGGGGAACATGAGTAACACATTGCTAAGGGAAATTTTGTTGCACCAGGAGAGGGTGCATAGGATCAGGCAAGAGAAGAACAAGTGCCTGAGAATTCCCATCTTGACCTGATCAGGATAGAGAATCCTATGTTTATACTCTTGAAGGGTAGGTTAGGACAACAGTGATGCATATAGAATACTAGATACTATCATTACAACCTAGGTTACCAGTCCTTAATGCGAAAACTTTAGGCTTTGAAGGGGTTCCTGAATGACATGGTCATGTTGGAATAGTGGAAATGTGGGAAAGATTAACATATGGCGAGAAAGTAGACTCTGCCATAAGTTTAGAAAGATAGTACATCTGTGATGGTAGTCCCCAAGGAGGGGAAATAAGCTGAGATTTAAGGTAAGATCTCTATGATTTTAGAGACATTTGCCTAGTTGTTCTAAAAAGCCAAAGTTTTTGGTACCACCAGTGCAATAAATGCCTAGTGCACCAGGGCGGTAGTCATTCTGTAAGGGCAAAGGTCCTAACTTTTCACCTATAAGAACTCATGGCATATCTTATACATCGGTAATGAGACTGATAAGACCATGGTATGAGGACAAGACATGTTATGGATATGGACTTGTTGAGCATAGTAAACTCTTCTCTTTGAAAAGAAGGGAGGAAATGACTCAACAACTGAGGGAATAACTAGACTCTATGTGTTGAGTCAACCTAAAGCGGTAGATGACCGCAAGGGATAACAGTTATAATAGAGCTTTTCATTTTGATATGCCTTATCTAGATGATTATATGATAAACATAAAAAAAGATTGCTGTTACGGATTTCCCTATTGTTTGTCCTATGGGGACATAGGGAAGAAATATGAGAACTAGAATTTATATTCTGTTTAGTATTCTTTTAAATGATTTATAATCTCTCTTATTTGTGTAATAAAAGATGAGATATTGAAGCAATATCTGAAGAAAATTTAGAAAAAAAATCATGTGTGTATAAGGATATGAGAAGTGAGGAATATGATAGTAAATAAAGTACATACTACCTAATCTCAATACTTGTATACCCTGGCCAGGTATATGATTATTGAAAATAAGACAAGTATGAAACTCTTAGATTGTTGTCTTTTTTATTACTATGATCAAGTAGTCATTCTGAAACATACTAGAGAGTATAATCCAATTAGGAAAAGTTGTGTGATCATTCCTAAATGGGAAAAGCTGTGTGAACATTCCCAATTAAATAGGAAAAGCTGTGTGATCATTCCTAAATGGGAAAAGTTGTGTGAACATTCCCAATTAAATAGGAAAAGTTGTGTGATCATTCCTAAATGGGAAAAGTTGTGTGAACATTCCCTATTAAATAGGAAAAGTTGTGTGATCATTCCTAAATGGGAAAAGCTATGTGAACATTCCCAATTAAATAGGAAAAGTTGTGTGATCATTCCTAAATGGGAAGAGTTGTGTGAACATTCCCAATTAAATAGGAAAATTTATGTGATCATTCCTAAATGGGAAGAGTTGTTTGAACATTCCCAATTAAATAAGAAAAGTTGTGTGATCATTCCTAAATGGGAAAAGCTGTGTGAACATTCCCAATTAAATAGGAAAAGCTGTGTGATCATTCCTAAATGGGAAAACCTGTGTGAACATTTCCAATTAAATAGGAAAAGTTGTGTGATCATTCCTAAAGGGGAAAAGCTGTGTGAACATTACCAATTAAATAGGAAAAGTTGTGTGATCATTCCTAAATGGGAAAAGATGTGTGAACATTCCCAATTAAATAGGAAAAGTTGTGTGATCATTCCTAAATGGGAAAAGTTGTGTGAACATTCCCAATTAAATAGGAAAAGCTGTGTGATCATTCCTAAATGGGAAAAGTTGTGTGAACATTTCCAATTAAATAGGAAAAGTTGTGTGATCATTCCTAAATGGGAAGAGTTGTGTGAACATTCCCAATTAAATAGGAAAAGTTGTGTGATCATTCCTAAATGGGAAAAGTTGTGTGAACTTTCCCAATTAAATAGGAAAAGCTGTGTGATCATTCCTAAATGGGAAAAGCTGTGTGAAAATTCCCAATTAAATAGGAAAAGCTGTGTGATCTTTCCTAAATGGGAAAAGCTGTGTGAACATTCCCAATTAAATAGGAAAAGCAGTGTGATCATTCCTAAATGGGAAGAGATGTGTGAACATTCCCAATTAAATAGGAAAAGTTGTGTGATCATTCCTAAATGGGAAAAGCTGGGTGAACATTCCCAATTAAATAGGAAAAGCGGTGAGATCATTCCTAAATGGGAAGAGTTGTGTGAACATTTCCAATTAAATAGAAAAAGTTGTTTGATCATTCCTAAATGGGAAAAGTTGTGTGAACATTCCCAATTAAATAGGAAAAGCTATGTGATCATTCCAAAATGGGAAAAGTTATGTGAACATTCCCAATTAAATAGGAAAATATGTGTGATCATTCCTAAATGAGAAAAGCTGTGTGAACATTCCCAATTAAATTGGAAAAGTTGTGTGATCATTCCTAAATGGGAAGAGTTGTGTGAACATTCCCAATTAAATAGGAAAAGTTGTGTGATAATTCCTAAATGGGAAAAGCTGTGTGAACATTCCCAATTAAATAGGAAAAGTTGTGTGATCATTCCTAAATGGGAAAAGCTGTGTGAACATTCCCAATTAAATAGGAAAAGTTGTGTGATCATTCCTAAATGGGAAAAGCTGTGTGAACATTCCCAATTAAATAGGAAAAGCTGTGTGATCATCCTAAATGGGAAAAGCTGTGTGAACATTCCCATTTAAATAGGAAAAGTTGTGTGAACATTCCTAAATGGGAAGAGCTGTGTGAACATTCCCAATATAAAGGAAAAGCTAAGTGAGCATTCCCAATTGAATAGAGTTTTTCTAAGTGAACTTTTCCAAACAAATAAAAGATTTCTACGTGAATTATCTCTATTATATATATATATGCTTCCCTTTTGATAAATATTCTTGGGTGAGGATAGAAGTATGCTCGTTTATGCTTCTTCCTTTCAATAATATGGACATCATATGTTAGGGGTTTATGCTCTGCATAAACGTAAACATTGATAAGGTTGAATTAGTGAAAGGAACTTTGTGTGAACTACAGATCTATGGTATCTCCATAACATTAAGAAGTTAGGTGGAGACTTGAGGGCATGATTAATGAATAATCTATCCCTCCCTTTTCCTGGGATTTCGGGGATGAAATCCTTGTTAGGGGTTTATAACTTGTAACGACCCTGACCTGCGTTATGAGGTAACCCTATTTGTTTTGACTAATAAAGTTTCTTATAACTTTAATATAATCCTATAAGGTGTTTTGTTATCATGTGACACACTCATGTTTCTAGTTTGGTCCCGATTGAATGTTGTTTGAGCAATTTTCCTTTGTTTTGGACCAAAGTGTAATTTACCCAAGTTGAGGGATTATAATGCAAAATGTCACATGTTGAATGTACCACATGTGTTTTACAATCATAAAAGAGAGAATTATGTTAAGTGGTGGCTCGTGCAATGCCTAAATTCCAAGTTTGAACTCGTTTGAACAATGTTGGAGCATTGTGCACCAATTTTGGTACAAATTGCAATTTACCCAAAATGTGGTATTAATATGCAAATTACCACATCTAGAGTGTTCCTAATCCCTCCTAGAATCATTTAAAAGAGAGATAAAGGAGGATACACCATACTTGATTCCATTATGAATGATGGTGATCTTGGTGAAGAAATGACCAAGAAAAGGGTTGAATTTGAAAGCTTAACTTGAGTTGTATCAAGTTGAAAAGCTTATATATGATTGCCTATCAGCCATGGAGCCCAAGAAGGTGTCCCATATCGTTGTGTGGACTCTTCGAAAAGTCCATATCGTGCAAAGCACCTCAAGGAGGTGAGGTGTGTCGGGTTACAACTTCCTTAGCAAAGTTGTGATGAGTTGTGAATAAAGTGGTGATTTTGTTGATATATCTTATTCAAAGAGATATGTAATGGACGAATCTTTATCCCTAAATGATTGTCAACTGTTCTGAAAGACAAGATAAATGTTGATGCATGCATGTACACGTGTCACCCATGCATGACATGTGGCAACTACTAGCTCAAAATGTTGACATCTCATTTTTGCCTTCCTTCATGAACAACAAGTATATATACCCCTAGTTTCACCCCTTGGTGCAATTTTGCGACCCTTACCACCCTCCTACCTAGTGGTATCATGCATGGGGATCTTTTATCGTGTAGGAGAGCAAGCATATCGTGCATAGGCCCTTGGATATCGCCCATAGCAAAAGCATATCGGCCAAGTAGGTGAAATTGGCCCTATAAGGTGATATCGGCCAATAGGGTGAAGAGTTGAGTGCCATATCGTGCAAGTGAGTGCCATATCGTGCAATAGGGTTGGAATATCGTTCAAGGGCACAAGGGTATCATGCATAGGCCTTGGGTATCGGCCATAGCAATCGTATCGGCCATACCATGTTGATATTGTCCATAGCAAGTTGATATCGGCCAATTGAAGTGATTTTGGCCACAAGTGAGGGGGGTATCGGCCACAAGCAAGGTTGTGTCGGAAAGGAGGAAGTCCATATCTCCCAATAGTGGTGGGGTGTCGTCCAAGGATCTAAGGAACTCAAAACATAACCCTAAGGTGAGGATAAGATCATCTTCAACATTGGTTTGAAGCATGAATTTAGGGTTTTGATCTTCTTTTCTTTTCTTCTTCACCAATTGCTTATCCATGGTGATTCTTTGCATATAGGGGAGTTGTGAAGTTCATCTTCAACCTTAGGAACGTGGATATTTGGAGCTTGGAGCTTTGAAGTTGTTCTTAAGGCGGGTTATATAACTTGAACTCAACCATGTTATTCATCATCACCTAAATTGTTGTATTTAATGATCTACTTTTAATTTCAAAATTTCCTGAAATAGTTGATGAAATTATGAGTTCTAGTAGTTTCTTAGACCTATTGATATGAACTATAATAGTTATAACAAAGGTCTAGAGCTTGAAGATGATGATATTACCTTATAAAAGTGATATCGTGTGTAAGCACACAAGTAAGCACCTTTAACCCGATATGATGATGCACCTTCTTCACTTGAGAAATATGGTTATGAATGAATACATTGTTCCATGATATGGAGGTGTAGTGTACACGTCTTGCACGATAGGGAGTCAAGTATAGACTCCATGTACGATACAAGGTTATATGAATACTTATAAGTTGATGTGAAACCCTAATTTGGGCAACCAAATATGAGTAAAGAATAGCAAGTGCTATTGCATGATATGGTAGCCTGATAAACAACCCTAGTTTATGTCTAGCCCAACATGGTGATGGCTTAATACCTCATGCATGATATGGGTGACACATACAAACACCTTTAGTCTGATATGAAAGGTGTGTATATACTTCTAGCCCGACACGATGAGTGCCCATATACTTACAACCTGATATGGTGAACATATGCACACTTCTAACCCGATATACCTTGTAAAGGTGAGGGAAAGACACTCTTAGGAGTGATAAGAGTAACACCAAGTTATGGTGTGGCTAATACCTTTATAGGCGAAACACCTAAAGTGGTTGATAATGGACAACCTTATATCAACAGTGTCTTAACCCGAGATGAATCCATATCATTGATGATAGTTGGGTGATTCAAGTGTATGACTTATGGCCAATACTTTACAAGATTAATATGATGGGATAGTGGATAAAGTATTAGGATGGGAAATACCCTAATAGAAGATAAGTTGATGAAATTAAGTAAGTTAAAAGTGATGAGGGAGGTGATACACCAAGGTATGGTAAATATCACATCCAACACTTTAAGGTTGCTACACCTTGATGCATCTTAAATCCAATATGTATGTATGAGTAACACATGAAGAGTGTCATGCCAATTGTTACATTGAAATGTAATGAGTTTAATGCACTTTTATAAGTGTAGGCTAACATACCTTGAGAAAGGGTTAAGCCAAAACAATAAAGTATGATGTAATCAATATCCTAGAGAGGATGAGAGAGAAACTCGTACCTTGTGTTGGTAATCATTTAATGATAAATGTTGAGAATAAATAAGTATGATTGGATACTTATGATAGCAATGTATGCTCCTAGATTTGTGGTTCAATGAGTTAGGGTTTGGATCAATAAAATAAACATGAAACGCTAATCGGTCAAAAAGGGGGAAACCCTAATCCCAATGATGGGATGGTTGTAATTATCTTTTTGCATAAGCCTTTTTAGGCATGTTAAATACTTGTATAAAAGTATAAAGATGTGTAATGGGCCTTGTGAGCCATGTGATAATTTGTTTCCTAGTGAGAGGTGACAAGATGTGTTATGGACTTGTGAGCCATGTGATAATTTTTTGCCTAGTGAGAGGTGACAAGATGTGTTATGGGCTTTGTGAGCCATGAGAATAACTTGTTGCCTAGTGAGAGGTGACAAGATGTGTTATGGCCTTGTGAGCCATGTGAAAATTTTTATTGCCTAGTGAGAGGTGACAAGATACTTAATGGGCCTTGTGAGCCATGAGGATAGTTGTTGCCTAGTGAGAGGTAACAAGGTGTTTATAAAAGTCCCATGTAAGAAATGATAATGTTCAAAATAAACTAAGAAATGGAAACTTAGTAATATAATGATAATAATAAATGGATACAATAATAATAATGAAATCTTGATCATACATGCTTTATGCTTATAGCCAAATAAGGGCTATAGTGTTTGAAATATATGACAGGGATACTTGTTTATAGAAAGGATGTGAATAAGTATGATGGCTTGGCCAAGGTATAATGCCTAGTAAAAGTGATGTGGTATTCTGTGATGTTTGCACAGGATTGGCATAGTCCAATGCCTGAAATAGTTGCACAGGATTGGCATAGTCCAATGCCTGAATATAATATGATGATGTATACTAGCATGACTGATACAATTAAATATTTGGTTAGCATATTGGCTGAGGCCAATAAATAGAAATGAGAATGATTCATGGATGACATACCATGATAATGAGTTTCACTAGATAAGCTTGAGACGTTGATATAGTGTGATGAGTAAATGATATACATGTTCTTCCCATTCCTTATAAAGAGAATAAATGACCTACTTCTCTATCACAAATATTTGCAATGCTTTAAAAGATGAGAATATTCTAAACTGCATATCTTCTGCTCAGTTTTATACTATTTAAACTGTGATAATAATATTGTTGGCGGAGAGTTATATCTCTCGCTGGGGCAATTTACAATTGTCTCACCCCGTGGGATCCAAATTTTTATGTGGACGTGCACTAGGAGGTGAAGACCTTTTTGCAGAGGAAGAAAAACAGCAGAGGCAGCAGTGATATCTTAGGTTGAGTGTATTGTCTGCCCTGTCTTGTAGATATGAGTCATATGTGTTGTCTCTGTACTCTCAGGTCCTTGGAGTTGGTTCGTACTGGTTTCATGAAAAATATGAGATTTTGGCTTGAATGCCTCGAGGTTTTATGTTGCTCCAGTATGTGTTTTGATAGAGAAACTGTTATATGTTGTCCTCGAGATGAGATGAAACAATGTTGTACAATGTCAATCATGATATGTATGAGTTTTGAATCTTTCAGTAAAAGTTTTCTATACAAGGATCTCCTTCCAAAATGGTTTTAAATTTTAGTGATTTTTTTTTGTTAATCTGTTGTTTATGTTTATTCCGCTTAATTAATAATGATTTATTTGTCAGTTTGGCGACTGTCATTACATTTCTAGTCAACTTTGTCATTGGTAACGCAATCGTACTGAAGTCCTTGATAAACCTCTGATAGTATCCTACTAAACCCAGGAAACTACGAACTTCTGTCGGCGTCTTTGGTTGCTCCCAATTTGCAACGAACTCCACCTTCTTTGGATCTACTTTGACTCCTTCAGTAGATATCACATGACCCAAGAAAGTCACTTCTTCCAACCAGAACTCACACTTGCCGAACTTGGCATACAACTGATGTTAGTGAAGATGAGTAAACGCTATTCAAAGATGTCGCTCATGCTATTTCTTGTCCCGGTTATAGATCAAGATGTCATCTATAAATACTACAACAAACTGATCTAGAAACAGACGGAACACTCCGTTCATCAAATCCATGAAAGCAGTAGGTGCATTGGTTATCCTGAACGGCATAACCACAAACTCGAAGTGACCATACCTCATCTGAAAAGCTAACTTCGGTATGTCATCCGCCTTAATCCTCAACTGATGATTTCCGGAACGTAGATCGATTTTTGAAAACACTATAGCACCATGCAACTGATCGAACAGATCATCTATCCTCAGTAACGGGTACTTGTTCTTGATCGTGACCTTGTTCAACTGTCGGTAGTCTATACATAGCTGCATCGATCCGTCCTTCTTCTTGACAAAAAACACTGGAGCACCCCAAGGCGACGTACTCGGTCGGATGAAACCCTTCTCCAACAACTCTTGCAACTGCTTCTTAAGCTCTGCCATCTCTACTGGAGCCATCCTATACGGTGTTTGTGCAACTAGCTGTGTTCCTGGTACCAGATTGATGTCAAAATCAATCTCTCGGGGTGGAGGAACACCAGGGAACTCATCAGGAAACACATCGGCAAACTCTCGGACAACTAACACCTCTTCAAGGCTAGGACCCTTCGCATTGGTATCTGCAATGGTATCCACAACATGAGCTAAGAACGCCTCGCATCCTTATCGTAGAAACTTTTCTACCACCATAGTTGATACTAGACATGTCGGAAGAATCTTCCTATCTCCTTGGAAGATCCACTTCTTACCGCCATCGTCAAACACAGCTTGCTTGGAACCATAGTCCAAAACAACCTTATACTTATCTAGCGTATCCATCCCAAGGATAACATCAAAACCATGCATATCAAGTGGTATAAGATCCACTTGTATACTGTGTCCCGAAAAAGACAAGACACATGATGGGCACTCTTCTTGAAGCATCGAGGAACCATCAAGAGGGGTTTCTAACAACAAGCTATCCTTGTTATAGCTAATAGGTAAACGACAGTTTTCAAGCATACTATAGGTGATAAAAGAATGTGTAGCACTGGGTCAACCAGAACAGATACAAAAAAAGAAGAAGACATATCAGAATGAAATAACTCCATCTGATCTGTCACTACTTGTGGGTTGACTATCGCCTTCGGCTGACTCATAGCATAGAATCGAGTCGTTACTTGCTGTCCACGTCCTCTGCTTCCCTGAGAAGACGATCCTACTTGTGATGCTTGACTGCATCCTCGTCCTCTTCTACCACTGGGCTGGTATCTATCTGATCCTGGAGGATTCTGCCTTGGCTACTTCGTCACTTCAACATCTCTACTTGGGCAGTTCGACCTGAAATGCCCCGTCTGACCGCATATATAGCATGTCTTAACTTTGAACCGTGGCCTAGATGGCCCTGTCACTACCACTGAAGATGTGCTATGTGCCTTTGATGGTGAAGAAACATAACCTCTTCCCTTACTCGGGGACCACTGCGACGGTGCACTGGAACCTCTCATCACTGACGGTGCTGCAAACCTTGGCTTCTTGTAGCCACCAAACCTCTGTCCCTGGAACTGAGCAGACCTTTTGTGAGAAATAGATTCTCTTTTCTCCCTTACCGACCATTCGATTCTTTGGACAGATTCCACAAACATAGAAAACCGTTCTCGGTTCTCTAACGCAGAAGCAGGTGTTCTCAACTCAGCACTCAGACCTTTCTCAAAGAGTCTGATTCGCTCTTCATCCGTTGTTGCCATGTGAGGACAAAACCTCAACAGATCCATGAACTTGGCTTCATACTCGTATGTTCATCGTTCCTTGCCGCAGGCGCTCAAACTGGCTAATCTTCTCATCTAGATACGTCTTCGGAAAGTATCTACTGACGAACTCGCGCCGGAAAACTTCCCAACCGATCACCTCACCAGGTCGCTTCTCTTCCTCGATGGTCCACCAGTGACCAGCACTACCTTTCAGAAGGTAGACAACGTGCTTTACTTTGTCTACTTCGGGGATGTCGAGGATCCGGAAAGCCTTTTGAAGACTTGTCAGCCACAGATCTGCATCCGCTGGATCAACCGTTCCAGCATAATCCGAAGCTCTGACTCGGCGAAGCCGCTCGAAGGTCTTCCCAATACCCAATGTTTCACCATGGAGAGCATGTGCCCTCGGAGGAGGCACTGGCAATCTATATACCATGAGATTCATCGTAACCATCATCTGTCTCATAAGCTGTTGATATGGCAGGGTGTTCAAGAATGGCTGAGTCAGGTTGGGGGACCTCAGACACCCGATCTTCATGTGCCTGCCCTAAAGCTCCATCAACTGATGTAGTATCGTTGTGCTCAGCAGCATGTTCTTCATGGTTTCCAGACATCTTGGATTTTCTTCTGCTAAAGGCAGAAGATGTTTGTAAGAAAATCTAGAATACTCACAAGAACAGACACAACCTAGTCCTAAATCCCTGTAGACTCAGCGAACCTAGAGCTCTGATACCAAAACTTGTGGCAACACATCCCACTATCACATAGACAGCGAGGTGTCACGCGAAAACGTGCAGAAATCACCATAACCACAGATTACCAAAAACATGGGTTAATTAAAACCGATGGAGGAAAATGGATAAACTGAGAATCTATTACATTCAAGTCCTCGTCCTGTAGGAAAACATGTTATATAAACATATACAAAATCTAATACGTGTCCACAGCTAGGGAGATCAGTTGTCCTGTCATCACATGAGTTCACCACCTATTTATACATATATGAAGGCCCATATCCGGCCAGCAGCAGGGTATACAAAACATCAACAGATATACATCATGAAACAACATCAAAACGCCTCCAAGGACCTGAGAGTACAGGGATAACTCTAAGACTCTACTACAAAACATCTCAAACAGTAGCATATCCATCTCTTGCCTTCTACTGCTCGTCTTGCTACTCGGTCGTAACTTTGCGACCACTACCACGTCTAGTTCGAACACCTAAAAAGGGTGTAAACTAGTGCGGTGAGACACACAATCCTAGTGAGAAACATAACTCCCCACTAAAACTACAAAACCTCAGAAAGGTAAAGCAACAACAGCCGATAACTGATAAGGGTATAACAAGAGCAGTTTATAAAGTAAAGTTATTCATACCGTCAAGCTTACCAGATGTACGAAAGGCATATACTCAAGTATTTCTTTATGGAACATGATTAACAAGATAAGATTTATAAGGTCTTACCACATAACCTGAGGAACATACAAGTAACTGCGAGATGTAACAATATTAACTACAAGCAAGGCCTCAACCAATGTTCTGTGTTTTTCCTTAAGCAGTAAATATTATTCGGCTGGATTACATATTATTTTGCCCTGAGGAAGTGAGCCGTACCGCTCAAATCCAACTGACGGCTGCAAAACCCGGAGTCGGTGCCATACAAGGTCAATGGAAGAGTTGGACTCCACGACCTACCACCTCATGGTCAATGCATGAGAACCAAAACAGGACCGTAGTCTCATGCTTAAGTGGCCTCAGCCACAGGGTCAGGCTACCCTCTTCCTAGCCCGCCTCGGTACAGGTCTCGGTGCTAGTGAAACTGAGCCACGGGCCTGTTCACCGTGCTCTGAGCCATGAACGCATTCATGCTCCCATATCACATATCCTGAGCCATGGGCTTGTTCACCACACTCATATACATATTCCAAGTCTGCAACTGTAGTTGGACTCGATTCCCTCTCTATTTTAGGCTAGGAGAAACCTCACATATTCAACAATATGCGCTCCGGGTTAACCTGCAGGAGAACTGTCACACCCCGATCTCTCACTAACCACTAATCACGAGATTAGGGCGCGACGGAGGGATTATCACATAAACAAATCACTGAGAACTTTTTCTTTTTAAAACCTCGTAATGATACCCGGATTATTGATGTAAACTAAAACATAAATAACTATTGCGGAAGCATTTCAATTAAACTGGCTAGAGAACATAAACATAGTTTACAACATGTAACATTGTTTAACAGAAAGTAAAACATAACAGTTAATTTACATCTTTTACACATTCGCCATACATACTCTCTCTCACCCACACCATGTCCCAAGGACCGAGGGGAAAGGACTGAGAGACCACTATCTAACTAAACTAACTACATATACCTTATACAGATTAAGTGTTAGGATGAAAGGATCCTTCAAATTCCTGCTGCTGATGACCTGAAAATGTTTTGAGTAGAGGTATGAGCCTACTCGCTCAGTGAATAGCATTTCACTTAGCTATCACTAAACAACTCATCAGGTTTATAAACTGAAAATAAACATATATACAGTTCAACAGGGCAGTTCTATTGACATAGCAGATATACAGATAATAATCACATTTCTATGCATCAACAGGTAGTTCAGGTAAATGAACAGATATATAAATTTACTGTGATCCTATATGATTACTTATTCATATTATTATTATGCCCTAATCATATGCAGTGTACTCTGCATATGAAGATACGTAGCAAGTTCATGCTACGATCCCACCGTACAAGACTTAGCGACACACCCAGGAAATGCTAAGTCTGACGCCAGCCCTGTTCTGCTACAGGACCCCAGGCTCCACGGCCTCAATGCACAACCACGTGTGCTGCACAACCATGTGTGCTCCAGACTCCTCTTGACAAACCTGAGTACACAGGCGGAGAGTCTCACCGGGTTAACTCTGTGACACAAGCACGGATGATGTTGAATAACCCCCATTTTCCTCCAGTGCCACCGTGACTCCGCACGCGTTGTTGTTGGACACTACCTCTCTGTCCTCGTGTCTCCATGACTCCGCACGGATAATGTTGCAACACGAGTTTCACCCCTAAGAAGCAGATCTGTCAAAGGGGTTCTACGGTGTTAGGGCACCTAAGTCTATTAACTGATTTAACATATAACCATTTAAACAGGAATATCACATTTATTGATTTCATATCAGATCACAATACACTGTCATTCTAAACCGACAGAGCCATATATTTCAAATCATTGTAATTTCTGAGAAATTCTCATACCATGCATTCAAGAAAATTAGAAATGTATAAATAACCCAACTTATTTCAATTTGGCACATACATAGCGAATTTACGCAATTGAACATCTTATTGTACAAATTAAAGAAATTTACTTCACATATGAGAACCATACTCAACATTTGTCAATTCTCTAAAATTCTCGAAAAACGTGCACATTAACCCTAATCTTGGTTTGTGCATCACTTAACTCAATTAAAAGTTAATTACCTATCACAACACAATTTAATAACAATACTAGAGAATTTCTGGTAATAATTCAGAGAAATGTGCCATTTCATGTAAATATCAATTTACACATATTAACGTCAAAAGATATATGCAATTAGGGTTTTATTGCATATTTTTATTTATTCATATCAACTTTGAAATCGTACATCTGATAATTTATCAGAAATCCCTATTGTCTGGGTTCATACCCAAACCATACCATTTTCAGATATAAATTTCTAATTTCAACATTCAAATAAGCAATTTAGGTTCCAATGAACCATATAAATCAACCGATTCAATCCACACTGATCAAATGCTAAATTTAATCATATAACAGCGTCTAGAAGCAGTTTATGAAATAAAAAGTCGGGCGACGCCAAACGCTGCCCAACGCCTGATAACGCCTGTTATCAGCGAAATTCGCGCACAAAACAGAAAATATTCAGACGCCTGAGTTTATTAATGATAAATAAATGAAATCCTACTCATAGCGATTTGAGATGTCTGGATTCGTCCAGAAATGCGTCCAGAGACCAGTTTCTGGGCTATTTTTGGTTGTCTTCAACCTCTAGCTTGCCCTGGATTCAATTTGCTTCACGCTCAGGTTGGAGAGGGAGTTCGATTGAAAACTAGAAACTGTAGATTCATGAACAGACCTCCAAATTAGAGTCGAGGCGGACAATATCATGGTGCTTTGCTATGCCAAGATGCTACTAGATCGAACTCACTACAAGCAGCAGGAGCTTCCTCACGTATAGATTGAAAAAGACCAAGATAGGAGCTAAACCTGAGTTGTTGGCTGCGGATGCTTGTTTAGGCCTCTTGGCCGAACTCATGGGTGCTGATTTTGTGGTGCTTCTCACACCAAATTGACCTCTGGCCGCTGCCCCACGCAGCAGCAGCTGCTGCTTGGCTAGCCGCTCAAGCTGGTCGAGCTACTGTTAGGGCGCCGCTAGTCCTGGCTGGAGGAAGAAGAAAGGAAGGAGAGGAGATAGTGCTTGGCGACGCCTTGCTGGCTCGATGGTGTTGCGAAGCCGCCCCACTCTCCCCCCTAGCTGCTAGCCGCAGCCCTGAGCAGCAGGTCGGCTGCAGATGGGGCGCCGCCCTAGACAAGGAAAGGGAAACGAAGGAGGAGGAGGTAGGAAGGATGGGGAAGGAGAAAGGGAGGTGGGGTGCTGCTCATCGGAGCTAAAAAGCCAAGAGATTGCCCGCTATTTCCCCCCCCCCCTTGTTGTTGCTCGATCAGGCGCAGCCGTGCGCCGCTTTTGTGACTGTTCTGCTTCGATCGGGAAGAGAAAGAAATAAGAGGGAAAAAGATAGTCGGTCCACTAAAAAGGTAAGGAAAATAAATAGCCAATTAATTGGAGAAATTTCAGATTCAACCCAAAGGTCTTGTAAAAGCCATAACCTTTGTGTCGTGAGTCCAATCCGAATAATTCTTTTTGCAACATTTCAAGCGTGAGATTCTCTACACCTTCAGTGCAAGAAATCATGTTGATTATCTTGTCACAACTGGTCAAAGCACTAAACACATTAGTGAGTTTTAATTCAAATTAATTAACTTAACGATCCACTTTGCTATTATCATTAATTGCCTCAGGTGATTAAATCTCAACTATTGAATCACATCTTAGCTTATCATGATTATCCATGATGTTTAACAGAGTGCTTGGCACTAATCAAGATACTCACTCATTAATCACAGTGTGGGTCATAACAATCTCCCTCCCTTATAAGAATTTCGTCCCGAAATTCCTAAAAGAGAAAAAGAAACTTGTTACGCATCTCAGACTCAAGATCCCACGTGGCTTCCTCTAGGTTATGGTTTCTCTATATAACTTTCACTAACGATATCTCGTGATTCTTAAACTTTTTGATCCTATGATCAATTATCCATTCTGATCCTTCAACATAGGACACATCAAGTCTGAGCTGGACAGGTTCTGGGTTCACTATCTTCTTTGTACCAGGGTAACATTTCTTTAACATAGATACATGAAACACGTCATGTAAATTAAACAACTTAGATGGCAAATCCAACTTATAGGCTACATGTCCGATTTTCTCAATGATAGGATATGGGCCCATGAACCTAGGAGTCATTTTGCCTCTCTTACCAAACCTCAATACTCCTTTCCATGGTGAAACTTTCGGATACACTTCATCATCAACCTGAATCTCAAGTGGTCAACGCCTCTTCTTGGCTTGACTCTTATGTCTATCCGGTGCAACTTTCAACTGTACTTTGATCACATTAATCTTTTCAGTGGTCAAATCCACTATCTCTAATCCATGAATCTGCTTTTCACCTACCTCATATCAACATATGGATGATCTACACTTCTACCATACAGAGCTTCATACGGGGCCATACCAAGACTAGAATGGTGACTATTGTTGTATGCAAACTCTATAAGGCTTAAATGTTTTTCCCAATTTCCACTGAAATGCAAAACACATGCTCTCAGTATGTCCTCAAGAGTCTGGATGGTCCTTTCTGACTGACCATCCGTTTGTGGGTGAAAAGCTGTACTGAATCTCAACTTTGTGCCCAAAGCATGATGCAACTAATTCCAAAATCTGGATGTGAACTTAGGATCTCTATCAGATACAATTGAAACTGGAATACCATGCAACCTGACTATTTCATCCACGTATATCTTAGCCAACTTCAAGACATCAAAGGTTGACTTGATATGAAGAAAATGAGCAGACTAAATTAGTCTATCCACAATCATTCATATCAAATCATAACCTCTAGGTGTCTTGGGCAACCCTATCACAAAATCCATTGTGATAGGTTCCCATTCCCATTCAGGCATAGAAAAAAGATTACAAGGTAGCTGTAGATTTCTAGGGTTCAGCCTTAACCTACTGGCACACACTACTTCTAACCACGTACTCAGCTACATCATTCTGCATATCTGACCATCCATTTCAACTTCTTGAGATTCATATACATCTTAGTATTTTCCTGAAAGCATAGCATACATCAATACATACACTTCCATAAGAATCTTTTCTTTCAATTCAATATCTCAAGGTACACACAACATGTCATGCTAATACAACGCCTTATCATCTTAAAAACTTAAACTCTGGTCTCTTTTCCTCTTATCATGTCATGCATGGTCTGGTTTAACTCACTATCACCCTATTGTAGTTCCTTGATCTGATCATAAAAAGTAGGCTTGACTTGCATCTGTGCAATCAAACCATTTAGCTATGTCACCCCTAAGTCTAAGTTCAACTTTCACATTTCCACTAGCATGTCTCTTTTGAAACATGCCATGGAAAATACATCCACTGTTGAACTAGACTTCCTACTTAGGGCATCAACTACCACATTCACCTTCCCAAGGTGACAATCTATCATCACATCATAAAGATAGTGACGTTGTGTCATAAGAGCATGAACTACAACAACTAACTTCAGATCATGTATCAGGTAGTACTCCTCATTCTATGCTACTTACTTATTGTTACATTTCAAATTTATATCTTACTCTTTTCTCCAAGTCATTTTCATATTGTTTATCTACCTTTAAACCCTAGATTTTATTAATTCTAGCTTACCTTTCATAGAACAAATCTCATGATCTTATTTTATAGGGATGCTAGTATTCAAGGTCAAATCACTATTGATATCCCTTGAACTACTACAACTCTAAACATTCTAGGGTTTCTTCTTTATCAATAACATAGCGTTATTGTGATGTGACTATGTTCCCTTAGTTTGAAATTCAAACTTTAGATCTCATAAGTTTTACTAAATTCTTCCTTATCTTATCACTGGAATTTCCTTTCTCTCATTTGTTCTGGACTTTGGTATTTCCATGATATCTCTTCAATTTAATGGAAACTTATAACGTAACATGAGTATTATTTCAAACTGGATAAGCCATATATTCAGGTATTGCAAATATCAAGAGATTCAACATAATAAGCATGCATGCAGATTTCAAATTCTTAAATAATCTAATTACATGTCCACTTGTAATTTACTGAGAAATCAATATCAATATGCATGCAGGCAGACTGGAATTCTCAAATAAACAGAATGCATGTCAATTTGTCACTTTATACACTAAAATCGTGCAATTGAACTGTTAAGCATCACACATCTTATACTGAGAATTTTGATATCAAAATAATTGATTCATTGAACACCTTATCCTTAGGGTTTCAATTACCTCATTCATTTGATTGCAGTTCAAATCACAATATGATATCATTCTAGAACTGACAGAACAGTGTACCTAAAATAATTGTAAATACTGAGAAATTCTTATATCATGCATTCATTTTCTAAGTTATGTGTTTGTTCTTTATTTTAAAAACTAATTTGTTAGTCTATAGAGACTTAGAATCCAAAGGTATTATGTATAATTGTATTTAACTTTATAATAAAGATATGCATTCCATACTCTCAATTATGTCTTGTAATTCTCGTTCCTTAATCAAAGTCATCATTTCTAACATTTCTTTTGATTCAACTAAATTTCTTGTCCTGGTCTTATGATTTACATAAGGCTCTTTGTTTCTATGTACTTAGTGTATACTTAACTCTTTTCTTCTATTTTCTATTTGCTTTGAAGTACATAAAAGTATTTTACTCCATTCCATGATCCTGTTGAATAAATTGGATATTATGATAAATCCCTTTGTTTCGATGATGACAAACATTTCATTCCTATTTATCTGACGAGCTACTTGAGTGTGCAGGATGACAAAACTATAAGGGAAATTCAACAAGAAGTATTTATATTTTCATGCAAATGTAATCATTGTAAAAACTTGTACAGAAATATAATGTACAAGTACTTAGAATCGCATGTAAATCAAGCATTGGATTTTCCCTAGCTAAACACCTTAGTCATCCATTCAATAGGATCACCTATGCACACTCACACACATAATTAATGCCTAACTTGAAATCTTAAAACAGGATCTATCTCGGTCGACCAACTCCTCGACCGAGACACTCTCGGTCGACAAACTCCTCGACCGAGAAAGATCCAATGTAGCCGTTAGACACAACTGACAAGTTAGTTGGCAGTTGCAAATGAACGTTAATCCAGAGAGCCTGTCGGTCAACAAAACTTCGACCGAGTAAGTCTCTCGGTCGACCATTCCTCGACTGAGACGATCTCTGACAGAAACTGCAGAGTAAAGTAATTAGCCATTGTTAAAGCAACAACTTTGTACCTAACGGCTAGTTAAGCACTTAGAAACCCCTAGAAGTTGTCTAGAACGTCCTTAAGCATACTTAGGTCATTCCTATAAATAGGACAAGCCATAGGACACTAGAATTCACTTCTTACACTTGATATACTTGAGAAAATACTTGAGCCCTCTTGTGCAATCTGTTGTGAATTGAGCATTGTGATAAATTGGCCACTTTCCTCTTAGCTCAAGCTCGTCCTATAGGCTAGATTTTCCTAACCCTAGCAATCACAAGTCCATCATCTTGGCTAGGAAAATCCAAACGCTTGATCTAGGCAAATCAAGCCTTGAGCTTCAAGGATAAGTTGTATTTTCTCTTATTTCTTTCTTGTTCCTAGTATTACTTGTACTCTCCTTGCTACTCCAGGTAGGAGGCTGCGGATTGGAGAGGGTGAAGCTCTTCGTGGTGAAGAGGAGGACTTTGGACTACTTCAGAAGGTTGTCTTGACGGGAAGCTACTTCAGGAGGAAGGCTACTTCAAGGGGGAGCTTGAAGTTACTTCAAGGAAGGCTGCTTCGAGGTTGGCAAGACTACTTCAAGGTGAAGGCTGTCCAAAGGGTGTTTAGAAAGTATTGTAAATTTTATGTAACATCCTTGAGAGGTAATAAAATTTAGTACTTTCAAAATCCCGGTTGGGTAAGCAACCGGGTAGTGGACTGACTCCTTAGTATTTGCTAAGGTGGAACCACTCTAAACACCTGTGTTCCTCTTCTTTAATCTTTACTTTGGTTGTTTGAGTTTAAATTACTATAAAACTCTATTCACCCCCCCTCTAGAGGTTTTCAGATCCAACCCAAAGTTGATTCCTACTATCTTAGCCATTACATACTTTTCTCATATCTTCTCCATATTCTCATACTTAGAGTTCATATAATACAAATCAGTAAATTTAATTTGAACCTTATATCGTGTCCCTTTATTTCCAATTAAAGATTGCTCATATGAGACTCCAACATCGGGCCTCTGATATCAGTTCCAGCTACTTCTTAGCTTCTCTAATCTTTCCCTTACATCTCAATATCTCAGCGTATGTACATTCTCACGACGATATGAAACTACATTATTCAAAGTCTACTTTTATAATATTGTTAATAGGAGTAATTAAATCCCAGTATCGCATCCTGCCAGTCGGACCAGGCCAAACCTGTAGTCCTGAAGCCAAGAGCTACTCAGGATTAACCAACTCCTATTGATTTCAAACATGTGGAATGAATATCCACTTAAGGCAAACTCATTTAAACATAACTTTGGGTCTACTTTAATACAAAGAAAACAAAAACTAAACAATTCACTTCATGACACAACAATATAAAAGAATCATATTTGCTTTACAAACTGAACATTCTAATTTCATGCATATAAAAGCATTTCTAGTGATTTCCAATCAAATAAGCAATAATAGACAAGAGTTGAATCGCATCTTATATGTAATCTCTTATTCCTACATTAATTTCTTATCTCATAACCCTAAGATTTCTAGGGTTTCTCTCTAGCCCATCCTTCCTCTGCATACATGGCCAGGGCATCCAGAGAAGAACAGACAGAGTAGCTTGATACTGGTCAATCTAAGTATTCAGACACCTAGCCAGGGTATCTAAACACTCAGACCTTCCAGAGCTAAAACTCATCATTTATTATTCGCCTTACTTATAACTTTATCCTTTGACCTTAATGATTCTTAACGACTCAACTTAAGCTCATTACTTGATTCTCGTGACCACATCCTCTTCCTTCTATCTGCAATAATATAACAGAACACTTCCTGTTAGAAAATTACAGATAGAAGAAAGACTCATAAACCTTAATCCTATTGGTCTCTTATCGTCCCCTGACTTGGACTCTGAGTAACTATGTACTCAACCTAAGCTCTGATACTAAAGATGTCACACCCCGATCTCTCACTAACCACTAATCACGAGATTAGGGCGCGACGGAGGGATTATCACATAAACAAATCACTGAGAACTTTTTCTTTTTAAAACCTCGTAATGATATCCGGATTATTGATGTAAACTAAAACATAAATAACTATTACGGAAGCATTTCAATTAAACTGGCTAGAGAACATAAACATAGTTTACAACATGTAACATTGTTTAACAGAAAGTAAAACATAACAGTTAATTTACATCTTTTACACATTCGCCATACATACTCTCTCTCACCCACACCATGTCCCAAGGACCGAGGGGAAAGTACTAAGAGACCACTATCTAACTAAACTAACTACATATACCTTTTACAGATTAAGTGTTAGGATGAAAGGATCCTTCAAATTCCTGCTGCTGATGACCTGAAAATGTTTTGAGTAGAGGTATGAGCCTACTCGCTCAGTGAATAGCATTTCACTTAGCTATCACTAAACAACTCATCAGGTTTATAAACTGAAAATAAACATATATACAGTTCAACAGGGCAGTTCTATTGACATAGTAGATATACAGATAATAATCACATTTCTATGCATCAACAGGTATTTCAGGTAAATGAACAGATATATAAATTTACTGTGATCCTATATGATTACTTATTCATATTATTATTATGCCCTAATCATATGCAGTGTACTCTGCATATGAAGATCCGTAGCAAGTTCATGCTACGATCCCACCGTACAAGACTTAGCGACACACCTGGGAAATGCTAAGTCTGACGCCAACCCTGTTCTGCTACAGGACCCCAGGCTCCACGGCCTCAATGCACAACCATGTGTGCTGCACAACCATGTGTGCTCCAGACTCCTCCTGACAAACCTGAGTACACAGGCGGAGAGTCTCACCGGGTTACCTCCAGTGCCACCGTGACTCCGCACGCGTTGTTGTTGGACACTGCCTCTCTGTCCTCGTGTCTCCATGACTCCGCACGGATAATGTTGCAACACGAGTTTCACCCCTAAGAAGCAGATCTGTCAAAGGGGTTCTACGGTGTTAGGGCACCTAAGTCTAATAACTGATTTAACATATAACCATTTAAACAGGAATATCACATTTACTGATTTCATATCAGATCACAATACACTGTCATTCTAAACCGACAGAGCCATATATTTCAAATCATTGTAATTTCTGAGAAATTCTCATACCATGCATTCAAGAAAATTAGAAATGTATAAATAACCCAACTTATTTCAATTTGGCACATACATAGAGAATTTACGCAATTGAACATCTTATTGTACAAATTAAAGAAATTTACTTCACATATGAGAACCATACTCAACATTTGTCAATTCTCTAAAATTCTCGAAAAACGTGCACATTAACCCTAATCTTGGTTTGTGCATCACTTAACTCAATTAAAAGTTAATTACCTATCACAACACAATTTAATAACAATACTAGAGAATTTCTGGTAATAATTCAGAGAAATGTGCCATTTCATGTAAATATCAATTTACACATATTAACGTCAAAAGATATATGCAATTAGGGTTTTATTGCATATTTTTATTTATTCATATCAACTTTGAAATCGTACATCTGATAATTTATCAGAAATCCCTATTGTCTGGGTTCATACCCAAACCATACCATTTTCAGATATAAATTTCTAATTTCAACATTCAAATAAGCAATTTAGGTTCCAATGAACCATATAAATCAACCGATTCAATCCACACTGATCAAATGCTAAATTTAATCATATAACAGCGTCTAGAAGTAGTTTATGAAATAAAAAGTCGGGCGACGCCAAACGCTGCCCAACGCCTGATAACGCCTGTTATCATCAAAATTCATGCACAAAACAGAAAATATTCAGACGCCTGAGTTTATTAATGATAAATAAATGAAATCCTACTCACAGCGATTTGAGATGTCTGGATTCGTCCAGAAATGCGTCCAGAGACCAGTTTCTGGGCTATTTTTGGTTGTCTTCAACCTCTAGCTTGCCCTGGATTCAATTTGCTTCACGCTCAGGTTGGAGAGGGAGTTCGATTGAAAACTAGAAACTGTAGATTCATGAACAGACCTCCAAATTAGAGTCGAGGCGGACAATATCATGGTGCTTTGCTATACCAAGATGCTACTGGATCGAACTCACTACAAGCAGCAGGAGCTTCCTCACGTATAGATTGAAAAAGACCAAGATAGGAGCTAAACCTGAGTTGTTGGCTGCGGATGCTTGTTTAGGCCTCTTGGCCGAACTCATGGGTGCTGATTTCGTGGTGCTTCTCACACCAAATTGACCTTTGGCCGCTGCCCCACGCAGTAGTAGCTGCTGCTTGGCTGGCCGCTCAAGCTGGTCGAGCTACTGTTAGGGCGCCGCTAGTCCTGGCTGGAGGAAGAAGAAAGGAAGGAGAGGAGATAGTGCTTGGCGACGCCTTGCTGGCTCGATGGTGCTGCGAAGCCGCCCCACTCTCCCCCTTAGCTGCTAGCCGCAGCCCTGAGCAGCAGGTCGGCTGTAGATGGGGCGCCGCCCTAGACAAGGAAAGGGAAACGATGGAGGAGGAGGAAGTAGGAAGGATGGGGAAGGAGAAAGGGAGGTGGGGTGCTGCTCATCGGAGCTAAAAAGCTGTTGCTCGATCAGGCGCAGCCGAGCGCCGCTTTTGCGGCTGTTTTGCTTCGATCGGGAAGAGAAGGAAATAAGAGGGAAAAAGATAGTCGGTCCACTTAAGAGGTAAGGAAAAGAAATAGCCAATTAATTGGAGAAATTTCAGATTCAACCCAAAGGTCTTGTAAAATCCATAACCTTTGTGTCGTGAGTTCAATCCGAATAATTCTTTTTGTAACATTTCAAGCGTGAGATTCTCTACACCTTCAGTGCAAGAAATCATTTGATTATCTTGTCACAACTGGTCAAAGCACTAAACACATTAGTGAGTTTTTAATTCAAATTAATTAACTTAACGATCCACTTTGCTATTATCATTAATTGCCTCAGGTGATTAAATCTCAACTATTGAATCACATCTTAGCTTATCATGATTATCCATGATGTTTAACAGAGTGCTTGGCACTAATCAAGATACTCACTCATTAATCACAATGTGGGTCATAACAAGAACCCGTTTCACCATCACCAGCTCCTGATGATGATGGATCTATGGCCAGGGCAAACTACATGATATATTCTACTGTGATTAGACAGAGTGCTTGGCACTAATCAAGATACTCACTCATTAATCACAATGTGGGTCATAACAAGAACCCATTTCACCATCACCAGCTCCTGATGATGATGGATCTATGGCCAGGGCAAACTACATGATATATTCTACTGTGATTAGTTAGTATCTTTTAGGTGGATTGCAAGATTCAACCAAGTTATTTAACATGCAAACTATAACAAGAGTAAACAGTATGAAACTTAATATTATGTTTTTATTGTAATCAACATCATCTTGATCCATATCAAGGATCCCACATTACATGTTATCACTTGGCCTCTTGCCAAACATCTAGATCAACAAAGGGATCATCACATTACCATGGGACCTCAATCCCTTATCACATAGTGCCACTGCCTCTCAAGGCTTACATTATCAACATGGGATAGCAATCCCAAGCACTTTAGTTAAATACATCATACATGTTATCTCATTATCAAGAGTAACCATCACAACAGAGTTACTCAACATATATACCTCATAGCCCTTTACCTGGGTATGCATCTGTATGAGACCTGCATGGTTAGTATACATAATCATCATGAATAACTTAGAAGTTCATATTATCAACATAGTGGTGACATTGATGCTTATATGCTTTATCAATCACGCCTCAACTTGAGATCACAGACATTGATCATATTATTAAGCAAAGCATCTTATATGTTTACCATTTTCCCAACATTATTCATAATATCAAAATGATCACATACCTATGTAAAGACATGTAAGTTACATAAATGAGTTCTACCATAACGATTACCATTAAGTATATCAAGGGCCACCATCATGACTAAATGTGATACATACACAAGGTTTAGCATAGATGTGGTCTACTATATCATGCACCTCCGGGGTTACTATCAAAACCAAACTTGATGCAAGAACAACATATCGGTTTCTATAAGGGGCAGGACCCTCACTAACAATACTCACTACCCTCCCCATAGGTAGTATCGGGCAGGGCTCATCCTATCGTCCAACCACAATAGCCTCATAACGGTCAAGCAACTACCAAGGATAACGGGCAGCATCTGTGGTAAAATGTGCAACGCTGTGCAACAAGGTCCGTTGTGCAGCTGAGCCCAAGGAGTGTATCGTGCAAGATGTGACGCGCACCATATCGTGCAACTCTGTCGAGCATCTTGGTGTCGGGCAATGCAGCGTCGTGCTCATCTATCTAGCCCGAACCTATCGGCTGTCACACAGGGCAGGGGTTAACGCGATGCCCGTCACAACATCTCAGAGCTAACCAACACTTTCACGCCTCAAGCCAACTACACTAGGCCATCTCTAAGTCGTGTGTGTGTGTGTGGGAAAGTGCTCAGTAAGGTGAAGCTCAAATAACTAGCAAGGAGCCCATCGTTCAACCCACCTATCCATGCCCTATAAGCAAGGACTGGGGTGTGACGCTCGTCACAAGGTCAGGGACCAAAGGGTATCGTCCGTCATAGCCACTACACATACCGTCCAAGGTTCTAGGTTAAGAGGGGTATCGGGCAACACCTTCCCCAAGATCATAACGGTCAAGAAGCAACTCCACAAGGTCATCATCAATCTCAAGCACAAGGGCACCAAACCCTAATGGATCAAGAGGATGGCTCACCTCTCAACTTAAACGAGAGAGGGGTCTTGCACATCTCTTAACACCAATCAGGCAACACAAGGGCAACCCTAGATGAGGTCCACAACTACAACCAAGCTCACCCTTCAAGTCCATGGTGAGAGGAGGGTGTTGCTCAAGCTACTAGAACACAAGCTCACCTCTCAACTTAAATGAGAGAGGAGTGTTGCTCATGATACTAGAACTCAAGCTCACTCCTCAAGACCTAGGAGAGAAGGGAGTATTGCTCACTAAGAAACCCTAGAACACATGGTTCGGCCAACAAGAACAACTTAAGTAAGGAACTAACTAGCAACATATAAGGACATAGAAAGAAGGTAGTGTAGTTAGGGTTAGGAGTTATGCAACCCACCTTACGAAAGCTCCACACTCCTAGCACCAAGCTCCAAGAACCACCAAGGAAGAAGAGCAAAGCACTCTAGGGTTCGGCCACTACTAGAGGAAGAAGGAGACTCCAAGAAGGATCGGCCACCAAGCTTGCAAGAGAAGAGAGTGTCGTGCACCAAGGAGAAGGAGACTAAGGAACTAAAGGGATCCTTAGCAAGGGAAAGGAAATGCATATATAGGAAAGGGTGGAGGAGAAACCAAGGCAAAGCAAAGCAAGGTGTCGCCCACCTAGGGACACTTGTCCATGTGCAAAAACCACCACTCTAGCATGTCTTAAACACATGTCCAAGGACATTGCCACATCCAAGCATCAAGAACCAAGTGTCCACTAGTGGTAACACAAACAAGGTCAAAGAGAGTCAAAGATCCATGGGCAACACACCCTGGGCGAGACACCCTGGGCATCACAAGCTCAGGCCGACACAAACATGCACTTGTCTGACACAAGGTCCAAAGAAGCAAGGGCAAGGCACCACAAGGCCCAACAAGTCAACCAAGCCCAAAGGAACTCAAGCAACGAGCCCAACCCTTCCTCTCAACACTAGAGGAAGCAAGGAGAGGGAGGAACACCTCACAAGGTGACAAACTTTCCCACAAGCCCAAGACTTGGGTTAAATGCAAGTAGCACCTCAAACTCTCCACAAAGCACAAACAAACCCTAATCACCACCAAAGGTGATTAGCAAGCAACTAAGCATCAGGGTTAAGCAAAACAAACATGGTAAACTCTAAACAGAGGTCAGGGTCCTTACAACTAATGTGGATATTTATTCAAGCCATAAAGAGACTTCTTTAGTAAGCACACATGATCCGTCTTTGTAGAAGAAACATAACCTTTAGGTTGATACATGTAGATTTGTTTGATTAAGTCACCATGGAGGAATGTGCTCTTTACATCAAGTTGCTCAAGCTATAAATCATATCTAGTGACTAATGCCAATTGAAATATGATGGAGGTGTATTTGACAATAAGAGATAAAAAATCATTGTAATCTATACCTTCCACCTAACTATAGCCTTTAGAAACTAACTGTGCCTTGTACCTTGCAGTAGTATCTGTAGGACCATCTTCCTTCCTTTTGAATACCCATTTGTATCCAATAATCTTTTTTCCAGCAAGAGAATTTACAAGTACCCTAGTAATGTTCCTTTGAAGAGATTCCATCTCTTGCATCTGCTCAGCAGTCAAGGAAGTTAGCATATTCTTCACTTCGAACAGTGCTTTGGTGACACCCTATTGCAGCAATAGGCCTCACTTTTTTATCTGACATAACCCAAAATTGATTGTGTGGTCAAAATTCTCAATGACGTACTTGGTCATCATTTTTGTTGATCACTAAGCCCAGATACCAATGTGTTGATTCAACGTAGTGGAAAGAACAACGAGCAACACATACACAACAAGAAGAAGTATAACAATCCACACAAATAATGAACACTGTATTTATGTGGTTCGGTCTAGACAACCTACTCCAAGATAGGATAGAGAATTTTACTATTTCAAGAAGACTACAAATGATAAATACTCTCAAAATAGAGAACCCAAAAAACATTTGCAAGGTTACACCCAAAGAAGAGAGAGAACTCTTTTAGGTACAACACTATATATTGGCACTTCTAAGTACAAGATAATCCCATGCTCTTAGGGTCCTATTTTAGGCTCTATCCCATAAGAATTCAACTAGGAATAATAAATCCTAATAGGAGCCCAGGTTTCATGTAGATAGAGCCATCTTCAACTTCAAATAGGAATATTAATCCAAATCCAAGCAGGAACATGGGTTGGACTCAAACCAAGGAAAAGACCCAAAATAGGATTGCCACACCATGTAGGATTAGGATTAGGACTAGGAGTCTTTAAGGCATAACAAGTTCAAATAAATCTTAGTCATCATGTCAACGGTTGTATCTTTCTCTCTATCACTGAGGACTCCACAACATGGATTTGTTTCTCACATATTAACTTTGGGTGATCTTTTTAATTTTCTACATAAGTAGCGAGCATTCTAGGTTGTTATAAACCCCAAAGGAACCAATATATTGTGTCACCAATTTGTCTTGACCTCTATCTCAAAGGCAGGTGTTTGGAATCTAGTATCAATTGATACCTTTTGTTATTAGTCTATCAAGGTAGAACCATTATACCAACACATTGCACATGATTATATTCTTCTTTATCTATTCACGACTCACATAAAAACTCATGTCAAGTCTAAACAAGGCACCATTATAACATATATGTCAGAATAAACTTTCACAAGTCTAAACAAGGCACCATTATAACATATATGTTAGAATAAACTTTCTCATTTGCCTTTTCCAACGAAAAGCCTATGGTTCATCTATCTAATATGTAAAGTGCATGGTTATAAAATTAGTCAATATGGTGCTTTATCTGTTGTTATGATCATTATAAAAGTCATTTGTCAAGTGGTAGTATTGTAATATGTAAGGTAATATCATTATTTTTTTATGCATTCCATGACTAAGAGTTCAAAAAATTGTGCAACTTGTAGTAACCAAAACGAATTTCACTTTTAAAATCAAAACCATGAATAGTAATTTTTATATAACTGAATAAGCAAGAAAGAGTTAAAATGGGTATAATAGATTAGCAGTTGAGATAGAAACCACATCATATATCAACCAGTTAGCTTTAGAAATTATTGTTACTGGTTTGAAATGCAGTTAGAATAAAGATCTCTTACTGTGTGAAGTTTAGAGTGATGTAAATAACTATGAATATCCAAAATATGTAGTAAATATAGATGTCAGATGTACTCCCTTGTGAAGACATATAAAAATAATCTCTAATGGAATTCTACTTGATTGGTCACGATAGTAGGAGCACGCCTCAAATGCAAGCAATGAGATAATGAAGAACACCATGAGAAGCAATGACAACCATCAAAATTATGTATACAACATTGAATCTAGTGTTTTTTGTATGGAAGTTCATGTTAGAAGCCTACCACCTAGAGAGTCCCAGTCAATCTGCCACCCATGTCCCTATATAATTGAATTTCCTGTTACATAAGAACACAAGTATGATGCTTGATACTGGTTTCTTGAACTACAAATTTGTTGTATTGGGCTACATATGAATCTCTAAGGAATGTTGTTGGATAATAGGTTGATCATGTTTGGCTTGGCATTTGCAATCTAGTGATGGTGATGCACTTCATCACTACCACCAAGCTTTGACGATATCTCATTCATGATTTTCCTAAGGTAAAGAAGTCAACCCTCATTATCTTCATGGCTAATCACTTCTCCCCACTTAAATACCAGTTCATGCATCTTCAATTGCATATCATAAGCGGACCCTTCATACAATTTATCTATTTTCTTCCTTTTTTGGTCATGTAGGCTCAATCTAGACATAATTAGAAATGTTCAAGACCCTGAACTTCAAATTCACCATCCTCAAATTCTTTAATAGACACTACACTTGAGGTTCCTCACATAGTGTTTCCAATACTCAAATCTACTAATTTCCTACTTGATAAAATGTAGAAGCTGATGAGCTTGTATTGGCTTTTGCATTTGCCTAAGACATCATGTTTTCATAATGATTTTATATTTATCTCCTTTTAATGCTTCACGTACACATGGTGGAGGACCGTGGAGGAACATATTTGTCATAGGATGGTTAAAAAAGAGCTAGATAGTAATGGAATCCTTCAGATCGACATCAATGTTGGGTTGTGAATCTCTTAGCAATGGTTCTAGAGATTAGGATGACGTTGTAACGTCATCAGAGGGAAGTGAAATACAAAAAACCTAGCTTGGTGGAGAGGAGACGAGTATGGCCTGGTGAGAGAAAGTGGGATGCAGACATTGGGAATGAAAAGTGTAATATTGAATGTATGGAGGGATAAAACCAAAACGAGAAGCGTTAATGCTGAACTGATTCTAACATGAAATCCATTGTACAGATGGATATCCAATGATGTAAAACTCAGGTCTACATATGGGATGGTACATTGGAGTGTATCCTAGCTCCACTATATACATATGCATATACATATATATAGGTATATATATACATACATACATATATATACATATATATGTATATGTATATATATATACATATATATATATATATATATATATATATATATAGCATGGGAACCCTCTAGAGAAATGCCTTTGTTAAGGTGTGAGCTACAAATTACAACGTGGCCAACACCAAAAATGTGTGTCTGATTTGTTAGCGAGAGGTTGGTGTCCGATACTCAACTGGTCCACCAAAATTTGGGGTATATTATGATAGAAACCAAAGGTTTTGTTCATTGTGGGAAAGCTCCTCAATGTATATATATATATATATATATATATATATATATATATATAGAGAGAGAGAGAGAGAGAGAGAGAGAGGAGGTTGATCCTATGAGAGCCCTCCTACGGTGAGAGCATTAGAGATATTTGTATAACTTCAAACTCAAATGGTGTTTTGCAAATCCAAGCATATGGATGTGGACATCAACATTACCTTTAGTTTCACACAAAGAATCATGATAATTGAACATCGTTTGTTTGTCCAAATATATAAGTTACATACATTACATCTAACGGTCAACTTAGATTTCAATATGACACAAATGGATCAACATTAGGAGTTACATCAAAATCCTTGAAGAATTCCATTAGCCAGTCAAATGGATCCAATGCTAGCCTCTCCCTAACTCTCTCTTCTCTCCTTTATCAAGGATTTTGTTACTTCCTGGAAGTGGTATCACTACTGACACTACCAAAGGAACATGTTCAAAATTAGACTGCTAAACCCCCCCCCCCTCCAGGCATGAAACCTGGAGCTATATACAATTATCAATTTTGTGCGATGAAGAGTAGTAGGATGGAGCAAGTTGACGGAGATCATCATTTATGGCACACCTCAAATTTGAAAAAAAAATGTGATCGCCATCCTCGTCATGGTATGATCTTGAACTTTTCATTAAATATACATGTGTTTGATTGATATATCTGACTACATATTAGCTTCTGGGAAGTGTCTTCAAAGGAGATGACAATGGTAGTACCCAGTCTGAAACATCTTCTTTCCTATTGGCCCATTTTCCAACAAATCATATTGCTGACGACGACCTAATTTTTTATGTTACAATTCGTCTTGGTTTCATCTGATTCTTTGTGGTATTTCAATTATGACCATGTGCCAATTGCCGTGACTATGTGCATCCTACAACCCTTTTCACCACATTGTTACTATTGTATTGGATAGAGTTCTACCATTCTAACTACCTAACTGTTTCATCCAGTTGATCATTTTGCTATGCTCCACTGTGTAGGTTTTTACACCTATTTAATTCATGTTCCAGCAACGTATTGCAAGGTAATGATCGAGGTCCCGCAAACAAGGGAGATAAACTTGCTTTATACACACCTTGACCACCTGGAGGAGTCATAGCGGATGAAACAGGTCAACAAGATGTTGCAGACTGGTGCCCGGCAGCCCGCACAGACTGGCCGATGGACTTAACAATTTGGACTAGGACAACAACTTTGCTGACATGGCTTAGGTCAGTACGAAGCAATTTAGCACTATGCAGTACGGGTATTATCCCATCACGTTATCATTCGGATAGTTACCATATACAATTATATTCATAACTCACAGTACTCTGATTAGATCACAAGACGACACCCATGTTGCCAAGAATTTCCACGTCGAGATCCAACCGGCCAAGGGACAAGGTATACCTTCTAAATTGAATTCTATCTTATTGGCAGATATACATGGGACCTGCAAGTACCCCACCCAAGTAGATTACATCTTCAGGCAACACTCCCTAATCACTACATACCTGGATCATTCATAGTGCACCCCTTCAAACAGGGACGCATATCCTATAGGAGGCCGCCTATAGAAAAATAGTAGGATACTAATCAATTTTTTTATAATATTAAAAAAAATCGCTTTATACTGAAAAAATAATTTTTCTCTCCATTAAATTTTTATGAGTTGAGTTTTTGGTATTCTCATTGGTTGTCCTATACAATAAGTATGTATAGGAGTCCTTCTATACTACCGGTTTTGTTCAAAGAGACCTCTGACCAATTGTCATGGACAACATCTAGTTTCATCACACAACTACACCGAACTAGCCACACCATTCTGCAAGCTCTACACCTCGATGCAGCTACTACCAAAACCTGCTTTCCAACAGCAAGACGTTGTAACTGTCACCAACTATGAGCCGTCCAAGGACATCATGGTTACAAATAATTTTTTTATATTCTAGTTTCTTTTCTACACTCCACGTCCCACACGTAAGCTGCAAGTTTAATGTTTTTTCTTTAACCAAATATCTACTGGACACTCTTCCTCTTTGACGACAATCATGTTTGATTTTATCCCGCCCATATTTATTAGGACTCTCCCAGAATCCACAGTGCCATCGTCACCACAACATATTGACACTTTTCTTCATCTCCATTCAAAGTTCAATGAGTTCATTTTTTTTTTACCTGCTAGCATATTGCAACTTAAAACTGTAATCAAAACACAACATATTTAGTCTACGTATTAGTGAATATGGTTTCCAGTATTGTTATGTCTAATACAAGTATTAGTGAATGCTTAGATTCAAATGTTGTACTAAAGTCATCGACAATAATTCTATACAAATGTGTTTTTTTTAATATTTTCTAACCTTGTATTAATAACTCTCACAAATTATTCTATGCATAGGTGTAGAATTTTTCATATTTATATATCTTGTTCTATGCCCTATACAATATTTGTCGGTGATTGTTGCTAAGTACAACCATATATAGTTGAATGATTCCATTTGTACTACTTGTTTAATTTTTTAGGAAGGTCAAGGTGCATTTGTAGAATATACACTTGTAACTATGTAACGCGGAGGAAAAATGTCTAAAGTGCAAGGAGTCCAAAAACTCAAGGTGTTTGCAGAATAAATGATGACATTGGTTGATCTCATAGCATGTACTCAATTTACATCTATTCAACTAAGACTAGTGAATGTACACATGCACACGTGTCAAATTATATATATATTTAATTCATATTTGATAACCATATGAATAAAAAAGTAATAGGACACATTTTTAATAAGACTACTTTTCAAAGTATTAAATAATATATTTATCAATGATTAAGCCAGCATTCAATGCACATGTAATTTATAAAAGTCTAATTCAACGAAATTAATATTTTATTTTGTTTTATAGAGTAATTGAAGTAAGATATCAATTACTACAACGTTCTTATGATGCAAATTTGGTCATGGACAAAAAATTACTAAAATTTAGGACCTGATAACAAAATTAGACGGTATGCACTTAATGGTAGAATGTATTTAATATAGTTGGGTGATTTTTTAGTTGTTGGAACATATTCTTAGTACATCATAGATAGTTAGGCATCCTAAAGGGATATGTATGGGTTCAGAGCTTTATTTTAATACAAAGATGTGTGTCAAGGAGGGCATTTGGACAAATATGTAATGTTTTTATAAATAATTCTTATAAATATGCTTGTCTGTGAATAACTAAATACTAAGATGAATATAATACTAGTATAAAAAAAGAGAAGAATCCATATCGGTTGATTTTATCAACATATTAATTATGTGAACTAATTTACTTGTTAAATTTGATTTCTTTATGTGATAAATACAAATATATCTAAAAAGATGTAAAGTACATATATCTATTCATATTCAGCCATTTTATTATTACACTCCCATTAAAATAGAAATAGATGATAATTTGTGAAAGTAATTCCAGATATTAAAATTGTTAAAGGGACACATACATGTTATCATATAACCAATTGCAAGAGAAATACAACTTCTCATGTTCTAATTCCCTCATTGAGAAAAAACTATTATATTAAAAAAGATTAAGATGATATGGAATAACGATGGAAGTTTCTTCGATTATCATACATTGATTTAGTTCATGTCATGACTTCAGTATGATGCAATTTCCTCTAGCCCTGATATGTTATATTTTTTGTGAATTGTGTTTGTGGGGGAGAAATTTGAGAAAAACAGGTAGGATGCAAATGATGCATCTACAAATTCATTGAAGATCACTTCAGGGCAATCCATGTGGTTTATTTGTTATTTTTCCTTGGTCAAAGTAGAAAAATGTGGTGGTAGCTAGGGATTTTAGTCTTATCAAGTTGCTGGAAAAAAAGTAAGATCTTTCAACACAACATTGCATAATGGATAGATGTAGAGGAAGGTAGGGATAGGATTTGAGGAACATTGAAGAAGAAAGTTGTACATAAAAAGGTGATATTAATGGCTTTCATGTCTTGTTTTCTATCAATCACTACTACAGAAACAACCTTTGGCGTCGGTTGTTTAACTCCCTTTGGTGACGGTTTTCAAGCGACGCCTATGTGGGCACCGCTAAAGGTCGAACTCTTCGGTGTCGGTTTTCTAACCGACGCCTATATGACATATAGGCTTTGGTTATATATAGTTGGATGACGTCTATAAGGTTCGCGCCACAAAAAAGAGCACCACCTAGGACACTTTCTGCGTCGGTTAACAACTTAACAACCGATGCCATACACCCAGACGACACGGCAAAGCACGGTCATGCTTCGCTGCATGACTGTGTTTAGTACTATAGGCGTCAGTTTTATACTAATAAGTGACGTCTTTTCCACCACAGCCGTGCTTTCCTGCACGGTCGGGTTGTTTGTTCTATTAGGTGTCAGTTTTTATCAAATAACCGACGTTGTAGGCCTTTGATGACGGTGTTCTATACATAACCAACACCTATACTTTAATTTTTTTTCTTATTAGTTTGCAGGCCTGCTGTGGCTGGTCAGCAGGATGAGAACCTGTAGTTTAGTTTTCTAAACTGCAGGTTTACGACATCTATTGATATCATCCTACAAACAGGCCACAAACCTACAAAATCAACAAATATTTTTTCACACAAGTAGATACATTCAGACATCAATTCAATTCTCACATTCACACATGTAGAAACATTCAAATACATGTAGAAACATTTAGACATGTATAAACATTCAGAAATATTCATTTACAAAATATCATTCAGCATCGCTATCAGCATCCCAATTATATCCTACAATTGCCACTGCTTGTATGGCTTTTGCCCATTCTTCTCTTATTTCATTTAATGCTTCCATCGTATATGGAGCATGTACATTTTTTAAGCGTTTACCTATAGTGTGGTCAGTTTTAAACACCTACAAAGAGAATGATGTATATATAAGTAATAATATAAAAATAAGATTGATATATTTCATACTAACTAATGAGACTATATATAATACCTCATGTATGGTATTAATATCCAATGCGGCATGTCGGATAATCATCTGCATAAATTGCATCACATAGTATGCGCATGCCCAGCCGTTGTCTTGTGTAGCGTACTATAAATTGAAATATACAAAATATTAAAAAAATACAACTAAGCACAGTTCACATAAATAATATATACATTGGATTCGGGAACTTACTTTTACGTTCTCCCAAATTATTGGCTGGTTCTTTCTCCTTGGGACATTTCCTCCAGCATTTTTGAATGCATCTAAACCCCTACATGTTAATGTAACACAGTAAATTGCATAATTAAATAGTAATATAATAACAAATGTTAACGGATATAAAAATGAAATATTTCTCACCAGAATAATGACATTCTCAATATATGTCCAATTTTAGTGTTCAATGTACTTCCCGCAGGATCTAGATAATAAACAGTGAACGTCCCGGGGACAATAACTAGTAACTCCCAATGTCTACCGCTAGAGGTAAAAAAGCTAAAAATTAATAACTCAAAATGCACAATAAAAATGGAATTTTCTTAAGTCCAAATTATAAATAAAGTAAACTTACTTGACATTGAATGGAGCTATTATTATCATCTTCTTTTGCTGACCGAAAATTCTAAAAGCATCTATACAGTATTGTTGAACACTATCAGGGTCTTTAGCTACCATACTAATCAATGATGGAATCAAAAAACCCACATGATCAAATGCAAATTGTTTGCATTGATCTTCGACTAAGTAGCTGCAAAACATATATTACGTATGCATTAATATATAAGAAACCAGATCACCAGATCTTACACAAGGTATATGGATGTATAAACAAGATCTCACCTTATCCATGTCTCTATCATTGATGTATTTAGCCAATCATACATAAACAGCTCAATAATATCTTGTATAAATAAAGAGCTATCGTATGATTGACCTGCATAATATGCTTCTAAAGAAACAATTATAGGGCAATGTATATTATGTTCCTGTAGCCAACATTCCATTCCCCTACAAGCAGGACCTAACGGGTATTTTAGGTCAGTTGGAACCCAACTTAGTAATGCAGGAAGTGGAGGTGGAGGCCTAGGTTCTCTGGGTGTCTTCTTTTTAACCTGTATATATAATTTCAGATCAGTTGACCTCATATATACACATTAACAATCTAAAGTAATGTAAATTTGTCTTACAATTTTAGTAGTGTAGACGACATCTGCTTTGGGCCACAATATCATCCCGCCTTCTGCCTCAGCAAGTGTATCAATATCTGGGTGGGGATATGGCAATGTAGCTTCCCTCCAATCGGGTAACACACGTATCGGGCTCATAGGAACGCAGCCCTGTGGCATTGGAGTCATGTGAAACATTGCCCTAGGAAGGGACGGGTAAGCTTGTGCCTCTGCAACAACATAGTCTTGCATTCTTAAGCGGCATGGCTTCAATGCCTACAAATTTACATAAAGAATATTATACATATATACATATCATCTTGAAAACATATCATCTTGAAAAGACTAGCTACAATGTCATAAACAATACTTACAGCAGACGTGCTAGGTGATGGGTCTCCAAGATTACTCACAGTCTGTGCATCAGGAGAAGAGTGGGTCGCCATAGGCTGATTGGAAGCTTGAGATGCCTGCCACCGCACTATTTCTTCCTTGACCTTCTCAGAAACTATATCATTGACCTTCTTGGCAACTATATCCTCGACTCTCTTATTCTCCTATATATGGATAAAAGAAACATTAGCTTCTTATTATTGAATTCCCTTTTGCAGTAACATTCTAAAAAAAGAATAGGTTACCTCTTCTTGTGAAAGTCCCGCTCTGGGTTTGCGCTGGGATGGCCCAAAGAATGCTTTGATGCCCACACCAGTGCCTGCACCCCTAACACGTCTAGGATGCTCTGGGTTACCCAGAGCAACTGTCAATTCATCCCCTGTGCCTTGAGCGATGAACGTGCCTTGTTTCCTCTGCTCGTGCAGCTCCCGCTAATCACCATCAACAGAAATTGGTAAGTTAACACCACAAATAATAAATATTCAAATGATTGCTCTAAGAGTTGTATTTTACCATTTTCACAGCTGCCTCAGCAGTTACGGGCTTCTTTATTTCACCCTTCTTGTTTTGCCTCCCATCTATCCAGATATCATGGCGAGGCATGGGTGTGGCAGACTCCTGAGTAGGAGCAGACTCCTGAGTAGCCGCAGACTCCTCCTGTAGTCTTTGGCGAATGCTTGCATAGCCCTTTAGACCCATAGTGTGGTCATGCACATTCAGTGCATGCCTTGCTTTTTGTGCGTCACTGAGGGCCTAGTTAGTATGCACATTAATGATTTGATTAGTAGCACTAAATGTTAATCTTGAATAGGTGAATACAACATATATTAATTAAATTGGGAGTGACGCCTAATACCTTGAATTCTTTAGATTTTCTTGAAGCAACAAAATTGTCCCAATCTTCTTTGTCCAAGAAGTTCCACTGTTCAAGGGCTGACTTCTTCTTCTTATCACCATCTTTTATGTATTCTCTGTTCAAATTTGTCCTATAGTTCCTAAGCATCTTTCCAGCGCGTTGCATCACGCTTTTACGATGCAGCTTCTCATCTAATGCAAACAGATTATGTAAAATAGAATTCTTCTTAACTAGTATCCAAAAATAGAATTGCAAATAATATAATTTGTAATCTATAAAATAGAATTGCAAATAATAATAACTTACGCATAAATCCTTCCATGTCAAGTCTTTCTTCCCCTGAGGAACTTTATGCCAATTATCATACTTAACACCACAATGGCTTCGAGTGACACACCCAAGATAGTTTACAAAATTATTATGGTTCACTCCAATTGCATTTCCTCCATTATCAAACTCCACAACCAATTTGGATCCACTACCACTCAGATCTATTAACTTCTTCAATAGAGTATGCCCCTTTTCTTGTTAACTGTTTGGTGTTGTGCATCAAGTTGCTCCAGTGCTTCAGTGGGTACATGTGCATCATCAACCTAAAATTTGACAAAAATAAACCCGCTGAATTAGCGCAATATAGAAATATGGGATATATGACATAACTAGAAGATAATGAATTTTATAGAAATATAGGATATGTTTTAGAACTTATATTGGTATCATCACCATGCTCGTCATGGACAGCATGCTCATCATGAACTTCATGCTCATCATGGACATCATGCTCATCATGGTCAGCCATCTGAAAATGTCATTAAAAAGGCAAACATTTAGCATTTGTATTAACTAGAAAAAGGCAAACATTTAGCATTTGTATTAACTAGAAAAAGGCAAACATTTAGCATTTGTATTAACCAAAAAAAGGAAAACATTTAGCATTTGTATTAACTAGAAAAAGGCAAACATTTAGCATTTGTATTAACCAGAAAAAGGCAAACATTTAGCATTTGTATTAACTAGCATTTGTAAAAAAAATAAACATACATGTCTCTAAAATTGTGATATTTTATCAATTAACAATCCTTCATTGTGATCTCTGCGCACATATAAGTCATCATTAGTTTCAATATTTTGTGGAGTTGGCAACCCAATTGAGAATGGACTGGAGTCATCATACTTATCATAGTACTCTTCTTCATCTATAGGATCTTCAATGAACTGTCTTTTACCATGAAGAACAACTGACCATTTATCATTTACAGGATCATCGATATAGAATATTTGTTTCACCTATGATGCCAATATGAATGGTTCACCCTTCTCGCCAATCTTTTCAAAGTTCACCAAAGTGAAACCCAAATCATCCACTATAACTCCTTTGGTGTTATCAACCCAATTATATTTAAAGAGCGGAATTCTGAAATCTATGTAGTCAAACTCCCATATGTCTTCAATGAAACTGTAATATGAAATTTTAGCTTCACGTGGACTCTTATCCTTTGCACTTGCAAAATACATAGTCGACGCTTGAAGAGTGACCCCACTGTTTTGGACGACACTCTTATCATCTTGGCGCTTTGTGTAATATGTGAACCCATTAATGTCAGACCCTTCATAAGACACAACATTCAGTTTTGGTTTAAAGGTGAGGCATTTGATAGTTTCTGTAATATCATTTGGTGTTTGAGATAGTTGATGTAAGACTTTATCTTCAAACCACTTAGTAAAAGTCTTATTATGCTCTCTAGCAAGCCACATTGAACTTGCTCGAGGATGTTGTCTCTTGATGAAATTGGTATGTTCCATGATATAAACACTCACTTCATCCATGTTGTGTAAAATATACAAGTGAGCTTGTTCCAACTACTCATGGTTGATTACTTTCACCCGTGATCCCAAAATTCCTTTGCCCTCCTCAATATTCTTGTCATTAACAGGAGTGTTATTACCACTCAGAAAGTCATTGCAAAAATCCATAACCTCTCTCGCCACATAACCTTCAATAATACTCCCTTCAGGCCGATAACGGTTTCGAACATCACCTTTAAAAATGCTCATGTATCGTTCAAAGGGATACATTCAATGCAAGAAAACTGGTCCCAACATTTTAACTTCCCTAGTCAAGTGGACAACAAGATGTACCATGATATCAAAGAACGAAGGAGGGAAATACATCTCAAGCTGACATAGGGCAACAACCACTTCTCTTTGCAAATTATCGAGAGTATCAGGGTCAATAACTTTGCTGCATAGACTATTGAAAAAGAAACAAAGTCTGGTGATTGCAAACCTTACATGCTTTGGCAATATAGATCGAATTGCCACGGGCAATATTTGTTGCATTAGAGTGTGACAATCATGAGATTTAATACCTATCAACTTCAGATCTTTCATTGATACCAATCTACAGATATTGGATGAGTAACCATGTGGCACCTTAACATTTACCAAGCATTCACAAAAAGCTTTCGTCTCCTTTCTAGACAACGTGTAACAAGAGGGAGGTAAGTATGTTCTTTTATTACCCATTTCACGTAATTCTGTTAATTCTGACCTTATTCCCATTTCACGAAGGTCCAGTCTGGATTTTATCCCATCTTTAGTCTTACCTGGTATATTTAACAGAGTACCAATGATGCTATCACAGACATTTTTCTCAACGTGCATTACATCGATACAATTCCTGACTGTCAAAGAACTCCAATAAGGAAGATCCCAAAATATTGACTTCTTCTTGAATGAAGAATTGTCACTCCGTGTGGCCATACTACATTGTGATTTCTTACCAAATTCATTGACAATGTCTTTTACTCTTTCATAAACAACATCCCCTGGTATAGGTTTAGGTGCACTTCGTTCATCATTCCATCCATTGAATGTTTTTCACTTCCTACGATACGGATGGAATTTTGAAACAAACCTTCGATGACCAAGATATACAGTCTTGCCGTCATGTTTTAGTCTTATTGAATCAGTGTTTTCTTCACATATAGGACACGCTTTAGCTCCTTTGACACTATATCCAGACAAATTCCCATATGCTGGAAAGTCATTAATAGTGCAAAACAACATAGCGTGCAAACGAAATGTCTCTCTTCCTGGAGCATCATAGGTCATCACACCTTCAGCCCAAAGTTTCTTTAAGTCATCAATCAGAGGTTCAAGATAAACATCGATATCATTTCCGGGTTGTTTAGGGCCCGATATCAACAACGACAGCATAACGTATTTATTTTTCATACACAGCCAGGGAGGAAGATTGTATATAACAAGCATGACTGGCCAAGTGCTATGTTGGCTGCTCAATGTCCCGTACGGATTCATCCCATCTTTACAAAGCCCAAGTCTTAGATTCCTATCTTCTTCACCAAATTTGGGGTACAATAGATCAATTTTCTTCCACTGTGGGGAATCAGACGCATGTCGTAGGATCCCATCATTATTTTTGTTAACATCTGCATGCCACCTCAAATTCTTCACATCTTTCAGATTTGCAAACAAGCGTTGAAACTGTAATATTATAGGTAGATACCACAACACCTTGGCAGGAGAACCAGTTTTGGACTCCCCCGAAGTCGTCAATTTATATCGTGATGCACCACATTTTGGACTATCTTTCAAATCTACATAGTCCTTTTGAAATAATACACAATCATTCAGGAATGTGTGTATCTTCTTGGTCTCCATTCCCATTGGGCACAACATTTTCTTTACCCGGTATGTTGAGATTGGCAGCTCGTTTCCTTCAGGAAGCATTTCTTTCAACAAAGTCAACAATTCAGTGAAGCTTTTGTCGCTCCATCTATTGTTAGCTTTCAACTTATACAATCTCAACACAGCGCAAAGCTTTGTAAACTTAGCACAGCATGTGTATAATGGTATCTCAGCATCATGCATAATGTTTCTAAAGATAGGAGGTTGATCGGTGTGCTCTACCCTACAACTATCCAGCATCGCATCAACGATGTCTACTGGAACTGGTTCGTTCACATCTACATCATCAGAGGCAATTTCTTCTTCCACCCAAGCACTGCTATCGACATCTAATGGTTTCGAGTTTGAAATCTCTCCATGCCAGTGCCATTCTGTATAGCCTTGTACAATCTCGTTGCACATGACATGACTTTTGATTTCCTCACCAGTGTTGACTTTCAAATTATTACCGCTATGCCTACATGGACAGTAGAACCTATCTGTAGGTTTTTTCCTATGTTCCTCGGAAAATCTAATAAACTGATCAAGACCAGATATAAACTTTGGGGTGCATCGATTGCGAATGGACATCCATGATCTATCCATTCTATTATCAAAGAGAAAACAAGTATATATTAGGACAAGATTAGGGTATACACTTACATCCTATCCAAGATTTACTCCTATTATCTACAATGAAGCCGGACTCCATACAAACAATATATAATTTAGTGATTGTTCATTCTAATTTATACCAATGTACAAGTAATATAAATAACAATGATTGTTCACTTTCTAGGCCAACAAACACATGTGATGTCATTCTTATATATAATAAATGTGTACCACCTATCCCATCCTTGAACACCTAATCTCACTAGTAAGTGTATAATGTGTATTGGGTTTTCAAGAAAATTTCAGCATCATTTCCCCGGTGTTCTCTAAGTACATATGTACTTAGAGAACAAACGGGGAAATGCTACTGAAATTTTCTCGAAAACCCAATACACATTATACACTTACATCCTAAGTGAGATTAGGTGTTCAAGAACAGTCCCAAAACGGGGACTATCCAAGATTTACTCCTAATGAGTAAATCTTGGACGGGTTTCTAGGCCAACAAACACATGTGATGTCATTCTTATATATAATAAATGTGTACCACCTATCCCATCCTTGAACACCTAATCTCACTAGTAAGTGTATAATGTGTATTGGGTTTTCGAGAACATTTCGGCAGCATTTCCCCATTATTCTCTAAGTACATATGTACTTAGAGAACAAATGGGGAAATGTTGCCGAAATTTTCTCAAAAAACCAATACACATTATACACTTACATCCTAAGTGAGATTAGGTGTTCAAGAACAGTCCCAAACTGGGGACTATCCAAGATTTACTCCTAATGAGTAAATCTTGGACGGGTTTCTAGGCCAACAAACACAATAATAGATATGTACATGTTAGGGTTTTATCACAATTAATGTTAGGGTTTCATCACAATTGATGTTAGTGTTTCATCAATGTTAGGTTTAATCAAATCAAATTAGGATGCTAGAATTGACAAGTTTAAATCTTATTTCAACATACATCAAAATTTACTGAATTAAGTCAAACATTAGGATTAGAAGCACAAATATATGCAAGCAAAAAATGTGTTCATATCCTAGGATTTACATAAAGCATTACATAAAAATTTGTTCATATCCTTACCAACAGCAAGCACGGCCGTGGCTGCGTTGGCCTACCACGGCCGTGCTGTCCACCACGGCTGTGGTAGGCCAACACAGCCATGGCCGTGCTTGCTGTTGGTAAGGAGCTAGGGAGAAGGAAGCAAAGAGGCTAGCCTACCTGGAGCTAGCGTGGAGAAGAGCGGCGGCGAGCGGCGACAACAGTGGCGGCGAGCAGGTGAAGAAGCAGAGGGGCGAGCGGCGGGCAGAAGCAACTGACGGCCGGAGAAGCAGCAGGTGCCGGCCAGAGAAGCAGCAGGAGAAGAAGCAGTAGCGGCGGGTGGCGGGCAGTGGCACCGGAGAGCAGAAGAGCACCAGAGCAGCGGTGGCGAGCAGAAGCAACCGACGACGGGCTATTTTGGGAGAACGGCGGCGAGCAGCAGCACAGAAGAGAAGTCACGATGAAACAGGAAGAAAGGGGGAAGAGTCGGGTGTGATCGGGTCTATTAAGTTGAACAACGGCGTCGGTTATCTACAAAACTGACGCCTATTATGCTTTAGCGTCAGTTATTAGTAAAACACCGACGCCCAACTAGACAACCTTTACCCTAAATTATTTGGCGGGAACCATTATCAGCGTCAGTTATCGAAGGATAACTGACACTGAAATTGGGACTTTTTGCACAAATTTTCATTTTCAATAGGCGTCGGTGAATAGTTAAAAAACCGACGTTGTAGGTGACCTAAAATGTTTTCGCTTGAAAATTGGATTTCACAGGCGATTTTAGGCGGCGGTCTGTTATAACCAGCCGACGCTGAATACAAAGTGGTACCCGTGTCTGGCTGGTCTTCGAATATAGACGTCGGTTTGTATAAATAACCTACATTTACTATAATAGGCGTCCGTTTTCCTTAATAACCGACGCCCAGAAAAGCGACACTGAATGCTATTTTTGTAGTAGTGAATAATGGAATCCTTCTTGCTTGAATAGTGGGAGATAAAGAGAAAGTTGGAGGAGAGTGGAAATGGCTGGATTTTTGGGTCATGATAGGTGAGTAGAATATACTAGTAAAGAAGTGTGAATGAGATATTTATGACACCCCATATATATATGCCACATTGTGTAATAAAATATTCATAGCACTACATAGAGATGTTAATGAATCGAGTATGAAGAGGACACTACTATCTACAATATTCAAAATCAAAAGTTAAAACTTAAACTGATACCAGATCTGAGTAGACAACATATATCATATAATAACATCCAAATACGATCCATATAGATATTATCTGAATACATGTATTATTTTATTAGAACCAAAAAACATATTTTATGCTAATATATATACTATACATATTTATATTAGAAATATGTTAAATTTTTAAGATAAAGTGTTTGTATTTTAATATTTTTATAAGAAAATAATATCTTTAGATACAATATGTATATTTGTTGAACTTGGATTCTTTTCGGATCGGACATAGCAATATCCTATATTCGATATGAAATTTGATGATCTAAGATTTAAAGACAGAGAATTAGAGCTCTTCAGTCAATTTGGAGTGAAGAGAGTCGATATTTTTTTTCCAACAGACTAAAACACACTTCACAGAATAGTCACCAACAAAAATGCTCTAACTATTTGTTATTTGGAAAGATTAATGATTTTCACTACCAGATATGGGCCAACAAAGTCAAAACACAAAAAAATCAACAGCTACATTAGTAGATCATACTGGGACATAACATGACCAACTTGCTAGATTCCATTTGAGCCTATCAGAATTCAACTTGGATTAACACCAAACAAAGTAGGGTTCACTACCCTAAAAAAATCCTTTACACTTATTGGACATGCTTCCCAGATGACAAACACAACCAAAGCATGTCAAGCCCCCTAAAAAGTAGGAATCACTCAATTATTCTAATATTCAAGTTTTTTGGATGACAAACCCTAAGAACAAAACAATCGATATGTTTCACACTCAAAAGAAATTCCATAAGCATATAAATCATTATTTTCATACTAACATATTAAAAATCAATATTTAATCAATGTAAGGTTTCATTAGAGTAAATTAGGCCTTCAACACATCAAGCATAGGAAACTTGCCCAAATTAGCAGTTCACATATTATATCATCCAATTCAACATTAGAATTAGGAATTCAGACTAATAATATTTATATTTATCTAATTGGGAAGGTAGCATATATTATACCTAACAAAGCAACATCAACTACTAGCCCTAGAGTGGGGTTTACTAAGATTTAGGCCATGATAACAAAATAAGATGAAGTGCACTAAATGGTAGGACATATTTATTATAGTGGGTCGAGTTTTTAGTTGTTGGAACATATTCTTAGCAAACCATAGATAGTGAGGAATCCTGAAGGGATATGTATGGGTAGGGTGCTTTATTTTATTACAAAGATGTGCGAAAAGGAGGACATTTGGACAAATATGTAATTCTTTTATTCCTAATAATTCTTATAACTATGATTTTCTGTGAATAATTAAATAATAATATTAAATATAATACTAATATAAAATAGAAAAGGATCAATAACAACTAACTTCATCAACATATTAATTGTGTGAACTAATTTACTTTCTCAATTTGATCTCTTGACGTGATATATACATATATATATATATCCATTTGATGATTACACTCCCATGGAAATAGAAATAGATAATAATTTGTGAAAGCAATTCTAGACAATTAAATTGATAAAGTGACATATACATGTTATCATATAACCAATTTCAGGAGAAATACAACTTGTCATGTATTAATTCTCACACTGGAAAGAAATTATTATCATATTAGAAAATAATAAAATGATATGGAGCAACGATGGAAGTTTCTTCTGTTATTATACATTGATTTAGTTTCATATCATGACTTTAATGATGTATTTTTCTCTGGACCCCTGGTATGTTGCATTTTTTTAAATGGTGTTTGCGGGGGAGAAATTTGAGAAAAATAGATTGGATGAAAATGATGTATCTTCAAATTCATTGAAGATCACTTCAGGGCATTCCATGTAACTTCTTTGTTGTTTTTCCTTGGTCAAAGGAGAAGAATGTGGTGGTAGCCAGTGTTTTTAGGTTGGCAAAAAAAGTATCTTTCAACATAGCATTGCATAATAATAGATCTAGAGGAAGTTAGGGATAGGATTTGAACACCACACTAAAGAAGAAAGTTGTACATAAAAAGGTAATGCTAATGGTTTTCATGTCTTGTTTTCTATCTATATGGAATCCTTGTTGCTCGAATAGTGGGAGAGAAATAGAAAGTTGGATGAGAGTGGAAATGGCCAGATTTTTGGGACATGATACGTGAGTAGAATATAGTAATCAAGAGTGTGAATAAGATATTTATGACACCCTATATATTTGTCACATTACGTAACAATATATTCGTAGAACTATGTAGATATGTTAATGAATTGAGTATGAAGCATGTATTGTTATATACCATACTCAAAATTGAAAGTTAAAATTTGAACTAATACCTGATTTGAATATCCGATAGTTATCATATAATAACATCCATATCCAATCTGTACAATCCGAATATGAATATTATTTGATTGGAACCAGAAACCACATTTAATGCTAATACATACATTATACATATTTTATGTTAACATATATTAAATATTTAAGATAAAGTGTTTGTATTTTAATATTTTTATAAAAATAATAGCTTTAGATATTATATGTATATTTTTAAACATAGATTCTTTTTTTATCGAACATAGCTATATCCTACATTTGTTCTGAAATTTGATGATATGAGATTTTAAAGACAGAAATAGAGCTCTTGGGTCAATTTGGAGAGAAGAGAATCCATCTTTTGTGTTCAATAGACCAAAAAACACTTCACAGAATTGTTGCCAACAAAAAAATGGTCCAATAATTTTTTATCTAGCATGACTAATGATTTTCACTATTAGACATGGGCCAATGAAGTCAAAATAATAAAAACCAAAAGCTACATCAATCAGTCAGACATACTGAGAAACAAGGTGACCAACTCGTCTGGATTCCATTTGAGCCTCTCAAAATTCAACCTGGGTTAACACCAACCAAACTAGAGGTCACTACCCTCAACAAATCCACTACACTCATTAGACATGCTTGCTAGATGACAAATACCACCAAAGCATGTAAAGCACCCTAAAAAAAGTAGAAATCACTCAATTATTCTAAGATTCAAATTTTTGTGTGTACCGAAACCTAAGAATAACACAATCAATTTCACACTAAAAACAAATTGCATAAGGATATAAATCATTATTTTCTTACTAACAAATTAAATAGATATTTAACCAATGTAGGATTGCACTAGAGAAAACAAGCCCTTCAACACATCAAACATAGGAAATTTGGCCAAATTAGGAGTTCACCTATCATATCATCCAATTCACCATTGGGATTAGGGTTTTAGACTAATAACATGTACTAATGACTAATTGTAAAGGTAGCATAAACTAGCCTTGGAGTGGGTTCTCCCTAATCACATCTCTTAAGAATTTTGCCCCGAATTTTAATAAGAGTGATTGTGAGTAAAACACTAGGCCTTGACTTAGAAAAAGAACCTTTCTAACAGAGGTCCTTCCATAAATGTCATTGTCCTTCGTAGAAGGGAAAAATCATTAAAACTAGCATCTACATTGGCATTCTTACCTATGCTCGCACGAAGCCCAATGTCGCCTCTTTGGCACAACTACCACAAGAAACAACAACACAGCCAAAAACAACAGAACCAGCACCGTGTAGTTTGCCATCACCTACCCAAAGAGAATATGAAAAAAAACCCAAATAGCACACTATTATATAAATATTTACCCGTATAGAACCTTTCCCAACTTATTTCCCAAACTAGCACACTTTGAGACTAAAATGCCACTTTAGTTGGCATTTTACTATTGCATGGATATAAAGCGCCATACAATGTGGTGTTTTCAAGTTGTAGGACCTAAAAATGCCAATCAATATAGCATTTTCAAGCTTTAGGACTGAAAAGTGCCAACTAAGTTGGTGTTTTACTTGTAAAGAGCCACATTATTTGGCATTTTATGACTTCGAGGCAGCGATCACAGAAAAATGCCACATTACTTGGCATTTCTATTGAATACTCACACCAAACTCACAGAAAAATGCCACTTAGTTTGGCCTGTTACATTTATTCACGGGCCCGAAACGTCTCGTCTCCCTGATTCACGCTACGGAGAGGCGACTTTATGTAAACGCCACAAAATATGGCGCTCCTTTTACTCCGAAACGATCCCGAGCCCGTCCTTTCTCTCTCTCATCTTCTTCCACTTTCTCTTAGGTTTTCTATGCTCCTATCGCCCACCCGCTTGCTTGCCAGCAACTAGCGTCGATCGACGACCCCTTTCTCTGCTCCTATCTTCCAAAGTAGCCACGATCGGCGACCGGCCGGCCAGCGACGAGTGTCGACCGGCGACCAGTGATCGGCGATGGGCGGCCAGCGACGAGTGTCAACCGGTGACCAGCGAGCGATGACGGGCGGCCAGCGACTAGCATCGACCGGCGACCAGCGACCAGCGACGAGCTTCGATCGGTGACCACCATGACAACCAACGTCGCCGGTAAGTTCTTCCGTGTGCCTGTCCAGGGCGACCACCGTTGCAACCATCGTCAATCGCCCGTGTTGTTGTTCCTATTGCTATTTGTGACCGGGGCACCCACCATAATGGAATAGGGGCACTCCCACTACTTGCTCCTTCGTCTTTCCACTCCCCATCCCTTCCATTCCTTCCATTACTTGCTCCCACCTCTGCAACACAGAACCCGGTTCCAGCAGCTGCTACATTGTGTTAATCGACTGCCATCTACTATGTAGATTTGCACAATTGTAAAAGTGGCCGGCCAAACCAGGCCTTAAGACCTAGTTACAACACTCAGTAAGACATCATGGTACATTGTTTACAGAAAAATCCCCGCAGCCCAGAGTCGACTGACTTTTTCATTTTTCATCAGTGCATTGTTGCATATATCATCTTAACAAATGGTGTATTTTAGTTGTTTCAAACTTGAGTACATTGTTCAATATATCATCAGTACATTGTTGCATATATCTTAGTTGTTTCAAACCTGCGATAGATTGCTTGTTTTTTCATTTTTTATTTTGTTAGCAAGGTCAACTCTTCTTCCTCTGTATCAAACTCTTCTATTACTTTTCTTCATTTTCATTCTTTCCCTTTTTCACTACAAAGACTAGGTATTGTCATTTAATTGTGTGGTGAAGGAGATCACTAAATGAGCGTTTGATCTTGTCATACTTTTGGTGTGGTGAAGCGACACAGACGAGAGCTTGCTACTTCTAACAAAAAGGTGAGATTAAGTAGCTTATGTGCATTTTAGCTTGAAACGTGTGAGTATGATGTATGTACTTGTAGAATGTAATTTATTTGATTGTAACTAATTGGATTGTACCCTAATCAGATTGTACACATACTTTTATTATTTAGACATTTGTCTAAATATCATATGGTTTATTTTATATTTTCTATTTCATACATATTGATCATTGTTTTTGATATTGATGTTTGGTTTTATATTTTCTAGGCAATTACACCAGTATGATTTCATATATATTTTTCCTCTTTCTATGATTGATGGTTTGGTTTAACATATATCATTTGTTGTTTCATGCATATTTTATACATGTTTTGTAACTGATGGTTCATTGTATATAGATTAGATGCTTAAAGATCACTGGTTTATAAGTTTTCAAAGCTTTGATGTATTAGATCTACTAGAAGAGAATGAGATAAAAAGAACATATATCTAGGCATCCAACATGATTTATTTAGAAACCACTACTCTATAAGTTTTCCAAGCTTCGTGGATTTCAAAATGATAATTGTTGTTTCAAAAATAATTTTTCTACTTCCAAAAAGGGAAAAATGTCAAAATAAAATTATTTCAAATCCAACTATATCATTGTTTTTTTCAATGAACTAATCGATAAACGTCATAGATGTGATATGAAGTGTAGTAATGTTCAAGAACTAAGCTTATTTGTTGTATCAATTTGTTGAACTAAGTCATTTTTATATGGTTAGTGGTTTTATCAAAGTCATTTCAACAAAGAAAATTTTATATCAAAATCATTTGAACAAATGGGGTAGTTATATGGTTAGTGATTTTAGATCTAGTGAAATATACCAAATTTGTTGAAATTCCATACAATTCTACCAAATCACAAAAAAGCTTCTATATGTAGCAAGAATCGTACTATGTGCTTCAAATCAGTATGGTTTGGATCATCAAAAATGTGTAACAGTATTGTTATCAAGATCAGTTTAACAAAGTAAATTTTAGATAAAAAACATTTGAACAAAGGCACTTTTATATCAAAATCATTTGAACAAAGGCACTTTTATATCAAAATCATTTGTCCAATTATATATCTAACAAAAATTACTTCCATACAATTCAAGATTATGGCCAATACCTCAAGACATTTTGTCTTACTTTATGATGGAACACCCATGCCTATTGAAATATCTATGACATCTACTTATGCCGAGTTTATGTCATTCATACATCAAGTTCTTGCCATCAACTCATCAATTCATGACATAAATTTAAGTTACACCCTTCCAAATGATTTAGGTCCGACGTTTAACTTATTTCCTACACAAGTTGTGGATGATGATAGTTGGAAAGACCTACTCACTATCAGCAATGGGAGGCATATGAATCTTTATGTTGAGAAATCCAATATTTTGGGTGATGATGGAAAACACAATGTTGTTGAGGATGATAACGATGATGATGATCTAGATTATGATGATGATGATAATGATGATGATGATGATGATGATGACGACGACCTTGATAATGACGTAGAATTGCAACAAGTTCGTATATATGATAGCAATCATGATGTTTATGTTGACCCAGAAACCTGGAAGGATGATTGGGTGGACCATAACAATATGGATAACTATGATAGTTTTAAAGTGGATGATTGGATTGATGATTATGAAAACCCTTTAGACATGGGAGGCGATGAAGTTGTTATAGGGAAAGGTTTTAATAAAGGTGACATTTTTGAAACAAAGGCAAACCTCCTTGTAAAATTGCAGTCTTGGTCAATCAATAATAATGTCCAATTTCGGACAGACCGATCAAATAAGCATTTCCTTACGCTTATATGTCTGCATAATGATCAATGTTCATGGAGACTTCATGCATGTGCTTCTAAGAGGGTTGGTGGGTTATGGAAAATAACAAAATACAATGATAAACACTCATGACACAATGCAATTTTGTACAAGGATCATATGCAATGCAAGTCTTCATATATTGCAAGGATGATAATGCTTATGTTGAGAGCAAAACTAGACATGAGCGCTCGAGAGATAGTTGAAAAGGTGAAAGCTGAGTTGTATCTTACCATATCCTACAAGAAGGCTTGGCATGCACGTAAGAAAGCCATTTCATCAATCTTTGGAGATTGGGAGACATCGTATGGGCCATTACTTCTATTTCTTAGATCTGTTGAACAAGCTATTCCAGGAACTGTATACAATTTCAAATTCAGTGAAACAACCCTTGGTCATCGATTTGAATGTGTATTTTGGAGTTTTGGTCCATCTATTGTAGGTTAGGCTCATTGTCGGCCAGTGAATGGTGTTGATGGCACATTTTTGCATGGTAAATATGGTAGGACTTTACTTATAGATACTGGCATTGATGGAAACAATGGATTGTTTCCCTTAGCTTTTTGTAGTTGTTGAGAAAGAAAACCGTTCTTCTTGGGTGTGGTTCTTGAATTGTATCAAATATCAAATTTCAATTGTCCGACAAAGGAATGACTTTTGTATTATATCTGATAGGATGTGCAACATTCATCAAGCTTTGGATGAGGTGTTCCCATATGCCACTCAACATAAGTGTTTAAGACATTATAGAGACAACTTTCATAAGAAATCTAAGTCTACTTAATTATATAACTTGATGTGGAAAGTAGCTAAGGCGACTGAAGTGGTAGAGATCGATAAACACATGAGTGCTATAAAAGCCATTGACCCATCTGCTTACAGTTGGCTAATGCTTTTAAACCTACGATTGTGGACTATGTCTTGTGATGGTGGTTATCGACACAGTACAAAAACAAACAATTACTCTGAGATGATTAATGGAATTTTAAAGTGTGCTCGCAATCTTCCCATACAAGCCCTCATATGTAGCACATATTATCGATTGATCGCGATGTTCTTTAAAAGGAGGAACTCTGCAACATCATTAACTGGACAATTCACGTGAGAATAGCTTACAAATTGGAGAAGTTGGAGCAGAAGGCAAGGAAACATCACATTAGTTGTTGAGTAAATGAGTTAGAATTCACTAATAATGATGTGTCATGCAATAGTTATCAGGTGATATTATGAAAAATCCCTATCCTTCACAGTGTACTTGTGGTAAACCACAAGTTTATCATATCCCATGCTCACATGTATTAGCCTACACTTGTTTCATACACTATGAATATTTTCAATTTGTTAGCAGTTTGTACAAGCTAGACAATTATAGGCTGACATATGCCCCTCAGTTTAGTGGAATCCCTAATAAAAGATACTGGCCAGGGTTTGATCCAACCATGGGTCTTGTATATATTCTACCACCAGTCATTACAACACATACAAGACGACCTAAGGTGAAGCGTAGGATGACAAATATGGATATTGATCCAAATCACACTTCTTACAAATGTGGACAATGTGGTGGTTTAGGTCATAATGAGAGAACATGTAAGAAAAGAAATGGTTAGAAATCTCCAAATGTAATCTTAGTTTTCTACTTTGAAATCTCTACATGTAATCTTCATTTTCTAATTAGTAATCTCTATATGTAATCTTAGTTTTTTTACTCTGAAGTCTCTAGTTGTAATCTTAGTTTGCTAACATGAGGAGGGTGGGATGAATAAAATTTCCTCCTGACTTATGTAATAGTACATGTAATAAACTATTAGATTCTATTTTGGAATACATTTCATTAACGAATCTATGTAATTTTATTGTATGCATTTAGTCATTTAACACATGTTGTGAAATTTGTTCTTTCTTTGTATAGACATGGTGAAAGGAGATGATACATTGCGGACTACATGTCACTCCACTAAAATTTCTAGGTGGGAGTTAACAGATGCAGATGTGTTAGGGTATGTTTGTATAGCGGGGTTCGGATCAGTCATTACCCTTTCTAGGGTTAACTTTGATGCATCATTGATAACAACACTTAGTAGAAGGTGGCACTCAAATACGAATTCCTTCCACTTCCCTTTAGGTGATATGACGATCACACTTCAGGATGTTGAAGTCTTATTAGGTTTACGTGTTGATGGCGATGTCGTTGTAGCTCATCATCCTATAGGTCCTAATGAAGGTCAATTTAGTTCTTGGTCTTCCATGTGCGACCATATCTTAGGTTCACATCCAGAAGGGATTGATCATGGGTCAGTCCAGTTGAGTTGGTTGCATTCTACATTTATAGGCATTGACTTGGAGAATGTCGACGATCAAGTCAAACGTCGATACACAAGTGCATACTTGTTACACCTTTTGGGTTGTTTTCTATTACCTGATGGTACTGATAATGAGGTTCATCTTCACTACTTGCCTCTTCTAGTGGATTTTGACTGTTGCGGTTTATACTCTTAGGGTAGTGCACTTTTAGCATACTTATATCGTCAATTGTATATGTGTCATCCATGTTCTAGACAAAAACAAATATCTGGGTGTGTGCATCTATTGCAACTATGGTCTTGGGAAAGATTTCATGTTGGTAGACCTGGAAAGGTGGACATGCGAGATGATTTTCAGTGGCCTGAACATGCTCCAGTAGGCTACAGGTAAGTCATAGGAATATATAAATACTCTATTTTAGAAAGTATATTTTTTTCTCATAATATTCTGATCATTGGTAAATTTTGTGAAACAGATGGAACCATCTGATGGAGCGTGTACCACGAGGAACTGTGACATTCTACATTAATGAGATTGATACCCATCAGCCAAGTCAGGGGAGAGTTTTAGTTCATTTCATTCTTAAATTTTACATACCTTTGTTTGTGAAATATTTATTGTAATGTATTGTTATAAATATTTAAATTGTTATATATATTTAAATTTGTAGTTAGTTTGGAAACCTTACAGTGTTGAACTATTGGCTAAGTTGCCGCCTATATGTCAACAAGGTAGAGACATTTGGATGGCACGTGTACCAATGATCTCTTCTACTGTAATGGAGTGGCATGCTCCTGATAGAGTACTACGACAATTTGGTGCTCACTATCAACCACAACCCCAAGACCTTCCTATATTACATAGGATTGATGGTAGAGGGTGTAGAAGCAATGACTGGTTGGTCCAATATGGCACAGAGCTAAATGCATGGAATGACACACATAATAGTATCGTTCAACTTCCTGATCCTTTGACTGTCGAGCAGCCCCCCTAGATGGTACAAACCTGAGTATCATGTTAAACGGCCAGTTGATCCACTTACTTTGTACTATCCTCATGGATACATAGAGTGAGATTGTGTAAGTATACATATATATTTATATATCTATATATCTATATATATATATATATTTATATAGATCTTAATATTGAAATGAAATCAATTTTAATTGACATTCATTCTGATAGGTCCAAACTCATGTGCAAATCCAAGAGACACTACAAGCATTGACACAAGTGACAGTTGTTGATGATTGGTTGAGAGCACGGGACAACATATATAAAGTACAAAATACATGGTTTCAGCAGATGCCTAGCCACATGCATCCAAATCAGAGTATGGCTCCTCCTATGACAACATCAGTTGATGCCACTCCTTTTGCAACTTCTACAACAACTGGACACTTTACACCACACGAGCATTCTACTGCACCAGGTTGTTCTACAACAACTGGACACTTTACACCACAAGGGTATTCTACTGCACCCGGTTGTTCTACAACAACAAGCGACTCCTTGCCTGTAGGAGATTCTACATCTACAAGATAATTTCATGTTGGTACTCCTTCTTCATTTCCAGGAATGTTCTACTCTTATTCATCACCACCACCATCTGATCAGTTTGGGGTTCCTTCTACTTTATCATGGTCTCAACAAGGTTTTAGTCCGTCCCGATCCTTTGACCAACACGGGCCTTTTTATCCATTTTCACCACATGGACCACCACCTAGCTGGTCACAGGGCCTCCACACAACCATGTTTGGATCACCTCCATCATCTTGGAATATGCCTTTCACTCGACCTCTCACACCACCACTTCCTACGAGTAGGCCTACACGTGGAGCTCAAACTACACAGTTGAGCCCAATCTAAGATTCTCCAAACATAGAGCAACGATCTGGTGACCAAACCTAAGGTTTAGGTAGTCAAAAGTGACATGTATTAATTCTTTCAAATATTTTTATATTGTAAATAATATATTGTATTGTTAAGTATAGTTTAATAATTTGGTCAAATATTTCTTTTATTTTGATTGTAGGATTGGACTTGTTTGTTGCAACACCTGAAGATTGCTTATCATTTCCAAATATTGTAGATTTCCTAGTCGAATCATGTATCATTCTTAAACGCATTTAGACTGATGTTTGTTTTTTTATTGTTCTATGTTGGATCATTTTGTATTCACCATTTACCTTATTCCATTTTGGACATATTTCTATCATATTATAATCATAATCTATCTTACTATGTGTTGGATATTTAGAAATTTCGAACATGCAACAAACACCATATGAATACGTGTTTGATATTTACATAACGCAGCAAACACCATATGAATATGTGTTTCATATTTACATAATGCAGCAAATACCATATAAATATGTGCTAAATATTTACAAATTTAGAACATGCCTGAAAATTTAGAGCATACATTAAAGGTCATATAAGTTGGCGTGTATTGTGATCAATTTTATTTGAGATAAACACGCCAATCAGTTTGGCGTTTAAGGCCCGCAACCATGAAAATGCGTTTTTGGGTCCTCCAGCATGAAAACGCCAGTCGTTGTGGCGCTTTAGTCTAAGCAGGTAAACGCCAGATTATTTGACGCTTTTGGGTAAAACGCCAGCTTGTGTGGCGGTTTAGTCTAAAACGCCACATTATTTGGTATTTTTGGGTCCTGCAGCAGGTAAACGCCAGATTATTTGGCATTTTTTGGGTCCTCCAGCATGAAAACGCCAGCTTGTGTGGCGCTTTAGTCTAAAATGTCACTTTATTTGGCATTTTTGGGTCCTCGAGCAAGTAAAAAAACACCACATTGTTTGGCGCTTTTAGGACCGGCAACAGTAAAATGCCAACTAAAGTGGCGCTTTAGGCTGAAAGTGTGCTATTTCAGAAAATAAGTTAGGAAATGTGCTATACTGGTAAATATTTATACAGTAGTGTGCTAGTTGAGTTTTTTTCCAAGAGAATATCATACTCCAGCGAAACACTACCCAAAGCCAGTTTTCCTCAAAGAAGCATTTAGATCTTATCAGCTTTGCAGCTCGATGTATGTGTTAATCAAGGTATCACGCCAGGATGCACCACCAACCTAACCAATCACTGCACGCTCCCTAAACAACAGCCTATGCTCACATACACGCTTGTGGTATTAGATACTCAAAGAAGAGCTCCAGGCCGTACAAAATAAAAATCTAGCTCTAATACTACATATTTAGCATCCTGGCACTTGAGTTACCAGAAACCGTCTATTCTTAGGGCCTGGTTGGTAGAGTTTAGTTAGTGTGAAAAATGAGAATGTAAAAGAATGGATGTTAGAAACATTGGTTTTCATTTGCAAAGATTTTATTTGGTAGGATGATAAATAAACTTGCAGATTACTGTTTCAGTCGTTTGGTATGCACTCAGGTTTTCTTCTTATGTGGAAGCTAATTCAACGTCCTTTCCTGCTTGTAGTGAATAATGACATCCACATACTTGTTTGTAAAACTTTACGGAGAATGTCACGTAGACATGTTTCAGATGATCAATACAGGAAACAATAAGTAACACAAGAATCGGAGACATGCAACGTAGCAGTCGCACCATGCTCACTGTAGTAGCAGTTGTATGGATGGCTAGGTAGGAGAATGATTCCTGGCAATGGCGGAGTCAGAAATTTGATAAGGGGGACACCATAAAATTTGTTCGAGGGAAACATGTACCCTTAACATAAAACCTCAGAATGAGATATTGAATAAGACGCAATAGCCAAGAAGACCTTGTCAAATTTTCCTTTTGGTTGTGTGATTACAAAACCCTGGTAGGGCATGTGCCTACCAGGGACACGCACTGATTCCTGGCAAAAGACACCCGACCACGCGGAATTTGGATAAAACTGTACAGTCGGGAGTAGCTCCAAATCTAGGATTTCTATATAACTACATCGTACCAAATAAATGACAAACACAAAAGCAATTCAATGAAGTCCAATTACGGGCCTTAAGTCTGGATGCCAACGGCATGGTAAACATGGGCAGCCTAAACCAAAAACGACACGGCATCTAGTTATTACCGATTGAGAACCTGAAAACAATAACTGAACTCAACCAGTCTGATAATACACAATAAAACAAAGAACATATCTGCGGTCACAACTCACTTTGGCAAACACCGCACCTTCTCTTATTACATTTTACATAGAAGCTCTACAAATGAAAATATACATCTGAACATACACGTCTTTATTAGTATAACAGCATGTTACGACCAGCTACATTGGTGATATATGACAACACTATGACATAACACGCATACATTTTATAAAACACAACCGAATGTACTGGCAAGCAGCGCGGGAACAGAGTTGTCACAAATACAGAGAAGCAGAGATCGGTGCATTATTTTCCTGTAGTTGTCACCATAGCAGTCGATCAAAAGCGAAATGGCGGGGGATCTGCTGGTGAGCCCCTAGGAATCCCCCTGGGTCCACGAAGATGGTTCATGTCGATCTCAGGCATGGGAGCTGCCGCTGGTTGGGTCTCCGGCGGCACCATTGGATCATTAGAGGCCGGCGAGGCAGTGGGATCTGACACACTGAGCATCTTGTCGTTGGTCTCTTCTACCACAGGCGGAATAATGCTGCTCCTTGGGGTGGGTGTTGAGGGCCCGTGGTGATTTACTTGTACTGGAGACGGAGGAACAACTGGGTCGTTCCTTGTGCGCAAGGCATGGGCAGGGCCGACGAGAACAGACGCCATGGAAAGGAGCAGTACTGACAGGATTGCGGTGCCGTCCATTGCTACCGTTGAAGGAAGGGAGAGGATAGGGTACAGTTTGCTCCCTCGCTGCAGGATTTATTGGGGTCGGTGCTGGCATTCTGAAGCCATGGCGATCCAGTTGTAGTGATGGTCAAAGATACGAATGTATTGGAAGCGCCCACTTCGTCTTCAATATCTCCGTGACGGTCCAAATCCGGGAGCGGGTTTCCCAAGCATACCTAAAAACCAGGCCTTACCTGACTTTGGACAGACACAAAATGGTCTTGGAAGTGAACAGGCCACCAAAATGGTATGTTCAATAAAGGAATATGATATTTGGACCCGAAGTGGCATCTATTTTAGAAATTTTTTTTGTCCTCTTGTTACTTCCTTCTCTAGTTTTATTCTCATACATGCAAGAGGACAAAAAAAAATCTTAATATAGATGCCATTTTTTATCCATATAGCAAAACTCTTTAATAAAACAATTGTCAAGACAATGATCCTGATTGTCAATTACTCCCTCAACAATTATAAGTCTAACGATACATGCATTCATATCTGTGCATCTTTGGGCCTTCTTCAATGTAGCTTTCAATTTTCTAAAGAAATTTACTATGTAGAGACATTTCGGATCTCAATAAGGAACTTGAGTTATTTTCCACAATAAAATAAATGGTCTATAAATAAAATAACATATTTTGTTCGTTATATTTTTAATTTTGTGATATCGAGTGATTTAAATTTCACTTTATATTGTAAAATGGTGTCCGCGTAACGTTATTCTTTACTAAACACCGAAAAGCTCTCTACAATATCACTTGACCCGAGCAGTTTGCTTTAGAAAGGAGGCAACTCCGGGTAAGGTGCAATTAGGTTGCTAGATAAGAAAATGGTAGTGCCGTGAGGTCGTGAGCATTAGCAATTGTACAATGGTAATTGGCAGGGCATGTTACAATTTACAAGAAAAACGGCTAAGATTATACAGTACATATCCGAAGAGACAAAGTCTTGAAGAGGGCTGGTCAAGGTTATACCAAGAGAGTTTGACGTGAGAAAAACAGGAGCGAGATAATAACCCAGTAAATATAAATATTATGAATGATAGTCAATGTAGTAAATAAACTTTAAGAAAAAAATAAGTACACATTAACTTACACAACAATAAGAATTACCTTTTTAATATGTATAAATGTATGGGAAAGTACTAAGAAAAGTACAATAATTTCAATGCATACTAGAATGCTCAAGAACAAAATATAGTACAATTAAATTTACAAAATGTAAATAATAATAATCATATAGATAATTTAAAAAGGGCACTAAGGGAACTCATAAATACAATAAGAAAACTATGTATGTTAATACTCACAATAAATAATCATAGAAATGAATATGTATAATGATAGGAGTTTACCGTGCTTAGTACGCAAGTGAATGTATCAAAGTAATACGGCCTTGTGAGGCCCGAGTCGAATAGGAAAAGCGTTTCTTCAGTAGACTACTATCAAATCAACAAAGCCGATTGTAAATGATTGAATTGGATTGAGCGAAAGAACAAAGACAGAATAAAATGAATTAAAGTTTGAATTAATCAGAGATGGGGTGAATTCCTTAGGATAGTGGTTTCACCACGGATGACACTAATAATTGACCTCACATACACTAACATCTATTATCTCAATTCCTGGATAAGGAGCATGTAGCCAGAATTACCTGCTCCCGCAGTGTAATTTACTACCTAATCTAATGCCAATCCTACTTCCGCAGTTATTGGTTGATGAGTTAGATGCTTTATGATTATTCTCTGGGTTTCTCCTCCTATTTATACTCCAGTTTTTCCAAAGGACACAGTACACAGGTAAATCTATGCTCTCTGACCCTCAACCTCTCTCTATAGATGACTAAGTGTCTATCAATCCACTGATGGTGATCAAGTACAAGTAGAACACAAAGCTTTCATATATTTATATCTAGTAGAAAGAGATAAAACTAATATTAATGTATGAAAATCAATCATAGTGTATATCCGAGCTACTCATAGATCCTAAGGAATAAAGGTTTTTAGCCTTGCATGGTTTTCATCGACGAATACATGGAAGGGAAGAAGAAAAATGTGGAAAACATGAAGAAACTAAGGTAACCCCTGAATCCCCCTATCCCAAAGATCCCCTCCGTCGTTCATGCGTTCTATTGTCTTCCGACTGCAGAATCATCCTCTTGAGGTGCCCAGATCTCCTCGGTTGAAGATTTTAGTCCTTAGTTCTTCTTTTCTCTCTCTCCCATTGTCGTGCAATGAAAACAACTGCCCCCCTTTCTCTGGTCGTCGTCCCCCTAAGTCATAGAAGGCACTTAGGGAATGAAATAACGTCAACTATTGGATCAAAGTGAAATCTATGACTGGCCATATCGGAAAGACTCGGTAGTACCAACTAGGTGAGTCGGTAGTACCGAGTTACTTAGGTTTGGTCTCACAATCCCAATCCTATCGGTACTATAGACTGGACTCGATAGCACTGAGTTTTGTGGTTTTTGAGCTACCTCTCTGACATCAACTCAGTAGCACTAAGTTTTCTCGATTCATGTTGGGGTTTAATGACGCTAATTTGGTACCACTGACTTCAGTTGTCAGTGGCACCGACTCTGGGTGAGCTTCCAGGTCTATCACTAACATCAAGTCGGTACCACTAACTGTTTCCAGGTCGGTAGCATCGAGTCTGTGGCTCGTCCTTGCACCTGTAAATGCACAAAAATTCCATAAGCACTTGGTGTGACACACCGATCGCAAAAATATCATTTACTTAAGCGGAAGCGATTACTTAGCAGTGGATTACCGAAAATCACTAAAAAGTAAAACTATTTTACAGAGAGGTCCACACATAGGAAAAATCTTTCACAAAAAACTGAAGTAATTTAATTACATTTTAGTTTACACATACATATCTTGTATTATCTTTTTCTGAGAATTACAAGCATCAACTACCCTGTTAAACTCAACACAAGCAGTATAAAATCTCGAGGCACTGAGCCAAAATCTCAAAAGCACTAAGTACTACTCCGAGGACCTTAGAGTACAGAGATGACACATAGGACTCTATGTCCACCTATTGAAGACATATCAGCCAATGTCTCCACTTGAGAATTCACTGTTGTCCCTGTTGTTGCTGTCCTTCACCTACTGAGGGATTCCTGCCTCCTCGTCCGCATCCACCGAAAAAATGTGGTTCCCACGGGGATGAGACAATTTTAAATTGCCCCAGCGAGAGATATAACTCTCCACCAGAAACATTATTATTGCAGTTTATTAAGATAAATCTGAACAGAGGAATCATACTTGTTTAATAGCAGTTAATGCATTATCTAACAGATTAGAATATTAATCTTATCTAAAGCCTTTCAGCTATAACTTGATAGAACAGCATGTCCCTTATCCAATAAAGAGTATGAAGAACATGTATAACATTTATCCACTGTATTAAGTAGGATAAGATCAACCAATATTTCTCGTATTTCAACTTTATGCAAATACACTACACGACTGATTATCTTTTACACATCATGTGTCAAACTGCAATTAGCTTGCCAGGATATATTGATATTTTCATTATAGAGTTATAGCCGCGGCATATACTCTCTTCAGGCTTAGATCACTCAGCTAATGTCTGGCATTGTGTTGTGGAGTCATGGCCTGTAGCCATACTCTTCTAACCAAGTATTGGGATCTTAATCCCTCATCTCATCAAGTACATTTCCATTTCTTAACAAGTTCATCATCATGATTATAGAATATGGGTATTCAAACCCTTAGTTCGTCATAGAATACTTGTTACCACTTAACAGGTAACTTAATACCTTCAGGTCATCTGACCAAGGTAATCATGATTCTTGCTACACTAGCATTCCACATAGTTCATAAAGCTCATATCACCTCTTGTTACCCCTTAATAGGAAACAAGGCATATTATGGCTTATGAAGCCCATAAATAATTTCAATAATTAAAACATCATATGGCACACAAGGCTCATTAATTTCAGGTTATCTCTCACTAAGAAACAAAGTATATGAAGGGTTATAAGGCCTATAAAACATTTTCAATATACAGAGCATCATAGCCCATACCTGGCTATGCTCATCATCTCCACATACCTTCATGATTAATACTCATGATAACAATTATAATGCTTTCATATCAGCACCATGCAACACAAAGTAATACCATTATTCCCTTTTTAGGGTTAGGATTTCTCTTGCATATCATCACCCTCCATTAGGGTTTTTCGTACATAACCATTTAGGTTCTCAAGATCATTTTATTAATGATCAAGTCCTATTTCAATGCTTCACACAGCTAGGAGCCAATATTGATAACATAAGTATTCAATCATACTTATTTATTCTCATCATTCATCATTAAATGAATTATCGACACAAAGTATGAGTTTCTCTCTCATATTTACCAGAATATGATTGTATCAAAGATTATTGATTTGGATTAGCCTTTTAATAAGGCATGTTAGCCTACACTTATTAAAGTGCATTACATCTCAATGTAACAATTAACATGACATACTTCATGTGTCACTCATCCAAATATATTGGATTTAAAATACATCAAAGTGTATAAATATTAAGGTTATGGATGTGATATTATCATATCTTGATGTATCACTTCCCTCATCACCTTTATCTTACCTGCGTTCATCCACTTAGATTGTATTAGGGTATTTCCCATCCTAATACTTTATGCACTAGTTCATCACATTTATCATGTAATGTATTGGTCATGAGTCACTTATTTAGAATATGCAACTATTATTGGTGATATGGATTCATCTTTGAGTTAAGGCAATATTGAAATAAGGCCATCTATTACCAATCCCTTTAGGTATTTCACCTATCAATATATTAATCACTATTCCATTATTAGGAATAGGGTTTTCCATCTTTATAAATTAAAGTTCACGTAACATCTTCCCACATTTGGGTTTCACATAACATCACTCTTCATTAGAGTTTCACATAACATTACCATGTATTAGGGTTTCATATACCTTAACCCTATTTTAGGGATTAGGGTTTACCATTCACATCCAAGTAGGGTTTCTCACACCCCATTACCCAAATTAAGGTTAGGATGTACAATTCCCATCAAATTAGGGTTACATCATCACCCAGATTATGGTTTCACTCAACTTTGCCCTAAATTAGGGTCCGGGCTCAATAATCACTACTACAGAAACAACATCCAATGTCACTTTTCTGGGCGTCGATTATTTAACAAAACTGACACCAATAATATTCAACGTCAGATATTTAGGAACCCCGACGTCTATATTCAAAGACCAGCTAGACACGGGTACCTCTTTGTATTCAGCGTCGGCTGGGTAAAACAAACTGACGCCTAAAATCGCCCACGAAATCCAATTTTCGAGTGAATTTTTTCCCCCCAAAGTATCACATACATCGTCAGTTTTTTAACTACTAACCGACGCCGATATAAAATGGAAATTTTCACGAAAAGTTCCAATTTAGGCATCGGTTATCCTTTGATAACCGACGCTGATAATGGTTCCCGCCAAATAATTTAGGGAAAAAATTGTATAATTGGACGTCAGTTTTTTAATATCAACCGACACTTAAAGGTAAAAGGCATCGGTTTTCCAGATAATCGACGATGTTGACAAACTTAATAGACCCGTATCACCTGACTCTTCCCCTTCCTTCCTGTTTCATCGCGATAGTTTTCTGTTGTGATCGCCACTCGCCTAAAATCACCTGACGATCGCCTGACGACCCCCGCTACTGCTGGTGCGGCTCTGCTCGCCGCCGCCACCGCGTCCTCTTTCTCCTGCTGCTGCCACTGCTTGTCGCCACTTATAAAATCCCTGACCTGGGGTTATTAACTAACCCTAGGTGTTTTTCTTAAATATGTGATTAGATGCTTATGGTTATCTTTTGATATGTAATTAAAACTTTGAGAAACATATATTTCCATTTCTGTCATTTTTGAACAACGTTGTAATATTGTTTTGTTAATATGGACTAATGTGCAAATTACCCAATTACAGGGTTTAACTTGCAAATTTCACATGTTAAGATGTTTCTATGATGTTTAGACATCATAAGAATGCATATGATGTGGTGGAATGAATTTCACAATCTTGGGCACCAAGATATAGCTTGTAGAGCAATCTTTATGCTTTAAAACCTAGTTTTGGTGTAAAGTGCAATTTACCCAAAATCTAGGGTACAACATGTAAAATATACCATCTAGAGTATCTTTCATGACTCTTGGCATCAAGTAGAGTAAAGATAATGAAGAGGGCACCTCATTTGATTGATCAAGTAAGAAAGATAACTTTGATAATTAAATAACTAAGTTTTAAGCAAGATGACCCCTTTATATATATGCAACTTATGAAGATATATGGCTCCTTTCCCTTTTACCTTGGATAAGGGAGGAAATTTGCATGGGATAAGAAGGGAGAAACGTGGCCAAGAAAGTGGAGAAAGGCTTAGTGGATACAGTTGAGAAATAAAAGAAATAATCCTCCTTGCTTTGAAAATACCCCAAAAATATATAAGTGCATCCTTTTAACAAGCAAATGATCATTTCCCTTCATTCCTTCCCTTATCTTCTTGATTTGGCCGACTAGGGAGAAGCTCAGGAGCAGAGGAAGACGACCAGGCTAGTTTGGGTAAGTCTTGATCATCATTCATCTCGATTTCATGGTGGAAATCCTTATACAAGGTTGGTTTGTTAGTTTTCCTTACACAATTCTACTTTCTAGCCTTCTTCTCCACCCAAACCTTGAAGAACGAACCTTGGGCAACCTTTGGAGCTTCATCCACCATTAAATCTACAAATCTTGGAGCTCTAGATAAGATCTTAAGGTGGGTTTTATAACTCTAACCTTTAAGTTTTGTTAAAAACATCTTTTCCTTCTAGAATCATTGCTTATTCTCCTTCTTTAGACACTTCTATGTGTTCTTGATAGCAAATCTGTGAAGAACAGTCCATGTTCTTGAGGTAGAATAAGATAATGTTATTTCCAAAGTTCATACTAATCTTGCTTTAGCAAATGGTCCTCCACCTCTTGCTCAAACGGTTTGCAAAACCGTTTGAAAGCAAACGGTTTCACAAGAACGTTTGGGGAACAACCGGTCCAAGACCGTTTGGATGGGTTGACCAGGCATTTACCGTTTGGATATATTTTGTACACATTATGGACTAATCACCCACCAAAAATCATCATCTAATTCCAAGTAAATCATCAATTGAAGGCTCATTAGTCACCTAAACCCTAATCGGGTTTATTGCTGATTTCAATGATGCAATTATGTTGAAGTTTGGGTTGAGTGGCCCAAACGGTTTCAAAACCATTTGGGGATCACCCAAACGGTCTCAAGACCGTTTGGTGATCATCCAAAACTGTTTGGAGGTCTAGGGTTAAGTGGGGTTGACCAATTGAGGGTCCAATCATATCAAGTTGTTGAATAATTAAATGCTGATTTTGTAACCAAATCTAGGGTTCAAATCTTAAGTGAATGACTTGGTTTTTGATAAATAATGGGCAAACGGTCTCAAGAATGTTTGGAAGATGTCCAAATTATCCCAAGACCGTTTGGGGTCAGGTCATGACCCAATTGAATGATGGTCCAATTGGTTCAACATCAATCAGACTCATGTTGATACATGTTGAAGGGTGATCGATTCCAAACCCTAGTCCAATCAATCCAAACCTTAATTGGTGATCAATTGAGGGTCAATTGAGGATCAAATCAGTTAAGGGATGACCTAATTGACTCAATTGATAAGTGGCTAACCTTTACTTGAACGATTGAAGGGTTCAACCTTGGAAATCATAGCTCAATTGGAAGAGTTGACACATTTTTTGGTCCATGCAGTTTTGAGGGTGTTTGGACCAAATGGTCTCAAGACCGTTTGGGTCCAAACAGTCTCAAGACCATTTGGGACCAAACGGTCTCAAGAACGTTTGGGACAAAACGATCCCAAACCACTTGGTGACCATGCGGTTTCAAGATCAAGTTTGCCCATGCGGTTTCAAAGTCAAAGTTGGACAAACGGTCAATGAGACCAAATGATATTCACCTCACCTAGGGAAAATGGTCTTGATGGTGTACTTGGCCATGCGGTCTCGAAAGTGAAAGGGACCAAACGGTCAACATCTCCAAACGGTTTCAAAACTGTTTGGAAGTTGAAAGTGCAAAACCGTTTGGGGTCTATTAAGGTCAAGAATGTTTGATGCCTTAGTGGTCAAGATGGTTTAGTAGTTGATTAAACTAAACCCTAAAGGTACCTAAAGTGATTAAGGGAATAAGTAATTAGATGATTGATGCATGTAATGTTCAATGGAGAACATTACAAAAGTACCCTTAGTGAGATAGTGCGACTAATACCCCTTGATCAAGCAAACCCTAATGACCATAATGGTGATGACATGACTTATATTATCAAGGTTGATTTGACTTAATATAATCAAGAGTGATGTAAACATCATCTAATAGTTAGAGGAGAGAGAAGACTCCCTATATGTATGAGAATCAAGTAATATACTTCCAACATGTATGAATACACATAATTAGGGTATGATCCTTCATAGTGATATCATGGAAACCCTAATTGTGGTGATTAATGAATCTTAACTTAATTGAAGGCATTAATGGAAGTAATATTCATATATGATGATGGTATGACCTCAATATCATGTAATATGAATAGTAAACCCTAACTTTAAGGGTAATATCATGTAATATGAAAAGTAAACCCTAATCTAGGGTGATGTAATGAAGTGAACCGTAAACCCTAATTTGGAGTTATGCTTTTAAGCATGAAGCTTTGTTCTTGAATTATATATGAGTAATCATTATACCTTTGAAAGTCATAAGGGTTAATTAACCCTAATTAAATCTAATAGGGAAACCCTAACCCTAGAAACCAACCATGGTAACATAACACGGTCGTGGTAAATTGTCAATAGCACGACCGTGCTAGGTAGCACGGCCATGGTAGTTTCCCCTTGCACGACTGTGAAAGGAAGCACGGCCATGGTGTTCTATGATTAAATTGAAAAGAACTTGTATTGTGCTAAGACAGATATAATGTGCATGTTTTCAATTATATTAGTCATGTAGGTTGTTACCAAGAGGTAATCATAGCCAGGTAAGGGTTATGATACCACATTCATCGAAAGTATTCTTTAAGCTTTGAAAACAATGATATGTTATGTTGCCTATTAAAAAAGGTAACTTTTGAGAAGGATAGGTTGTATGAGCCATGAAGACCATCTGTATTGTTACAATCAAAGTCATGTTGCTAAATGACTTAATGACTATATGTCACATGGTAACAAGTGTCATGATGATCTAAGGGTTTGAACACCCATATTTTTGAATCATAATGATGAGATGGTTAGGGATTGATATCCCAATGGTAACTGAGGTGAAATGAACTTGATATAATTAGTACTCCTTCTTTATAGCAATTGTTTTAATGAGTTGTGTTTGAAAGCATACCTGATGTTAAAAGAATGCTATAATGTACTTAAATAATCAAGTATAATGATATCATGTAGAGCCCTGATCATAGATCCATCATTGTCAGTAGTTTAATGATGGTGAAACAGGTTTTCTTAAGGGAACTCCTGGAGAACATACTTTTGAGTATGTTGGGGTTATGGACGTGAATATCATTATGTCCTAATGTAGGGATTGATGTAAGATGTACCTTAATCTCTCATCCCTTCATTATATGTTTATGCTGGGATGATGTATCACTAATCTCCCGATGATGTTGTTAATGCTGCATCGGTGTGAGATTAACAAGAAATTCCTCGATGGCGAAGAGAGTACAGAATGCCACTATAACTCTAATAGCGAAATTGCCAGAATACCCTGGAAAGCTATTATAGCAGAGACACAAGATGTCCTGCATGTTGATCCTCATACTGACTGAGGAAGATGAGGTCATAGGAATCTGGCTCTTCTAATGACCTATGTATGGTACCGATTGCGATTTCATAATGTTCGATTGGAGTATGAGAGGTGTAACTCATCTCCTAAGGGCATAATAATGTTTGAAAAACATAATCAACCGTGTAGTATAACTGCTTAGGTTGAAATACGAGAAACAATGATTGATAATACATTGTTTAGAAAATTCTAGATTAAATAACTAGTATACATGTTCTTCATATTCCTTATTGAGATATGCCTTGATATTCAATTAAGCTATAATTGAAATGATTGCATAAGAGAATGTTGCTTTACTTAATATTAAACCTGCTGTTAAATGTTTATAGTTTTACTACTTATTGTTATTCCTTTATTGCAATAACAAAGCTTCTGGTAGAGAGTTATAACTCTCTCTGGGAAAATTATTCAAATTGTCTCACCCCCCGTGGGATTCTACTTCTTAGGTAGACGTCGAGGATGGAGAAACCCATCTGAGGGTGAGCAGCATCAGCAGCAACAACAACAATCTCAGGGACAACAGTGATTCTCAAGTAGAGACACTGACTGTCAAGTCTTGTAGATAGTATGTCCTATGTGTCATCTCTGTACTCTCAGGTCCTAGGAGCAGTAAATGTTTAAAGTAGATTTGAGATTTTTGGCTTAATGCCTCAAGATTTTATATCTTGCTTTGTACAGATAACAGAGCAATTGATGTGGTAATCACTCGAGATGTGATTTTACAGAGATGCAATGATGAATCATGTTGTAAACAACTTATCTTGTCTCTTTATGAAAGAATTTTATTGTTTGAAGATCTCTTCCTGAAAAGTTTTAATTTTTAGTGATTTTTAAGAATTTCGCTGCTAGTTAATCGCTTTCGCATTCGTTGATATGGTTTTCGAAGTTGAGTCACCACAATTTAGTGGTATCAGAGCTCTAGGTTTGCTGAGTCTACAGAGACATAGGACTTAGGACGTTGAGTCTGTTCTAGTGTTTTCTAGTATATCTGATAGTGTCTTCTGCTCCTCAGGAGAAGAAGATAAGATTAAGGATGTATGGACCTCACAAAGAACACGAAGAACACGTTGTAGAGAGTAGTGTTGTTGCACCCAGAGAAGGTGTAAGAAACCCAGAGATAGAAGAACCTATGCCTGAACCACCCCAGTTCAATCCAAATGACATGGGGAACCCAGCCGTCCAGACTATGTTTGGGCAATTTATGAATGCCATGACACACATTACTGATAGGATGCCTATACCTGTGCCTAGGGCACCTACCCATCCTGAAGGACAAGGAATCAACAAGATGTTTGAATGACTTCGCCGAGTTGGAGCCACAAAGTATTTTGGAACAACTGACCCAACAGATGCTGACTTGTGGTTAACTGAACTAGAGAAGGCCTTAAGAATCCTGAACATCCCAGAAGCTGAGAAGGTTAAACATGTTGTGTATCTTCTCAAGGGGAGTGCTGGTCATTGGTGGACCATGGAAGAACAGAAGAGGCCTGGTGTAGAGATTGCATGGGAAGCTTTCCAACAGGAATTTATCAACCGATATTTCCCTAAGATGTTTCTGGATGAGAAAATCTGTCAATTTGAGAGGTTAAGGCAAGGTCCGATGAACATTAGTGAGTACGAGGCTAAGTTCATGGAGCTGTTGCGGTTCTATCCGTACATGGCAGCTACAAATGAAGAAAGGATTAGGCGTTTTGAGAAAGGGTTAAACGCTGAGTTGACTACTCCAGTGTCTACCCTAGAGAACAGAGAAAGGTTTGCTACCTTTGTGGAGTCTGTCAGAAGGATAGAGAGGTCTGTAGCAGAGAAGAGACAGGCCCAGAACAAGAGGATATATCCTCAATTCCAAGGATCTTCATCTAAAGGTTTCAAGAAACCTAGGTTTTCTGCGCCTACACCACCACCTAGATCCAGTACCCAGACGTAGTGGGCGTCGAATAGGGGTAGAGGACAAAGCCTACCACTAGCAGGAGCTCGCAGTTCAACATCTATGTCAGTTACAGGACCACCCAGACCACAACAACTGAATAGAAGCTGTTATATATGTGGGAAGGTGGGACATCTGATGAAAGACTGTAGAGCTAGAGAAGTGAGTGTAACTCAACCTCATAGGCAAAGTCGAAAAGGATCACAAAGGGGACAGTTTCCAGGAGGATCTAGAGGATGTGGACAAGCGTCCCAAGCTGGATCAATAGCACCTAGTCAACGAGCACTGAATCAACCACATGCAACAACAAGGTTTTATGTGATGAATCCACCTGATGCAGTGATCAACCCTCGAGTTGTGGCAGGTCAGATGGAATTGTTATATTCTGATATGTCTACATCTTGTGTTGTATCCGTTTTAATTGATCCGGGTGCTACGCACTCCTTTATCACTCGAAGAGTGATTTTTGACTACAACTTTACTATAAGTCATAGGGCAGATAGTTTGTTACTAGAAACTCCGTTGATGGGGTCTACTATGTTGCAGGAGGTATGTTCTCCCTGCATCCTCTTCTTTTCTGAGCATCACATTCAAGTGGATCTTATACCACTTGAGATGCATGGATTTGATATAATCCTTGGGATGGATACCTTATAAAGGTATAAGGTTGTCTTGGACTGTGAATCCAAGCAAGCTGTATTTGCTGATGATAGTGACACATGGATCTTTCAAGGAGAGAGAAAGATTCTACCTACCTGTCTTGTGTCAGCTTTGGTTGCTGAGAAGCTGTTGAGGCAAGGATGTTATGCATTCTTGGCCCATGTGGTAGATACCACCATGGATAGTCCTAACCCTAATGAAGTTCCTATAGTCACGAAATTTGAAGATGTATTTCCTAAAGAACTTCTAGGTGTGCCACCGCCTCAGGAAATTGATTTTGAAATAAATTTAAATCCAGACACGCAACCTATAGCACAAACACCATATAGGATGGCGCCTGCCGAGATGGCAGAACTCAAGAAACAACTGCAAGAGTTGCTTGAGAAGGGTTTCATTCGACGGAGTACTTCACCCTGGGGTGCTCCGGTCCTCTTTGTTAAAAAGAAAGACGGGTCAATGCGGTTGTGCATTGATTACAGACAATTAAATAAAGTAACAATAAAGAACAAGTATCCTCTTCCGAGGATTGATGATCTCTTTGACCAGTTGCGTGGTGCAACCGTCTTCTCAAAGATAGATTTGAGATCGGGATATCATCAACTCCGTATTAAGGATAGTGACATACTCAAGTCTGCCTTTAGAATGAGGTATGATCACTATGAGTTCACAGTTATGTCGTTTGGACTAACAAATGCACCAGCTGCGTTTATGGAACTCATGAATAGAATCTTCTGACCTTTTCTTGATCAGTGTGTTGTTGTCTTTATAGATGACATTCTGATCTATAGTAGAGATGCTCAGCAGCATGAACAACATCTTCGTCAGGCTCTAACTTTGCTAAAAGAACACAAGCTATATGCTAAGTTTAGCAAGTGTGAGTTCTAGTTACAGGAAGTTTCTTTCCTTGGACACGTAATATCTGCTTTGGGTATTCGTGTTGACCCTACAAAGGTAGAATCTGTCCTGCTATGGGAACAGCCGAAGACACCGACAAAAATTTGTAGTTTCTTAGGGTTGGTTGGCTATTATCGGAGGTTCATTAAGAACTTCAGTTCTATAGCCTTACCGTTGACTAAGTTGACCAAGAAGGATATTCCTTTTACCTGGAGTGATAAGTGTCAACAATCTTTCCAGTTGTTGAAGGAGAGGTTGACAAGTGCACCTGTGCTTGTGTTACCTGAATAGGGGAAAGGATATATAGTTTTCTGTGATGCCTCTAAGAATGCACTAGGATGTGTGTTGATGCAGGATAAACAAGTGATTTCTTTTGCTTCTCGACAACTTAAGAAACACGAGGAGAATTATTTGACACACGATTTAGAGCTAGATGTTGTGGTTCATGCCTTGAAGATCTGGAGACACTATCTCTATGGAGAGACATTCCAGATTTTCACTAACCATAAGAACCTTAATTATATCTTTTCTCAGCATGAGCTTAACATGAGGCAACGTCACTGGATGGAGTTAATCAAGGACTAAGATTGTACAATTGATTACCATCCAGGGAAGGACAATGTGGTTGCAGATGCTTTGAGTAGGAAATCAGCAACACTAGCCTTAGATAGAGCACAACTGAATTCCTTAGTGTGCTCAAGGAGAGATATTCTTATCTCCTTAATGCAAGACAATGTACAGTTAAAAGTATCATTGTTAGCCGGGTTGTTAGCTGAGATGCACATAAAACCAACTTTGAGAGAGCAGATTAAGGAGGCACAACAAGTTGATGTTGCAGTTCAGCAGATTAGATCAGAGTATGGTAGTGAGAAATGAGATGGGTTCCATGACTCAGATGATCAACTAGCATGTTATCATGGTAGGATGATAGTGTCAGATGTGGATAACTTGAGAAATTTAGTTCTGGAAGAAGCTCATTCTGCGATGTATGCTATGCATCCAGGAAGCACCAAGATGTATCGAAACTTAAAAGATATGTATTGGTGGCCTGGAATGAAGAAGGATGTTGCTGAGTTTGTTATGAGGTGTCATGTGTGTCAGCAAGTTAAAGCTGAACACCAGAAGTCTGCAGGAACAATGCAACCATTACCCATACCACAATGGAAGTGGGATCATGTAACCATGGACTTTGTGGTTGGTTTACCTAGAACAGCCAAAGGTCATGACGCCATATGGGTAATAGTTGATAGGTTAACAAAGACAACACATTTCTTACCTGTCAAAAGAACCTATTCTTCTAAGAAGCTAGCACAATTATATGTTGATGAGATAGTGCGACTGCACGGAGTCCCAGTTACCATCGTTTCTGACAGAGGTCCCCAATTTACGAGTCGTTTTTGGGAAAGACTTCATAAATCTCTAGGCATATAGTTAAGGTTTAGTACAACCTTTCATCCTCATACTAATGGACAGTCAGAAAGGACTATACAGACTTTAGAAGACTTGCTTAGAGCATGTGTTCTCCAGTTTACAGGGAGTTGGGATCTGCATCTAAGTTTGATAGAGTTTGCCTATAACAATAGCTATCAACATAGCACTGACATGGCACCTTATGAAGCTTTGTATGGAAGACATTGTAGATCACCCCTATGTTGGTATGAAACTGGTGAATACCAACTGTTAGGTCCTGATCTTGTGCAGTAGACCACAGAAAAGATTAAAGTAATACAACAATAGATAAAGACTGCACAGGATAGGCACAAATCTTATGCTGATAAGAGTCATAGACCTTTAGAGTTCCAGGTTGGAGACAGAGTATATCTCAAAGTCTCACCTTGGAAAGGAGTTCTGAGATTTGGAAGGAAAGGAAAGTTAACTCCTAGGTTTATGAGGCCTTACCCAATCATTGAACGGATTCGAAGAGTAGCCTATAAAGTAGAGTTACCACCAGAGTTACAAAGGTTACACACTGTATTTCACATTTCTATGCTAAGGAAATGTCACCCTGATACAGAATCAGTTCTGTAACCTATGGAGGTAGAATTGAATAATGATGTATCTTATGAGGAAGGACCAGTGTCAATCCTTGATAAAAGAATTAAAAAGCTGAAAAAGAAAGACATAAGTCTAGTGAAAGTTCTATGGAATCATCGTGGGATTGAAGAAGCCACACGGGAACTAGAGGAAGAGATGAGGAGGAAATACCCTGCTCTTTGCTCTTAATATGTTTTGTTGATTTCGGGGACGAAATCCTTGTAAGGGGTGGATAATTTGTAATATCCATGACCTGGGCTTATGAACTAACCCTAGGTGTTTTTCTTAAATATGTGATTAGATGTTTGTGGTTATCTTGTTATATGTAATTAAAACTCTGAGAAACATACATTTCCATTTCTGTCCTTTTTGAACAATGTTGTAATATTGTTTTGTTAAATATGGACTAATGTGCAAATCACCCAATTAGAAGGTTTAACTTGCAAATTGCACATGTTAAGATGTTTCTCTAATGTTGAGACATCATAAGAATGCATATGATGTGGTGGAATGAATTCCACAAGCTTGGGCACCAAGATATAGCTTGTAGAGCAATCTTTACGCTTTAAAACCTAGTTTTGGTGTAAAGTGCAATTTACCCAAAATCTAGGGTGCAACATATAAAATATACCATCTAGAGTATCTTTCATGACTCTTGGCATCAAGTAGAGTAAAGAGAATGAGGAGGGCGCCTCATTTGATTGATCAAGTAAGAAAGATAACTTTGATAATTAAATAACTAAGTTTTAAGCAAGATGACCCCTTTATATATATGCAACTTATTAAGATATATGGCTCCTTTCCCTTTTACCTTGGATAAGGGAGGAAATTTGCATAGGATAAGAAGGGAGAAAAGTGGCCAAGAAAGTGGAGAAAGGCTTAGTGGATATAGTTGAGAAATAACAGAAATAATCCTCCTTGCTTTGAAAATACCCCAAAAATATATAAGTGCATCCTTTTAACAAGCACATGATCGTTTCCCTTCATTCCTTCCCTTATCTTCTTGCTTTGGCCGACTAAGGAGAGGCTCAGGAGCAAAGGAAGACGACTAGGCTAGTTTGGGTAAGTCTTGATCATCATTCATCTCGATTTCATGGTGGAAATCCTTATACAAGGTTGGTTTGTTAGTTTTCCTTACACAATTCTTCTTTCTAGCCTTCTTCTCCACCCAAACCTTGAAGAACGAACCTTGGGCAACCTTTGTAGCTTCATCCACCATTAAAGCTACAAAGCTTGGAGCTCTAGATCAGATCTTAGGGTGGGTTTTATAACTGTAACCTTTAAGTTTTGTTAAAAGCATCTTTTCCTTCTAGAATCGTTACTTATTCTCCTTCTTTAGACACTTCTATGTGTTCTTTCTTGCAAATCCATGAAGAACAATCAATGTTCTAGAGGTAGAAGAAGATGATGTTATTTCCGAAGTTCATCCTAATCTTGCTTTAGCAAACGCTCCTCCACCTCTTGCTCAAACGGTTTGCAAAACCGTTTGAAAGCAAATGGTTTCACAAGAACATTTGGGGAACAACCGGTCCAAGACCATTTGGATGGGTTGACCAGGCGTTGACCATTTGGATATCTTCTGTACACATTATGGACTAATCACCCACCAAAAAATCATCATCGAATTCCAAGTAAATCACCAATTGAAGGCTCATTAGTCACCTAAAGCCTAATCGGGTTTATTGCTGATTTCAATGACGCAATTATGTTGAAGTTTGGGTTGAGTGGCCCAAACGGTTTCAAAACCATTTGGGGATCACCCAAACGGTCTCAAGACCATTTGGTGATCATCCAAAACCATTTGGAGGTATAGGGTTAGGTGGGTTTGACCAATTGAGGGTCCAATCATATCAAGTTGTTGAACAATTAAATGCTGATTTTGTAACCAAATCTAGGGTTCAACTCTTAAGTGAATGACTTGGTTTTTGATAAATAATGGGAAAACAGTCTCAAGACCGTTTGGAGGATGTCCAAACGATCCCAAGACCATTTGGGGTCAGGTCATGACCCAATTGAATGATGGTCCAATGGGTTCAACATCAATCAGACTCATGTTGATACATGTTGAAGGGTGATCGATTCCAAACCCTAGTCCAATCAATCCAAACCCTAATTGGTGATCAATTGAGGGTCAATTGAGGATCAAATCAGTTAAGGGATGACCTAATTGACTCAATTTATAAGTTTCTAACCTTTACTTGAACGATTGAGGGGTTCAACCTTGGAAACCCTAGCTCAATTGGAAGAGTTGACACACTTTTTGGTCCATGCAGTTTGGAGGGTGTTTGGACCAAACGATCTCAAGACCGTTTGGGTCCAAACGGTCTTAAGACCGTTTGAGTCCAAACGGTCTCAAGACCATTTGGGACCAAACGATCCCAAACCACTTGGTGACCATGCAGTTTCAAGATCAATTTTTCCCATGCGGTTTCAAAGTCAAAGTTGGCCAAACGGTCAACGAGACCAAACGGTCTTCACCTCACCTAGGGCAAATGGTCTTGATGGTGTACTTGGCCATGCGGTCTCGAAAGTCAAAGGGACCAAACGGTTAACAACTCCAAACGGCTTCAAAACCGTTTGGAGGTTGAAAGTGTAAAACCGTTTGGGGTCTATTAAGGTCAAGAATGTTTGATGCCTTAGTGGTCAAGATGGTTTAGTAGTTGATTAAACTAAACTCTAAAGGTACCTAAAGTGATTAAGGGAATAAATAATTAGATGATTGATGCATGTAATGGTCAATGGAGAACATTACAAAAGTACCCTTGGTGATATAGTGTGACTAATACCTCTTGATCAAGCAAACCCTAATGACCATAATGGTGATGACATGACTTATATTATCAAGGTTGATTTGACTTAATCTAAACAAGAGTGATGTAAACATCATCTAATAGTTAGAGGAGAGAGAAGACTCCCTATATGTATGAGAATCAAGTAATATACTTCCAACATGTTAGGGTATGATCCTTCATAGTGAGATCATGGAAACCCTAATTGAGGTGATTAATGAATCTTAACTTAATTGAAGGCATTAATGGAGGTAATCTTCATACATGATGATGGTATGACCTCAATATCATGTAATATGAATAGTAAACCCTAACTTTAAGGGTAATATCATGTAATATGAATAGTAAACCCTAATCTTGGGTGATGTAATGAAGTGAACAGTAAACCCTAATTTGGAGTTATGCTTTTAAGCATGAAGCTATGTTCTTGAATTATATGTGAGTAATCATTATACCTTTGAAAGTCATAAGGGTTGAATAACCTTAATTAAATCGATTAGGGAAACCCTAACCCTAGAAACCAACCATGGTAACATAACACGGTCATGGCAAATTGTCAATAGCACGACCGTGCTAGGTAGCAAGGCCATGGTAGTTTCCCCTTGCACGACCGTGCAAGGAAGCACGGCCGTGGTGTTCTATGATTAAATTGAAAAGAACTTGTATTGTGCTAAGACAGATATAATGTGCATGTTTTCAATTATATTACTCATGCACGTTGTTACCAAGAGGTAATCATAGCTAGGTAAGGGTTATGATACCACATTCATTGAAAGTATTCTTTAAGATTTGAAAACAATGATATGTTATGTTTCCTATTAAAAAGGTAACTTTTGAGAAGGATAGGCTGTATGAGCCATGAAGACCATCACTATTGTTACAATCAAAGTCATGTTGCTAAATGACTTGATGACTATATGTCACATTGTAACAAGTGTCATGATGATCTAAGGGTTTGAACACCCCTATTTTTGAATCTTAATGATGAGATGGTTAGGGATTGATATCCCAATGGTAATTGAGGTGAAATGAACTTGATATAATTAGTACTCCTTCTTTATAGAAATTGTTTTAATTGGTTGTGTTTGAAAACATACCTGATGTTAAAAGAATGCTATAATGCACTTAAATAATCAAGTATAATGATATCATGTAGAGCCCTGATCATAGATCCATCATTGTCAGTAGTTTAATGATGGTGAAACATGTTTTCCTAAGGGAATTCTTGGAGAACATACTTTTGAGTATGTTGGGGTTATGGACGCGAATATCCTTACATCCTAATGTAGGGATTGATGTGAGATGTACCTTAATCTCTCATCCCTTCATTATATGTTTATGCCGGGATGATGTATCACTAATCTCTCGATGATGTTGTTAACTCCGCATCGGTGTGAGATAAACAAGAAATTCCTCGATGGCGAAGAGAGTACAAAATGCCACTGTAACTCTAATAGCAAAGTTGCCAGAATACCCTGGAAAGCTATTATAGTAGAGACACAAGATGTCCTGCATGTTGATCCTCATACTGACTGAGGAAGATGAGGTCATAGGAATCTGACTCTTCTGATGACCTATGTATGGTACCGATTGCGATTTTGTAATGGTCGGTTGGAGTATGAGAGGTGTAACTCATCTCCTCAGGGCATAATAATGTTTGAAAAATATAATCAGCCATGTAGTATAACTTCTTAGGTTGAACTATGAGAAACAATGATTGATAATACATTGTTTAGAAAATTCTAGATTAAATAACTAGTATACATGTTCTTCATATTCCTTGATATTCAATTAAGCTATAATTGAAATGATTGCCTAAGTGAATGTTGCTTTACTTAATATTAAACCTGCTATTAAATGTTTATAGTTTTACTGCTTATTGTTATTACTTTATTGCAATAACAAAGCTTTTGGACGAGAGTTATAACTCTCGCTGGGACAATTATTCAAATTGTCTCACCCCCGTGGGATTCGACTTGTTAGGTAGATGCTGAGGATGGAGAAACCCATCTGAGGGTAAGCAGCAACAGCAACAGCAACAACAATCTCAGGGACAACAATGATTCTCAGGTGGAGACACTGACTGTCAAGTCTTGTAGATAGTATGTCCTATGTGTCGTCTCTGTACTCTCAGGTCCTAGGAGTCAGTAAATGTTTAAAGTAGATCTGAGATTTTTGGTTTAATGCCTCGCGATTTTGTATCTTGCTTTGTAAAGATAATAGATCAATTGATGTGGTAATCACTCGAGATGTGATTTTATAGAGATGTAATGATGAATCATGTTGTAAACAACTTATCTTGTCTCTTTATGAAATAATTTTATTGTTTGAAGATCTCATCCTGAAAAGTTTTAATTTGTAGTGATTTTTAAGAATTCCGCTGCTAGTTAATCGCTTCCGCATTTGTTGATCTGGTTTTCAAAGTCGAGTCACCACACCACTGCTGCTCGCTGATAGGGCTATAAATGGGTACGGGTAGAACCGCAGACCCACAAATTCGGACCCTTAAAAACCCATCACGGGTCTATTTTTTTTACCTGCATGCCCTTGGACCCGTATACCCTTGGACCCGCATATAAGCGGGTCCAATAATGGGTATGCTTGGACCCAGACCCGCTAGAGCCATGTACCTGCTATACATAAGTAACTACCACTACAACAAACATACTCATTAGCGGCCTTTCAGAAAAGCCACTAAAAAAAATAAAAGCCAGTAAACAGGTTTAGCGGCATTTGTTGACATTTAAAAAAAATGCCTCTAGCGCCAATGCCACTAGGAAGATAGTGGCTTAAGTTGTAAAAGCCACTAAAGGTTTGTCTTTAGTGGCTTCGAATAAATGCCACATAAAGGCCACTAAACCATCATTTTGCATTTATAAAAAGCCACTATCCATCAATTGGCTTTTATACAAATGCCACTATTTTGTATTTTGTTGGTGTATGAAAATGTTCTTATTGAGTATAATGGTGTATAAAAAACGCCACTAATGACTACTAGTTTTGCATTACTACATGTTCATGGCTTTTAGTCATTCAGTTTTCAATTCATTATCATTATTTCTAAATGAATGTCAATTGTAGACGAACTCACTTTTCTGAAAGTATGAATAATTTTTATTTATAATCAATTGAGAATTACATGGGGAGGACATTTTACCTTGCCCCTTATATTGAATTACATGGGGAGGACGTTTTACCTTGCCCCTTATATTGAATACAACACCAATGTTTAGCAAGCTACATTGAACTTGGATGGCTTCACATGCCAATATAGGCTTCACTGACTTAAAAGAACAATAGTAGGGAGGCATGAATGACTGAATTAACTGAATTAACGATCTGTATAGCCGCTTATAAACCAGAAACTACAGGAGTTACAACATGATTCTCTTGATTAAGTCTGTATTCATTCCTCAGGTTGTACATATTGGCTTTGGTGTGATTAAACTTTGATCTACTTCAGATGTCGCTGCTAGATTATGAAAATCCTCTAGTCTTGGACTTCTTCTGTTAGTCTCAATCTTTCTCGCAGACCCTCGTCTCTTCATCTTTGTGCCACTTCCTTTAATTCTCCTACTTGCTGATCTCTCTGGAGTGACATCCATATTGGCTTCCTTGGTTTCCTTTACTGTAGAGATTTGGACTGAATCCTTGTAAATGTGCAGGTCATCTTTCTCTGCATCCACCAGGATGTTTATAAACTCTATTATTTCATCCAACTCCTGGTAAACAATTGTGTGATTGTTGCATTATCAACAAAAGTGTAAAAAATCAAATAATAAGGGCAAATAATTTACCTGCTGACTCATCTCAACAATGCCATCTGCATTATCAACAATAGGTCCAAACATATCCATAGTCAATACATATGCAGCAGTACTCAACATCCATGTTGAATCCACCAAGTGGCCTAATACAGAGCAGCTGCAACATCCATGTCGAATCCACCAACAGACTAACTGACAAATGGCCAAGCAATCCTTTCTTTCTTGCTTTGCAATTTCATTTTCCTTTGATAGCTTCCTCCAAGGACCTAATGCAATTTCATGCTCTTCTTAGGTTTTAGCTCTGAAATTAGAAAAAACCATTACCAAAAAAAACTTTTAGGAATTGTTAATTCCTCTTGCAAGTTGCAGCAATAGAAGCGTGATGTTCATAAAAAAATCTCACTAGTACATGATTACAGTTAGCATGATAGTACATTGGCTCATCAAATTAAAAAGAAATTTACATTCCATCTCTATAAAAGCAATGTTCATGTTTGCTTATTCATCAAATTAAAAAGAAATTTACATTCCATCTCTATCAAAGCAATAAGAGAACTAACTTCAATAATTATGAGTGATGTTTGCTTATTCAACAGAGAACAATATAAAAACTCCCCAATAGATGAAATTCCCTTGGAAATATGTATGAAGGCATGTGAAGAATGAGACATAATAACAAGGTAAATAATGATTCCTTCTCTACAAAAAATGTGTGGAATATGCAATGGTAAATTCATGAGTTAATTATTAAACAGAGATGTAGAAAAGATGTGCACCAAACATGCTTGTCCTACAGGGAAGCCGAGCATACTCCTCAGAAGCATGTAGTTATTAGCCAAAGATGTGGTTGCCACATCTAATTGTACAAAGTGCAATGCTTCCCACAATGCAGAAGGAAATTCCACCATCTGACCTATAAACCAGTCATTATCTCATATATTTGACAAGGCTACAAATGGGTTGTCTTGGATTGTATTCAGCCACTATAGTCCTCCCTATAGCTAAAAACTAGTTTGGTCTTCCTTGGCTCCACTTCTAACCTGATCATGTCCAGTTCAAGAACATGAAAGTAACTATACATAAAAAGGCCGGGAAAGTTTGTATTTTCCTCAATCCACCACTTTGGGTGCACCTTTGGAGTTATGTGTGTTAATCGGAAAGAGATCAGGGATAAGAATGCAGAACTGCAGGGCTTTTGGCCATATTTGGCTTAAAGTAGATGCAAAACAGAGCATGCACAATTCATATTATATACAGAGGAAGCCTTGTCACCCCTAATGGTGCAAGCCTCATAGACAGATGGACCTCCGACAAAATCTAGCATATGAAAAAATGCATGTGATTGTTCAACTATCACAACAGCTCGAGTGGTCACTTGAAGGAAATTTATAAAAAATTACAATTACACTTACAAAGTGACATGTTGAATAACCTTCCCTCTTCAGCTCATCCTTCTCATCTAATTGAGCCCTCAACACATTTTTCTCCACTCTAAGATTCTCCATTGGAAACTGAAATGATATGTAAATAAGTTTGGTATCTTTAAAAATCAAATGATGGGCATAGAAGCACTAAAGCATGGGCAGAAATAATGATGGTAACTTCTGGTTCACTTGTATGATATGTATCATTATAAGTTAGTAGTATACCATCTTTGTGTACACTTAGCATCAATAGAATGTCTATCATGCCCATGGAAAGCTTCAGACATGCATTCAACAAAAGGAGTCTTTGAAATTCAATGCAACTCGATCTTCACAAAAATGTACATGTATACATGTCCCTTTCCAGCATCAAGATAGAACTGTAACACAAAGGGGTAAAGATCAGCCTCCAATTCCAAAGTGGATTACATAAAAACAACTATATCTCTCCTCTCTTTAGATAGTATCCAAGAATGCATACTATATCATGATGATTTCGTGTTATCTTAATTACAATGAAGGACACCAAAATAAAATAACTTCATGGATGACAAAGGAAAAAGTGAAAAATGTACCTAACTCTTAAATTATGGTTAGGTTTTAGTTAACTTGTATCTCTTAAGCATTCAAAAACCCATACATATGATAAGGAGTCAAAATTCAAAACTTACAGCAGCTATTGATGGCTTGTCCGACTGCCCAGGGCTCCCATGGGACACATCCATTCCTAGTATAATAGTTGGCTCTTAGGAGATCTTTGGCATGGATGGAGGATGCTCAGCTATGGTGAACTTCTCTGCAGGCTTATTCAGGATCTCATTCGTAGTGGAAACATGAAGTGCGTTGTCAGTAAAATTTTTTTATGTATTTCGTTTAACTAATTTAAATGAAATACATTAAAAGATTTTACTTACAACGCCCTTCATGTTTCTATAGTGAATGAGATCCTGAATATGCCTACGGGTGTCACATTGCATAGAGAAGTTCACCACAGCCATCCTCCATCCATGCCAAATATCTCCCAAGTGCCAACTATTATATTAGGAATGGATGTGTCCCATGGGAGCCCTGGGCAATCAGACAAGCCATCAATACAGAGGTTGTCAGCTCTCAAGACTGGCATTTAATTAATCTCCAAGTACAAAGCTGTAGTTAGCAGAGGATCATTACCATAGTTATTGGCTTTTAGGGCCTGCATCACAACCACATGTTACGGAAAGGGTATTATTTTAGATGAAGGGGGTAAAGGAAAAAAGAGAAATATACAAATGTTGTTTTAACAATTAAGGGAACAAGGAGGAACCCACATTACTAAGAACACCCATTCTTTCTTGAGGCTTCTGCCTAGACTTGTCAACCAGAGCAAACCTCTAAAATGTTGACAATGACTTAGTGTGCCTCTGCAAAATGAAAAAACACCAGGCTATATTATACTTAGTACCAAAAACAAAACATAAAAACAACACAGTGAGAAAACAGAACAACACTCGTACAAGTAACGCACCTCATCCATACCCACAAATAAGAAGCTAAAACACTGCTCATAGCTAAAAACCACAAACCAATCATAATGCGTGTATCATCCATAATACTAAGATTCTCCATAAAAAAATTAAAAATAGGACAAAACAAAATAGGATTGTTATTTGGCAACATTGTCTACGACAATGGACACAAAACACCATTACTTTGGATCGGCATGTACAAATAACAAAGTGGATTACATAAAAACAACTATAGCTCTCCTCTCTTTAGATAGTATCCAAGAATGCAATTAAATTTAAACTTCATGTCCTGCAAAAAATGGAAACGACTTTAGATACTACTTTTGTTTTCAATTATGTAACAGTATAAGCAATCCTTTATGCTCACCTTGGCAACGTATGTGTTTTCAGCCATGCTATGACGTTGAAAACAACATCATCAATAGATTGATATTGATCATAAGGTCTAACTAGAGGATCATTTCCCAACAAAGAAACCTCTACAAAAATAGCAGCAAATGATGAGCCTAAAATTGCACCTCCCACCCTTTTAATGGGGTCAACCTCAGAGACTCGACTGAACGCAATTCTAGCATCTGGATCTGTAAAACTCAACAGATACACATCCTACAAAAAAAATACAGTTGACATAACAAATTTATATAAATGTAAAATGAAGTGCAATTCACAGTAATACAAACATACTTGTCCCTTCGTAAATGATGAATGTCTTATATGGAGTGGAGTTTGCATTGATAAATTTGTCTGCACAATTATTTTATTTTTGTCATAAGTCCATAAAAGTCAACATGGAAAATATTTGATACCACACATCTTGTATAAAATGTATTCATACTTGGCCAGTGCCAACATGATGTGCTTGACTGTTTCCTGCTCTAGTTAAGGCAAGTAACTCCTCTAATTTTTTGTTGAATTCATCATTTTGTTGTTGAAGTTTTGCATCAAATTCCAACCGTTGTTCTTCAAGCTTATCCTGGAAATGCTTCCTTTGTGCTTCTTCAGCTTCTCAGGATTTACAGTTCTTGCCCCAGATATCAGAAGGTGATGGTCCAAGTCCATAACCATGAACATATCCTGGTCTCTCTTCTCCCATAACATGCCTATAAATTTCATCTGAAGTAACATCAGGTTGTTTTCTTCACAGCTCTTTTCCTACCTCAGAAAATTTTTCCTACATACAGCAAATCATACAAGATGCAATTTATACCAAATATATACCTCTATGAAATTAGTAAATGTAACATAATACTATAGGATATTATGTGTTGTACCAAAATTTTGGCGGATTCAACATCAACTATGCTCCCATCTTTTTTACGATGAGTTTTCTCAAAAAACATTATAGGATCCACTTCTCTGCCTATTTCCTTCTCCATTTTTATCATTCAAACAAGGTCATTGTAAACATCAAATTAACGGATTCCATCAAATTATCTAAATGGATCACAAAAATTACTAACTTACATCATATTTCAGACATGCAAACGACTTGGTTCCTGTTGTGTGGCTAACCTTTTGAAATTTTCTGCTTGTCTTGTTAGTTCTAGACTTCCTATGTGGAAAACATTGCAATATTGTGCATAGCAATTATCTGTGTGGTACTATAAGTATCAACGAATAGAAAAAATAATATTACCTTTCCTTTATTACTCCTCCAATAATCGACAAGAAATTTCCAATGTGACTTGTCCACACGGGGAACAACTTCTTCAAGCTGTTGTTCATATGGACTATCTTCTACGAAGTATAGTCTCCTTAACTTGCACTTGTGGTCCTTCCATTTCTTTCCTAGTCTCTTCATTTTCCACTTCTTCAGATCTGAATCCATTGTGAATTTACTCTACCGACATAAAGGATATCAATTAGATGCTTCATTTAACCATTTAAAAATAAAATTTAATAATATACCTTCACAAAATTCCATATAGAAACTTTTTTATTTGCTGGAAATTGTCTCCAATCCTCATAGTTTAGTGGACAAAGATTGGGATCTCTTGTAATGGTTGTCAGAAAACTTGATAAGTGACTTTGGTTTTCACCTACTGGTTGTCCAAATTGATTTTTCTCAACGGGAATTGGATCGTCGGGCTTTCTTTTCCAAACTTTCAAACATTGTGTTCGGCCACGTGATCGATGTTTTTGACCTAAGCATTCATTCATAAAGGATAAAATATATATATGCATAATTATATATGATTAAATGCAACACTATAAATACAATGATATGAATGAAATGATTACCTAGCCCATTAGAAGGTGTTGTTGTAACATTCAATGACTCAACATGGTGATCAGAGATGTTATTTTGGTCCATGTTATCAGGAAATACATTGCTATTTTGGTTACTGGCAGCTCTATTCTCTACAATTCTTGAATGAATAGACATGGAAACATTGACATTAGGCACACGGGTAGCTGTGAAATTCTTGATCTTGTAACTTTATCGCCACTTTCTTTATTTTGCTGATTTTGGAACCTTGTTCCCATCTCCTTTTTAGTTGTGCATGTTTGAGAGGATTTTGTAGCACCAACCATATTAGAGTCTTGGGGAGACGTGGCTGATTGGGCATTTTTGGCAGAGCTAGCAGCAGTTTTATTGAATTTGTTTGCTCGATGTTTTTGACCTAAGCATTCATTCATAAAGGATAAAATATATATATGCATAATTATATATGATTAAATGCAACACTATAAATACAATGATATGAATGAAATGATTACCTAGCCCATCAGAAGGTGTTGTTGTAACATTCAATGACTCAACATGGTGATCAGCGATGTTATTTTGGTCCATGTTATCAGGAAATACATTGCTATTTTGGTTACTGGCAGCTCTATTCTCTACAATTCTTGAATGAATAGACACGGAAGCATTGACATTAGGCACACGGGGTAGCTGTGAAATTCTTGATCTTGTAACTTTATCGCCACTTTCTTTATCTTGGGGAGACATGGCTGATTGGGCATTTTTTGCAGAGCTAGCAACAGTTTTATTGAATTTGTTTGCTCTATCATTACGAATTTCAGTTGGAAGGGAAGCTAAAAAAATTTTGGAGTGATTTGAGGTTGACATGTTCAAAGATTGCCAACAAGCATGTCGAGTAATGCTAGGCAAATGAGTCACCGTACAGGAGTCAATGTTGTTGTTCTTATCATTGCTTGTGGCTGTCATGTTATGGCAGTTGTCACTGAACTGTTCTCTCATCTTGAGTATATCAAGTCACATAAAAATGGTCACATTTAGAAAAATATTGAACAACATAATAACAATTTTATTAATAATATTTGAAAATGAAACTCAGATATTTAAGCAAATATAATTATAAACAACAGTAGAGACAAGGATAAATATGAATAAGAATAATGTTAGACATGAAAAATTGATACACCTAGCTAGAGCACAATGTGAGATAGAAAATTAAAGAGATACATTGAGCCAAAAAAGGCTTACTTAAGTCAAATTTAATGACAAACAAAAAGAAACATTGGCTGCTATTTTGTAATCTTCTCATTCAAAATAGTCATCATCATCACTTTGAGATACACTTTCATCATCCTGCTGAATTCGGGATTGGTCTTTTTCAGTTGTTGAACTAGCAACAGTAATTCCTTCCATATCCAATCTAACTATGTCACAATCAGTATTTCCATCCTCTGATGTCATTGATGGCCCATCTCCCATTTCACCTTAAATATATGCTTCGACATTCTCAATACAAGATTGTTCTTCCATGTTGAACATATCCCGTGGGACTATCTTTACAGCAAAATGCCACCCTTTTGCAGTGACATCTTCTACATAAAATACTTGTCCAACTTGAGATGACACTACAAACAGTTCTCCTATAGTATGAAGGCGTCTCAAATTAACAAGAGTCAACCCATGTTCATCATGCTTGATTCCCCTCGTTGAGTAGATGTCCACCCAATCACACTTAAATAATGTCACCTTAAAGTGTTCATAATAATTGAGCACAATAACATCCTTCAAAACACCATAGTAGGTTACATCTCTAGTAATTGGATTGCGGTCAGTGATTTTAGAATAATAATCAGTCTTAGCTACCAGAAAGACTCCACTATTTTGTGTTGTTCGATTTGCATATTTTGCCTCGGTATGAAATCTGTGACCATTGACAACATAGCCCTTGTACTTAATCGCCAGTTGATGTGGACCTTGAGAAAGAAACTTGATTTTATCATCTACCATATCTGTTCTTAGGAGTGTCTCAATCTAACAAAAGAAAAGTTTGTTAGACTTTATTCATGAAGCATAACTAATTTAATTACCACAACTAAACTTACATGTTCCTTAAACCATCCATTAAATGAGTTACTATGTATTCTCTGAACCTCCTTTAAGGACTTTTGAGGATGTTTTTGCCTAATGATATCATAGTGCATCCTGAATACAAAATATGTGCAATATGTTATTGGAATATGTTATAGCATTTTATTAATAGAAGACAGTTGACACTAACTTACTTAATGTAGGGTTCAATTGCTTCACAATTGAATAGTACATACTTATGGGCTTGTTTGAATGTATGTTCGTCCAAGACACATGCTACCATTTTACCAATACCACGACCTACTGTCGAGAAAATAGACCAATCATCATTGTCAAGTGTTGGCTCATTTTCCAAATTTGCTTCGTCAGTATCGTTTCTATTTGGCCGATTTAACTTTGTTTCAACTCCATCCAAGTATCTTGAACAAAAAGTTAGACACTCTTCAGCTATATATCCTTCTGCTATTGACCCTTCTGGATATCTTTTATTATGAACATATCCTTTTAGGGTCATCAGATACCTGAAAACAAAGTTGAGGAAAATATTATGATAAATTACATTCCAATAGGTAAAGTCATCATGATGTGTGAAATGTTACCTTTCAATTGGATACATCCAACGATACTGAACAGGGCCGACTATCTTAGCTTCATAAGAGAGATGGACTGATAGATGCACCATTATGTCAAAAAAACATGGAGGGAATATCTTCTCGATCTCACAAAGTGTAACAGCTATTGCATTTTCCAATGCAGAAAAATCAATTGGATCTATGACTTTAGTGCACAACCTTTGAAAATAGCGACAAAGATTAATAATACATGACTTAGCATTCTTACTGGGCAAGGACACAGTGACAGCTAATGGCAAAAGCTATTGCATCAACACGTGATAATCGTGACTTTTCATTGGTAGCATCTTCTGATCCTTCGGCCGTGCACATCTAGATATATTAGACGCATACCTGTCTGGAACTTTGACAGATTTTAGGAGGTTGCAAAATAATATTTTTTCATATTTTTTCATTGTATAGCAAGCTAAAGGTAGGATGGTATATTTACCAACAGTTTTTGGATGAAGCGGAAATCTGATTCCCATATCCTCCAAATCCTTCCTTGCATTCAAGTTGTCCTTACTTTTATCCTTCAAACCTAGCAATGTTCCAACAATACTCTCACATATATTCTTCTCAATGTGCATGCCATCGAGATTGTTCCTTACAATGTTAGTTTTCCAATATGGTAGCTCAAAAAATATGCTTTTCCTTTCCCAATTGTGTGTTGAATCCTTACCTCTTGGCCTTTTCTTACCAATTACAATTGTTCCATCCTCCAATTGTGACAAGATTTGAGCTCCAGAAGGAGGTTTAGGTGGACACCTAAATTCTTTCTCACCATCAAATGCCTTTGCTTCTTTTTGGAATCTGTGGCTAGTCGGAAAAAACCTACGATGTCCTCTGTAGAAAACTTTACGGCTATGTGGCAACCAATGTGAGACAGTATCTTTATTACAACAGGGACATGCTTTGTAGCCTTTAGTCCTCCAACCAGATAGATGTGCATATCCTGGAAAATCACTAATTGTCCATAATAAAGAAGCACGCATTTGAAAGAATTCCTTGGTTCCAGCGTCATATGTATGTACACCAGTATCCCATAGTTATTTCAACTCATCAATCAATGGACACAAGTACACATCTATATTTCAGGTGAAGCTGGTCTAGGAATGAGTAGGGACAACATAAAATATGGTTGCTTCATGCACAACCAAGGAGGTAAATTATATGGAATAATCACAACAGGCCATGTACTGTAAGAAGTACTCATTGTCCCAAAAGGATTAAATCCGTCAGTTGCAAGTCCCAATCGAAGGTTTCTAGTGTCTGCAGCAAATTCTGGATGCATCACATCAAATGTTTTCCATGCATGTGAATCAACCGGGTGTCTTAACTTGTCATCTTTTTCATATTCTTCTACATGCCACCTCATTAAGGATGAGGTTTTTGATGACATGAGTAACCGCATTAGGCGGGGTGTAAGTGGAGAGTCTGAGCACTTTGATAGGTATTCTCTTGGGTTTTTTTGCAAGCTCGCCATCATCATCTGGGATTGTAATCGGTTTCCATCTTGATGCTCCACATGTATCACAGACGTCTTTATCAGCAGAATCCTTCCAAAACAACATGCAACCATTTGGACAAACATGAATCTTCACATAATTTAAGCCCAACCCCGTAATCGTCTTTTTTAGCTCATAAAATGAATTATGTAACTGTTCTCCTTCTGGTAGCATCTTCTTAAAGAACGTAAGAAACATAGATGATGCTTTCTTACTGAAGCCATTAAGACAAACCAGGTGATCGAATTCTAGGATGCAAGCAAGTTTGCTATATTTCTTACACCCTGGATATAATTCTGTCTCAGAATCCTTTAAAAAGATATAAAATTTTTCAGTATTGAAATGTTGATCACTAGATGGCTCCACTCCTTCTGTATTTCCATCTTCACTGAAACTCATAAAAGTATCATGCAACATATCTTGTAAATTTTCAGATTAAGGAAATCTCCCTGATTAGTAGGAGCATCCATTTGAACATCAACATCTTCACCATGAAAAGCCCAAGAAATATAGGTTGGTAAGAAGCCATGCCACAGTAGATGGCTCAATGCAGTCTTTCTGCTGACCTGGTATACATTAGCACACTTTCTACATGGGCATATAATCTTGTCTCCAATCGATGAATGTTCAAAAGCAAAATCCAAAAATATAGATACTCCACATAAGTATTTACTGCTGGTTCGGTCATTCTCTACTATCCAAGACTTATCCATTCTATAAAAATAGTAAAACATATAACATATGAGTAAGTATGTCATATTAAAATAGACTATACAATATGAGAAAATACTAGTGTAATCATGCAAATGAAGTTCACGTGAGCATATCCGACTAGGCGAGCGCCCAAGCATTTTTTGAAATACTTATAATAAGGATAAAAGAACATTTATAATGCAATTTATCAGTAATTTGTAACATAATAGGATATGCATATTTCTTTTTGTTGTTTGGTTTCGAATGTGTCGTTAGATAGGATGGATTTGTGAATTTGGAACATTCATGGGAACACACACTTCAGTTATAAGCATTCATGTAGCAACTTTCAGTTCCATTCATTAATCTCTTTTTACATCCACACACAGGGGTGTACCCCTAAACAATAACTAAACAAAGGGGTTGGTGTACCCCTAAACATGCGCATAATTAAAAAACTATTAATACAAACAAGTCTAGATAGATAGACAACTAAATACTACACCAACATGGTCCCGCATCAGTAACTTCGAGGACTTATCATTGTGGCGATCTTCTCCTAAAGTTTAGAAAAGAAAGCAACTATGAGTATTGATTGCTTTTAGACAAAAAGTGTAAACACAAATTTTTTGTCTTGAAAATTATATTTGTTAATTAGACTTACCGTGGCCTTTTTGATGATTGTGTCGTGTCACGGAGCTCTTCACTGTATTTAGATGAATCTGAATTGACATGGGCCTCATAATCAGATTCGTATGAGCTGATATCCTCCGACGTGCGCTCATACCGTAGTAGATGATCGGGGGTCTCGTAGTTGGTGTTGGTTATCCAAACTTTGATGGTATTATGGCCAACTGGACGGAGAAAAAGCTTGTCGCTACGGCCCACATGCATCTTTCCAATCCAATCACGCCAAACAGATTTTGATACAAGATTTCCTGCCAAATCATACTCAACCTCGATAACATGTGAATAATTGCCAAAAGTTAGGGTCACTTCACCAGGCCTGTAGTGTCTTCCTTTTAGAAAACGCCAATGTTTTGGTATGACCAATTGGTTTAAGGAACGATCATCTAGGATGATGTCTAATTGTTCTTCAATAGGGAACGTTAACATTGCCATAGAGGCCCAGTTCATAGTGACTATTGTGGGTGGATAGAGACTGCATAATATTAGTATTAACAAAGTGTAAGTACATATAACGATGTTATATATTTTCAGAAAAAGTTGTATAACATCAGTTAACCTTTTATTGCTTGTCATAACCAACTTTATTGTGGTAGACATGATAGCTTGAAAAGAAATCTAATAGAGGAGATCATGTCCTATATCTTTGCAATCGGTCCAATGTTCACTAATCCTTCTTTGAGAATTTCAAGGAAGTAACTAGTATTTTCTATAATTTGATGTATCTTTTTTTTTATGAACCATGCATGCCTCCTCCTTTATTGAAAACAACACCAAAACTGAGTTTAACTCTTTACAAGCTAAGAAGATAACAACTGTACAGAAAGGAAAACTATAACTATCTATTTATGCTATTGACATCACGTATACACAGGGTCCAAACCCCTTTGGGATCACAGACTTTTTGAGAAAAGATTCTTCTATTCCTTTCCTTCCAAATACTAGAGATGAGGAAGCAAGCTGTGGATTTGGCTCTCTGATTGAGTGATAAAATATCTGTCAGACATGAAGGAGCATGACCATACTTAAGCTTGAAGAAGGACCAAAGCTCATTGCACTAGAAATAGTCAAAGAAGAGGTGTTGTCCATCTTCTTCATGATTCCAACATAGATAGCAAATAGAAGGGAGCTGGAAGTTAAAATTCTTTAAAGTGTCCTGAGAAGGTAAGTGTTGAAGGGAACATTTCCATAAGAAAACAGAGATATTCCTAGGAATCAAGGATGCCCACACATCAGCAGTCCAGTTCATAACTTGAGCCTTGGACATGCATAAGTCCCAACACACTTTCAGCGACAAGGACACCTTACCATTAACAAGAATACAATCTTCAGTATTTGCATTGGGAACAACCAGATTTTGAAGGATCCGGAGAACATCATCTCCTCCACGAATATTACCAGGGATTGCCCAATTACCATTACTCAAGCATGCATCCACCCGACAATCATCACCTTTTCCCAATTTGTGCCTGAACTGCACATCAACATGATCGGATCATAGGAAGGTACCATTACCACACCATGGATCCTTCCAAAGGAAAAAATGGGAACCATTGCCTCGCTTAAAATGAGCATGAAGAAGCAAAGTATCCCTGTGTCTAAGAAATTTTTTCCAGAGCCAGGAATCATAGGATTTAGGCTTGATAGAATTTGATGTATCTTGGTATTTCATAAAATGAGGTGACACTTATTATCTATTTGTTTAATCAACACTCATATTTTAGATTATCAAAGAGGTTAATGGTGTCTGGCTTATTTTGTATAGGTGTGAGACCTATTTAATTTGGAGTATCCATGCACTACTATAGAAGGTGTGAGACCTATTTAAAGATGTTAGTGGTGTCTTTGCACATTTTTACTATAGTCTTGCACTTCTGTGTTTATCAAAACACTACTACAAGATATCTTATCATCTTATTATTTTGATAGTACCAAAAATTTTATGACAAGAAGGATTCATCTAAAAATTGTAAATTTTCTAAATGAGTTATGTGAGGTTATTATTCTCTGACCTATATGTAAATGGGATAGATTCCTGCCACTTTAGTTTTATGAGTACATGCCACTATGTTTGAAATACTTTTTAAAAGGATAAAAGAACATACTTATAATAAGGACCCAGGCACATTCTAATCATTTTGAAGTGAATCAGAAAATGAACAGGAGCATGGGTCCTATCTGCCAGTATCAAAGGAGAATTTGTAAACCTCAAAACCACCAACATGGTTTCCAAACCTACAACCTCATCTTCTACAAGCTCACCTTCTACAAACCTTTAGAACATATACAGCCAGAAAGTATCAATGATTGCACGTATCAATGACTGTAAAGTCTATCATGCAGCTTGCTTGGCACATGAAAGAGAGACATGTTCAGTTGTATTGGCCCAAGTGGAAAGCAAACCCTGTTAGGGATAGGTCTAAATCTGACTCACAAGCACTATTTGGCAAATTGTTTGGCTAAACCTAAAGTAGGCATACAAATTGTGGTCTTCCCTGAACTAATTGCATTGGATGTACTGAAAATGTCATGCCCCACACAATAAAGTTGTAACATCAAAAAAGTCAAACCTAAAACTGGAAATGCACACTACAAATTTTAGCATGATCGTGTATGAATGGAAAACAATACTGAACTGAATTAGGATCAATCATAGGGATTGGTTAACTAAATTATCATTGACATCTACTTGTTTAAAAAATAGGTTAAGACAAGGTCAACACACATTAACAACCATACTAAAGCCTCATCATGATTTACAGACCAATTGCAGACTCCTAACACATGTATCGATGACTGCAAAGTATGTCATGCAACTTGTTTTACACATGAAAAAGAGCCATGTTCAACTACATTGGCTCAAATGGAAACCAAACCCTATTAAAGGTAGGTCTAAATCCTACTGATGGCCAGAATTTGGTAAACAACTTAGCTAAATATGAACTAAGCATACTAAATGTGGTCTGGCCTGAATAATATGACACAAATTGAGGAAATGTGGCATGAAACAAAGTAGTGGTTCATATCCATGGAAAAAATCATATCAATCCAATCCATATAAAAAACCACAACTAAAGCTAAGCGTGGGAAAAAATCAATAAATCTTAAGTTAAAATCTCTATTGAAATCCTATATAATTTGCCTTAGGAAAATATTTTGTGCCCAATCAGTAAATCTTAGAGGACTTCAAAGCCAAGTATTAGATTATCTGAATCACCACTCATTCGAATAATGTGTGTGAGATAATCCTTTATAACAACATAGGATGGGACCTGGATGTATTCTTGCAACTCCTACCTAAGGAATACGCTGAATCAATTAGCATGGTTCCTTTCCAACTCATGTTTACAAACAATATGTAGATGTGGTGGCTAAACCGCTTGAGATCCTTTAATGCTCACTCAGCCTATTGGTTTGGTGTCATTGTCATGAGAAATATCAAGAACAAAGGACAAGCAACCTAAATAGATTAACCAAACTGATTTGTACTTTGAGGTGGCTATAAAAATGTCGTGCATGGGCTTGTTTGTTGTGGCCATCAGGGTTCTGTCTAATTCCTTATAATTGCCTCCTCTCCTAAACATAGGACATGGGTGTACATATCAATACACAACAACGATTACAATGTCCCACACACTTGTTAACAATAACCATGAAGCTCTAGAAGGATAACGATGAACTCAACCAAGTCTGAGAAATAAGCAAGAACCAAAAAGTAGGGAAATATCGTGATAACAACATACCTCTTCAGAAAGTTGCAAAGCTTGGAGGAATTGGATGATTGGAGTCCCTCACTCGAGCTCTCCGGTGCCTGAGGTGGTTCTTTAGGTTGGCTAGGTCAAACTAGGCGGCGGATGAAGGTTCTCGGTTCTCGATTGACGTGCATGGTCGGCAACTCTCCTCCACTCGCAAATGTCGGTTCCAGGTTGGGACTCACCGTCGGTGCTGACAACTCTGCGGCCGACAGCTTCTCTGGAGCTGATGCGATCCACAAAGCTAGGGCTCATCGCAAGGAGAGACTGGAGAGGGAGGAAATCGCAAGCTTGTGAGAGAGCGGAAGATTTCGGGCTGAATTAGGGAGAGAGTAGCTATTTGGAGCGCGAGTCATGAAATTTGGAGCAGGAAAGTCAATATTTCCTTTGCAAATTTGGGTATGACAATTTAGGATTGCCGCTAATTAAAAATACAAATGCCTTTAATGTTAAGTCCTTTTTAGAAACTCTATAATAGGAGGTTTAGAGGCATTTTAATTAAAAATGCTTGTATATTAGAAAGATAGTGGATTTTTTTTTATAAATGCCACTAGAATAAATGCCGCTAATGGGCAATTTTGTTGTAGTGTACTTAAAAAACATGTTATATATATAATACTTTACCAGTCTAATTAATATAATTCTAGAGATTATATCCTACTCTAACCACAATAGTGTTAAGACTAGTCATATCATAAAGAATTAACTATTCTAGTTTCAATAATGAACATTATATGTAAACTTAAAAATCAAAATGTCTACTAATTTACATTACTTTCTACATAAGTTAAATGTTATGACGATGACTACAAATATGTAAAAAATTAACTCAATTAATGTTAATGTATAACATATAGCATTGTCTAATATAACTATTGCATGTTAACATGCTATATAATAACAATATCTAGTTGTCTTAAAATATATAGAACATAGTCATTTCTCTTACATAAAGAATATGTTGTTTTATAGAACCGCTTACCCGCATACCCGCACTGCATACCCGCTACAATTGCGGGTATGGGTATGGTGCGGGTCCAGGTTTTGTATTATGTGGGTCTAGAACCGTAACCGGACCCGCTAAATTAGATGGCTATGGCCAGACCCGCACCGTACCCACATCGTTTACACCCCTACTCGTCGGTCTGCTATGCTCTTCTCCTGGTGCCACTGCTGCTCGTCACTCTGCTCTTGTCTTCGCCTGCTCGCCGCCACTGTTGCCGCCGGTTGCCGCCACTCTTCTCCACGCTAGATCCAGGTAGCCCTAGCCTCTTTGCTTCTTTCTCCGTAGATTTCCTTCTCCGTAGCTCCTTACCAATAGCAAGCACTGCCGTGGCTGTGTTGGCCTACCACGGCCGTGCTATCCAGCACGGCCGTGGTAGGCCAACACAGCCACGACCGTGCTTGCTATTGGTAAGGATATGAACAAATCTTTATGTAATGCTTTATGTAAATCCTAGGATACGAACAAATCTTTTGCTTGCATATATTTGTGTTTCTAATCCTAATGTTTGACCTAATTCAGTAAATTTTGATGCATGTTGAAATAAGATTTAAACTTGTCCATTCTAGCATCCTAATTTGATTTGATTAAACCCTAACATTGATGAAACCCTAACATCAATTGTGATGAAACCCTAACATTAATTGTGATGAAACCCTAACATGCACCTATCTATTATTGTGTTTGTTGGCCTAGAAACCCGTCCAAGATTTACTCAGCAGGAGTAAATTTTGGATAGTCCCTAGTTTGGGACTGTTCTTGAACACCTAATCTCACTTAGGATGTAAGTGTATAATGTGTATTGGGTTTTCGAGAAAATTTCGGTAGCATTTCCCCGTTTGTTCTATAATTACATATGTACTTAGAGAACAACTGGGAAATGCTGCCGAAATTTTCTTGAAAACCCAATACACATTATACACTTACTAGTGAGATTATGTGTTCAAGGATGGGATAGGTGGTACACATTTATTATATATCAGAATGATGACTTATATGTGCGCGGAGATCACAATGAAGGATTGTTAATTGATAAAAGATCACAATTTTAGAGGCATGGATGTTTATATTTTTTTATTGAAGCTAAATGTTTGCTTTTTTAATATCAATATCATTTTAAGATTTGATGTTTTATTATCTTCTAGTTAATACAAATGCTAAATGTTTTCCTTTTTAATGACATTTTCAGATGGCTGACCATGATGAGCATGATGTCCATGATGAGCATGTTGTCCATGATGAGCATGGTGAGGATACCAATGTAAGTTCTAAAAACATATCTTGTATTTCTATAAAATTCATTATCTTCTAGTTATGTCATATATCCCATATTTCTATATTGGGCTAATTCAATGTGTTTATTTTTGTCAAATTTTAGGTTGATGATGCACATGTACCCACTGAAGCACTGGAGGAACTTGATGTGCATCACCAAAAACATAACAAGAAAAGGGGAATCACTATGTTGAAGAAGTTAATAGCGCTAAATGGAAGTGGATCCAGATTGGTTGTGGAGTTTGATAATGGAGGAAATGCAATTGGTGTGAACCGCAATAATTTTGTAAACTATCTTGGGGTTGTCACTCGAAGCCATTGTGGTGTTAAGTATGATAATTGGCATAAAGTTCCTCAGGCGAAGAAAGACGTGATATGGAAGGATTTATGCATGAGTTATTATTATTTGAAATTCTATTTTGTATATTACAAATTCTATTATTTGCAATTCTATTTTTGGATACTAGTTAATAACAATTCTATTTTATAGAATCTGTTTGCATTGGATGATAAGTTGCATCGTAAAAGCGTGATGCAATGCACTGGAAAGATGGTAAGGAACTATAGGTCAAATCTCAACAGAGAATACATAAAATATGGTGATAACAAGAAGAAGTCATCCCTTGAACAGTGGAACTTCTTGGACAAAGAAGATTGGGACACGTTTGTTGCTTCAAGAAAATCTGAAGAATTCAAGGTATTAGGCGTCACTCCCAATTTAATTAATATACGTTGTATTCACCTATTCAAGATTAACATTTAGTGCTACTAACCAAATCATTAATGTGCATACAAACTAGGACCTCAGTTAGGCACAAAAAGCAAGGCGTGCAATGTGCATGACCACACTATTGGTCCAAAGGGCTATGCAAGCGTTCGCCAAAGACTACATGCGGAGTTTGTTGCTACTCAAGAGTCCTCTACTACATGTGCCACACCCATGCCTCGTCATGATGTCTGGATAGCTGGGAGGCAAAACAAGAAGGGTGAAATAAAGAAGCCCATAACTACTGAGGCGGCTATGAAAATGGTAAAATACAACTCTTAGAGCAATCGTTTGAATATTGATTATTTGTGGTGTTAACTTACCAATTTATGTTGATGGTGATTAGCGGGAGCTGCACGAGCAGAGGAAACAAGGCACGTTCATCCCTCAGGGAACAAGGGATGAATTGACAGTTGCTCTGGGTAACCCAGAGCATCCTGGATGTGTTAGGGATGTAGGCACTGGTGTGGGCATCAAAGCATTCTTTGGGCCAACCCAGCGCAAACCCAGAGAGGGACTTACACAAGAAGAGGTAACCTATTCTTTTTTTAGAATGTTACTTCAAAAGGGAATTCAATAATAAGAAGCTAATATTTCTTTTATCCATGTATAGGACAATAAGAGAGTCGATGATATAGTTGCTAAGAAGGTCAATAATATAGTTGCTGAGAAAGTTAAGGAAGAAATGGTGCGGTGGTAGACATCTCAGGCTTCCAATCAGCCTATGGTGACCCACTCTTCTCCTGATGCATAGACTGAGAGTAGTCCTATAGACCCACCGCCTAACACGTCTGCTGTAAGTATTTTTTATGGCATTGTAGCTAGTCTTTTCAAGATGATATGTATATATGTATGATATTCTTTACATAAATTTGTAGACATTGAAGCCATGCCGCTTAAGAATATAAGACTATGTTGTTGCAGATGCACAGGCTTACCCGTCCCTTCCTGGGGCAACGTTTCATGGGACTCCAATGCCACAGGGCTACGTTCGTGTGAGCCTGATACATGTATTACCCGATTGGAGGGAAGCTGCATTGCCATATGCCCACTCAGATATTGATACACTTGTTGAGGCTGATGGTGGGGTGATATTGTGGCCCAAAGCAGATGTCGTCTACACTACTAAAATTGTAAGATAAATTTACATTAATTTAGATTGTTAATGTGTATATATGAGGTCAATCGATATGAAATTATATATATAGGTTAAAAAGAAGACACTAGGAGCACCTAGGCCTCCACCTCCACTTCCTGCATTACCAACTTGGGTTCCAACTGACCTAAAATACCTGTTAGGTCCTGCTTGTAGGGGAATGGCATGTTGTCTATAGGTACATAATATACATGGCCCTATAATTGTTTCTTTAGAAGCGAATTATGCATGTCAATCATACAGAAGCTCTTTATTTATACAAGATATTATTGAGCTGTTTATATATGATTGGCTGAATACATCAATGATAGAGACATGGATAAGGTGAGATCTTGTTTATACATCCATATACCTTATGTAAGATCCGGTGATCCAGTTTCTTATATATTAATGCATATGTAATACATGTTTTGCAGCTACTTAGTCAAAAATAAATGCAAACAATTTGCATTTGACCATGTGGGATTTTTGATTCCATCATTGATTAGTGTGGTAGCTAAAGACCCTGATAGTGTTCAACAATACTGTATAGATGCTTTTACAATTTTCGGTCAGCAAAAGAAGACGATAATAATAGCTTCATTCAATGTCAAGTAAGTTTACTTTACTTATAATTTGGACTTAAGAAAATTACATTTTTATTGTGGATTTTGAGTTATTATTTTTTAACATTTTTACCTCTAGCGGTAGGCATTGGGAGTTACTAGTTATTCTCCCTGGGACGTTCACTGTTTATTATCTAGATCCTGTGGGGAGTACATTGAATACTAAAATTGTACACGTAATGAGATTTCCGTTATTCTGGTGAGAAATATTTCATTTTTATATCCGTTAACATATATTATTACATTACTATTTAATTATGCAATTTACTGTGTTACATTAACATATAGGGGTTTAGATGCATTCAAAAATGCTGGAGGAAAGGTCCCAAGGAAAAAGAACCAACCAATAATTTGGGAGAATGTAAAAGTAAGTTCCCGACTCCAATGTAGATATTATTTATGTGAACTATGCTTAGTTGTATTTTTTAATATTTTGTATGTTTCAATTTATAGTGCGCTACACAAGACAACGGATGGACATGCACCTATTATGTGATGCGATTTATGCAGATGATTATCCAATATGCCGCATTGGACATCGATACCATACATGAGGTATTATATATAGTCTCATTAGTTAGTATGAAATATATCAATCTTATTTTTATATTATTACTTATATATATACATCATTCTCTTTGCAGGTGTTTAAAACTGACCACACTATAGGTAAACGCTTAAAAGATGTACATGTGCCATATACGATGGAAGTATTAAATGAAGTAAGAGAAGAATGGGCAAGAGCCATACAAGCAGTGGCGATTGTAAGATATAATTGGGATACTGATAGTGATGTTGAATGATATTTTGTAAATGAATATTTCTGAATGTTTATATATGTCTGAATGTTTCTACATGTATTTGAATGTTTCTACATGTGTGAATGTGAGAATTGAATTGATGTCTGAATGTATCTACTTGTGTGAAAAGCATATTTGTTGATTTTGCAGGTTTGTGGCCTGTTTGTAGGCTGATATCAATGGATATCATAAACCTGCAGTTTAGAAAACTGAACTGCAGGTTCTCATCCTGCTGACCAGCCACAGCAAGCCTGCAAACTAATAAGCAAAAAAAATAAAACATAAGCGTCGGTTATTTATAGAACACCGTCATCAAAGGATTATAACGTCGGTTATTGGATAAAAACCACCGCCTAATGTGACAAACAACCCAACCATGTAGGAAAGCACAGCCGTGGCGGGAAATGGCATCAGTTATTAGTATAAGACCGATGCCTATAGTACTAAACACAGCCGTGCAGGGAAGCATGGATGTGGCATCTGGAAATATGGCGTCGGTTATTTAGTTGCAAACTGACGCAGAAAGTGTCCTAGATGGCGCCCTTTTTGTGGCGCGGACCCTTTTGGCGTCGGCTTACTATACATAACCGACGCCTATAGGTGCCCTGCTGGCACGTTTTTGGTGGCGCGAAGCCTTTTGGCGTCGGTTATAAAACTGACGCCGAAGAGTTTGACCTTTAGCGGTGCCCACATAGGCATCGCTTGAGAACCGTCGCTAAAAGGGGTGAAACAACCGACACCAAAGACATGTTCTGTAGTAGTGAATCTTTTCAATTAGGGTTTCATGATCTCATTATTATGGATCAAACCCTAATTACATATTTTATTCATAATGAGAGAATTAGGGATTAATTATATAAGCATTCCTCTCTCTCTTTCTCTCTCTCATCCTCTCTAGGATGTTAAGTACTCCACGATTGATCTAAGTCAGCTCTTCATTTAAGTACACACAGTTAGGGTTAATCATTATAATCACCTTTGTTTTACAACATTAATAATCAAGTAGCTAATTGACCTTTAATCATATTAGGTGTCGAAATGGTTTGACAATTGATCCTCAAATGGTCTTGGTCACTCAGACCCCAAACAGTCTTGCTCACTTAGACCTTGAATGATTTGAAATCATTTAAGCAAAACAATAATGAAACCGTATGGACAATTCTCACTTGAAACCACTTGGGTCTCCAAACGGTTTGAGACTGTTTGGTCTCAAACGGTCTTGAGACCATTTGATCCCAAATTGTATTGAGACCGTTTGGACTGAAACGGTCTTAAGACCGTTTGGTGCAAACTCTCTCAAAAGTGAATGGACCAAAAAGATCTTCCATCACTTTATCAATTCAGGGTTTCAATCATTAAACCATCTATCAATTGAACTACTGATTTATTCTTCAATTGAACCATTGAATCACCCTTCAATTGGACCTTCAATTAAGGTTTGAACCCAATTGAACTAGGGTTTATAATCAAGAAACCATCAATTAGGGTTTTGAAATCGATGAACCATCAATGGTTAACATTGAGGAACTAATTCAATTGAAATCATGGGATCATCATCAAACCATGACATGACCTGACCTCAAATGGTCTTGAGGTCATTTGGATGACTTACAAATGGTCTTGAGACTTTTTGACTCAAACCTTTATTGAAATTTGTGAAAATCAATTAGAGTTTGCATCATTGAATCAATCATCAATTTAACTATTGATTGTATTTCAATTTGATATCACTGGACCTTCAACCATCCAATCATACTTCATCATAGACTTCCAAATGGTCTTGGTTGACCTCCAAATGGTCTTGAGACCGTTTGGGTGACCTCCAAATGGTCTTGAGACCATTTGGGTTAGTCAACCCAATAATTAAATCAATCAATTGAGAATTTCAGCACTCAACCCGATTAGGGTTTCTAATTGGAGGATTGTCCATTATATTGAATTAATCAATTGGATTCATTAGATCATCATCGAACATGTACTAGGGTCCTGAGCTCAAATGGTCAACCCTTTTAAACGGTTTGGGATCCAAACCTCCAAACGGTTTGGTGAAACCGTTTGGACCAAAATTATGAAACAATTTGCAATAGATATTTGTGGAGGTGTGTGCTTATGATGATTTCATCATAATCAAGATACAAACCACGAAGCTTACTTTGGTTTTCATGGTGATTGCATCAATCAACCAAATAAAATTTTAGGAATAAAGAAGGAATCAATCATTGATAAAGATATGGAATCAATAACAAAGTGCAAGGGTTCAAGTTATATAACCCACCTTCAATTGAGATCCAAAGCTTCAAGCTTCACATCAACAATGGTAGAAGAAGCTTTCTCAAACCACAAGGTTCATTCCTCAAGCTTTGAGTGAAAAGGAATGGTTAGAATTGAAGATTAGATCGAGATAAGAAGAAATCATGCATTGATTTTCGATTTCCACCATGGAATCATGGTTGAAAGTGATCAAGAAGCTTACCTATAGGTTATAACTCGTCCTCCTGTTGCTCCTTAGTCCCCTTGAGCTCGTACATGGCAAGGAAGAAAGAAAATCCGAAAAAGATCCTTGGTTGAGTGAAAAAGGGAGTATATATAAAGGAAATTTCTAGGAGAGAGAAAGTTGAAAGCAATCCTTTAACTTTCCAAAACATGCCACACACTCCCCTCTTTCCCTTGTGAATGAAGGCACCTTACCTTGCCTTTAATTCCCTTTCATTATCCTCAAATTAAAAGAAAAGCAAATTAAGCACCTTAACCCTTATAATAATAATATCCAAAAATTAGTGGGTATTACTTTTCTTTATTTTATGAGAGTGGATTATCCACTTGCTTTGAGATATTTCGTGGCCTTTGAAAGGCACAAGAACGTACACACTTATCTAATTTCAACCATTACCATTTTGGTTGAAGGGCGCTTCAATTAACATATTTATTTATTGCATTAATTTGAAGTAAAGTTCCAATTATGCTTAAATCTTGATTAGTTTAATATCAAGATCCTCTCTCCTCCAAAATGATACAAATGAGATGCCCCTCTCATTTTATTTGCTCTACATGATGCCAAAAAATATTAGGGACTATTTTGAAGTGGTAATTTGCATATTGAACCCTAGGTTTTGGGTAAATTGCACATTACACCAAAACTAGGTTTTAATGCACAAATATTGCTTTATCAGCTCTTTCTTGGCACTCAGACTTTCACTAGACATTCTTCTACATCATCTTCATTCTAATGAAACTTTAACACATGAGTAACATATTATCATGTAACATTTGCAATTTGACCCTCAACTTGGGTAAACTGCACTTTAGTCCAACACAAGCAAAATATTATTTCAACATTATTCAGAAAGGACTAAAATTGAAATATAAGTTCCTCTTGAGCCTTAATTACTTTTCAAGAGATAAGAGAAATCATATAATCAACTTTATTAAGCAAAACATTTAGGTTTAAGCATAACCTAGGTCAGGGATGTTACACTTGGGATGTGAAAAATATTACATAAAATAGTAAAAAATCATATAGTTTGATGTATTTAATAGAAACAAGCCATCTATGTCATTTCATGCATAATAAATCAAATAAATGAGTAATCTACACATGAAATCAAGGAAAAATGTGTCTGAAATAATGACTAAAAACACATGCATCAAACTCCCCTAAGCTTAATTGTTGCTCGTCCTTGAGCAACACTCTCTCAGATTTGTTTGACAAGAGTCATCAGAAGGACATAACACATACATTCCTTTCTTAATCAAATCCACCGCTCAAACCCTAAACCGACCTTCACTGACCACTCAACCGATAACTGCTCTAAAGTGACCAAAAACTTCCATAAAAGATGTCCACCTTCAGTTAATGACACTATTAAGAAAGTAGTTAACATCATAATTACTCAGACATTCGCATGGTATATTGTGTGATTCCCTACACTAAATTACACTTTCCTAGCTACCAACTATTTGGAAGTAGATCTCTGTATAAGCATGAATGAGGAGATAAATCATTAGAGTGGCCTACCAATAAGAGAAATTAATGGTTCAAGATGGGTGGCAAATGAAAATTCATAAGTACATCCAACCTATTTATGCATAGAGTATAATGAACCTAGATGGATGAAAAGAATGTAATGCATGAATCCTAATGCCTAATTTTTTTTCTTTTCATGAAATGATGCATGTATGAATGATTTGAAATTGTTAAGCAACTCAGAAGAATGCACACGTGGATTAAATCATCACTAAAACAAACATGCGGGATATACTTTCTCCTTGTTTCTTTTAAACAATTTTTTTTCTTCTCTTTTTTTCCAAAAGGCTAAGTTTTATTCTTCTTGCCTTTATCATTCTTCTCCTTTTTTTTCTTCTTATTTTTTCTTGGAGGTATATCCCTGCACTTTAGCTTCATAACTCAAAATTAAAATCTACATGTTCAGGAAAATATGCATGTGATGTTGAAATGTATGCAACTACTTGAATTGTGTTATGCAAGCTAATATAGTATGTATTAAAGTTAATGCATACAAATGCAATGTTTTTCTTCCTTTTTCAAATGCAAGAAAACTAACTAATATGTTCTTATCGTGCCATGCAATGCTATCAAGTAGAATAGCTTGGAGTACTCATGAATTTTTGAGGTGGTGAGTAAAAAATGAATGGAAAAGAAATGGAATCACATAACTAAGAGACAATGCCTTTCATTATATTATGATGTATCCCTCTTAATTGACCTATGTTTAGGGTGATCTAAAGGTTTAGTTCTTATATTTTCATTTAAGGTCTCATTATGGTTTGGTTAGTTTAGGGTCAACATCTTCATCATTCACATTCCCAAGTTGATTCATACTTTTTTGTATGTCCTAAATCCTAATGTTGACTAGTCTAAACACTTCCTCAAGTGGTGTTATAGAAAGATTTTGTAGTTTAAGCTTTTAAGGATATGGCCATTTTCATGCAACAACAGAGAGAGTACAATCTATTCAAAAACAAAACCATGCAGTTACTACTCCACAATTACACTAGATAGACGTGCATCCTACATTTACACAACTAAAAATAAAACAAATTACTAAAGATGAAAATAATAAAAACAAAGATAGAATGTTGTTCCAGCTCCCCCCAAGCTTGAATAGGACTATGTCTACATAGTCAATAATCGCACCCAAGAGGTGAAATAGTGGTACCAGGGCTCAGAATGGCAGAGGTGGCATGTTGAGGTCGTGTGGAGGGAACATCCCCTGAAATGAGAGGTCTGTAGGCGGCATAGGCGACAATTGTGGGTACTCCCTGAAGTATCCACGATTCCAATAGTTTTCAAAGAAAGGTTGTTGGTACTACTCCATCTGCAGCAGGCACATGTGAATATTCTCTTGGTTGGCCAAGAGAAGGCATTCATTCTCGTAAATCTCCCGTTGGCTCTAGTATAGCCTTCCTTGAATATCCTGCATGTTGGCCAACGTCGCCTGATGTTGTTGCTGTCCCGTCTGGATCTCCTAAATCATGGTATACATACCCACCATGTTGTATAGATCTTGATCCTCATGGGAGGATGGTGGGGCCGAGAAAGTTGAGGCAACATATGTACGAGTCCATTTACGTGGGACCGCTCTCTTGGTGATGGGGATGGTGCACTCCACCTCCTTAAAGTCATCATTGTTGTCACCGCATTGCTCCTCGTCGTCACCCTGAGTTGCTGCCATGGGAGGATCTTCTACTTCCCCCTCATTTAGTGGCCACAAAATATGATACACTCCACGCAGGTTGAAGATAGGGTCAGGGAGGCTCCTCTCCCGAAATATGCCTCAGTGGGTGCAATGCACATAGAGCACATTGTGGTGGTATTGGAGAAGATGCCCCTTGTGAAAGTGAAGGAGGTCCAACTTTGTTGTATCCTCCAATGGCTTGAGGGTGGATAAATCAAGGTTCAAATGGAGAGCAATAGGGGTGATGAGACCCCCAAATAAAATCAGTGCCTTCCTTGTCACATTGCACCTCACGGAAATCATATGGAGTAGAAGGAAAGCTCCAAAGCTAACAGTCTCCCCCTCCAGTAGCCTATAGAGAAAGTAAATTTCTACCTTTTGAACCTTCCCTTGAGATTGACCAGATCAACCAAAAATAGTATTGGTGCAGAGATGGTGAAGCATATGAGCAAAATGATGCTCAATATCAGTAACAAAACTGATATGCCAGTTTATACAAAACCATGTCGGTACCTCAGTCAACTGTTCCCAAGCCAAGTTGTAGTCAAAGTTAGATGGGGCTGAGCATTCTGGGACGTGATCCCAATTGAAGATATGGTTGAAGGCCCTCAGTGTGAGAGAATAGTTGTTGTTGAAGAGATGGAAGTTGACCTTGACTTCCCGCCACTCACCTCCTATCTTGTACTCAGGAGTGATGAAAACATCAAGCGATACCAAGAACTCCAAGAAGAGATTCGAGTAGGTCATCCAATCACTAAAGAAAGGATTATCTCCCTCCATTTCTTGCTTCTGACATACCCAGTGCATGTTGTCAGTAAAACCCACCCTTTTGATTAATGTGCGATTGCTATATCACGTTGGGATGATCTGCCTTGTCTACCACTCCTCATATAGCTTCCTTAGCTTAGAGGATGGGTGTTGAATGGGGGTTGGCCGGGGGACCAACTCACCCTACGGGGGAACAACTCCTCTCCTAGGAGCCATGTTGTTGATGCGAGAAGGAGGTTAAGAGAATGGAAGCTCAGGGAAGACTGTGAGCACCTGATGCAACCTTGCTCTGAAATGTAGGATGAGTGGATGTTGAGGGTGTGATGAAAATGGCTCCACCACCCCTCCTTATATAGTTGAATGCGACAGAGTACCGACTTCCAAGTTGATGGTACCGAGTTGGATAGCACAATCTGTGGTTAGTTGCATGGATGACTTATGATTGGATGACATAGATGGTGCATATCGCCTTGAGTCGGTGGTACCGACGAAACATCGGTAGTACCGACTTGTGTCGTGGATTGGTACCACTGACCACTCGATGATGCACATCGTGGTTGTTGGATCGCGGCCACCTATATTGCTGATGTAGTGAGTCGGTAGTACCGACTTTAGAGTCAGTAGTATCGAGTGGTAGAATTTGTCGGTGCTTTCGAATTTGTGGACTCAGTATACCAAACATGGGCACATCCAAAAGCTGGTAGTACCAACTAAAAAAGTCAGTGGTATTGAGTCCTTATTAGTGAATGCTCGAAAGATCTTCATAGACTCAGTGGTACCGACCAATGAAGTCGGTGGTACCGAGTCTGTGTTGTTGTTGTAGACAAAACACTGACCTCATTTCGGTGCCACCGACTACTAAACTCGGTGGTACCAAATTTAAAGCCCTACACACTCCAAAAATGAGTCAAGGTACCATTTTTATAGAAATTGAATTAAAGTGATAACTAAAAATGGAAATTCAACATAAAAACAAAGAAATAAAGATTGGGTTGCCACCCAACAAACGTCATTGTTTAACATCCTAAACTAGACGGTCTATTGAGCAAGAATATATGGAACGGTGCAAAATTGCACCTCCTCTATCTGTGGCTCTACCTATCCTCCAAAATAGTGTCTTAATCTTTGGTCATTTACAAGGAACGACATGTTCTCATTTACAATGTTCACAGCACCATGGGGAAAGACTTTTTCAATCACAAATGGTCCACTCCACTTGGACCTTAGCTTACCCAGATGCAGCCTAAGCATAGAATTGAAAAGGAGGACTTTCTAACATGGGAGAAACACCCTGTTTAGAATGTATCTATCATGAATTTTCTTAGTCCGTTCTACTTCATTAAGCTCTAGAAGCCTCTTTCTACCCGCTTCATCTATGTTGAAATTTAGCTTCTTCATGGCCCACTTAGCCTTATGCTCAAGATCTATAGGTAGATGGCATGCATGGCCATAGACCAGCCAAAAAGGTGTTCTTCCTATTGGGGTTTTTTAGGTTGTTCTATAAGCCCAAAGAACATCACCTAGCACATAATTCCAATTCATCCTATTGATTGAGACCGTCCTTTCCAAGATTTTCTTCAGCTCCCTATTGGACACCTCAATCTGTCCTTGAGTCTGTGGGTGATATGGAGTTCCCACTCAGTGTTTCACCCCATATTTTCTCAGTTAAACCCCAAACTACCTATTAATGAAGTGGGATCCACCATCACTAATAATTAGGCAGGGGACACCAAACCTGTAGAAAATGTATCCCTTCACAAATTTGCACACTACCTGCACATCATTGGTGCAGGTTGGAATTGCTTCCACCCACCTAGACACATAATCATCTTCAAGTAATATATATAGATTGGAATTAGACAACACAAATGGGCCCATAAAATCAATACCCCAAAGATCAAAAACTTCAACTTCCTCAAACATATTCAAGGGTTCCTCATGTTTCTTAGAGATATTACATGCACGTTAACATGCGTCATAATGACGAACAAAGTTGTGAGCATACTTAAACAAGGTAGGCCAATAAAACCCACTCTTTGAGCCCCTGTTTGGTTCTGGACTGGGATTCTGTAGTCTGGAATGGGTTAGACGGGGCTAGTCAGGATCTAGTCTGATTCTGTTTGGCAACCCAATCTGATTCAGTTTGGCAACCTAGTCTGATACTGGTCAGCTGGTCTAATTTGAGTCCGGATTCAGTTTGATTCCATTTGGCTACCAGTCTCGATTCAGTCTGATTTGTTGGCAACCTAGCCAGGATCTTCTTATTCTGTCATGTTCTTACAAAACTATTTTAACCATTACAAAGAATGTGAAGTTGTGATGCCACTTCAATATAAGTTCAAAATTTACAAAAAATATTTAATTGTATAATGTGGGTGCTAGTTTTTGTTATTTAGTGAAGTGGATATAAGAGATGAGTATTCTCATTTTATATGTTTATTTAAAATAAATTAAACTTTATAGTTGTCTTGCATGGCATGTACATGTTGTATATATGTATAGTTGAACGTATTCGATCCAATAACTGGAAACAAACAAGATAATTGAAATTGTCATAATATAACATAAATTATGCACAAGTAGCAACGTAAAGATGATAACATTTTCATCATAACTTAAACAAGGTAAAAAAACTAATGATAACATATTTTGTTCCCCGACAAATATGTCATGAACCAAGGGAGAGTAGACAAAAAGGAGAGGCATGCCCTGGGACTAGACATAGACACCCATACACACATGCTAATATGGTGACCAGCCATTGTGGTGGACAATATTTGATGTGGATGATGATTTGTATTGATCCCAGGTAAGACCGTCCCAGTTGGCCCACTTTATGGCCTCATCATACTCGTCTCGTGACACATGACAGGCTTCCTACAATGACTAATTGGGTTGTTGTTTGATGTCATCTTTTGACCAATCAAACAACAATGGCAGATGATGAATAGGATGAGTGACCCCATCTTTTCCTTGTTCTTGGATCCCATATTTTCCCTCCTCATGTGTATCCTTGCAACAATTTTTGTTGCACACAAGGTTTTCTTCAACGTATTTCTGTATCTTTGACAGAGACATCAATATTTTTTCAAACTTTTCCCGTGACTTAGAACACGGTGTCGACATCTAAATTTAATAAATAAATATAAGTATGAGAAAATAATGATAATAGAAAAGTAACTGTGACAATAATCTATACAGATAAATGTTGCCAAGCAAACTTAGCTAAATACAAGTTTGAACTTGATGTAAGTCTTCTAAACATAAGAGTAAAGTATAAGTTTGATCAAATGATGGTAAGAATAAATTAATGATGAGAATAAGTTTTATAACTAAATTTTGCCAAGCAAACATAAACAAATACAATTTTGAGCAAATATGTTACAACTTCATTCGTTCGTTTCACCGCCTAATCCGGTAGTTGTATTGTTGATGTTTTCATCATTGTTAAGTTATTTAGCAACTCCAGGTGGGTAAGTGTGACGAGTCATCACAAAGTTGCATTGAATGGCATGTTGCACGACCAATGGCAGGGGATGCAATAAATACCCCAAAATAAAAAGATTTTCTGTTATGAACTCTCTCCTGAGGTACTACCATCGCATTTGCATCTCTCTCAAAGATATGTAAGGCCGCCTTGTTATGTTTCAAAAGTCACGACATGCCTCCCTCCAAGCTTGTGCAGTATATACTCCATTCACACATCTCCCTATGTCAAATTGGTTTCTCATTAAACCTCTGAGAACCATATCAAGCTCTGTACACCATATAACATACAGTGTCGTTGGATGCCCGATCTTATTATAGATTTCTTAAGTAACATATTTTAGAAGTAAGGATGTATATCACAATTATGCGGATATAATATGATCATTTGGTTTTAAATAACATACACCTTCCATAAAACATTCAACAACATTATGATAAAAATCAGCTACCTTAGAATGTAATTCGACATTTATATCAGTGGATGAATTAAGAAAGTTTATAATGTTAATAACATCCAATGGTAGACAATCTAAATCGATAATACAATCTAAATGTAACTCTGCCATTCAATGTTATGGCGTCATCATAGGTGAAGGAATGTCCAAAAGAAGACTACATGTTTCCTCCAGACTAGCAATAGAGGTTTTGGAGAACCTCATACTCATACTTTTTGGATGTGTATATATCATCGTAGTTGTGATGGATTTTAACAAAGTCCTTCATGCTCATCACTTGGCCCCACACTGACTTACACTCGATAGTTAGTAACATAATCTCAACCTTCAAAGAATCAATTGTTAGGGGGAGATTGACTGTCCAATGGAAGTATCTGCATTGGTTTTTTTCCCTAAAATGTATTCCCAAGTTCAAGTTAATGACAACAAATGTGCAGCCTACACAAGGGAAACTTATTATTTATGGATTTACTATCACACCTGACTAAAAGGACATATGTAATACATTTTGCCCGACCTTTCACTCAGAATGCCAAAGTCATATAACCATGCATCCTCTATGTTAAGACGCAAGGCTCCATCTAGCCCACAATCACACCTCATAACTTCAGAAGGATTCATCGACATCTAAAACATGGTTGATGATTAGTAAAATAATGTCAGGTTCAGTAGTTAGATTTCAAATATAATTTGCAAAATATTTCAGAAGGACTAGTTGATTGTTCTAACATACAAGTCAAGTTTATGTGGATAGATCATACTATATTACATCTATGATGTATTGTATCTGTCTTCCTCTGTTGAAGAATCCTTATCTCCCATTATGTGAGGTCATTGGTGAAGATATTGGCACCTCTTCTGTAAAGTTCAAATTTCATCTTCTAGCCTATCAATGTCTGCTCTTGTCGAACAGACAAAGTCACAGTGTTCTGACCATTGCTTGCATTCTTTGCGTGCATATGTGTCGCATCCCTAACTACAATAAGGGTGACCACGGTAGGTTGCACTTACTGCAAGGGCAACATCAAATGACATCCGTTTGGAACAAGACCCCTATCACATGTAAAATACGACATGTGGGGGTTGTTGTCTTCAAGCCGTCCATTTTCCACATCTATGGCATCCATGTACACTCGTACGGTGTAGTGTAGGCCACATGGACATGACGACATTCCATTCTCTATTTTAAGGCAACCTAATGAAACATAATGTGACATTTTTAATTAGGAGTCATAAAACATTTTATGAAAGAAACATTTTAGGGAACATGTCAAGTGGTTGATGAGTTCTCATACGCTATAGAAATTATGACAAGTACAAAGTAAGGTCAACGAGTATCCCAAATGAAATTAGAAATTGTTTCACGTAATACATCATCCTCCCTTGCATCGACCGGAGTTGTTTGTTGTAGCAAACTCAGGTCGACCCCATTGGTTGGGATGGCAGATGAACTATTTTTTGGGATTTCCTCCATCATAGTGTCACCATCATTCTGGTGAAGTATGAAATTGTGGAGCATACAATAAGCCATTACGAGGTGACACGACGAATGTATAGGATATGTCACCCCTTTTTTTAAGGTAGGCAAACTACCTCTTCAGCACACCAAATGCTCTTTCTACAACATTACATAATTGAGTGTGGCGATGGTTGATCATCTCCTTCTTGTTGTTGTATGAATGTCTATTTCCTCGGTACTCTGAAATATGGTAAGCTATGCTACGATAAGGTGCAAGAAACTGGCGAGTGTTGGTGTACCCTGCATCAACTAGGTAAAACTTTCCTGGCAGAACTTTCAAATCTCCTATGGTCGTTGTTGCTTGTAGGACCCTTTGGTCATCAATTGATCCCTCTCACCCAGTACAGACATATGTAAACTCCATCGAGAAATCTACTACAACCATGCATTCAGAGAGGCATTCCCTTTTCTATCTCGGTAATGATTTTGCTTGTCGCGTTTGACTAAGACTGGGATGTGTGTCCCGTCAATTGCCCCGATGGCATTCTATAACACCAAAATTGGTCTTAAACATACAAAGTAATTGAAAATGATTATAAATTGTAGGGGATAACTATTACCTTGAAGTAAGGGTATAACCTTAGGTTGTGCAATATACGACGATGTGTTGTTGTTCTTGTGGATGCGGTTTGTATGACAACATAGTCATGGCTCAATGCACACACACCATCCAATACTTCATTGAACTTTATACTTATGGTCTCACCAGAGTGAATGTAGTCCTCAAACAAAACACAAGTTGTATGGCCATGGCCAACCATCTGTAGGAAGTAGCATACAGCCTCACCTGATGAGATGCCTCTACTACTTTGTAACAAGGCCCGACTCTCAAGCTTGTCGACGAGGGCTATTATAGTCTATGGTCGCATTCGATATAGGTCATAAGCCCTTTTTTCATGACCGGTTATGATTTATAACACCTTTTGGTGGCCACTCCTAATGCTATCTGACCTAGGTATTGTAGGTGGTATGTCATCATCATTGGAAATCTCATCCATGATGGAGTTCGCTATTGACTCAGCTATTGCATTAGCAAGGCAATTTGCTAGACCAGACATGATATCTAAAATGTTTGTGAGGAGGTCAGTTGATTTTGTATGATTACTAGAAGACATGATGCCTACAATCAATTAAAAGGACAACAACCTTGACTTGATGACTAAAATAAAAATAATAACAACTTGAACATAATATGAAAGATTTGACAGGGAAAAAAACAACATCAACATTACATATGAATTAGATGGTATGAGAAACAAATGTTTGTCTGGTAAAGTAATTATTACAACAGTAAAGAAATTTGAAATTTATGTCCCCAAACATACAAAATGTAATGGCAAAATAAAGTTCTAACTTAAGATGTTGATGGGCCTCTACAATTCCCACTTGTGCCAGCATAATTGGTTCTAGTATACCACACAGATGGCATACTTGATGTGTTGTTGAGGTTTGGTGATGGGGACTGCAAAGCAAATCTCTGATGAGATGGCACAAAAGAGGATGGCATTGAAGGTAGTGGTGTTGCACTACCGCCTTGGGACCATTCCCAAAGGTCTTGCAACCATATTGTTATTTTGTGCGGTGTATGTGTAAGGCTAAGGTAGATGTTGCGGTTTGTTGACAACTTTATGGCATTCACAAGTTTTGTAAATACAGGGCGAGGGGCATCGAGGAAAGTGTCATTGAAATGTTGCAAAATTGTTGCAAACTCTTCTTTTTTAAAGGCTCTGGTGGCCACACCTATGCCTAACTCGTGTACCTTTGCGTAAACCTGTGTAAATTCAAATAACACTTCATTAGAAAGCACACATCGCTCTTGTGAAAGTGATGGTCACTTCCTACACCTGTGGATACGAGGAGTCCTTCCCCCAACACTCTGGGTATCTATTCTGCCTCCCCCGATGTCACCCTAACTTTGCATCCCAGGTGTGCCTATGTCCGGTTCCCCTACTGGGGATTCTATGTTTATGGGTGTATCAAACACATCTAATTTGACAACAACTTCATCCTCGGAGGCAATGTCAGACAGTATTTGTCTATCCATAGAAGACATTGCATGGTGTCCTCTAGCAATATTCCTCCCCGCCATCAACTTGATGTCGTGCGAGAGGGGAAAGGGTCAATTAATCAACCTATCAAGATCCTTGTTTGCCTAAGTATAAAAAGTTTTTATTAGGAGATTTATATATAAATGTAGGACATTACTTTTGGGGTAAGGGTATGATTATTGTACATACCACAAGGCTCTCCCTCCCCTCAGGGGTTTCAGGAATCTTGGGCTTATTCCTCGTCTCATCCCATCCGACGCCACTGTTGTTGGTGACAAGTTTCAATCTGGCATAGTCCTTCCTTAGGATCTTCCACCGAGTTTTGACCTGCTCTAACGAACAACCTAACTTCCCCATCCTATTTTGTAAATCATGAAGTACCTACCTCCAAGTGTCCCTAGTAAACTAGTTGTCAATACACCTTCCTACGTCATACTGCCTTTGCAATTCTGAAACTAGATCGTCATCAGACTCTCTTGACCAAACAATATGGAACCTAGGGTCTGCAGAAGACATACTCGCATAGGTGCTGCAATATATAATGACAGTGAGGGGTGTTTACAGTAATAATAAGTATATAACATGTATGATTTTCAATAGGTACAACCCATGACAATACAATAATCCTTGTGCTAATAATGAATTGGGTTTTGGGCCCATCCCAAACCTAGTAGTTGGATGTGAATGTTTAGGAAAGATACTCATGTATGTGAATTATTGAATCTGTGTTACACTAGATGCCAATTTACGTGAACTAGAAACAACACTATGCATAAGATGGTTCTAGAAAGAATGGATGTAGAACTTGAAATAATATTTGGCATCATATTTTTTCCTATCATAAAATCTTACATCTTCCCTTGCACAAATCAGACCATGCATCTATTTTCATTCCAAAAGACAAATAGAAGGTCAATAATATTTTTTTTCTTTAAACCTATGTAGATGTTCATGTAATTAGTTATACATAGCTATACAATCATTTATATTCAACCACTGATAGGAAGAAGTTTAATTAACAATCAGTCGAATCCATCCAATATGTAATTAGACATAGATTGGACCAACTAATACACATAAACCTCACAACTCAAATACACAAATAGACCCCCATCATTGAACTTAAACCTCAAATCTCAAACACACAAATGGAATATGCAATTCAATTGACACAAACATCATTCAATTGAAAGAACCTGTGATAGATGAAATAGTCTGAATTTGTTTTCTTGATAGACGAAAATGCATTGCAATATATATATATATATATATATATATATATATATATATATATATATATATATATATATATATATATGACATTAGTTAAAAGTTCCATCTGAACTAGAAATGTATTAGGCTGTGCTAGCTTTCTAGGACAGACGTTCTTCAATTCCCACTCCTAGCTACACACCCAATAGTCTACCAAAAACCTCTTTACTACCAAAAACCATCTCATTTTAACCCTAGAACACTTTCACCACATTGTGAGTTAGGGTACCAATTTAATCACATTGTGAATTAGACCTCATTTTTTCAGTTAACATAGATTATCTCTAGCTTGACACACCATCTATTGCAACGTAGTACACTATTTAACCTAACTATGAACCCACTCCCATAGTGACAATATAGAGGATTAAATGATATGACATGTATTTAGACAATAAACCTCACACTAGTTAGCCAACCCTTACAATTGTTATTGATTATGTTGATAATGGCCTCTTCAAATATTAATATTGCACTCAGAGTAATTAACAATCTAACAAACATAAAAAATAGACCACTAAACAAACAAGTAAGTCAACACAGAGAGATATCATGGGAAGTCCTAAATATGGTGAGTCTATCACAAGATCTCCGTAGCTATATTTCTCTATTGAAAATGTAATCTAATAGGATATAATTCCCTAAATATTTGTAAAATAAGGGAATAAATCTTTATATGTGGCCTACCATTTAGAGGAGAGGGAGGGTTAGTGAATGGGTGGAATGGAATAAAACATCTTTAAGTTAAACTATGCTACCGCATATATGTGGCCTACCACTGGAACCTAGTCCAATTATAAATGTCTGCACAATGTGTTTTAGCCTAAAAGTTAAAATGAATGCGGAGTTGAGTTGTTTATCAGGTTACTAGATAAACTATGCTACCACATAAATATTGACCCTTTCACTTAGAACACATGACAAAATAAAAGGTTGTAATCTTAACTTTATATTACAGGACATTTTTTAAATCACTTCTTTAAAATATAAAATGTGATAGATCTCCATTAGTTCTCAAACCAGATCAAGTATGCTTTGTTTCAGCCCATGACACATTTCATATTTCAATCCAGACAAACATATGAGGTAGTTTTTAGATGTCAGTTTGCAATGGATGATATAAAATTCTTCAGATGTCATTTTTTGAATAGATGATATGGGGTATTTCACTTGAGATGAAGGAAGCATTTCTTCATATTTCATTCGAGATGAAGGAAGCATTTTTCAGTAGATGATATGAGGTATTTCACTTGAGATGTCATTAGGCACACACCCATGATGCATTTTTTAGTACAAATACAACAAAAAAAAACCGGAAGAACAAAAATCCATAGTACAAAACATTATTGATTTATAGTTGCAGTATATCATGATGTCGTTAGTAGGCCCATTTTTGTTGAATATTAAGGTATTTACAAAAATTAGGGGCACAACACCATCAAAGATTCAACACACATATAGGGATTATGGCCACAACACCATCAAAGATCAACAATCATCTACACATGTAGTCATACAACCAATTATCTGGAAGGTGAGTCACTTTATTCTTGTAACATGTTTTGAGAACTATGTTAGACTGTCGCGAAGAAGAGGGGCATAACTTACTAATCGAGAACAAAAGTGATGTAGGTCATATTTTGGTTCCATAGTAGAAAACATTACTGATCTATTTTGTCATATTACATGTCAGCGGATCAAAAATTGAATTCAATACAGATGATGGTTGAGATTAGGGGCACTCATTTTCATGTTTGCTTATGCTACAACAAATGGGATTCAAAAAAAGTTCAATCAGGGGAATGGAAGACCCGGAAGGGAGATCAAGAACAATCATGAACCAACCAGCACATGGATGACCAGTAGTTATGAACAACATAGATAAGCAACATGGATCAACAGTAGAGATTAACATAGGGAAAATTATTGTATCAGTATAAACTGATGGATTCAGTATAAAAATAAAGACAATATTCAACATCACCAACCTTTTCAGAAGTGGTCGACAACGAGCAACAACTACAAAATTGTCAGGATGAGAAGCACTGCCAGAACACCAGCGATGACCACCACCTTCAGAATACCAAGTACGAGCACCATCTTCAGAGAACAAGTGCTCCAAGATGCATAGGTGTATGTGAAGGAGCTCGATGCAAAATGCAATGAATATGAAGCAACATGGACACTGCTTGCCTTGGCTAGGGTTCGACCTGTGCATCGACAAGATCGGATGATGACGACTCAAGCTGAGTCAGGTGGACGGTGACAATATACGATGGCCAGAAGGACATGGCATGGGTACCTTGCTTTTCCAAGATGTAGCCGCCCTAGTAGGTCGGCAGTCGTAGATGGCCACATTGAATCACCACACATTTTCCCCTCCCGATGTATGTTGCCCTCCATCTGCGAGCTGCTCGAGGTAGTAGACCTCACTTAAACTCACAAACCAACAATGATCCGGTAGCAGGTAGAGGGAGAGGGGAAACTGTAGTGAAGAAGAGGGGTGAGAGGGAGAGGGAGGGGCGTGAGGGAGTCGGGGATCGGGGGCTCTAACCCAGATTGGGATTCCAAATCCCACCTCTACCGGGACTGGGTTGGTATTAGGGGATTCCGTTATCCCAAAATTGGGGTCGATTGGTGTTACGAACCAAACACAAATTTTGCCCAACCTGGACCGGGTTACGCTGACGTGGCGCTAGAAGATAGGCTAAAATCCAGATCGCATCCGGAACCAAACAGGGGATAACACGTTAGCTACAGTCCTAGAAATAGCATGGTGTCCACCCGTGGGTATAGAATGATAGTGTGATAATATGCTCTCTACCTCACATTAGGATACACATCTTCTTAACAACCCATCCCTACATTGTTTAAGAAGAATTGGGTCATCCCAAATATAGAACTTTAATAAGTAGAAAAATCATTTTTTTCTCTTGGTACCCCCAATCTGTAGGCAATTCCTCACAAGATAGGTAATTAACAATATCTACAAACCAAGGATCTTCAGTTTTAATTGCAAATAATTTCTCATTCGGGAATTCCTCTATAATGGGGATGGCTATATCTTTTTCGTCTGCCCTTTCCAACCCAGACAAATGATCAAATACAACATTCTCGACCCCTTCCTTGTCTCTAATCTCAATGTCAAATTCTTGAAGTAAAAGAATCCACCTAATCAATCTGGGTTTGGCATCGTTTATTTGTAACAAGTATTTGATGGCAGCATGGTCAGTCCAAACTATCACTTTAGCCCCAACTAGGTATTGGTGGAATTTTTCAAAAGCAAACACTACCACCAACAATTCTTTTTTGGTAGTAGAGTAATTCAACTGTGCATCATTCAAAGTCTTTGACGCATAATATATGATAGTTGGAGTCATTTCTCTGCGTTGACCCAACATAGCTCCTATTGTATAATCTGATGCATCACACATCATCTCAAAGGAAAGGCTCCGGTCAGGAGCCTACACAATAGGTGTGAAGATCAATTTTTCTTTAAGGATTTCAAAAGCTTTTAAACAACACTCATCAAATGAAAACTCGACTTCTTTCTCTAAAAGTTCCAACAATGGTTTGGCAATTTTTGAGAAATCCTTAATAAAATAGCGGTATAATCTAGCATGTCCTAAAAAGCTCCTCACTCTTTTGACCGATGTCAGTGGAGGTAGTGTGGAGATGACTTTAATCTTTACTAGATCCACTTACATGCCCATATCGGACACTTTGTGTCCAAGAACAATCCCTTCACTTACCATCATGTGACACTTCTCCCAGTTTAGAACTAGGTGAGTGTCCTTACATCTCTATATCACCCTATCAAGGTTATATAGACAATCATTGAAAGATTCCTCATACATAGAGAAATCATCCATAAATTCCTCTAAGCACTGCTCTAGCATGTTAGAAAAAATGGAGAGCATATAGTGTTGAAACGTAGCAGGGGCGTTACAAAGACCAAAAGGCATCTGTCGGTAAGCGAACATGCCATAAGGGAAGGTGAAAGTAGATTTCTCCTGATCCTTAGGCTCTATGGAAATTTAATTATACTCGGAATACCCATAAAGAAAGAAAAAGTGCAAACAACTAGCTAATCCGACCAAGATCTGATCAATAAAAGGTAAAGGGAAATGATCTTTAAGAGTGGCTACATTTAAATGGTGATAATCTATGCACACTTGCCATTCTATCACTAGCCTAATGGAAATCAATTCTTTAGCCGCATTAGTAGTGATCGTGATCCCCCTTTCTTAGGAAATACATGGGTAGGACTAACCCACACTGAATCAGAGATTGCATAGATTATACTTGTTGGAAGTAGCTTCCCAACTTCTTTCTTCACCAAGTCATTCATAATCAGATTGAGATGCCTCTTAGGTTGGACAATTGCCTTGGATCCTTCTTCGAGCCAGATCTTGTGTTGGCACAAGATTGGAGAGATCCCTTTAATGTCAGCTATGGACCACCCAAATGCAGCTCGGTGGTTTTTTAGCACAGTGAGTAACTTTCCTTCCTCTTCACCACTCAAAGAGGATGATATGATCATTGGGAGCTTTTCCTCTGCATCTAAGAAGACATACTTCAGGTGCGGTAGTAATGGCTTCAGCTCCAAGTCCAGCAGACTCAATAGAGACGGGACCAATGGTGGGGGCAGTGGTCCAAGGTCTTCAAAGCACCTTGCATAGTAGCAAGGCACTACCTTCAGCATTAAAACACATTTCTGTAGGCAGTTGTTGCAAATGTTGTCCTCCATTCTATTTGTCAAGCATGCTTCTAAGGATAGCTTATGTGATGATTGTATCACATAATTAGTTGTGGCTTCTTCTTCAGTAGTAGGGTGGTGGTCCTCTCCCTCATCGTCTATGTAGTGCATTGCTTAGGTCACTGAGACCGCCTTTGTATTTTCCAAGATGTCCACCGCTAGAGTACCTCTTTCTACTTTAGTCATAACATGGGCCATATCCATGAACAACTTTCCTAGAAATAGAGAAAACTTGTTATCCATGTGTTGAAGCATGTTGCATTGCACCTTATCTCCCATGGCTTAAGAGTGCTCTGGCATTTTGATCTCGAACCTATCATCTTGGATTCCCATATTCAGACATCCTTTTCCCATCCCAAGTATCATGTCTACAGTGGCTTGAAACGGTCTTCCAAGTAGAAGCTCATTGCCATGGTTGTCCTACATTTCCATCACAACAAAATCTGCAGGAAAGACGAACCTATCCACTTTTACCAGGTGATCCTCGCATATACCATATGGCTTAACAACTGAGTTGTTTGCCAACTGGATTGTCATGCTGCTCTTCCTAGATTCCTTAAGTCTGAGCTTCTTAAAGGTAGATAGAGGCATCAAATTTATACTTTCCCCTGAATCACATAGAGCCTCTCCAAATTTTATCTTACCTATGAAGCATGTGATATCAAAGAATCCTAGATCTTGTCTTTTAGGAGGCAGTGTCCCCAAGATTAAGGCACTAACATGCTCTTTTAGAACCACGATATCAGACTCTGGTATCTTTCTCTTCTTTGTAATCATATCCTTTAAAAACTTCTCATAGGTTGGTATCTTCTCAATAGCGTCTATCAAGGGAATGTTCACAGATAACTTCCAAAAATTGTCTAGAAATTTCTTGAACTGTCGGTCTATCTTACTCGCTTTCAAACTATTTGTAAACGGTACAGGAACTACAAGTTCCCTCTGGTGAGGTGGGATATAAGCCTGAGTTTTATTACCCCCAACCTCATCAACTTCCTCCTCTGCCGTCTTATCCTGTGCTGTCGTGCCTGGTTCTCTTGCATCCACTGGTATAGTTTGATTTGTAGCTTCTTTAGTAACTACCCCGTATGATGCATCATTTAGTAGTTTCTTTCCACTGCGTAGCAGAACAACCTTCACATGCTGATTCTCAGAAGGTACATTGGTGTTCGCCAAAAATCTTTGTTGGGTTGGTTGCTTTAATGCACTCACATCTGCCACTATTTGAGAGATCTATGTCTCTATGCTGCGAATACGTGCCCCTTGATTTTGAAGATCCCTTTGAGTTTGTACAATCTACATCTCATTCTAACTCAATATCTTGCCCAACATTTCTTCACTCTTGTCAATTTTCTACTGCTCTAGTTGATAGTGTGCTTGTCCGCCATACTGATGTGGCTTAAATTGCATCTATCGCACCTGTGATGGATCTTGTTGGAAGTTGTTAGGATCCTTCCAAGAAAATTTGGGGTCTTTCCTCTAAGAAAAATCATTATTCCTGTATTTCCCCTGATGCACATACTTGCACACTCTTCTTCTTCCTCAGCAGGAACTCTATTCGTAGCACATATCTTATTAGAAATGTGATCTTTCTCATTTAAAGTAAATATCACTTTGGATTCCCTGACACTCTTGACGGTTACCAGTGGCTCTCCTTCTCCCCATGATTGGTTTTTAGACATGTACTTTAGGATTTCATGGCAGTGAGCGGGCTTGTTGTTGAGGAAGAAGCCTCCTCCTGCACGGTTAAGAGTTGTTCTCTCCCCCTTGTATAGGCCATAATAGAAAATCTCGGCCTGCCCCAGTATGCCATGATGAGTCACCTTTCTCAGCATATTTTGAAACCTTTCCCATGCCTCTGAATATGACTCATCTGCTTACTGTTTGAAGTTGTGAATCTTCTTCACTAGATCTTTCATCTTTGGTGGAGGGAAATAGTGCTCAAAGAATATATCAATCATCGGATCCCATATCTCAATGATCTCATCATCAAGATTGTTGAACCATGATTTTGCACTATCTGCCAATGAAGATGAGAACAACTTATGATATATTGTAGTTGTCAGGATCCTCTCTATCTTGACTATATCACAGTTCTCCACGAAATTGTTGATATGTGTCATTGGATCTTCAGAAGGATGGCCATAAAACGCTTGATATTTGACTAAGGAAACAAGTCCATGATCTATTTTATAGATGCCCACATTGATGGCTTGCCTTTTTATGGGCCCTTTCTCAGCCATAGCTGATGAAACCTTTATCCTTTCCCATACTGTCATTTGTTCTTCTCCCTCCATTTCTATTTTCTTTGGTTCTTCTGGTGTTACCGGTCTCTTAGGTGGTGGTTTCGGTGGAGGGGCTCAGTTAAACCTATCCACAGATCTGTCAGACTCCCTTTCTCCTTGTAAGAGCTCTTCTTGTCCAAAGTCTGATGAGGATGGTTCTCCGTGTTCTATGGCTCTGGTACGCACCATGCACTTGTTTTCCTAAAATCGTAGAAAGTAGGTATTAGCACAAGAAATTTATAATGTATCAAAAAGATCTTATGGTTCAGCTCAGAGAAATTTCAAAATGAAAAAATAAAAGAAAATAAAAAGAAAAGTTGGCCTAGAGTGGTCGACCACAACACTCGTAGTGCTGGATGTTGCTGCTTCCCCGACAACAACGCCAAAAATGTAACACGAGTTTATCATGTGTAGTACGCAAATGAATGTATCGAAGTAATAAGGCCTTGTGAGGCCCACGTAGAACATGAGGAAGCATTTCTCCAGTAGACTACTACTAGCTGCAGTCAAATCAGCTAAGTCGGTTGTAAATGGTTGAATTGGGTTGAGCGAAAGAACAAAGGTAGAAATAAAATGAATTAAAGGTTGAATTAACCAGAGATGGGGTGCATTCCTCAGGAAAGTGGTTTCACCATGGATAACACTAATAAATGACCTCACATACACTAACATCTACTATCGCAATTCCTGGATAAGGAGCATGTAGCCAGAATTACCTGCTCATGCAATGTAATTCACTACCTAATCTAATGCCAATCCCACTTCTGTAGATATTGGTTGATTAGTTAGATAATTTATGATTATTCTCTGAGTTTCTCCCCCCATTTACACTCCACTTTTCCCAAAGGGCACAATACATGAGTAAATCTATGCTCTCTGACCCTCAACCTCTCTCTTGAGATGACTAAAAGTCTATCAATCCACTCATGGTGATCAAGCACAAGTAGAACACAAAGCTTTCATAGATATTTTTTGGGGGGGGAAGTCGAAGGGTATTTTTATTCATCTTACCCCTCTCTTGCAAGCTGGATCAACAAATTATTACAAACTGATCTACTCAAAATAGAATTAAACTTGGTAGTTCTACGACCATTACACATATCTATGTTGACTAAGTCAACAATGTTGCTAGGAGGGCTCCTATAGTAATAGGGGCCACTCTTGTTTTTTATATGAAATTTGGATAGCTGGTTTGCGACCCTATTTCCCTTGCATTTGGTGTGTATGCAGACTTAGCCCAGCCTGAATCCCCTCCTTGCAGCAGTAATCCATCTGGCCAATTTAGGGAATTGTGTCATTGCCTTCCAGAGCTATCTTGGCATTCTTACAGTCAGTTTCAATGCAAATATTATTACAGTTAAGTCTTTACCCGACTTCCACAGTGAACTCAATTGCCTGGGTTTCAGCTTCAAGTGCACTATCGGCTTGGATAGTGTTGCCCCAACCTCCACACTAGTGACCATGCTCGTCCCTGCACATAGCTACCACAATAGCAAGATGGGATGTCGGGTTGAAAGCAACATCAGTATTCAGCTTCAGGGTACATTGTTGCGGTCTCTGCCAGCCAACATGATGATATCCTTTCTCCTTGGCTGTCTGATCTGCCACCCAAGCTTTCGATTGGACTAGTACTTCTTTGGCAATTAGGGCCTTCAGATGATTTACAGTTACCTTCTTCTTTTCAAAAACTTGGAGATTATGATGCTTCCATAGGTTCCAACAACCGATGGCAAACTGAAGATCATGTGGTGCAGGTGCTTTCAGGTTATCATGTAGCAAATTCCAAAGGACAGTTTCATGAAGAATTAATTCCAGTTGCTCTATTTTAAGACCCCTTCCACACAAGCAATACATGCTCATAATTTCTCAGGGCATGGAACACAATTTCCTCCTCTAGGCCACAAATCGAGCATAGGCAGCTAGTAGCTGTTGGGTTTTAGGGGAGGCAGAGAACACAGCGGAAACAAAAAAAATTTCTCCCCCAAACCCAGAACAAGGAAATGTGTCAATGTCTATATAATAGGAAAGGATGGTTTGTGGAATCATACCTTGTCCCGAGGCTTGCTCAGTGATAATACCTCGCGCCTTATGCGGTCTTCAACACCGGTCTTGGACGGTGTCTGTGCAGCTCCTGGTCGCACCGGGACTGATGACTCCTGGTCACACTGGACTGTCAGGTTGACAGTTGTCCTCCTGAGCGGCAAAAACCTCCCGCCTCTGAAGTAGTCCACATGGACCACCTGGAACTCCACACTCCTTGTCCCACAAGGAGTTGGAAGGAGTAGCACCCTCCTGTTGACGTACTAGTCACCAACACACTGTCCTGCTACCAGTTGCAACTGCAGTTGTCTTTCCCTTGCTGCACCTCCCTTTTCAGGTAGCACTTTCTCGGGCTCTCTCGGTTACCAAAACCAGAGACAACGACAACTTTGCAGAGCAACTGGTTGCACTGAGCTGAACTTTGAGAAGCCCCCAATACCTCTATATATATAGGAGGGTCATGGTACAGGGATCTCCATCTCGGGAAATGCGGGACTAAAAGTAGGAGTAGAAGGGTTTGAGATTTTCCACAGAAACAACCAACTCACAACCTGAAACGGTAGGTTGGGGAACTGAGCCAGTCGGTTGATACCTCAACCGATCGGTTGGGACACATCAACCGGTTGGTTGGTGGTCCTGGTCAATTCCCGATTGACTTTCCTTCTTTTGTTTCTAATTGGTATCGAATACCAATCCTATTTCCCAATCATATTGGGCAATTGAAACGAAAGGAAAATTCTCAGCAATCCTACTTTCCGAAGTTTCTCAGTTGCACCAGTTGAATCGATCGTTTCAACACTTGAAGAAATCAGTTCAACCTGATCTTGAGCCGATCAACTCACAACATGAGTCGATCGGTTCACCAAGCTGAGTCGATCGGTTCATCATATGAGCCGATCAGTTGGAAGTACAGATTCTGTATAATCAGTCAATTGCAGTTTCAATCAATCTGATACTCTAATCAATATGTCCAACACCTTGAACTCTATGATTTTGAGTTATCAATTAATTGAGTGTTTAATTGAACTACTAAACTCCTTTAGTAATCAATCTAAACATTGTTTGTGGACAAAACTCCTCTTCCAGGTTAAATCCTATGTGTGTGACCCTGCAGGTCCATTTCACGTTGGCAGTGAAAGTTCATAACATTTATGACTTTACAAGCAAAGAGCGGTGCCTAGTCACACATCAGTGCTACCCAAGTGAAAGTAGAAAGTTGGAGAACAACTTTCAATCCTACAATCCGTGAATGGTGTTACAGTGAATGTATAATTCCTTTGTCACTGATATCCCGAATGAACTCGAGGCATGGAACAATCATCCTGTCAACGTTCATTCACTTTCTTGATCTCAGAGTAGATTGAACAAGATATGTATGACATCAATATCACATACTGATTCACACATGCGTGCGCACGCCTATCTCAATCCTACTCATCAAGTGGCCTTGGATATCAAACTCCCTCAGGAGGGACAAATCCCATATCTATCACTCACCCCTCAAAAGCCCCATGTGTCAAAGCCACCCAATCATCACCTTAATAACAACCCATGTTTCGGGACTGCGTTTGATGATGTCAAAGTGTTCCCAACGACATGCGTTGAGTCTAGTGATTTCAGGTCAAAGAATCACACTCACCACCATCACTGTGAGTACTGACTGTGACTACCATGTCATGGTTCCATGTGTCAAACTCACAGTGGGTCTATCCGGTACACTTGTTCTCTAACAAGTACCTATGTGTTTGGTTTGATATCTCTATATCATGACTAATGAGATTCTGTCATCAACCAACACCACAATCTAGTCTTGTGTGTCATTGCTATCTATCTACCTTCCACAATGACATCCGACCAGGGACATAACAAGAATGTACAAACTATTAGCATTCGTATGATCTCATCATTCAGGTCCTGAACCTGAAGGCATACATCATTGAGTATTGTCATTCTCTAGACGTTCAATCTGTTCTATCACTATCTCATATGACTGAATCAGAAAGAATTGGAAGCTTGCCTTTGATGTTTATCAAATCAATCTTAATGTATCCCATCAATCATCCCATGATTGGCTCTCAGGGCATACATACCAACAGACTCCCACTTGCACTGTGAGCCAATCACCCTTGAATCATATTCATAGTGATCTTTAAACATGTCCCACATGTTACTGTGCTCTAGTGCTAACATAGTGAGTAATGGCTACACCTTGCCAAAGTTGGTATTAACTGCATGTCTCACATCTCTTCACTATACGTCACACGTATGAGATGGAGTTGCCGTAATATGCGATCCAGTATTACTTTGCTAACCTTTATCCACATTGCATGATCAAGGATTCCATACTTGTCATCAATGACCAGAATATCAATAAGTTCATCTTATGAACTTCCAGATCCATATAGTATCCACTTCTGTTCTCTAGCACACGGATACTCGACATTTCCTTTTAAACGACTTTATTGGAACATTTCCAATTATCAACAAACTTTCAATTTTATATATCCTATATATATATTGCGATTAATTTTCTGTCCTTTCAGAAGTTCGCATCAATGTAACTCTTTACATTGAAATCTTCCTTATCTCCATAGAACTAGTACTTATCAAGTACTTATCAAGTTCTCATGGTATTCCAGTAACCCTTACTGGAAGTGGACAGACATCCACTCGTCATGTCTCAGATACGAGTTATCAGGATGAACACATCATATTGTCATGTCCTACATACAAGATGATGAATGCATTTTGTTCTTGCCATGTTCATACATGCAAGATAATGGGATGATTACATACATGATAGATCCATATCTATTCTTAGTGTTCCCATTCTTCATAAGAATTGGACACTTGGCCTTGGGATACTAACTCCATGTAACATGGACATGTTTTCTCCCACTGAATCTGTGCATACTAAACCCTTCAGTATAGATTGCCAATGTATGTTCTCTCTTTTCTAGGTTAAGAGGTTTTCGAGAACTATCACTATAGATATCTATTCCTATCACATAGGAAACATCTCTATCTTCCTTAAAGATAATTTGGAATTTTGGATTTCCATTCTAGAACATTTCCATTTCACATCAACATGTGGAATGTGAACACGCTCCCACTAAATCACATATCCCTTCTTTATCTTTGACATATCAGTCAAACCCTTTGACTATATCATCAAAGCAAAGATCCAATTCTGAGTTGTTTGTACTCAATCAATCACATTGATTAGTCCATTGTAACTTATAGACTTCATTTGCATTAGTGGATTCATAAACCTTATAGGTTGTGTCACGTACACATCCTTGTTTTATTCCTCATAGGAATGCGGTTTTAGTGTCCATATGCCAAATGTCTTAGTCATTAAGTTGCAATCAATAAGCATCATCCTTATCAAAATGTTATCCATGTGTCTTAACACTTAAGACTTATTAGCACTTATGGATTTCATCCCAATGAGTGCTACCATCAAGGTCATACCTTATGGTTTACATGGAAGTCATTTAGGATGTAATGGTCATAAACCATAACTCAAAATTTGGTTCCTCATATTCATCTAGATAGTTGACTCATCACATGAACAACTCATCACATAGATAATCGAGGTGTATCTGTCAAGGAAATAAGAACTCACAACCCTTTTTGATTCTTAATTTCTTTAATTAGTGTGAGGTATTCTTTTATTAAGAAGAATTTAGTTATTTGATAATCATTCTCTAGCTCCTTAGAGTATGATTCCTTCTTGATTTAGACATCACCATGCCTTAATCATGAGTTCACTATGATACACTATCATAATCACTCATAAGGATCTCAAACATTTAGTCCAAGTATTTCATTCATTGATCTCATCAAGAATTAACACTTTACCAAATTTGTACTTCATCTATGATAATCTTGAACAATTCAAGATATTCATATTGGTATTTCTCTAAACACCATTTGAAGTATTAGCATTTTCTCCAATAGGTATGTAAATACATCATATGTATCATACCTAATAGGATAATCATTCTCCCACTACCATTAGTGAAGATTGATTAATCATGTCCAAGATATTCATGTCTCTTTCTGGTTCTCTAACCAAAAGAGTCTAGATATATCCATCATATGGATACTAGAAATGAATTTCTCATGATTGATGCTAATTTGATTATTTGAGTTATCTATAACTTTTAGGTATCATTTTATCTTATGCATATCAAATACGACAAGATAAACAAGGCATTGCCACAAAGATCATATCTTTAAAAGATTGAAACATCAACTTTATTGATTTCCATCATTGTCATACAATATGAAAAAATAAAGTGTTTCTATCTATTGGCAAATATGAAATAGCAGTTCATAACTGTATTACATGCCTTATAGGCTGAAAATAAACTAAAGTACTCCTATCTATGACGGAAACACTTGCCCCAATTATGAGTGCTTTACACTTTACATCTTGGTATCATATACCTCAAAAGTGTTACAAGTTTATTTTCATCACACCTTCAAGTGGAGACTTCAGTTGTCTCCTTCTTTTGTTCTTCCAGATAGACAGGACAATTCCTTTTCCAATGTCCTGGCTTTTGACAATGGTGGCAATTTCCTTTCTTGGTCACGCCTCCCTTGGCCTTGAGAGCTGAAGTCGACTTGGGCTCCTGGCTAGCATCAGAACCTTTCTTAGCTTTGCCCTTGCCCTTGCGCTTGGACTTGCCCTTATTTCTTGTGATCACCATCACAGGCTTGGGCTTGTCCTTCTTCATCTGTATCTCGGCTGTCCTCAACATGCCCAACAACTCTGACAGTGGCCTATCAAAGTTGTTCATGTTGTAGTTCATCACAAACTAACTGTAGGATTGTGGCAATGATTGCAGTATCACGTCAGTAGCCAACTCTTGGCTCAGTGGAAATCCCAGTCTCTGTAGGTTCTCCACATACCCAATCATCTTGAGTGTGTGAGGACCAACTGGATTTTTTTTTGTCATGATGCACTTGAATAGTGCCCTTGAGACATTGTATCTCTCTTTCCGTGCCTGATCTTCATACATGTTCCTGAGATGCTGAATCATCTCAATGACACCCATGTTCTCATGCTGTCTCTGCAACTCATGGTTCATAGAACATAACATCAAGCACTTTGCATTAATGGCATCATCCGAATGCTTCTTGTAAGCATCCCTTTCTGTCTTTGGTGCATTAGGAGAGGGTTCCTCTGGAATTGAAGTATCCAAGACATAGAGCTTACACTCTTGAGTGAGAACAATTCTCAATGTCCGATACCAGTTGTGGAAGTTTGTCCCATTTAGCTTGTCCTTTTCAAGGAACGATCGCAAAGAAAAGTGATTGTTGTTTTTCGTCATTTGTACTACAAAAGGAAATATGCAATTTTAGTCCAAAAACTCATTTTTTGAAAATTTGATTGATTTGAAAGTTTGACGATATAATTAGGCCTTTAATTAATTATCGCTCCCACTATTTTACTTCAAATTGATAGCCCTCACCATCAATTTGGAAGATTGCACTGTACAACCTTCTAGTGGGCAAGATCCTAAAATCCTCTAAGCCATGGACCAGCTAGGGCTTTCACCCACAACATGGATCTCTCAGGTAGGCAACTCTTGCCAATTGCATCATATGCAACTCTTGATAAGATATCATATGCAACTCCTTGCCATGATCATCTCCATGCCTCAAGGTGCTAGATCCTATCTAGGTCACCTTGTTAAGTCCGACCCAAAGCCAACACAATGAATATGCACCCTACTAGGGTAGACCCACACATCCATCCTTCACGCTTCCACGAGATAGACGGCGCACCATGCTAAGGCGTGTCCACACTTGGTCGATCAAGTTTTTCATGTGTATCACATTTGGAAGGCATCTAAAACTTAATATTTAAAGAGGGATTTGGTTTTTATATACATAGACATATCCAATCACCACAATACATAGTACGTATCATATACATGCTATATCCCACATAAAACATGCAAAACGATAAAAGTGATGATTATGGCCATCCTAATGTGATTCCTCGAGCCAAGAGGAATCACGGTCATCTAGGTCTACATCACATGCAACCTGTACAAGATGAACTCCGTGATTTGCCTTTCGAGTAGATCAACTCGTCACATGATTGACTTGCTCATTCTGGCCCAGTCGTCTGGGTGCCACCAGCCGATCGGTTAGCTCCTCCAACCAATCGGTTCACCCGGTCATCGTGCATCTCATCATGGCCGCCACCCACTCGTCTCGCTCCTCGAACCGGTCATCAACCGATCGATTCATTCCTTGAATCGATCGTATGGAACGTCAACCGATCGGTTCACACCTTGAACCGATCATCTCAACTGTCGTTAGGATGTACGCCATTCTTCGACATAACAGGAAATAAAATTCTATCCTATTTTACATTGTTGAAAAGGAGAAACCCCGAGTTACATTCGAGGGGAGAAAAGGTAGGAAAGAAGTCTCGAATTATTTCGAGTTACATCAGGAATAGGAGAAGGAAGATCGGTGCGCAGACCAAGATGCAAGAAACCACATACAACCATACACAGATAGGGTTTATTGGCCATAACCACACTATACATCCACCAAAAAATTCATTTAAGGGTGACGCGTATCGAGTGCATTAATAATACATATCATATATGTAAATTGGGATTTGGGGATTTAGGATTGGACATGCATAAAGCCAATATTATTCACATCGTATGCAATAAATAAAGGCGACAAAACAAAATCGATCATATCGATATTCCTAAAATATAGAACAGTTGACGTGGCTCTGATACCACTGCTGGGTTTTAGGGGAGGCAGAGAACGCAACGGAAATAAAAAAAAATTTCTCCCCCAAACCCAGAACAAGGAAACACGTCAACGTCTATATAATAGGAAAGGACGGTTTATGGAATCATACCATGTCCCGAGGCTTGCTCAGCGACAATACCTCATGCCTTGCGCGTTCTTCAACTCCGGTCTTGGATGGTGTCTGTGTAGCTCCTGGTCGCACCGGGACTGACGACTCCTAGTCACACCAGACTGTCTGGTTGACAGTTGTCCTCCTGAGCGGAAGAAACCTCCCGCCTCTGAAGTAGTCCACACGGACCACCTGGAACTCCACACTCCTTGTCCCACAAGGAGTTGGAAGGAGTCCCACCCTCCTGTTGACATACTAGTTTCCAACACACTCTCCTGCTGCCAGTTGCAACTGCAGTTGTCTTTCCCTTACTGCACCTCCCTTTTCGGGTAGCACTTGCTCAGGCTCTCTCGGTTACCAAAACCAGAGAGAACGACAACTTTGTAGAGCAACTGGTTGCACTGAGCTGTACTTTGAGAAGCCCCCAATACCCCCATATATATAGGAGGGTCATGGGACAGGGTTCTCCATCTCGGGCAATGCGGGACTAAAAGTAGGAGTAGAAGGGTTTGAGATTTTCCACAAAAACAACCAACTCGCAACCTGAACCAATCATTTCACAACTAAAATGGTCGGTTGGGGACCTGAGCCGGTCGGTTGACACCTCAACCGATCGGTTGGGACACATCAACCGGTCTGTTCACAAGTGAACCGGTCGGTTGGTGGTCCTGGTTGGTTCTCGATTGACTTTCCTTCTTTTGTTCCTAATTGGTATCGAATACCAATCTTATTTCCCAATCAAATTGGGAAATTGAAACGAAAGAAAAATTCTCACCAATCCTACTTTCCGAAGTTGCTCGGTTGCACCAGTTGAATCGATCGTTTCAACACTTGAAGCAATCGGTTCAACCTGATCTTGAGCCGATCGACTCACAACCTGAGCCGATCAGTTCACCAAGCTAAGCCAATCGGTTCATCATATGAGCCGATCGGTTGGGAGTACAGATTGTGCAGAATCAGTCAATTGTAGTTTCAATCAATCTGATACTCTAATCAATCTGTCCAACACCTTGAACACTATGATTTTGAGTTATCAATTGATTGACACTACCAAAAAAACATGAATTAGCTACAATTTATCTAACTACATATGTTCCATTTCTAGTCAATAACTACTATTCTTTATAAATTATAAAAATGTAAGTAATACAAATATAGTTAATGGTAATGACTACAAATTTGACTACAAATCTCGTTTGAACTCATATACATGTATATATCCTAAAAATTAACATTCCAACTTTTCATTGGCGCCAACATTCCCTCCCGGGCCTCCCCTTTCATCCAACCCGCGCGCGATAGCCCTCTTTTGTCTCGCGCGATCGCTCTGTCTTCCCTAGCTAATCGGTCATCCGGAGGATCGCAACGTAGCTCTGTAACCGGTCATCCGCATGCCAAGGAAACCCCGATCGGCGCTCTCCAACTGCGCTCCCCCAGCCGTAGAAGGACACCTTGGCGCGGCCGTCGACATCAACGATCATCAAGGCAGGCGGTCGTTTCCTCCTGATCGCCCGATTCCACCACCCGGCAGCCTGAGGGGCACGAAATCTCTCCAGCGTCGCCGCCCAGCAGCCTGAGGGGCATGGCATCTCTCTAGTGTCGCCGCCCAGCAGACCGAGGTCACGATCTCTCCTACTCGCCACCCAACAACAGCCAGACGTCTAGGTTAGTCTTTACCTACTTTCCACTTTATCAAACATACACGAACTCATTGCAATCGTGAGCCTATCAGAGAAAAAAGAAAGTACAAGGTACTTCCCAAGGAATATGCCTCTAGATGTGTTAAGAATATTGGATAAAAGTTGTTCATTAGAGATGAAACTACATTTTAGCATGATCATTACTCTACTAACTTTTAGACCAGATAAGGCGCATCATCCAAAGTGTCTTTAATATTTACAACATTGTCCTCACTAGCCTCGACAAGGATTTATAATTCTTGAACAAAAAGCATTATGTGGTATTGAACAATCCTTGGATGCTTTTAAGGGTATTATAAGCATATTGTCTTTAGATGCCTTAAACAAACCATTAAGCCCCTCCATAGATATGACAAACAAATAAGGTGCTATGGGTTCACCTTGAAAAATCCCTTCTTGTGGCTTGAAAAAATGGGTGGGATCCCCATTAATGAGAACTTGCAAATTTGTATAAGAGAAGACCTCCCTTAGATATTGAATCTAGACCTAGGAGAATCCCATTATTTGGAGTATGTAGAAAATGTGATCCCTGTTTAAACAGTCATAGGCCTTGCAAAAATTAGTTGGATCGAGAACTTCCCATTCCCCTCTTTCTTCTTAGAATCATTTAGTAATTCATTAGACAATATGATAACATCTCAAATGCTGCAATCTTAAATGAAGGAATGCTAGTTTTGATCGATCAGATTAGGAAGAACAATCTGAATCATGTGGGCTAAGATACTAGATATAACTTTATACAAGAAGTTGTAGAGATCAATAGGTCTCCATTTTTTGATATGAGCATCCCTTTTACCTTAGGAATAAACATCAAAAAGGAGCGATTCACTTCTTTAAGAAGTCTACCTCTTGAGGAAAAAAAAATTAAAATAGCTCGAACAATATCATTACCCATAATAGGACTACATGTTCAGTAAAAGTAGGCATTAAAACCATCTAGACTATGACACTTGTCCCCATTAGCATCCTTAATGACCTTTCCTATCTCTTTCCTAGTGATATATATCTTCATAAATCTTTCACATGTTCATCCTTTAGTGTAGAAAAGTCAATATTGTCAAGAATCTCATGCTTTATCTGGTCTTATTCTTGAAATGATTAGCATAGTAATCAACAATATGCTCCTTAATAGTATTTCTATTCTGTGTCATAATACCATTGACATCCAAGCAGTTGATAGCGTTTTGGCCCTTCTAGTTTGAAAAGAAGTGTAAAAAAAATCAGAATTCTTGTCTCTCAAAGAGATCCAGTGAATCATGGATTTTTGTTTGAAAAGACATTCCTTGCATTTACCTCTATAATAGCTTCAATTCTTTTTTAAGTTCTACCTCTCAGAGCAACATCACTAGGTTCATATCTACTATACAGAGGGCCTATCGAGCTTCAAATTCTTTGATTATAACATTTTCATTAGCATATCCAAAAGATTCTCTACTCCATTAAGAAAGAGCATCTTTACAGACTTCAGCTTCTTACAAATAGTATATATTGGGTTACTAATGACTTCAATAGACCAATCTTCATTTACAATATTCAAGGAGTCCTTATGTGAAGTCCAAGCATTTATAAGACATAGTGTAGTGTTTCTTTCACTTCTAGAAACTCCACCATGAATGATTATCTATTTGTGATCAATATGCAATGTTAGGGATATTCTCACTTTAAATCCTAGGATAAAAATTGGTGATATGGACATTGGAAAAAAACTTTCAATTATTGATAACGTGACTCTAATTCCTCTTTGAATATCACCAAAGGTAAAAGTTACTCCTTCAAATTTATCACTATCAGATTTTTATAAAAAATGAAATCATTAAATTCAGCCATGCATCCTACAGAAGGATCTCCTCTTCCCAGTCTTTTAGAAGAAAGCCTCACAACATTAAAATCACCTAGAGCGAGCCATTTGTACTTCTCGTACAAATACTTGAACTTGAAATGGTCATCCCAAAGAGAAGATATTTTATTATCATTGTTATTCCCATAGATATATAAAAGAATGAAATCTTCACCTATAAAGTTGATTCTCATGTTAAAGCATCGATTAGTACAATCATTTTTATTGACAACAATTTGAGGAGGATCCCAGCAAACTACAGTCATTCCTAGGGAATGAGTGTTAATATTAGAAATCCAATTACAACCATTCTAGATATTGTCTGTAACTATGTTGCGATTCTTCCTTCTAAATTTAGCTTCCAATATAATAGCTATAGGAGACTCAACTTTTTGATACTATATTGAACTTCCTCTTGATATCTAGGATTATTCAAGGCAATAAGTTAAAACTTATCCTTTCAAAATTTTACCTGGATGGAGTGGTGGCCTACCACTTACAATAAGTGAACCAAATCCCAACTCATCTATTCTAAATATATTACCAAATTCATTAGGATAAAATATTCTACAACAGTTTCTCTTTGTTTGATTCACCAAGCAGAAGCAGTTTCTGGAACTTGTTTTTAAAAAGCTAGTTCTTACAGAGTCCCATGCCTCATAGATGAATGAATGCATAACTTTATGTGTTGAGAGCAATACATTTTTTCAACTGTGTTAATAACTACTTGAAATCTATTTTTATATCTAATCATGATCCATTTGAATGACTACCTTTTATCTTTGTAAAAATATTTTAGTAATCTTTGAGTTGTCGAGTTGTACTGGTTTAGTAGAACTGAATAAATTATTTGGTCGTCTTTGATCGTATTGAAGTTATGAATACTTCCTAGGACATAGCTTTCTTGTAAAGTACAATTGTAAATATATTTTAGTAATCTTTCATTTGTTGAGCTGTATTGGTTTAGTAGAAATGAATAGCTCATTCTGTGGTCTTTGATAGTATTGAAGTTATGAATATTTCCTAGGAAATAGTTTTCTTATAAAGTGCGGCAAAAGCATATATGGTGATCCTATTTTTTATCATCAATGTCTGGACCGCCAAGGTATCATTGTGTACCAACTAGGGGTATTTTGCATCGTAAGGAAGGTGTGGTGAAAGAAACTAAATTCCTAGATGTCTACAGAGCCACCAATGTTAGTTCTATAGCATGTAATGAAGTTACTACAGTTGGATTAGATACAATGGCTAGATTAGTTTCTTGTGTCTGACAATTATTGAGTAAAGATAAGATAATGAAAGTATGAGAAACATTAGTGGGTGGCATACCTCAGGCTTCATCCATGACACACCCTAACCCTCATTCATGATGAAACATGGTTTTAGATATTTTCTAGGATAGGGACTTTTGCTGGCAGGTAACATCACCAAAGCAGGGCGCCGAATTATGGATGAATAATGAGATGGCCACTAGGAGTAATTTTTTTTAAAAATCACATTTGACTCATTCAATTCAGTGGCATTTTTTTAACCATCATGAATATACAATACATAACTGGTTAGAAAGAAAAAACCAATATATTCACACTAATTAAAGAATGAAATTTTTATCGAATATCATTTTCATCCTAGAGTCATTGACTTCAATTCCATGATGTTTAGAACAAAGTTACATAAATGAAAGCTCATTCACACATGAAATTACAGTTTGCCCCCTTCCAATACCATGACTTATTGTAATTTAGATATGAAGACATCCATCTTGTCATAAATTAGTATCCATATTTGACCTATTTGATGACCTATATGAATTTGGTAACTGAAAGCAAGTAAGAAGGCAGTATTTGACATCTATATTCATTAGTTTCTAGAATATCTTCAGCAGCATGAAATTTGACTTGTTTAAGCTGATTTTGGGTTGTGGTCATGATCCACCTCATGAGAAGCAATCCTAACATGTGTGGAAGATTGGACATTTCTTTGTTCTTATGCTAGGTGTATGTACAATTTACGAGTAGATTCATATACCTCTTATAGTTTGAATTGTACTATGTTATTATTACCATACAAGTATGGGTTTTTTATGCTAGATGAAAGGAAAACCTCATGAACCATTTTAGTTATAATCATTGATAAACCAATACAACCAGAATGATTTTATACATGAAGAGAAAGTTTTCACATGTGGAGGCATGTTCTTAGACACACTCAAGCTATGGTTTCTTTCTTACCATGTCTAGACAGTAATCAAATTATAATACTTTTTCATGTACTATGGATCTACATGAGGTAGGTCTCTGAAAAATATCTTATAACATTTTATAGGATTGCTAGACAGCTATTTTTTGTGGTATCTTAAAAAGTCGGAAAGTAATTGTTTTTCTGAAAAGTGTAAACAAAATGAATTCATATTTTTTGATGCATAAAGGCATGATTATGTTTATCTAAAGAACTAGTGTTGATGGGCCAATTAAAAAATATAGATGGACTTTTAAAATTTCAGTTTTTTTTACAAACTAAATCTTCAAATTTTCAAGTGTTCTGAACTATACGTAGTTGTACCATTATCATAGTGTTTTCATCCCTTAAAACTCCTTCCATCTCTTATAATTTTAATCTATTCCAAGTATCATGTTTAACCAAAAGACAATCATGGACACTGTATATAGGTAGGTCTGTGTATCAAATTCTATATAAAATAGGTACATGTGTCAAGCTAACACTGAATTAGAAATTCTTGCCTGTCGTTGCATACATACATAAAAAATATGTATCGGTGTCATTTTTTGAAAATTTAGCAAATACTTAGTAATCTCATATCATTATCCATTTAATTAGGGGACCTCTTTGGTTAACAACTGACAATAATCTTTTTTCTCTTAATCCCAAGTGACAACAATCTACAATGTCATATGACTGCGACACAAACAATGTGTAAATCTCTTTTATAGCCTATACACTAGCACTGATATTCATTGGTGTCATTTATGATTTTGATGGTATTCACTAATATGGACTCTTAATTTAGCACCATGCTCTTTAGAAGTCTTGATTTGGATTAGCTTGTATGTCGGATTGATGCAATTTGTAGTCTTCTTGATGGTTTTTGCAGTATCTATACTTCTAGTTGTGGTACTTATAGCTTCTGAATGATGAGATGTCAGCTCATGATTGTGAGGGTTCTAAATTCCATTTGTTGTATGAATGCCCTCATTTTTTTGTAGGATATTGTGCATAGTTAGGTTTTTAGGAACAAGATGGAGATTCTGCAGATTGACTAGTTTTACTCTTGAACTGGGTTGCACTAGAAGAGTGGGTTGTTGTCCTCTATAGCCTATACTGACACATATGTGCAACCCTACTGAAATCTTATTCTAAATAATATACATAAACTCCTTATAGAAGAACCAACCAGAATTTATGTAAGCTGAGAGAGCCAGAGCAAAAAGATGTTTGGCAGGCAAATGGAAAATGCATAAAACTGACCTACATATAACTGCTCATTCCATTCATGAGATGACTCTTCACATAGTAGACTACCACTCCCCTAAAAGAGATGAGTCTCTACATAACCATTGAGCTCAGGTTTTTCATGTGCTTGTATAACAACCTATATGTATATGTTATACATGCATGGCTTACGTTCTTACATGCTAACTCAATTGTATTCTGTACAAGATAAAACCATTTTGATATTTATTGCCAATACGTCATAGATAAATAGATATATACATGGATTGTCAAAGTATTATGTAGTATATAATGTATAATATGATCGGTATTATACTTTATTGATTTTCTACTTATTTATATATTTAAATTTTCATTGTGTTAAATTTATGTATAGTTTTTTACCTTCTTTATTATTAATTTTTTTAAAATCTTTCCGTTTGATTAATAATTTCTACGTATATATTGATTATATTGATGTGTTTACTTACTTTTATCTAGGGAAGTATGATCGACAAAAGCTGGTTAATTGAGGAAGACAGGACCAGTACAAAGTACTTAACTGGGGTAGTCAAATTCATAGAGGACGCTTTCAAAAAATGTAGTAGGAATGAGACTATCTTATGCCCTTGTAAAAAGTGTCTAAATACACAAAGACACAACCGTCAAGTGACAACCGAGCACCTGTTATGGAATGGTTTTTTCAGCAGCTACAGTGATTGGATTTTTCATGGTGAGACTTCTTCTGATGCCACAGAAGATTCTTCTATGCAAGACAACATGCCGTTTGATGATATGAGAGACATGTTGCACGATGCATATGGAGTCCAAAACTATCGAGAAACTATGGACAACGACGACGATGATTCATTTGTATTTGTTGACGACAAAGAAGCTGAGCAATTCTACAAATTGTTAGAGATTGCTGCACAAGAGTTGTATCCTGGAAATAAGAAATATTCCAAGTTGTATACCGTCGTGAGGTTGTTCCATATAAAATGTAGCAATCATTGGAGCAATAAATCATTTACTGAGCTGCTCGAACTTTTGAAGGATTTGCTTCCTGAGGGTGACACGTTGCCTGGCTCATACTATGAAGTAAGGAAAATAATTAGGGACCTTGGTCTTGACTACGAGAAAATTGATGCTTGTATAAATGATTGCATTTTGTATCGCAAGGAGTTTGCAAATAATACCTCATGCCCGCGTTGTCATGTTTCTAGATATATAGAGACTGAAACTGATGTAGACGGTGCACAAAGTATGGGAATTAAAAAGAAAAGAGTTCCTTGTAAAGTTATGCGCTACTTTCCCTTGACTCCTAGGTTGAAGAGATTGTTTATGTCCTCTAGAGTCGCACCACTAATGCGGTGGCACGATGAAAGTCGCACCAAGGACGGAGTTTTAAGACATCCAGCAGATTCACCTGCATGGAAGACATTTGATAACATGCATGCTGATTTTGCATCTGATTCTCGTAATGTGCGTCTTGGTTTAGCATCTGACGAATTTAATCCGTTTGGCATGATGAGTAACTCATATAGTATTTGGCCAGTCATATTGATTCCGTACAATTTGCCACCATGGTTATGCATGAAGACACCTAATTTTATCCTTTCTATGATAATTCCTGGTCCAACTCAACCAGGAATGAAGATAGATATCTACTTACAACCTCTGATTGAAGAGTTGAAAGAACTGTGGGAAGTTGGTGTTGATACCTACGATGCTGATCGTAAAGCTGTATTCAAATTGCGTGCCGCCTTACTATGGATGATAAATGACTTCCCTGCCTATGGTTATTTATCTGGTTGGCAAACTAGTGGGTATGATGCATGCCCTGTTTGCAATAAGGACACATGGTCTATTAGACTACCACATAGTAGGAAACAATGTTTCATGGGCCACAGGAGGTTCCTTCCGATGGATCATAAATTTCGTAGGGATATGTCCTCATTTGATGGAAAAGAAGAATTAAGACCTGCTCCAAAGATGTTGTCTGGAAATCAAGTTTTAGTTCAAACCAGAGATGTAGACAATATGCCTTACAATTGGAAAAAACAAAGCATTTTCTTTGAGTTGCCATACTGGAAGTACAACCTTATTCGTCATAATCTTGACGTAATGCATATTGAAAAGAATGTATGTGAGAGTTTGATTCACACGTTACTTGGGATGGACAAGTCAAAGGATAATGAAAAATCACGTTATGACCTTTTAGAGATGGGAATAAGACCTAGACTGCACATTATCAAGAACGGAAGTAAGAATATTATTCCACCTTCTTGTTTTACTTTGAAAAAAGAGGAAAAAGAATTATTCTGTAAGTTTTTGAAGTCTGTACGGGTTCCAGATGGTTATTCCTCCAATATCTCACGAAATGCACGCATCAAAGAAAGAAAATTGTTGGCATTAAAGAGTCACGACTATCATATATTAATGCAACAATTTCTGCCATTGGCTTTACGGGTAGCGTTGCCGAGCAAGAACGTCATAACTGTGATAACTGAGTTGTCTAGATTTTTCAAAGACATATGCTCAAAAGAGATAAATCCATATGCTATTGAGAAGTTAGAATCTAGAATTGCGGTGACTCTATGCAACATGGAGAAGATTTTCCCGCCCTCATTTTTTGACATAATGGAGCACGTGGTCATTCATCTTCCACGAGAAGCTAAGATAGCTGGACCACCATTTTATCGTTGGATGTATCCAGTGGAAAGGTAGTATGTTTTCACTATTTGTTTCACTAAAATTTTATCAAATATATTTTTTGATTTTAAACAAATTCTATTTATCATTATAGATACTTGAAAACTTTGAAAGAATATGTGAGGAATAAAGCTGCTCCAGAAGCTTCCATAGCAGAATGTTACCTGGCAGACGAATGTGTAACATTTTGTTCAAGGTATCTCTCCGGGGTAGAGACAAGGTTCACAAAATTGGCTAGAAATGATGTTGAAGATGACGATATTGTTACTGATGATGATTGGTCTATATTTTCACACAAAGGGCGTCGAATAGGAAAGAGTATTCCTGTTTATCTTGAAGATGTGATGCTGAAAACTGCACATCAGTATATTTTATCTAATTGTGTTGCAGTTGAACCGTTCATGGAGTGAGTTCATTAAATTATTAAGAAATATGCATGCTCACCGTTAGATGTTTGTACACACGACTTATGTACTTGTTAGCAGGGAACACATTCGCCACGTGAAGAAATGGAATCCGCGTGCAAGACATTGGGAAATCAGTAATATTCATATGAACACTTTTAGTGATTGGTTTAAGAAGCATGTAAGTCTATAACATTAATTTCATTTAATATTGTTAGAGCATTGTATTAATAACTCAATTCATAATGTATACAGATTGAAGAGAAGGCCAAGTCAGAAAATTTGCCACCAAATCTACTAACTCTAGCTCGGGGACCACAAAATATGGCGAACAAATACAATGGATATGTAACAAATGGATATAGATTTCGAACCAAGGAGGGGGAACATGGTAAAAAAACCCAGAATAGTGGGATAATGGTGAATGCCCAGACAGAAAGTTTTTCCAGTTCCAAGGACAAAAATCCTAAATTGGGTAAAGTTACATACTATGGGGTACTCCGAGAGATTTTTGAGATTAGTTACTATGAGCAACTGAAAGTTGTACTGTTCAAAGGTGATTGGGTCAATGCAAACAAGGGCGTCAAAAAAGATGAAAATGAATTTACAATGGTCAAATTAAAACTCATTGACTTAATTGAAAATCCATTTGTATTGGCCTCTCAAGTACAACAAGTCTTTTATCTGGCTGACATCAATCACCGTGGGTGGAGCTTTGTCGTACAGACGACACCACGCGATACTTATGACATGGATGAGAAGCTTACTGAAAATTTCATGGATGGGACATGCGTACCCGAAGATTCTCATGCAGATGATTGGGAATCTATTTTCAACGATGTTTCTGATGGATCTGATTTAGTTAGAGAAGATATGGAGGGTGTAACTTTTTACGATGGCAAAAATGATGAGCAACTTGATTGAGATCGTTGTGATCTATCATATGTAGTTTTTAATATTTTGTATCTTGATGTAGCGTTATAAGAATTTAGTTTTATTCATTTATTATTAATTATCAATACCATTGTTCTTCCTTTAATATGCATTCTATTTCTCTTAAAATTTGCCAACTTTTTTTTCTCAATAATCGAATCAGCAACTGTTTTATAATATTTATATCAGGTAGCCCCTACAACCATTATTATTTAACTATATTTTTATGGTTATAGTTTTGTTTTATTAATATTTGTTATGCATTATATTTTCAGGATGTTGAAAAGACGTTCACAATTGTTGTCTGCACGAGAAATTGATGATGCAAACAATGGAGTAATTAAACGAAAATTGGCGGGTACGGTGACATATAATTTATCTATTATCATTTTGTACTTATAGTTGTAAGATTCTGTCTTAATATTTATCTTTGTAGGAATGTCTAAATGATTGCAATTGAATGGAGGCTATCTTGGTTCAGTTAATGCTGATTTGGGAATGAATGGAGGTTATCTTGGTTCTGTTAATGCTGATTTGGGAGTGAAAGGAGGATATCTTGGTTCAGTTAATGCTGATCTTGGAAGTTCAAAAGCTGATTTGAGTAATAAAACTAATAAAAAGGTTGGTGCATCATCTGTTTTCAGCAACAAAAATGCTGAAGTACACATCAGAAAAGAGAAGCATCCGCATGTGTCAATGATAAATCAGGATGTTCCAATCGGTGGAAGGATGTCTCTGTTAAACAACCGTACAAGAACTGCTCATTGTGTTGATAATGCCAATATAAATCATGAGGTTGGAGCTGATCATAGAAATTCTTTGACAAACAATAGCATCAGAGCTGGTCATTCTATTCATAAGGCTAATTCTTTGGCAATCAATGGTACCGGAGTTGGTCATTCAGTTGATACAGCCAATATCAACCATGAGGTTGGAGCTGGTCATAGGGATTCTTTGGCTAATAATGACATGAGAGCTGATCATTCTGTTGATAATGACAATATAGATCATGAGGTCGAAACCAATCATGTAAATGATGAGGACTTCGAATTGGTTGATCAAGAAACTACTGCTAATCATGATGAAGGTACATAAGTTCCTAATCAACAATTTACACCAATTAGCTATTACCTAATATTTTAGCATTTATATGTATATTTTAAAAATAATTGCCTCATATTGTTTTAAATTTTTTAGGTGGTGCTGTGTATAATAAAAAACGAGGCTATTCTAAGTGTCTTCGATTATGGAGTAAGACAGGGGATGCAAAATTACCAATCACATTGGATGAGAATGGAGAACCAATTGGACCTCATCAAAATGACTTGTCTTCTTTTTTGGGAACAATTGCTAGAAATTCACAACTGGCACCCTTGGATTACTTGGATTGGCGACAAGTACCAGCTGGAAAGAAAACTGAAATATGGAATTATGTCTTGGTAATATATTTTAGTAAAATGTTATTGAAGCGTATATTTGTTATATTCATTCTATTTTTCATTTAACAGAAGAAATTTACTATCCACTCAAAGGGAAAGAAATCGGTTCTACGCACAGTTAGGGATTGTTGGAGAAACTTCAAATCTGAAATCAAAAGAAAAAATTATATGCACCACAAAGACAAAACAGACAGACTTAATGATTGTCCTTCCCGTGTTGACCCATTGCAGTGGGCTTTTCTTGTGAATTTCTGGGACTCTAATGACGGAAAGGTAAGATAATTAGTTATATATGATGTCTTCTCTTAGTTTTTATTGGTGATAAGGTTAATGTTCATGAACTGTAGTTACGGAGTGCAAAGAATAGTATGAGTAGAAAGTTTGTTACCACACGACATACATCGGGGTCGATGCCCTATGCTTGTGTGAGAGCGAATGTGAGTGATTTTTCACATAATTATAATAATATCATAACACATTCACACTCTACTTATACTTTATTTGTGTGTTAATAACAGCTGCAACAAAAGAATAAAGGGGGTCCCGTTAGTCGATTGCAGTTGTTTGTTGCTACCCATAAGAAGAAGGACGGTACTCCTGTAGATGCAAAATCAGCTGAACTAATTGTAAGTATAAAATTATTCATGACATATTTGACTTTATTTGCTCAAATTTTTATCATCATTATGGTTACTGTTATAGGACAAGTTACAATCAGCAGTTGAAAACAATGATGCAAATCTTGATGAAGATGAAATTGCTGATCAAATATTGGGTGAAAAGAAGGCTCGTGTGAACCATGAGAGTAATGAGTTTAGTCAGGCATATGTTGAGGGTTTTGAAGGTACAATCAAAGACCTACAAAACATATGTGAGTCACAAAAAATAGAGTTGTTAGATCTGAAAAAAAGACAAGAACATCTCGAAGCAATAATTTTGGAAAATTCAAGAGGGAGTGTTCCATTTCAAGCAAATCAAGTAATTATTCAAATTTTTAGTAATAATTATAAGTTATGATTTTATTAATTTCATAAGTGTTTTGTATTGTATAATATGGAAACAACTAGGAATGAAGGAACACCCATGCCACAAAAGTCATGTAGCGGGACCACCATTACAGAAAGACAGGTTATTAAACAAAAAAAAACTCCTAATAACTTTGATTCTTGATATCTAAAATTTTACATTGTAATCTGTACAACTTATAGGTCGTGAGGTTGTTAAGTTTCGATGATGGAACGTCAATTGTAGCTCAAGGACAAGTGATAGGCGTGAATCCTGACCTTGTAATAGGAGGAGGAAAGTTAGGGTCTGCATTTGCTGCTGTTTGCATTGGTGTGGCAATTAAACCTGAAGAGCAACTGGTTAGACCATTTGACAATTATCAAATCATTGAAGATGCAATCGGGTCAATAATAGCTTGGCCAAAGAAGCTACTCATTGTTCGGTAATTTTTTTCTTTCAATGTGCTATAATTGTAACATGTCTATATAATAGTTTTAGATAATTATTTTTGTTATTATAGGTAAAATGCTTGGAGCGAGGCAAGTGAGGCAAACAATAAAAGTTCCTTCAGAATTATTTAGATGCTATTTTTCCTCTTTTCTATAGGTTTAGAATAAAGTTTTTGTTTGATGTAAAGATTGTCAATTCATTTGATATAGAAAGGATTGTCATCCGAACCACCATTACAACATTGTTTTCCATTTCTCTTCCTACATAAATGAATGTTGGTTTGAATCTTTCTTTGAAGTTATGGCTGTGTTGTGATCTGGTGAGGATGTTATGTTGTTGATTGAATATCTAATCATATCAATTTGTTGTTAGAATTTTATTAGATGCAAACTTCAAAATATGTATGGTATATAGTCCATTCATCTTGTTTATTCTCTTTACCATAACCACTACGAATACATGTCCTGTTTCCTCTAATTTGAATGCAACTTATAATAAATTTATAATTGGATTCTGAATTTCACTCACATTCCTATTAGTGTCTGTCAACTCATCTCAATCCTCAACTATTGTTGCTTCTACTAAGGCTGCAAGGCCACATCATGTTTTACTTCTTTTCTTTTTCCTATTTGACTCAATATTTTCTCCACTTCCCTCCTCCTTTTACATTTTTTTCTCTTTTTATTCTTTTAGTTTAAGAAATTCATTTACTACACTGGGTTCGTTGAGTTTCAATTTTGGCAGCTAATGAATGTGAATTCAAAATTATGAACTTCTTAGATGGAATAAAATGACATTATTAATCTTATGGGGTAAGCTCAAAAGCCTACCATGTTATGTACATCATGCTTTTCACAAAACGTTTTGGTATGCTATTTATATTCACAGAACATGATAAGTTTCTCTTTTGCATTGGACAAGACAATGTTTTGATTGCATTTTTCCCCACTGCACTATGTATAAACTAGTTGGATTATTCTTACTCTAAAGACTCTAAACTACTATGGGAAGAAATTGTTATTTCCTTAAACATTGTTGTTGTTCCCCATTGCAGAGATGACCTTTATAATTTATCCTCATAATAGAATCATTTTACTAGTTTTGTTTTCCTTCACAACACCCAGAGAGGGAGGGAGAGAGAGATGAGAGATAGAGATAGAGATAGAGAGAGGAATATTAGAGTTCATAAAGACAAGAAAATGAATTTTTTTTACCTATGGAATATTATGAAATCTGAGATCCTTAGCTCATTACAAACTTAGATATACTATGCTGAAGTTTTATCTGTGTATTAGTTGTCTAGCATAATTGGTTTACTCTTATTGACTCTGATTCTATTGAATCTTTTTGGGTTGTCTTTGATGGAGCTCAACTGATTGCTCTACCACTAGAATTTCTTCTGTTGTTTCAGGAGGAATTGGTAGGTTTTTGCTATGTTGGAATGTATTGATATTAGTCTGAAAATCCTAAGATTGATATGTTTTTGCTCTGCTGGAATTTCTTCTATTATGATTTATTTATAAATGTTCCATTAACATTATTTTCTTGTTTTTATTTGAAAGTTTCTATGCCTAGGCCGGTGTGGATGTGATAAGTTTTCCATTGGCATAATATTTTGTGGTTTCTCAAGTGCATGTTTCAGTTTGTAAGGAAGTCCCGTGATTCTTTCATGAGGAGTGCTTTCTTCATCTCCTTCATGGAATGGATTCCATGTCTGCCACCTTCGACAGTTGCAGTACTTTTCTTCATCCAATTGGCTTCTTGTTTTTCTGGATATGCCCCCCTGAAATATGAATCCATTGGTGAGATTATCTATTTCTTGACACAAAGCATTGGGGATAATTTCGTTCACACAGTGTTGAATGGTAAAGTATTAAGCTCTGATTTTAATAATCAATAAGAATGAGATATTTACGTTGGCCCAGTTTTTGATGTGTTCCTTGTATTTTCTTTCTATTTTGTATAGGTGCTTTTGCTGATGCTACTGTGGAGAATCAAAATTCCTATGTGATTTTCATGTCCTTGGAATACTGAATTCTCATTTTTATGTAGGCTTACCATTTCACTGCTGAATAGTTCTAGTGTTTTCAATACTTCTATTGTCTCTACTAATCATGATGATTTATCTAATTTCAAATATAGGAAGGTTAATCCTATATCTCTATGTATTTTTTCTAGTATTTGGTGGGACATGAATGTAACAGTTTACAGACAGAATTCTGTTTCATATGACTCTATCTAGACAATGAAATAAAGAATGTCATCCGTCTGTCTGATAATAATTTTATCTGAAAGCACATTTTTCTTTTTTGATGGGTTTTTAAACAAGATACATGAGTTGCAGGGGTCGTTTCACATTATATGAGCAGAGAGATACCAAAAGGCTTAGATTTTGATGTTTGAAATTGGAACTGTAGTTGCAATCCTGGAAATCACACAATGTAATTCATCCACGCAATGAACTACTTTACGCCATTCTACTTTGTAGTTGTAGTGGTGTACTTATTGATAATCCCTTTGTCTATTGTTTCACCCCAGCCAGTTGGAAATTAAAATACTTGGAAGGGTACATTCCTCTGTCCGGGATGAGGAAATCTGAAGTTTCCTGTCGTTTTCCCTACAAGAGGTAGATAATTAGAATCTGTATTTGTTATCATTCAACTGTAGCCTCATTAGGTCACTAAAGCATTTTAGGATATAACCCTAAGGTTCTTCATATATGCAGCAAAAAAAACATTATTCATAAACACCACATGTGAGACTATGGATGTTCCTTGGACCTTGCATATCAGTCATATTGTTTACGGAATGGGTCTAGGTATGACTGTATTACTACAATGTCAATGAATATTCTCAAGAAGAGATGCTAATGGGCCAAGTTGGCCTGTATATCCTACTGTGCTAGTGTTTATTGTTCCCCCTACTAGTATGTCCATGTACTCCTCTTCTTATTCTGAATATTGTTGCTTACTACTCACTACCGCTTCTTCATTACCTTAATTTAATTTTCCTTCCTTCTATTGTTGCTTCCATTCAGTGATATTGTTCTCACTCCTCTCCTCCTCCTCCACCTCTTCATCCATAATAGAATGCACCTGGATGGGGAGCTCGCGGTCTAGGGAGATGGAGTCGCAGTTCGGAGTGTAGCTTCTGGTCGCGGTTTTGGAGGGCAAAACCGTGACCACAGTTATGTGGTGAGAAACCGCGACCGCGGTTATTGACAAGGGAAGGGGTGTTGTTGTGTAGTAGAAAAGAAAGCGAAGGAAAGGAAGGAGAGGGGGATTGACCCCGGTTGCAAGATGGGACGAGGAGATTGGGCCTTTGTGCCCACTTTGACCTGCACATAGGTGCACAAATCTCAATTAAATGAAGATACATCAATTAAGCTAGGTAAATTCACATATTAGAAGATAATCCAATAAAAGCAATTAATCAGAGCAAAATTGGGCCACCTATGTGATTCTTAAAAATTCTAGAGTCTAACTAGAATAAATGCCAAAGTTGGCCGTTTGGTTATAAAGGCTCAATTAAACTAAAACAAAACCTCATGTTGAAGGATAAATGATTGATAATTTATAATATGAATAATGTCACAATGCCTTTTCATGTATTAGATCCAGGGCATCTTTCTCATGTACATTCATAGCAACCAAAGAGGATAAATGTATAAATTGCTCCTTCTGATGAGAGATAGAAGATTCACCAAATCTGGCTCTGATGTCTGCAGTGCCTGATTGCGTAATGGAATTCCTTGATAAAATGAAGACAAAAAATTGCTGACTTTTTGGATACCTCATGGAAGTTTTGTTCCTTTGTAGTTTATAACTTTTATATCAACTGAATAAGAGGAGTATAATCTACATTGTGACCATTATCAAGAGTAAAACTAGCATTTTGTTTTCTTGCAGGGCCTTAACTTTTCCATTCATTAGTTTTTTGAGTCTATGTTTTGCATGGGCAGGTTGCATGATAATAACACTAGATGTGAATAAAATAGTCATGTTCAGATCCCTCAAGAGTTATAATGATCTTCATTTTTTCACAGGTTCTTGGAGGATCAATTTACGAGACTGATTCTAAGCTGGTGGTAAATGATACATTGGGTAAGATAGGAATAGAGAATGAATGCTTCTCTTTCTTTGGCTCTCATAAATCTTCTTTTTGCTTCTCTCTCTTTGATACTCATAAATCTTCTTTTTGCTTCTCTCTCTTCAGCTCTAATAAATCTCTACTTACCCCTGAAATGTTAGCCTATCAGGTAAATACACAGTTTCCATTGCATTCCACTAATATAGCCGCCTGATGGGTGGGGCAAAACTCCAAGAACGGCTTAATGAGGCTCACACAGAGGATTACATATATATTTTCCCTAATTTAGCCTATTATCACCATTTGAATCTGCACTTACGTGTGTAAGTGGGTTAGGGAGCTTTAATTTTCAAAGGTGACAACGATTTGATTGTGCTAGTTCTCGTGGAGACTTAATAAACTGGGTTGGTGGTTGTTCTTATGGAAATTTGTTACTGTTATCACGTAATGTCTTATATTTATTCAGATTTTTCTTGTTCAGATCTATTAAGTTACCAGGTTCTTCATATGATATTTTTACTATTTTATCATCATATACTGTATGTTCTTATATGTGCATATATTTCCTGACTTTGTGAACTATTTAGTGTGGGTTCATGGTGGGGAGCTTCAAGTTCAAGCTGCAGTTCACTATGGCAAATGTCTATCCAACCCAGCCAACCTTTACTGCCTACATGGTTTGAGGTTCTAAACTATAAACAAATTGGTCCCTGTGAAGATCACTACTGAACCTTCAAGGTGTGTTGGCTGATTTATACATTATAATTACCTATCATTGATTGGTTCCTCTTCTAAATACTAGATCTTTCAATTATGGACTTACTCAAAATTAGATTCTTACTTGTGATCTATTGCAAATACAGTGAAATACATGTCTTCCTCTCAAATTTCATCATCTCTCGGCATACCTTCCACAAATGCAATTCCTATCATTGTCTACTTTGCTAAACAACAAGGCAAGCAACAAAAAGAACCATCTACAATAGATGGAGAAGGATGTATATCAACATTGTTTCACTTTGTGCTTGTACGGACCATGTGGAAGTGTTGGACAAGATTGGAAAACCCAATTGAGTTAAGCAAGTCATAAAAGGTCATAATACATCTACTAAGATCATTTCTATCTATACATCACATGTACCAAGATTGTCTAATATAATTGAGTTGATACAGTTATAAAAGGAATAGTAGATGAGCTACTCTGCTAGTTTAATGATGTAATTTACATGCAGGGTTCTGATCTGTTTATTCTAGTGCAGAAATTTTGTCTCTTTTCTTTCATAGGATCTTGCAAGAACTCTAAAGCTTGAGTTTTTTTTGCTCATTTCTCTTCTGGTTATATGTATGCTCTCTGATGCTCATTTATGTTACTGCTCTAATGAAGTTGGCCGTATTATTGCTGGCTTTAATCTAAGTTTCTACTGAAGTTTAAGAAAATTGCTGCAGTTAATGGCTCTGTTATCTTGTACCAGAAGTATCAACTAAGACTAAGCAGCGATCTCCTCATCTGGACGGCTTCTTTCTACTGCTCTTCTCCTCGATGCCTGATTGGGAAAAAAAATTCTCCGCACTTCAAGGACATCCTCAATGTTCACATGCCTCACAGAAAGCAACACCATTGCATCGTACATCAAGTCTGCCATTTTGTATGCGACCCTGGAGTAGTCTTCCTGGCCCAGCAATGTCTGGACAAGCTCCTCAGCCTCATGCTCTTCTTCGTGATGGTGCAACAACAACAAGAGCTCGAACAAAAGAAGACAATAAGGATGTTAAAACTGGCCGAGAAAGACACAACTCTTTCGCAAAGATGTTAGTAGACCACTTAATCATTGATATATGTATATGCTTTTTTTATACACATGTAATAGGGGCAAGGTATACGTCCTCCCCATGTACATTCGACGCTTCATTATAAATGAAAGTAAGATTGTTGGCATAATGAGCATAACTTGCTCTAAATACTACAATGTTGTTACTAAAAGAGCTTGTGTACTAACAAGTTACACAATATATATATATATAGTCGAACTAAACATATATGTATGTGTACTAAATGACAATACATATGCAGCTAGATGCATAATCAATTACATATATATGTATATAGTAACTACTTCCTTTCCCTACACATTAACTACATATAATTTGTATTAACATCATGTTTTTGCTACATACTGACTATATATACAAATGTAGGCATACATTTAGCTATAATTATACCTATATTTAAATATGTAAGGACAATATCTAGCTACGCTTCTGGATACATATGAATTTGTAGCGAATGGATTATCTAACTACATATTTGAAAAATATAGTTAAAGGCTTTAGCTATACGAGCATATACTACAATTTGTATGTGTAAAGAAATATGTAGTCAAAGCCTTTCGCTACAAAATATGGGGTTTTCGCTACAATTTTTTTTATAGTTAAAGACCTTTTTTTTAGTAGTGTGAGTGTTTAATTAAACTACTAAACTCCTTTAGTAATCAATCTAAACATTGTTTGTGGACAAAACTCCTCTTCCAGGTTAATTCCTATGTGTGTGACCCTGCATGTCCATTTCATGTTGGCAGTGAAAGTTCATAACATTTATGACTTTACAAGCAAAGAGCGGTGCCTAGTCACACATCAGTGCTACCCAAGTGAAAGTAGAAAGTTGGACAACAACTTTCAATCCTATAATCCGTGAATGGTGTTACATCGAATGTACAATTCCTTTGTCACTGATATCCCAAATGAACTCGAGGCATGGAACAGTCATCCTATCAACGTTCATTCACTTTCTTGATCTTAGAGTAGATTGAACGAGATATGTATGACATCAATATCACATATTGATTCACACATGCGTGCACACGCCTATCTCAATCCTACTCATCAAGTGGCCTTGGATATCAAACTCCCTCAGGAGGGACAAATCCCATATCTATCACTCACCCCTCAAAAGCCCCATGTGTCAAAGCCACCCAATCATCACCTTTATAACAACCCATGTTTCGGGACTGCGTTTGATGATGTCAAAGTGTGCCCAATGACATGCGTTGAGTCTAGTGATTTCAGGTCAAAGAATCACACTCACCACCATCACTATGAGTACTGACTGTGACTACCATGCCATGGTTCCATGTGTCAAACTCATGGTGGGTCTGTCTGGTACACTTGTTCTCTAACAAGTACCTATGTGTTTGGTTTGATATCTCTATATCATGACTAATGAGATTCTGTCATCAAACAACACCACAATCTAGTCGTGTGTGTCATTGATGTCTATCTACCTTCCACAATGACATCCGACCAGGGACATAACAAGAATGTACAAACTCTTAGCATTCGTATGATCTCATCATTCAGGTCCTGAACCTGAAGGCACGTGTCATTGAGTATTGTCATTCTCTAGACGTTCAATCTGTTTTTATCACTATCTCATATGACTGAACCATAAAGAATTGGAAGCTTGCCTTTGATGTTTATCAAATCAATCTTAATGTATCCCATCAATCATCCCATGATTGGCTCTCAGGGCATACATACCAACAATAGCTAGGTTCCAGGATACTCTCCTATTGTTCATCAAAATGACATTGTATCCCAGCAACCATAAGAAAAATTTGATCTTCATGCTTTCCTTCATCTTCCGTACTGTCTCCCATTTTCCTTCGGTTCTAATGTCCCTCACCGACCTGAGGATATCGTATGCACTCCTGGTGGTGAAGGTGCCCAAATCCATGTGGCACCAGGAACGGGTATCGTGGACATCAGTATCCAGTGGAATGACTATTTGTATTATCTTCTTTACAATGTCATGTGGCAGCTAGTCCTCTAAGAATCCCTCATCCCATTTATCCTCCAAATTCACAAGGCAAAAAACTCTAAGGTCCAGAAGCTCCTCAGGTATAGGTTTTAGGACATGGTCCTTTAACGGCGTAGTATTGCCCCACCATCTGTCAAACCACACACTAGTGTCTTTTCCATTAATAGGTATCATAATGGAGTTATCGTGGATGAAGGACTTACCATTCAGAACAACACGACCCAGTCTGGACACATTAGGCATACAACCCCCATTGAAGCATGTGTAGTTAATTAGCATGCCCCCACACCAAAGTGACCTCTTGTGTTTACTCAGATCCCAGGAATGTTTGTGGATCAAAGCTTGGTCCAGTTCTCTCATCAAAATCAATCCCAGGCCGTTGTGTTTTTTGTCACTCGTAATTTTGTTCTAGGCCACAAGAGAGAGTGAGTGTTTCTTCTGACTCCCACCCCAGATGAAAGATCGAATGCTACTATCTATGTGATCGCAAATCTTTGCTAGAAGCACTGCTGTCTACATTATGTAGCTGGGGATCACTGTAAGTGTCGCTTTAGCTAGACACACCCTTCCTGCCAGACTCACAGTTCTAGTCGACCAAGAGTTTATACTGTTAGAGATCTTTTCCAGAATGTTTTCGTACGTAGCCTCCTTCACTCTATCGTGGATGAGAGGAACCCCTATATATTTCCCCATGTTCTCCGATAGGGTGAATCCACTTTCTCTGCAGATCCGCCTTCTAAGCCTGAGTGGGACGCTCTTTGCAAAATGAATACATGATTTGTTCACTGAGATCACTTGGTCGAATACCGCGCCGAACTGATTAAAACACTCCATCACAGTTCTTATTTCAGCCACATCTGCCTTTGCAAAAAGGAATGAGTCATCAACAAAACAAAGATGTAAAATCATGGGTCCCTTGTAATATAGCTGAAAGGGTGTCCATTTCTTCTCGCGTACTAGGTTTTCAATAGATTGGAAGACTCTTTCAAGACATAACACAAAGAGATACAGAGACAAGGGATCTCCTTGCCGGAGACCTCTTGTTGCTTTAAAAGAATCTGCTTGCTTACCATTCCAAATGATGGAAGCCTCTCCACTGGAAATTGAGTTTAGGATATAGGTTCAGTTAGACTCAGGTATGCCAACTTTCAGCAGTGTATCGACTATGAAAGGCCAAGTCATCTTGTCATAAGCTTTTGACTGATCCACCTTGATAGCCATCATCCTAGGCGCTATTTTCCTTCTCATAAGATGTATGATCTCCTGTGCAACCGTGATGTTGTCCACAATTCTCCTGCTCGGTACAAAAGCTCTTTGGGCAGGTGATATCCAATCAGATAGGAAGCATTTTAGGCATTCAACAACAACCTTTGAAGATAACTTTAGAACATTATTATTAAGCGAGATGGGTCTGAACTGATCACATTTCTCAGGCTTTGCCACTTTGGGAATCAAAACAATACTTGCATCACAAAGAGACTGCTCTAGATCTGCTCCTGATAACTCTTTACTAATGGTCGCTAGGAGTGAATGCTTCACCGTGTGCCAATTTTTTAGAAGGAACGAGTTGTCTATCCCATCAGGGCCAGGTGCCTTGTGGGGACTGGATTTAGATAAGATGTTATGAACCTCCTGGAGGGTAGGGTCCTACTGGATCATATGCTTTTTCACAGTAGATAGCGATTTGAAGGATCCCCAATAACAGTTGATCGCCTCTGGATCAGTGTGGACATGTTCTGTAAAGATCTTCTTAAAATGATTGCCAACCATACAAAGTGTGGTCTGTTCATCTGTCACCCAGGCGTCGGTTTCATCCTTAAGCATGGAGACTGTATTAGACCTTCTCCACTGCTTAACATAAGCATTATAGAATTTTGAGTTATTGTCCCCATTAATGATCCAATTAATAAGACTCTTCTATCTCAAGTCGTCTTCCTCCTCCTTCAGTATGTGTTCAGATACTCAGTTTCCATATCAGCGATGAGTCTGACAGTGTGTTGATCATAAGAATCTGCCAAGCTAGCCTAGAGGCTATCTAGGTTCTGAGTGATACAGTTCTTCTCCTTTGTCAGTTGACGACTGGTGTTCACCGCCCAACTTGTAATAAGTTGTTTGCACCGATCCAAGGCCTCATGGAAGTTCAAGCTCTCATTCCAGTTATCCCTAACCATATTTTGGATATCAAGGTTAGTTGACCACGATTCCCTATCATGAATCTGGGTATGGAGGCCACTCTGCTTGTTGCCCTGAGTAGAAGGGGGCAGTGTTCAAAGCTTGCTTTGGGAAGGTGCTCTACCACGTAATGCAGGAACTGCTAGATGAACTCCACATTAGCAACAACCCTATCCAATCACTCTCTTAGTTTTCCATGTACATAGGTGTATTTTGTGCCATTGAATCCCAAGTCCGACAAACCTATTTCCAGCAAAGTGTTGTTGAAGAGATTAGCCTCATTGAAGTTAAAATACAGGATTCCCATATTCTCCTTAGGCACGAGAGTTGTATTGAAATCCCCCATTGCCACCCAAGGCATCTGATCATTAGTTCTTATGTCCTTGAGGGACTCCCACAAAGATTTCCAGGCAGTGATGTGAGGACTAGCATAAATGAATGTAATCAAGACAGAGTCGTTGAGCTTGCAGGTCACAAACTACCTATGGTAGTTTACAATCTTGACCTCGACTTCCTCCTCCTTCCAGCGAACCCAATGTAACATATTGAAACCCATTATGTATGTCTTTATACTGTTTTCCCATAAGATTTTCCTTCATTTTTCATCCCATATGTCTTTGGATTTGATTTAGTGGAATTACGATGGTGATTGGATAAATGTTTCCCATATATTCTTAATATAAGGTTGTATGCACAAATACCTCAGTTAGATTTTAGATAATGGGTCTAAAGTGCAAATTGTACATTAAGAAATAAAAAGAATAAGATATTTCGTCCTAGAACTTTCTAGCACTTCCTAGAATAAGAGAAATAAGAGAAAATCCAAATTTTATATAAAGGAGAAGATAAATGCAATAATTAGAAGTAATATTGGATTTAATGGATAAAAGAGGATAATGAGAAATATTTTGCACCAAAATTATAATTGGAAACCCATCATGATAATTTGACACTCAAATTCGTTTTCTTGACCAAAAAGTAACTTAAGGGCCAAGTATCATGTAAAGTGGAACATAAATGTAAATATTAATGTCATTATCAAGAGAAAATAGGAAATAGGCCAATAAAGTGAAATAAAATACTTAATGCTCTCAATCAGAAAAATAACTCCAAATTCGTATTCTAAACATAAAAATAAGCCTTTGGGAAAATTTGCAACTAATTTGGATAATGTGTAAATAATGAGTAAAACAAGAGAGAGAAAGTGTGTAGAATCTTCTATTTATTTAATAAATAAGTACATAATCTAAACTTGTAAAAAATATTAACAAAATGGTGTTCTAATCCCATAGGGAGACTTATGGGTGAAGTTACACAAATTTTAGATAATGTTGTCACCTCTTTTGAAGGAGGAAAGAGAAAATGCCATTTTAATTATTTAACCTATCAAACTTTTCCAAAAGGAAAAAATAACTCCATATTTGAATTCTACGAATCAAAATAAGTCATAATATAAAATTTGGTAATTTTTGGATGTCGTTTGGGCCTCCAAACGAGGAGAGAGAAAAACATTTAGAATTTAAATGACACTTTGGTCGAATTTTAATGCAACAAGGAATCAATTCCTTATCCCATCCGCGAGATCAAACGGCTCAGGTCCTTAATGGACCCGGGTCCACTGATCTAACGACCCACGGTCATCTTCTTCCTCTAAACAAAAAAGGCAGCAGGTTGCTTGACTGCCAAGATTTCAAATCCACTTTTCTCGAGATTTACTCAATGAAATTCAATAATTCTTGTCTCTGTAAGTTCCTTGCGCAAATCCACACTGTTTTTCCCAAAGTTTTTGGGTTTTGGCAAATATCTGAGAAACGCCCAATGCTTGTGCCACCCCTCTCTACCTTCACCTATCCAAACCCTAGTCTAGGTCTCCTTGCCTATATATATACCTACCCCAAGGACCGCCATCTCATTTGCAACTCAACTACACTATCAATTTCGAGTTCCGTGGACATCTTGACCTCCATCTAGCTACCACTTGTCCCTGACCTTGCGGCTCCCCTCGTGTTCTGCTCGCTTCGCCTCCGTTCTAATATAAGGTACTACCAGATTCCTTTCTTCTTCTTCTTCTTTCTTTCGAGTACCTAAACGTGAAGTTTGGTTGAGAATCGTGTTTTTACCCAATTTTTCGGGACCTTGACCAAGCTGCTTGCTGGTTCTTCTCATCGCTCGAGTGGGGAAGACAACATTGCGTCGTTTCACGCCTTTGCCCTTAGCTCATCCTTCCTCTTTCTCTGTCAGCGCAAGGGGCATCCTTGCCCTTTTCCTCCTTGTCATGCCTTTGACCAGGCGTGGACCGTGGCCCACATCAGCAACAAGGGGCCAAGCCACAGAGACGCGGATCCACCCCCCTGCTCTCTCTCATTTGCTCTCTCCCTCATGCCTTGCCTACGTGGCAGACTATGATTGGCCGCAGTAAAACAATTTCTATAAATTAATCCAGATGTCCAAAATTAAAAACAATTAGTGTTTTGAAATCAGGAGAATGAGATCTACCCATTAAAAATGTTTTTTGAGTTTTGATTTTGATGTTTGTGAAAACGTACTTTTAGAATGATTTAATTAACTAAAAATCACCAAAAATAACCCTAAAAGTCCATATCTTCAAAATATACAATATTATATGTTATTTTGATCAGAAAACCCTAACTAAGATGATGGTGATGTTTTTGGAGTCTGATTTGATGGTTTACACAAAAAGTTAGTAATATTAGGGTTTTTAACCTTTAATGAGTATATTTAATTCTAATTCATAGATCTAATGATGAATTAGGGAAAGTGGGTTTTGATTTCGTGTGAAGGGTTGGAAAGAGGGTTCTAGAACACTTGAGGCTAAGGTATGTGCATATACTCTTCAGTTGGGAAATTTTTATACCATACCCATATTCCCTAATGAGGCTTAATCTGAACTAATTCTTGATTCTTGAAACCTAAATTGTTTATTGCCTCAAAATTAGTTGTATTATTATCTTGTTTGGGTTTTCATACCCTACTGCCATGTTATTTAAATCTTTTGATTAATCTTGCCATAACTCTTTGCTAGAATGTAATTAAATGTTCTATTTAATTGTAAAGTAGTGGTACTTATGTACAACCACCCACAGAGGGCATGTATATAATCGCCCTAGGGGAATATTTATAATTCTCCCCATAATATTATAGGTGACTGGGAATGTCTTATTCTCCCGTCACCTAAGGTTAGAGGTACGGTAGGTGCCTCAACCCTACTTAGTTAGGTAGACATATTAATTTACATGCAAAACCCTTATTTACTTTTGTTATTGGCAAGTTTCATTATAAAAAACCTCATACTCTTGATGTCTCACTTTTTAATAAATATCTAGCCTATTTTACTTGTTACAACTATCTTGTCACTTTTAGAATAATCCTGTAACACATACTTTTCTCTCTTTTCCTCTTGCTGGGTGTCTTCCCAACCACCCAGGTGCTGGTGCTGTGTAAGGAGAAGGACAAGCTTGAAGGAAGCTTCCCTTAGGAGTTGATCTTTAGCATTTGGAAAGGATGGCTAGGTTGCTATAGCTAGATCCTATTTATCTTATCTTTTCTTGTAGAAATCATTCTTGTAGTAAACTATAAAATCCATGTGAAGGCTTATTATTTCTTTATTTCCGTTGCTATTGACATTTTATTATGTATTTGGAATCATGCTTATTTACTTGCAATATTAAGCAATCATCCTAAAAGTCTCTAAATTTTGTTAAAATTGTGGATGTTAGTATTTCCTTTAAATTTTAGTAAATAGGTGATCTCACCTCTTTACAAATGGTATCAGAGCCATAACCCCTCCAGTAGGTGGGGCCCACATGGACATGGCATGCCAGTCTTGAGTCGTGCGGTCCAGGCATGTAGGAAAGGACTGTCCATGGTTGACGTAGCCACCCTTGCACTGGTATTCCGTGATCGGGAGCTTGGTGTCCATGGGCTATTATGGGTCTGCACTGAAATAGGGTTAGATTATGAGGCCATATAGTTGAGATTTGACGAGGACGTCAAGAGTTTAAGTGGGGGAGATTGTAACATCCCAGGATTTGAGGCCTCAGATAAGTTGATCTTAAAAGGAATGATTGGACTACCCATATCACCAAGGTGCATCTCCTTTTCCAGGAGCCCATCACTAAGAACTCCATAGTTAAGCGTGCTCAGCTTGGAGTAGTACTGGGATGGGTGACGTGTTGGGAAGTTGATCCTGGCATGCGCGTGAGTGAGGACAAAGCGCGCAGTTAAGGCTAGTGATCGTCTGTGGGGACAGTCATCATTCTTGAAACTCTACTAGAGCCTTGGGCAGTGGGCCCGGGTGTTACAAATGGTATCAGAGCCTTTAGGCAACTATTAGGGCATGCAGTTGAAGTAAGGGTGTCTAGAAAGGATCAGGGTTTTGGGGGCTGGAAAATTTTTCCTCCGCACCACTAGCTTGGTATATGAGGACTCCCATACCCATATGATACCGGCCTGGCCTACGCTAATGTGAATTGCCCAAAGTTGTATGCTTTTAGGCAATAGCATTCTAGTTATCCTTTTCTCATCTCTATTTCTATCCTCTTCTCATCTATGATTCTATACTCCTGAGAACCTAATATGATAACCCCAATTTTTAGGAGAGGTGACTTGTTCGACAACGTGAACCAGGAGCCGACCCCTAACGACCCCAACACTCCTGTGACTCCTGCGATCAACTAGACTGCTACGGGTACTCCTGCCTTCATGCCTGAGCAAGAACTGGCGATGCTACGTCAGTTGCTATCCTCCACCATGATGGGACAACTCAGCACCATAGCTGCTACTGCCAACAAGCCAAGGGAGTTTACCCTCACTGACTTCATCAAGATGCAACCATCCTACTTCAAGGGTGAAAGTGAGCCTGACATGGTGGACAAAGTCGACGACTGGGTGTTGGCCCTAGATCAGACCTTTGAGGGTATGGTGTGCCCTCCTCACCAGAAGGTTCGGTTCACGACATACGTACTGGATGGACCGACGCGCGTTTGGTGGAACGGTGTTGCCCGCACTCGGGACACCTCTTCTATGGAGTGGGCCCGATTTCTGAAGTTGTTCAAGGAGAAGTATATCTGACCTGCTTTCTTGAGGAAGAAGGAGGCTGAGTTTTACAGTCTCAAGCAAGGAAGCATAAGCATGGCCGACTACGTTCAGAAATTTCTACTGCTAGAACGTTACGCCACTGACCTTGGAGCTGACAGAAGAGCAACCATGTTCTTGGAAGGTCTGAACTATCATGTGGGCCGAAGCCTCGTCCCGCAACTGCCACTCACTTTTCAACAAATGGTGGACAAGGATCTCTCCATCGAGTCATATCCAGGGTTTCAAGCTTCTAATGGCTTCAACAATAAAAGGAAGAATCAGAACCAACATGAGAACCACAGACGTGATCGCTACAACAGATGCAAGAACCATCATCCTCCTGGCAGATGTCCTGCCAATAATTCACCTACTCGTAATGGAAACCGTCCTCCATCGACCTACCATGAGTGCAGCCAAGTCGGGCATATCCGACCCAACTGCCCTTGTTTCCAGCAAGGGCAGAATAATGCCCAACAGCCGCAACAGCCGAGACAGAACCCGCCACCACGGAACAACAATAATAACAACAACAACCAGAACCCGAGACGTTTGCCAGTGGAGAGGCGGAATGGGAGAGTGTTCACTCTCAATGCTGAGGAAGAAGGTGAAGGCAATGAAGTGATTGAAGGTACCCTGCACCTTAATATGCATCCTTTAAAAGCACTGTTTGATTCTGGCTCCTCCAATACCTTCATATCTTGTCAGTTTGCCTCTATGCTAGAGATATAATTTGAGTTTATGGATCATGTATTAGATGTAAAAACCCCTAGTTGTAAGATCTACTCCTCGTACCTCCAAACTCCTACCATGGACCTTTGTATATCCAGAATAATGTTTCCCACATATTTTGTCTTTCTTGATATGACCATCTTTGACATCATCTTGGGGATGGATTGGTTAAAGAAGTATAAAGTAATTTTGTACTATGAGGAATTCAAGGTTAGACTGGTTCATCCTGATGAAGGAAAAGTGGGTGTCAAGGGAAACAAGTAAGAAGAGCGACAGTTTGTCATCTCTACCATTAAAGCTGAAAAGATTGTCTCACAAGGGTGTAGAGCTTTCCTAGCCTCCATAGTTCTCGATGCTACACCTCCTTCTCTAGATCATGTTGATGTGGTAAAGGACTTCCCAGATGTCTTTCCTGAGGAGTTGCCTGGGTTGCCACCAACTCGCGAGGTGGAATTCTCCATCGAGCTTATACCTGGAACTTCACCGATATCGAAGCCACCCTACCACTTGGCTCCTACTGAGATGGCTGAGTTGAAGAGGTAGCTTGAAGAGCTTCTCGACATGGGCTTCATTTGCCCTCGTGTTTCCCCTTGGGGAGCCCCTATCCTGTTCGTGAAAAAGAAGGATGGTTCAATACGGATGTGTATGGACTACCACATGCTTAACCAGGTGACCGTGAAGAACCGTTATCCGTTGTCACACATCGATGACCTATTCGATCAGCTGAAGTCAGCCACCGTGTTCTCCAAGATGGATCTGCGAAGTGGTTACTACTAGATGCGTGTGAAGGATGATGATGTCCCGAAGATAGCATTCAGAACTCGTTATGGGCATTATGAATTCATGGTCATGCCTTTTGGTTTGACTAATGCCCCTGCTGCGTTCATGGACCTGATAAACAGAGTATTCCGCCCATATCTTGACAAGTTTTTAGTGGTATTTATCGACGATGTTTTGGTTTATTCCGAGACGTTAGTACAACATCACGAGCATTTGCGGATTGTACTCAACACATTGTGAGAAAACCAACTCTATCCAAAATTCTCAAAGTGTGAGTTTTGGATAAAGGAAGTTATGTTTCTTGGTCTCGTGATTTCTGCTGGTCATATAGCTATTGATCATGCGAAGGTAGAAGTTGTGACAAAGTGGAATGCTCCAAAAAACCCATCTGAAATCCATAGTTTCCTTGGTCTAGTCGGTTACTCTCAGAAGTTTATCAAAGGCTTCTCTGAGTTGGCCTTACCTTTGACCAAAATGACTCGAAAGGAGGTCAAGTTCTCATGGACCCCTGAATGTGAGGACAGTTTTCAGAAGTTGAAGATGAGCCTGACTTTTGCCCCCGTGCTTGCTTTGCATGTTGAGGGCATACCCTATGTCATCTACACTGACACATCCCGACAAGGCTTTGGGTGTGTTTTGATGCAAGACGGAAAGGTAGTCGCCTATGCTTCTCGACAGTTAAAACCTAATGAAGCGAATTGGCCTATGCATGATTTGGAGCTTGCTACCATAGTTCATGCTTTGAAGATCTGGTGACACCATCTCTATGGTGAAAAGTTTGAAGTCTTTTCTGATCACAAGAGTCTGAGATATTTGTTGACTCAGAAGGATCTGAACTTGTGACAACATAGGTGGATGGAATATCTTAAAGATTATGACTTTACCATCACCTATCATCCTGGTAAAGCAAATGTCATAGCTGATGCTCTAAGTCGCAAGAAGGATGTTGTTTGTGCAACTATGAGATGTTCAGTGTGGGAAAACCTTGAACATGTGGCTAAATGGAGACCGCAGCCTGTTGATTCAGTGGATGAAGACAAGTTGTGTGTTCATATGGCCAATTTGACTGTTACACCAACCTAGATCTCAGAAGTCTTGGCAGCACAGTTAGAAAGTTCTGAGCTTGAAGAAATGAAATCTTTATCTGAGAAACCGCAATATGACTTCTCTATTGGAGTGGATGGTGTTGTCCGCTTTAGAAAAAGGTTGTGGATTCCCAATGTTGGTATCTGAGACAAAAGGTTCTAAGTGAAGCTCATGGGTCCAAGTACACTATTCACCCTGGCACAACCAAGATGTACAAGGACTTATAGCAAAGCTTCTGGTGGAAGAACATGAACAATGACATAGCTCTGTTCGTGGTGAAGTGCTTGACATGTCAGCAAGTCAAGATTGAACATCAACGACCCGGTGGTCTTCTTCATCCTCTCGAGATTCCAGAATGGAAGTGGGAGAAGATCACAATGGACTTTGTTACCGGTTTCCCTAAGTCCAAGAAAGGTTATGATGCTGTTTGGGTGGTGATTGACCGGCTTACAAAATCTGCTCATTTCTTGCCTTTCAAAACCACATATAAAGTTGCTGAGATGGCTCAGTTATATGTGGAGTGGATAGTCCGTCTGCATGGTTTTCCTTTTGTGATAGTTTCTGATCGAGACCTGAAATTCACTTCTCGCTTATGGGGTCAGATTCAAGAAGAGATGGGTATTGATCTGCATTTCAGTACTGCTTACCACCCGCAAACTGATGGTCAGTCTGAGAGAACAGTTCAGATTCTGGAGGACTTGCTACGTGCTTGTGTGATGGATTGGGGTGGTTCCTGGGATCGATATCTACCATTAGAAGAGTTCGATTACAACAAAAGCTACCAAGCTAGTATTGGTATGCTGCCTTTTGAAGCTCTCTATATTAGACCTTGTCGTTCACCTTTGCATTGGGATGATGTTGGTGAACGTGCCCTGATGAAGACCGATGACATGCAGATGATGCTTGAGAAGGTACAACTAATAAAGAAATGGATGAAAGCTTCTCAAGACCGACAGAAGATGTATGCTGATAGAAAGAGGTCTGATGTAAGCTTCTTAGTGGGAGACTATGTGTTACGACCCCATCTGAGCTTAATTGGTAAACTAGGGTTACCAAGATGATTACATGATTAATTGGACTGATCACTCTTGAAATCTAATGAATGATGATAATCCAATGAGAATGTTTTAACTATGATAAGAAGTTTAAGTGTTCGTTTGCCTTGAGAATTAGGGTTTGAGAAACATAAACCCTAATCGGCCCAAAATAGGGTTTTGATGATACATGAACACAAAATGTGATAAGTATAGTGTCTTAGTAAATGATTTTTAGTATTTTATGTGTAACTCTGATTTACATAAAATTTGGATATGATTTGTATACATAAAATGTAAACAACATTGGAAAATATCAGAATTTTTGAAGAATGTTCTGACCTATTTATTGGTCGAGTTTCAAACTCGACCGATCATATTTCTAGATTTATATAGCAGTGTGGTAATTGAATTTATATTTTTATTGGTATATCCAATTGATCTCAAATTTTAACTGTGCTTGAAAAACACAGTTTTAGACATTTTGTTAAATTGGCGTAATTTTTGGATGACTTTTGATCTCTACAGTGAGGGTGTCGGTCGAGTTCTGTACAGGACAAACTCGACCGAATCTGTTGCAGACTGCAATATAGTAGTGCACTGTTTGATTTTTAATTATTTATTGGTAACTAGAAATGATCTCAAATGTTTACTGGAGGTCTGAAACTTCATTAGGTATAACATATAAAATTTCCAGAATTTTTGGAGCTTCTGTTAGCTATTCAGTAGGCAAATTACAGAAACTATTGTGAAACTGAATATTCAGCCAATATAATTAAAGTTGAGTGTTGGGTCAATATGCAATTGACCCAACAGATCAAATTGACTTATATGATCGACCACACACACACACAGCTCTCATTCTTCGTCATCCAACCCAAAGAAACGAAAATCTAGAGAGAGAGGGAGAGTTAGGGTTTGAGTGGAGAAAGAGGAGGAATTGCTGACCTAGGGTTTTACGGTCCAAGGAATGGTGAAATCAAGTAAGTTTGGATTCTTTGCATAGACTTTTATGGTGAATCTTCTCTCTCATGTCAAGATTCCATCCATGCTCTGATTTGATCCAAGATGATGTCGAAATTCCCTCTTTTCTCACCCTTTCTTCATAATCCCTCTTTTTCAAGGTTTCCGAGTTGAATGGAAGAAGAATTGGGAGATTTACTAGGGATTTGATATGAGTTCGAGATCCCCTGAGTTGAGCTGCAGTTTTGAGGTGTTTTCACACCTTAGGGTGAGTGGGTTCTTCCTTCAAACAGTGTAATGTACGAAATTTGATTATAGCATCCAAATCCCTAATTGCTTAATATGTGATTCTAAACCCTGAATGTCCATTTGTTCTGTGTAGTTGCAATTTGATATGAAATGGGCTCCTTCTCTGTTTGAATGACTCTCTGATGATAGGATCATATTAGAAATGTATACAACACATTCTAGAAAGAATGCCTTTTGGATTCATATTGTATGATGTAATTAGGGTTTAACCTAATTGAGATCTCACTAGAGTTGTAATCCAACTGAAGAGATATCTAGACTTAAACTAAACCTAGGTCTAAATGCTCTCAATCAATCTTAAGGCTATCATATTTCAATATCTAAAACCTTTGGGATTCGTAACTAAGTCTATGACTTTGATTTCACTAGTTTAAGTTTGAATGACCTGTGCCACGGCCTTGGGGTGATACCATGACCGCGTTGGAGCAAACCCTAATTGAACACTTAAAGATAAAAGTTAAATAAAGAGAATTAGTAATCCTATAAGTGGTTAGGATGTACCTCATGGGTTATCTTAATTGAATTTTATTCTTGATACATGATATCTCAGTGAATGGTATGGAAAACCTAAATTTAGTTAAATTTCCATGGTTTCATATTTATATTGATTGTATATGATTTGTTGAAAACAATCTTTATTTAGTGAATGCTTATATCCTATGAAATCCTTATGAGAGCCATGTGACAAGTGAATGAGGTAAATGAAAAGGTGAATGAGGCGAATGAAACCCTAAGAGTAGGGTGTTGGCATGTGATGAATGAATAAGGCAAATGAAACCCTAAGGATAGGGTGTTCAATGAATCATGTTATGGTGATATGAAAGGTCTCGATATGAGATGTGGTGATACTTAACTGTTGAATTGTATGTTTCTAGTGCATTTAACTTTATATGCTTGTTCTCTCTGAGTTGATATCTACATACTGCAGGGCTTCTTATTTTCAATACATATCTCATAAATTGCAGGTGATGAGATATGACATGCCCTAGAAAGGGATGTTACTGAGACATGATATATGTTGAATACATGAGTTATGATGTTTCTTATGATATGATATGGCAGGCCGTGTGAGCCTTGTTAGAAATGTTAAATGAGTTATGATTTCTATTTAAAATGTATCTATAATGTTAATGTTAGACTTAGGTGCCCTGAACACCGTAGAACCCCTTTGGGAGGTCTGCACCTTAGGGGTGAAACTCGTGTCCAACATCAACCGGTTGAGTAATTCTGGTGGCACGAGGGTTGATAGGGTTATCCAACACCAACCAATTGAGTAATTCTAGTGGTAACCCAGTGTTGACTCCCTGCACCTATGTGCTCAGGCTAGAGGAGGAGTCCAGAGCACTCATGGTGAGTGCAGAGAAGGCCAGAGAGCCCGTGGGTCCTGTAGCAGAACAGGACTGGCAGTCAGACTTAGCATTTCCCGGGTGTGTCGCTAAGTCTTGTACGGTGTGGCCGTAGTGCACTGCGAGTCTCTATGTAGAGTACACTGCATAGATCAGGGCATAAGTTAAAATATGGTCATATAGGTTCACAGAGTTCCTTATAAATGAAAGAGTTAAGGAAGACTAGAGCATAGTCTTCTAGTAGTTATTCTTTGGATGCAATATTTACATTCTTTGTTATTTCAATTATATTGTTTTAGAACTGCTCAGTGTAGTATTTATTGTTGTTAAATTTCATAACGTTTATTCAAAGTTATATCTGTAATCACATTAGTGCCTTAGACTGTTTCTTTTAAGTACTCGTTCACTGAGCGAGTAGGCTCACCCCTCTACTCAAACATTTTAGGGTTAACCGTGTGGACTTGAAGATGGTCAGAGCATCAGTGTAGATCTTCCACAAGAGTTAAGTACAAGATTAGTTGAGTCAGTCGGTCCTTGTCACTCTAGGTCCTCAGTAAGAGATAAGAGAGAGAGTTGTAATTACGATGTGTAATATTATTCCTCTTTTGAAATTGTATGCTATTAGTAGGTCTTATGTGCATAAGGTGTGAGAGACATCATGAATGTTTATACATATATCTTTACTATTAAAGTCTGATTAGTAAAAGAAATGTTCAGATTCCCTTGTTAAAATGATTTATGTGGTTCAATGCGAAGAAACAAGAGTTTTAAAGAAAGAAAAGAAAAAGAAAGAAAGAAAAAGTTAAGGGTGTCCTTTGTATTACATATAAATCCTATCTTATGCCCTAATCTCATGATTTGAGGAAATTGTGAGATCGGGGTGTAACAGCTTGGTATCAGAGCTTAGGGTGAGTTGTCAAGGACCATTAAGTTAGTAAGTTAGCATCATAAGTGTGACAGATAGGAGATGTTTTGATGTTAGCTTTGGGGATTTGAGTATTTGGATATCCTGGCCCGATATCTGAGTACTTGGATCAACCAGTACAAGCTATTCTGTCTATTCTCTCACGTATACCCTGGCCAGGTATACAGTGGAAGAATGGGCTAGAGAGGAACCCTAGAAAGGTTAGGGTTAGATAACGAGAAAAGAAACAAGAATTAAGAGCATAAATGTAAAAGGAGATAGAACTTACATTTGTTTTTGTTGGAAATGTATAGAAATGCTCTTATATGTTTGAATTGAAATATTCAATACTTTGAAATATGGGTCTTTAATATCTGTTGTACACTATGCAGTTGTAGCATTTATTGATTTCATTCTTTGTAACAAGTAGACTAGAATTGACCTTTGAATGAGCTTTTGTTAGTGGATAAGTTTTCTTCCACACTTCTGAGATGAATAGGAGTTGAGTAATCCTTTTTAGTTCTTGGCTTCAGGACTTCAGGTTTGGCCTGGTCCGGCTGTTAGGATGTATTAATGGGATCTAATGACTCCTATTAATAGTAAATAAGAATAGACTCTGGATAATTAGACCCACATTAGAGTGAGAATGTACATACGGTAAGATGTTGAAACATGTGGGCAAGATCAGAACAACTAAGAATTTGTTGAAACTGGTATCTGAGGTTCAATTTTGGGGCCTCATATGAGAAACCCTTAATTGGGAATAAAGGAACATGATATAAGGATTCATAATCAGTTTATTGATTAATATTATATGAACTATACATATGAAATATAGAAAAGATATGTGAAATGTATGTATGGTTCTAGATAGCAAGAATCGATCATGAAGAATGGATCATATAATGGAGTATAATGCTTTTATGAACTCTAAAGCAAAGGCTAAGTAGAAGAATAGAGTTGAGCATTCAATAGGTCCATAGAAGTGAAGAGTCTTCAAAAGAGTAAAAGTGAAGAGAATCATATGATCATGTAATTCATAAGACTAGAACAACAAACTAGTTCCTAAGTGAAGAACGTAGGTGTAGTTTAACAAATGAATAAGTCATACAAGGGTAGACAATATTCAGAAGGGAAAACTTGATTGAAAGAGAAACTGTGTTTGATCCATGCATGATCCCTTTGATTTAAAAATGAAGAATATTTAAGGTATTAAGGGAATGTTTGAATACAAAAAAAATTTCTAAGTTTCAAAATCATCTTCTCTCTCATATATTCCTTAACAATAGCAAGGTGGGAATGAAATGATAAGAAAATGAATCATATATGATGCATAACTACCTCGGTAGGGTCATCTCGTGAATGTAATAGTGACATACATTACGATGAAGTGCGATAAGAAATAAATTCTTGTGTGATAGCAAGAATGATGAATAATCTATTCTTACCTTGAATGTTTTAATGTTAGGGATGTTTATTGTATATGATCAAAATGAGAAGGAGAGGTAGCAAAACATAAGTAGTAAAGAATGAGGAGAGAGATAAAGGAAAACACTAGTTTTGTGTAATATGTGAACTCGTTTTTAGAAGTATGCTTTGTTGAAGGCATACTAAGGTATGTAAGTTAGTTCTATGTAGGATTTCAGCGTATTGGTGCAAGCTATATGTTAATTAAAGGTGTACGATAGTTGTAGTAATTCATACCAGATATGCATCCTAGTATTGTGTATTTGTGATATGGTGATACAGTTTGGATGATGACGGAAGACTTGGAGGGATATCATGAATAAGGTAGTTATACTTATTCACTCATATTAATAGAAAGGGATGATAATCAGATTGTCTGGACAAGTAACCCTAATGAGGTGTAGCTTGTTATACCTAGCTCTAATATAACTGAGTGATGGTAATTGAGTATGATTAATGCTTGAATGACTGATACAATTGTGGATTACCTTATTACTGTTGTTGAAACCCTAAAATGATATAATACGATGGTTACACTTTGAATTGTGTGTGGGCTCATAACCCACAGGTCCCAGGATCGAAACAGGATAGTATGGAATGAGGTGGTAATGCTTCACCTCATGCATCCATGACCCAATGGGGATGCCAAGAGTAGTATTGTGCAATTGATTGTTGAATCTAGTCTTTTAATTCAAGACTATTTTGCTATTTGAATAGCACTTTATTAAAGTTTAAAACAGCATGGTGAACTCGCTTTTGTCACTTAAAGGTGATACAGAACAATAGAACTTTCTGAGCCGCATAAGTTGAGATAGTTGTATCAGAGTATCAGAGTTGCGCAGCGAAAGCGTGGTGGTTTATCTTTGCATTCTATGTTTGACTGTGGCATAAAGAATTTGCTTGATATCATTGAGAACTATTTGAAATATGTTGTGATTTAGTAAAGAATTAAAAGATCTAATGTTGAAAACTACATTCAGGTATGAAATACAAGAATATAATGACATGGAAGCCTTTAGAAGATTAGAATAACCTTGATTGTATCTTTCTTGTAGGTTTATGTTTCAAGGATGAAACATTCTAAGGGGGGAGAGTTGTTACGACCCCATCTGAGCTTAATTGGTAAACTAGGGTTACCAAGATGATTACATGATTAATTGGACTGATCACTCTTGAAATCTAATGAATAATGATAATCCATTGAGAATGTTTTAACTATGATAAGAAGTTTAAGTGTTCTTTTGCCTTGAGAATTAGGGTTTGAGAAACATAAACCCTAATCGGCCCAAAATAGGGTTTTGATGATACATGAACACAAAATTTGATAAGTATAGTGTCTCAGTAAATGATTTTTAGTATTTTATGTGTAACTCTGATTTACATCAAATTTGGATATGATTTGGATATATAAAATGTGAACAACATTGGAAAATATCAGAATTTTTGAAGAATGTTCTGACCTGTTTATCGGTCGAGATTCAAACTCGACCGATCATATTTCCAGATTTATATAGCAGTGTGGTAATTGAATTTTATCTTTTTATTGGTATATCCAATTGATATCCAATTTTAACTGTTCTTGAAAAACACAGTTTTAGACACTCTGTTAAATTGGTGTAATTTTTAGATGACTTTTGATCTCTACAGTGAGGGTGTCGGTCGAGTTCTGTGCAGGACAAACTCGACCGAATCTGTTGCAGACTGCAATATAGCAGTGCACTGTTTGATTTTTAATTATTTATTAGTAACTAGAAATGATATAAAATTTTTACTGGAGATCTGAATCTTCATTAGGTATAACTTATAAAATTTCCAGAATTTTTGGAGCTTCTGTTAGCTATTCAGTAGGCGAATTACATAAACTATTGTGAAACTGAATATTCAGCCAATATAATTAAAGTTGAGTGTTGGGTCAATATGCAATTGACCCAAGCAGCTCAAATTGACTTATATGATCGACCACACACACACACATCTCTCATTATTCATCATCCACCCCAGAGAAACTAAAATCTAGAGAGAGAGGGAGAGTTAGGGTTTGAGTGGAGAAAGAGGAGGAATTGCTGACCTAGGGTTTTGCGGTCCAAGGAATGGTGAAATCAAGTAAGTTTGGATTCTTTGCATAGACTTTTATGGTGAATCTTCTCTCTCATGTCAAGATTCCGTCCATGCTCTGATTTGATCCAAGATGATGTCGAAATTCCCTCTTTTCTCACCCTTTCTTCATAATCCCTCATTTTCAAGGTTTCCGAGTTGAATGGAAGAAGAATTAGGAGATTTGCTAGGGATTTGATATGAGTTCGAGATCCCCTGAGTTGATCTGCAGTTTTGAGGTGTTTTCACACCTTAGGGTGAGTGGGTTCTTCCTTCAAACAGTGTAATGCACGAAATTTGATTATAGCATCCAAATCTCTAATTGCTTAATATGTGATTCTAAACCCTGAATGTCCATTTGTTCTGTGTAGTTGCAATTTGATATGAAATGGGCTCCTTCTCTGTTTGAACGACTCTCTGATGATAGGATCATATTAGAAATGTATACAACACATTCTAGAAAGAATGCCTTTCGGATTCATATTGTATGATGTAATTAGGGTTTAACCTAACTGAGATCTCACTAGAGTTGTAATCCAATTGAAGAGATATCTAGACTTAAACTAAACCTAGGTCTAAATGCTCTCAATCAAGCTTAAGGCTATCATATTTCAATATCTAAAACCTTTGAGATTCGTCACTAAGTCTATGACTTTGATTTCACTAGTTTAAGCTCGAATGACCTGTGCCACGGCCGTGGGGTGATACCATGACCGTGTTGGAGCAAACCCTAATTGAACACTTAAAGATCAAAGTTAAATAAAGAGGATTAGTAATCCTATAAGTGGTTAGGATGTACCTCATGGGTTATCTTAATTGAATTTTATTCTTGATACATGATATCTCAGTGAATGGTATGGAAAACCTAAATTTAGTTAAATTTCCATGGTTTCATATTTATATTGATTGTATATGATTTGTTGAAAACAATCTTTATTTAGTGAATGCTTATATCCTATGAAATCCTTATGAGAGCCATGTGACAAGTGAATGAGGTAAATGAAAAGGTGAATGAGGCGAATGAAACCCTAAGAGTAGGGTGTTGGCATGTGATGAATGAATAAGGCAAATGAAACCCTAAGGATAGGGTGTTGAATGAATCATGTTATGGTGATATGAAAGGTCTCGATATGAGATGTGGTGATACTTAACTGTTGAATTGTATGTTTCTAGTGCATTTAACTTTATATGCTTGTTCTCTCTGAGTTGATATCTACATATTGCAGGGCTTCTTATTTTCAATACATATCTCATAAATTGCAGGTGATGAGATATGACATGCCCTAGAAAGGGATGTTACTGAGACATGATATATGTTGAATACATGAGTTATGATGTTTCTTATGATATGATATGGCAGGCCGTGTGAGCCTTGTGAGAAATGTTAAATGAGTTATGATTTCTGTTTAAATGTACCTATAATTTTAATGTTAGACTTAGGTGCCATGAACACCGTAGAACCCCTTTGGGAGGTCTGCACCTTAGGGGTGAAACTCGTGTCCAACATCAACCGGTTGAGTAATTCTGGTGGCACGAGGGTTGATAGGGTTATCCAACACCAACCAGTTGAGTAATTCTGGTGGTAACCCAGTGTTGACTCCCTGCGCCTGTGTGCTCAGGCTAGAGGAGGAGTCCAGAGCACTCATGGTGAGTGCAGAGAAGGCCGGAGAGCCTGTGGGCCGGAGAGCCCGTGGGTCCTGTAGCAGAACAGGACTGACAGTCAGACTTAGCATTTCCCGGGTGTGTCGCTAAGTCTTGTACGGTGTGGCCGTAGTGCACTGCGAGTCTCTATGCAGAGTACACTGCATAGATCAGGGCATAAGTTAAAATATGGTCATATAGGTTCACAGAGTTCCTTATAAATGAAAGAGTTAAGAAAGACTAGAGCATAGTCTTCTAGTAGTTATTCTTTGGATGCAATATTTACATTCTTTTTTATTTCAATTATATTGTTTTAGAACTACTTAGTGTAGTATTTATTGTTGTTAAATTTCATAAGGTTTATTCAAAGTTATATCTGTAATCACATTAGTTCCTTAGACTGTTTCTTTGAAGTACTCATTCACTGAGCGAGTAGGCTCACCCCTCTACTCAAACATTTTAGGGTTAACCGCGTGGACTTGAAGATGGTCAGAGCATCAGCGTAGATCTTCCACAAGAGTTAAGTACAAGATTAGTTGAGTCAGTCGATCCTTGTCACTCTAGGTCCTCAGTAAGAGATAAGAGAGAGAGTTGTAATTACGATGTGTAATATTATTCCTCTTTTGAAATTGTATGCTATTAGTAGGTCTTATGTGCATAAGGTGTGAGAGACATCATGAATGTTTATACATGTATCTTTACTATTAAAGTCTGATTAGTAAAAGAAATGTTCAGATTCCCTTGTTAAAATGATTTATGTGGTTCAATGCGAAGAAACAAGAGTTTTAAAGAAAGAAAAGAAAAAGAAAGAAAGAAAAAGTGAAGGGTGTCCTTTGTATTACATATAAATCCTATCTTATGCCCTAATCTCATGATTTGAGGAAATTGTGAGATCGGGGTGTAACACTATGCTTTTCTGAAGATCAAGCCTATATGTTCTATTGCAAGATCAAAAGTAAAAGGCAAGTTGAGTCCTCACTATGTTGGACCATTTGAAATCTTAGATAAAGTGGGAGATTGTGCATATCTCTTAGCCTTACCTCCTGCTTATGACAAGATCCACAATGTGTTCCATGTCTCTGTGCTAAGAAAGTATGTGAAAGATCCTTCTCACGTACTCACTATTGAACCTGTGGAGATTCATGAGAATCTGACCTATGAAGAACTACCTGTGAGGATCCTTGACATCCGAGTAAAGCAACTGAAGAATAAGGAGATAGAGCTAGTAATGGTTTTGTGGAGATATCATAGTTTAGAAGAAACCACTTGGGAGTTGAAAGATGAGATGTTATGTACTCACCCTTCCCTCTTTGTATGAGATTTCGGGGACGAAATCATTTTTAAGGGGTGGAGTGTTGTAACATACTGAAACCCATTATGTATCTCTTTGTACTCTTTTTGCATAAGATTTTCCTTCATTTTTCATCCCATATGTATTTGGATTTGATTTAGTGCAATTATGATGGTGATTGGATAAATGTTTCCCATATATTCTTAATATAAGGTTGTATGCACAAATACCTCAGTTAGATTTTAGATAATGGGTCTAAAGTGCAAATTGTACATTAAGCAATAAAAAGAATAAGATATTTCGTCCTATAACTTTCTAGAACTTCCTAGAATAAGAGAAATAAGAGAAAATCCGAATTTTATATAAAGGAGAAGATAAATGCAATAATTAGAAGTAATATGGGATTTAATGAATAAAAGAGGATAACGAGAAAGATTTTGCACCAAAATTATAATTGGAAACCCATCAGGATAATTTGACACACAAATTCGTTTTCTTGACCAAAAAGTAACTTAAGGGCCAAGTATCATGTAAAGTGGAACATAAATGTAAATATTAATGTCAATATCAAGAGAAAATAGGAAATAGGCCAATAAAGTGAAATAAAATACGTAATGCTCTCAAATTTGAAAAATAACTCCAAATTCGTATTCTAAACATAAAAATAAGCCTTTGGGCAAATTTACAACTAATTTGGATAATGTGTGAATAATGAGTAAAATAGGAGAGAGAAAGTGTGTAGAATCTTCTATTTATTTAATAAATAAGTAAATAATCTTAACTTGTAAAAAATATTTACAAAATGGTATTATAATCCCATAGGGAGACTTATGGGTGAAGTTACACAAGTTTTAGAGAATGTTATCACCTCTTTTGAAGGAGGAAAGAGAAATTTCCATTTTAATTATTTAACCTATCAACATTTTCCAAAAGGAAAACATAACTCCATATTTGAATTCTACACATCAAAATAAGTCAGAATATAAAATTTGGTAATTTTTGGATGTCGTTTGGGCCTCCAAACGAGGAGAGAGAAAAACATTTAGAATTTAAATGACACTTTGGTCGAATTTTAATGCAACAAGGAATCAATTCCTTATCCCATCCGCGAGATCGGACGACTCAGGGTCCTTCGTGGACCTGGGTCCACTTATCTGACGACCCGCGGTCGTCTTCTTCCTCTAAATGAAAAAGGCAACAGGTTGCTTGACTGTGAAGATTTGAAATCTACTTTTCTCGAGATTTACAAAACAAATTCAATAATTCTTGTCTCTACAAGTTCCTTACGCAAATCCGCACCGTTTTATCCCAAAGTTTTTGGGTTTTGGCAAATATTCGAGAAAAGCCCAATGCTTGTGCCTCCCTCTCTACCTTCACCTACCCAAACCCTTGTCTAGGTCTCCTTGCCTATATATATACCTACCCCAAGTACCGCCATCTCATTTGCAACTCAACCACAAGGTCAATTTTGAGTTCCGTGGACATCTTGACCTCCATCTAGCCTCCGGTAGCACCTGACCTTACGATGCCCCTCATGTTCTGCTCGCTTCACCTCTGTTCTAATACAAGGTACTACCAGATTCCTCTCTTCTTCTTCTTTCTTTCGAGTACCTAAACGTGAAGTTTGGTTGAGAATCGTGTTTTTGCCCAATTTTTCAGGACCTTGACCGAGTTGCTTGCTAGTTCTTCTCATCGCTTGAGTGGGGAAGATGACATTGTGTCGTTTCACGCCTTTGCCCTTAGCTCCTCCTTCATCTTTCTCTGTCAGCGCAAGGGGCATCCTTGCCCTTTTCCTCCTTGTCCCGCCTTTGACCAGGCATGGACCGCGGCCCACATCAGCAGCGAGGGGCCAAGCCACAGAGATGCGGGTCCACCCCTTGCTCTCTCTCACTGGCTCTCTCTCCCTCATGCCTTGCCTATGCGGCAGGCTATGATTGGTCGGAGTAAAATAATTTCTATAAATTAATCAAGTTGTCAAAAATTAAAAACAAATAGTGTTTTGAAATCAGGAGAGTGAGATCTACCCATTAAAATGTTTTTGAGTTTTAATTTTGATGTTTGTGAAAACTTATTTTTAGAATGATTTTATTAATTAAAAATCACCAAAAATAACCCTAAAAGTCCATATCTTCAAAATATACAATATTATATGTTATTTTGATCAGAAAACCCTAACTAAGATGATGGTGATGTTTTTAGAGTCTAATTTGATGGTTTGCACAAAAATTTAGTAATATTATGGTTTTCAACCTTTAATGAGTATATTTAATTCTAATTCATAGATCTAATGATGAATTAGGGAAAGTGGGTTTTGATTTCGTGTGAAGGGTTGGAAAGAGGGTTCTAGAACACTTGAGGCTAAGGTATGTGCATCTACTCTTCAGTTGGGAAAATTTTATACCAATACCCATATTCCCTAATGAGGCTTAATCTGAACTAATTCTTGATTCTTGAAACCTAAATTGTTTATTGCCTCAAAATTAGTTGTAGTATTATCTTGTTTGGGTTTTCATACCCCACTGCCATGTTATTTAAATCTTTTGATTAATCTTTCCATAACTCTTTGCTACCATGTAATTAAATGTTCTATTTAATTGTAAAGTAGTGGTACTTATGTACAACCACCCACAGAGGGCATGTATATAATCGCCCTAGGGGAATGTTTATAATTCTCCCCATAATATTATAGGTGACTGGGAATGTCTTATTCTCCCCTCACCTAAGGTTAGAGGTCCGGTAGGTTCCTCAACCCTACTTAGTTAGGTAGACATATTAATTTACATGCAAAACCCTTATTTACTTTTGTTATTGGCAAGTTTCATTATAAAAAGCCTCATACTCTTGATGTCTCACTTTTTAATAAATCTCTAGCCTATTTTACTTGTTACAACTATCTTGTCATTTTTAGAATAATCTTGTAACACATACTTTTCTCTCTTTTCCTCTTGCTAGGTGTCTTCCCAACCACCCAGGTGCCGGTGTTGTGCAAGGAGAAGGACAAGCTTGAAGGAAGCTTCCCTTAGGAGTTGATCTTTAGCATTTGGAAAGGATGGCTAGGTTGCTATAGCTAGATCCTGCTTATCTTATCTTTTCTTTTAGAAATCATTCTTGTAATAAACTATAAAAGCCATGTGAAGGCTTATTATTTCTTTATTTCCGCTGCTATTGACATTTTATTATGTATCTGGAATCATGCTTACTTGGAATATTATGCAATCATCCTCAAAGTGTCTAAATTTTGTTAAAAGTGCGGATGTTTGTATTTCCTTTAAATTTTAGTAAAGAGGTGATCTCGCCTCTTTACACCCAAATTCTACCCGTGAATCCTCTCGCTTCGCATCTAAAGGATTTGGTAAACCTGAGCTTTGTAATGGTGTCAGTAGCGGCCTGGCCACTGATGCATGGTTCTATAATAGCCACTACTTTTGGCATTTTAGAGATGATAATGTCTTTAAGAACTCTCACCGTGTTATCGTTTCCTATGACTCTTACGTTCCAACACACGATATCAGACTTAAACATTAAGGAAGGTGGGTGTAAGGGAGTGTTGTGAGCTTCGTCAAAACTCAAGCCAACTCACTAACCCACTCTTCTTCACAAGGACCCTCTACTCCAGCCTGCTCACAGTTATACAACACCTTTACATCATCTGCAATTGTTGATACTCACAGGCTACGCCTCCGCGGATTGAGTGGGTCGGGGGGGTCTGTCTCTGACCTTTCTTTTTGTATTAAGATTTTTGCTTGTGCCATCCCTTCTTGGGAGCAAAGCTTTCTCCTTATCTTGGGTACCTTTCCTCGACCTGTGCTTCTTCAGACGTGTTGACTGCCACATGACATGCGTTTTCATGGGATGTGCCAACAGTTTTCAGCTGTGTGTCCTTGTCTGCATTAGTTTGGTTTGTGATGTCCCCCAGTGCAGTTCTACTACTTTCTTGCATACTGCTCTTCTCTTGCACTTTCTTCTTCCTCCATACCTTCACTGGCCTTCCCTGTCCCTCTTTGTTTTCAGTTTGCATGTGCACATTATCAGTTTTTTCCTCCTGGTTCCTCTCTTCAGCGATCTCCTCCAGACCTTCAAATTTGTTTGTCGAGTTGTACGTTAAGTTGTTTTGTGATATCCTTCACCTTCTTCCATTGTTCCTTCTCGTCTGGATCTGCCATCCACCTTGATTGCTTCGGTCCCCTCTTACAGGGATATGCTACTCGATGTTCTGTGCATCTACTGTCTCAGTGCTACTTGTGCTCTCCTTGCTTGTGTCGGCCTTATAGAACTTAGCTGTGTGCCCTTCCATGCCACAAATAGCATAGGCCCAGGGAAGACCTTCATAATAGATGTCGTATTCTACTCCATTGATTAGAATAGAGGTTGTAAGCTCCTTCATCGTATCAATTTCTATGTCCAGTCTTACAAATTGGCTTCTAGATCTGTGTAAGGTGTGGGTGTCAATTTTCACAAGATCGCCTAGCACATTCCTTATGTATTTGAATATAGTGTGGACATATAGATGTATCGGGAGGTTTAACACCCTAACCCGTGTAACAATATAGTCTAGGAGGGTCAAAGTTGGCTTGAAATTAGGATACCATTCCCAAACCACCAAGGAGTAGCCAAAAATCTTCTAGGGCCTCCCATCAATGTGGTTTCATAGTCCGACTGGTAGGACAACTGGATGACAAAATTTCCATATTCAAGTTCGAACATATTAAATCTTCCTTTGATACGCCATAGCAGTTTAATCTTATCCCTTAGTGTCATGTAGTCGATCTCCGTGCTGACTAGCTGTGCCACGACCGCAAATCTCCATGGCTTGGCGAGTCCCTCTTCTGCCTTCGACTCGATGGCAAGGTAGGGGATTATGTCCATCTCACTCAGCAAAACCGCTCCCAGTGGCTGGTCTTCTTTGAACAGCTTGTTCAGGAAGAATTTGCTACTATCTGTTCCTTATTGCGGCATGGTATATCCCTCAGTAATCTGGGCATAGGTGCATTGCATGCATGTGCTGGTAGAGGTCTGGTCCTTCTCCTACGAGAAACTCCCGCTCGCATCTTGTATTGATTGGTCCTTATTGGCTTCATTTCCCAATCCTATGTTGCCATTGATAACACCAATTTTTGTGATATTTTAGACTGTTTTTCTGTTATCAAAACTGCCATTTTTAGCTATTTTCCTCTCTTTTGTATGCACTTTCGCAATAATTGGCCAAGCAATGTTCTTAATCCTATATTTCCATCTTTTGCAGAGTTTTTCCTCATTTTGGTGCAATAAGGCCGTCCCGGCCCACAGAATAAGTCCAAGTCTGTTTCGGCCTTCCTGACGCCCGATACAACCTCTACCCAATAGGGTGGAGTGACACAATTACGCACGACAAAAGGATGTCCTGCAAGAAGGAGCAGATGGACGACACACCTTCTACCCGACAGGGAGCCCAGCTCGCACCGACAACCCAGCTTGACGGGCGATACAGCCACCCACCGGTAGGCACGTTGTCCATCACGTGACCGATAGCCGACACTCCTGAGCCGAGCGATACCAGTATCGGCCGTCCACCGACCTACAAATAAGGAGGACACGTGGCGTTTCGAGCACCATAACTTCCTCCAACTACTGCCTATAAATAGCAGCTACAGGAAGCCAAAAAGACAGTTCAGATACTTGGGAATTCGGATAGTTGGGAGCTTTGAGTGATCTTCGGAGGAAACTGCGAGAGAAGGAGTTCGTGCCCCAGTGCTCGTGCCGGGCGACACTAGGTGAGCTTTTCCTCATCCCGAGAGGTAGGGGATAGTTCACTTAGAACCGTCCCGGGCGACACTGCGGGCCGATATCGGCCAACGATGACGAGCGACACAAGTGCCCGACAGTAGGACGCGTCACTCCATGCCCGACACGATATCGAACCTGATACGCTTCGCCCATCATGTGTGTCGTCCGAGAGGATGTGTCGCCCGACTTGAGCGTATCGGCCAGGTCCTTGAACGATACAGTCGGCCGTCACGGTGTGTCGCTCGAGAGAGTGTCGCCCGACACCACTGTATCGGGCTAGGCCCCTGTCCGGTATCGGGCGGGAGAGCCACTGTAGTCTGTCGCCCTTCTACATCAAGAAGGCGACATCTATCTTTAATTCTATTATTTAATTCCTTTCTTGTGCAATGTATTAAGACCCTTAATGTGTATGGAAATAGAAAAGCTTAATTACTTGTTGCTCTATGCTTGGTGTGATATATTGGATGACTGCTATGTTTGATATCTGAACTCTAGCTTGCATGTTTGGATCGCGTTTCGCTTAGCTACCGAATCATGTTTACCCGTCGCAACAGCTTCGAGAGTCGTGTTGTGGCTCTAGTGTTTGGTCCGATTCTGGAGTACGAGAGTGCCTAGAATAGAGTTGTTTCAATAACATTCCGCTCTAACTTATAGTCCGACAACCTCGAGAGGGGTGTTGACGCTTGGTTAGAATTACCCGCTCTGAGAGGAGGGGTGCAGGGTGTTACGGTTGCCGCTTGTTTTGCTGTAGTCTTATCCTTCACATCTTTCCCTAGCTCTAGTATTATCTTTCTGTTTCTGTTGCATGAAAACCCCTAAAAACTGCTAAATGACTAAAACCTTAAATCTCTCTTGTAGCTCCAGTTGGAGATAGTTTTCTTTGTTTTATTTGTGACATCTTGCTGTTTCCCTTTTGGGAATTTATATCTCTTTATACCTACCGGAGTGTAGCGTGTCGATTCTGGGTTCCCAAGACCACCCCCCTTGTGCCTGTGTTCGACCCCGTATATCTACTTCGACCCCGTAAACAAAGTTGTGGGGGCCTATAAGGATTCGAGTTTATAAATGTAAAAGCTCGATTACCTCAATCCACCTCCACTTTTGGACGCGCGATTTAGGCCGGTCAACTTTTTTGCGCCGTTGTCGGGGACAAGGCAAAAATGGTACTATAGACGAATCTGAATTCACTAACTACACTCCTGTGCCTCAAGCTTAGAAATGAGTTTGACAGCACTCTTTTTCTTTTTCTTTTTCCTTACTACTATTCTTTGCTTAAAATTAATAATTCGATTTTCTAAACTTGAGTTTTCGTGCTATTTCAGGCACTCTGAAGAATAGTGATATGTTCCACTGAGCACCAACTCCAACTATCATGCTGCCTCGTGTGGAGCCATCCATTTCTGGAGATGAATGCCAAGGGGGGAGGCCTGAATCACCTCCACCAGATGGCAATGACCGCTGTGACGACAACAATCGGCATGAAGATCAAGAATCGGAGCACTCCGAGGAAGGCCACCCCCATGTCACGCGTCGCCACCATCAGCGACACAGGAGACACCACAACCAAGAACAACATCGTGAGGCTCGCGATAGCGATGACTCCGAGGAGGAGGAGAAGACGTTGAGGGAGTTGGCATCAACAAAAGCCAACAACTCCAGATGTCCCGTCATCACCCCGCGATTCAACGCAACCAATTTTGAGCTTAAGCCTTCTGTGATCTCTATGATTCAGAACAAAAGTTTCAGGGGAAGTTCGAAAAATGACAACCCCTACCATCACATCGATGCCTTCAAGAACATATGTGACACGATAAAAATGTGGGGGGTCCCCCAGGAGGTTATATACTACAAAGGATGCATCTTCTCACTGGAGGACAAAGCACTGTCCTGGTACCTCAGGTTACCCCACCGGTCCTTGAACGGATGGGGGGAGTTAGCTGAAGCATTTATAAATAAGTTTTACCCCACCGAGAGGACAGTCATAACTCGACAGAAAATAACTTCCTTCATGCAAAAGCCAAACGAAAGCCTTCACGATGCCTGGGAGCGGTTCTAAGAGTACCTGAGGGATTGCCCCCATCATAATTACAAGAAGGGCTTCCTTGTCACCACCTTCTACAATGGCTTGACTCCCGATGAACGGGTGTCACTGAATGTGGCAACAGGAAGTGACTTCTTAGGAAAAAAAACCGAGCAAGTCTGAAAGGATCATCAAAAATATGGCCGAACTGCAAGTCAGCGCTGAATATGATAGATCTGACAGAGGACATGCGAAAAAGGTCGGTGAAGGGTCCTCTTTTGAGTCCAAGGCTCTAGAGACCATCACTTCTCAGATTCAGAAAATAGCCACGGATGTAAAGTAGCTGAGGGAATCTAGCGCGAAAGGGAAGAAGCAGGTGGAAAAAGTAATGAAATGTGTAACATGTGGAGAAGGTGGCCATGGGGTAGATAATTGCATCTACACCCGACTGAAAGCATCAAGCGACACTGAGTCTGAGGTCGAAGAGACTGAAAAAGTCTCTTTTGTAAATTTCAAAAGACCAGACCACCCTGGTTTCAGCTATGGCAACAAAGAGGCAACTGAGAATTCTCATCAGCTGCATAACTCCACTAGGCCGCCCCAAGCTTTTGAGAAGAGGGGAGGGCCAAGTCAATACATCAAAAACACCTCCTTCCAGCCGAACAAAGGAGGTTTCCATGGGCAAGCTAAGTATCAAGGATCAGTCAGAGAGCTAGGACAGAACAAGGCTTCGAACCAAGCAGATGTGGTGGGACAGTTGTTTGATTTTGTGAAGAAGCAGGACACCGTTAATAACCAGCTAGTGCAAAGTGCACTGTCCAATTCTGGCATTTTGAACTCGTTGCAGGTACAGTTGGCGGACATGCAGATGCATCAACAGCAAATCGACCAGCAGCTAGCTTAGCTCGCCGAGATCATAAAGAACACGTCGGGGAAGATCCCGTCCAACACTGAACTAGCCCAGAGATCAGGACAGTAACTGCGGAGGAAAAGGATGAAGAAGAAGTCAAAGACGTCCAGCTGAGGACGGAAAACTCAGTGCTTCTCGGGAGGAAACCCGAGCTGTTTTTAAATTCCTAGTATAGGGTACTTTTACTTTCAAGAAAAATTAACATTATGGAATGTAATAAGGCCCGAGTTAGCACATGCGCCACATGCGCTGACCCTTACGGGCCACCGCCTTAGTGTTATCGACCGAGATGGGTAATACCATCTGAGGCCAGGATCTTAGTCTTCACCAATGATGTTTTACTCATCGACCGCTTTTAAACTGCTTTGCTTTCATGATGTATCGGATAGCAAACCCAACTGGTGCTATGTATGCGCCCATATCGAGCAAGGGAATTTTGGGGATCGTGAGGGTCGTGCCGACGGATGAAATTGCCCGTTTTACTAGTTGCCCTGATGGCCGACACGCGCCCCAGATTTACCTGTTTCACCCCGGTTGAGTTTGCTATTTATAGGGGTGAGTTTTTACCATGTCGGGCTCCTTGCCTTACTATTTTCTCACTCCCGTATCATGCTAAGACCTTGTGCTTTTGCTCCCGTGTCGCGCAAGACTGCCCTACTCTTGTGTCATGCGGAAGTACAGATCACAACAAGGTAATGGCTGACATACCCTATTGCCTGACATACCCTATCGCTCGACAAACCGTGCCGCCCGACACGTTTCCATCTTTAAGCGAGTAGCTTATCGGCCTTGCGGGTTTTGTGCTGAGCAGCCTTGTATCGCCTGATATGGATGTCACACAACGTACCTTTTAATCACGTCTGCCCGATACGCCATGACGAGCGATATCCGTGTTGCTCATCTTTGCCCCGCCTCGCCTGTTTCGCTGTCAGGTGACACACCGCCTCCTTCTTGAATAACTGTATCGGGTATCTCATCTTATCGCCTCGTATCGCCTGACAGTCCTGACGCGTATCACCTTGGTCTTATCGCATGGCGAGTGTCACCCACACTGCATATCGTGCACGAGACTTCACTTCTGAAAACCTCGTATCGCCCGATACGGGGGTGTGGGAACGTCGCACTTTCAGTCTAAATACAGCGTCATCATATTTAATTAATCAAGGAGTTTGTTTATTCATTTATAGAGATGGCCCACATCAAATCAACTGATGTCCCCATTGACGCACAAGGAAGAAGGATCTACCGAAGCGACTGCCGCAGAAACACCAACTACCGGGCAGAAACGCCCGAACCCAGGACCAGTCGCGGCGTCAACATCACAGAAGAGGGCTAGGGTTGGAGAAGTGGCAGCACCAACCCCAACACCGACACCTCCAGCAGTAGCGGAACTCCTGGAATTCTTGTCGGGGAGTTTCGAACCAAGAGACGACAAGCATGCTCGCCGATATGATGAGCTGGTGACCAAGATATACCGACCGACCAGGTTCTTCCATAGAGCCTCATTCGCTGAGATAGCAATCATGAAGAGGCTGAAGGTCGTACTGGCTACGGCAGGACTGAAGAAGATCTATTTCAGCCGGTCTTCTTCGTACACTAAGCTGACGATGGAGTTTATGTCTTCTCTCCGCCGGGTAAAGAACTCTGCAGCGGAGAGAGAAGAATTTGGCGGGCCAGACAGACTCCAGGCCCGGCTCTACAATTCGAGTACACCATCTCTGAAAAGCTCTTGAACAAGATCTTCTCCTCCAACGAGGAGGAGAAGAACCTGATGGACAACGGTGAGAGGATCACCGAGGGAGACGGGTTCAATCCCGTGCAGCTTTGGGGAAAGCTTACCGGCGAATCTTCGTTCAAACCGGGGAGAAAGGTCGTGGCAGTGCACTCCTACTTCTGGAGGATAGTGCACAAGCTGGTGGCATGCTTGCTGTTCAGCAAGAATGATTCCAGCAGCATCTACATAGAAGAGCTCCACGTCATGTGGCACATAATGGAGGGCCGAGTGATCAACCTCGGTCGGTTTTTGCTGAATAGGCTGCACCCAATGAAGGAAGCCACCAAGGAGTACTGCATGGGTGGCATCGTCAATCTCATCACAGTGGGACTCGGGTACCCAAGCGAGCCACGCAGCCATTTGAGGATGCAAGGCGATGAGAGGTGTTTGACACCAAGTACTTGATAAGGACCAACATCGTCAAGAGGGAGAGGAGGAACTTCTTCTACAAGTTTTTGAGGACAGATATACTCCTCCCCCTCCCTCGCTACGCCGACTACGACACAGAGAAACTAATCTTCACCACCGCAGAGATTGAAGCTATAGCAAATAACACAGCTTTCAGGGCCCCAGAAAGGCCCGCCCCAGAGCTACCGACGACAACCACTGATAGAGTTGTCGCCGCTCCGACCGTACCAGTCACTGCCACAACATGGATGGTAGCAGCTGAGAAAGCACTGATGATCGCTGAAGTCACCAGGACAGAAACTACGGGATCTTCCTCGGAAGAGATGAGCGCAGTTCCCGGCACTGTATCGAGACCTACAGAGGCGAAAGGGGAGTTTTAGCAGGGCGACAACAACGGGATGTTTGACGAGATCTGGAAAGAACTCGAAAGAACACCGACACCGCCGCCGAAGTCCCCGCCTACAGCGGTCGAGGAGATTTCCGGCAGTGCAGAGGTGGAGCAGAGTCCGCACTCACCACGGCCATCCCAACCTAGACGAGAAGGCAAGGTGGCGGCAATTGCAAAAGCGTCGACGCCTCGCCTGGAGGCATCTAGACCGGCGAACCATACTGATAGACTCTACCTCACCTGGTGGACGATCGCACGTGCAAGATGTCGTGAGGATGGAAGGAAGATCTATCGGAGCTTCCCCGTCACTCATAAAGATGCTCGGGCACGAGCTCAACAATTTGCGGGAGGTAACAGATATCAACTCTGACATTTGTATTACCCTAACCCGCAAATTTGCGTCTTTCCAAAATAGGCTGAATAGCCAAGAGCGCGAGCTGCTGATTCTAGCGAGCCTTCCCGGCAGACTAGAGGCCTTGAATGCAATAATGCAGCAAGTTCTCCAACGACTCGACAAGATCGAGGAGAGGCTGGACAGAAGTGATGACCATCCGCGCCGAAGGCAGCCGAGAAGGTTGCCATCACCACCCAGCCGTGGCTCTCCTCTTTCTTCGCCAGCTCCTCCTTCAGGAACAACGTCCTCCTCATCCTCCAGCGGGCGATCCTCAACACCCAAGGAGGGGACGCAACATAGCTCAGCCGAAGGAGCTCCAGCCAGCCAGGAGAGCCCCTTAGGCTTGGGAGATGCAAACATCTCAGTCCCCTAGATGAAGTCGAAGATGATAGCACCGATATCAGCATCGGGGGAGACTCTTCTAATGAGTCTGAGGGAGAGAAAGGGGATGTCTACACGGTCAATAAGAGACATCTTCCCCGAAGCAAATGCTCGATGGCGGACAAGTTCCGTGAGCCATCCAAGATACCCTCTTTCAAGATGGCCGACTTCGATAGAAGAGCCATCAGATACCTGACGATCAGAGAACAGAACTTGCTAAATAAGGTCTTGAGGTCGCAGGCAAATGAAGATGACATCATCTGGACCGACGGCTACCTATCCATGCGACGAGGAGTTATTCGAAACATGTTTTGCACGCCGGCCCTCGTCGGCAAAAGACTGTTCAGGGTCCTGGAAGGAGCGATAGTAGAACGTACTGACAACAGGACAGGTCGGAGAATGATATACAACACCACCCCGGCCTTGGCGAGAAGTCTGATGAAGGGAGATCCAGGCTCCCGTGCGGTGGATGACATGTTGCAGCACATTGAAGAGCATAGACCAAACCTTGTGCTGGCCCCGTATAAACATCGCAAGGTGTGGTTCCTCTGCATGGAAGACCTCAGGAACCACGACCTCCAGCTGCTGAGCTGCAGCCGCAATAAAGTACCATGCTCCGGGGGTGTTTTCTGCCGCCCGGAGGACAGAAAGCTGAGACTCCTGCCACTGCGTCTGCTACGAGCTATAAAGCGAGGAAGCCAACGTCATCAAGGTCCTTGGAACTTCTTTTCTCTTCGAGACCTCCCCGTTCAGGAAGAAGAGGGGAGTGGAAACAACGATATCATCATCATGGGTGCCATTGAGGCGCTCAACACATTTGGAAACCTGGAGGTCCTCAAAGGCACATCCTTCTATCAACGCATGGGCATTTACGCCATGTTGCTGATCAAGGACAAGTGATATTTCTGGGACGCAGGGGTACCAGAGCAGCTCCTGGACAGTGACCTAGAAGAAGACTCTTCTCAATCCAGCAGCTCCTCAGAAAAAGAGGAAGTGGCGACCGTCAAACATGGGGCAGACAAGTAGTTGATGGTCCTAAAGAAAGTGTGTGGGATGGAGGACACTACTTCGCCTAAAGATTTAGAAGGTTTGATCTCAAATTTCGACCGCTTTTCGTGTGCAACTCTCACACAGGAGCAGGTCCATATAATCCAGCTGAAGTTAGCTGATTTTACCCCATCAGTTGTCGCCTTTCAGGAAGGTGATGTCGTAGTCCCGGTCGATGATCTAAGGGACATGGTGAAGGAAGGAGGGTTCTTGGCTGTAGCAGTTGCACCCGCTTACATCCAGTATATACAGCCAAAGCTAGAAGATGCATACATAGCCCAGTCCATGCTTTTCAACAACGTCTGCCTAGCCGACGAAACAAGAGCGAAGAAAAATTTTCTGGCAGAATTGAGAGGCGAGATACCAGACACTATCTTTTTACCAATTTTGCATTACAATCATTGGACGCTCCTAACTATGTACACCCGGCAGCGAGCAAGAATTTTCTACAACAGCTCAGATAGCAACAAGAACCATCCAGTGTCGTGTACATCAGAACCTTTGACACCTGTCGAATGCCTTGTCCGTAAATACTACGACGAGGTGGCAAAGATGATCCAACCATTCATGGACATGCAAGGAGGCAAATGGCACGAACTCCAGTTCTGCCACCGCAGTCCGCAGCAGCTTCCCTTATCCAACGACTACGACATCTACGTCCTGGAATGGATGGCGAATAAGGAAACACCTAACCAGCTCAACCACATCGTCTATCATAACAGAAGGGGCGAATATGTGTGGGAGCTTCTGTCTGATGCAGGCGCAACCTCACTAGAATAAACATTACCTCACCTTATCTACTTCACAACTCTGGGATAGAGTGTGGAGCAAGTTTGGGGGGGTACCATGTACCAGTGAGGGAGGTATAAAATTTTCTATAAATTTTCTAACTTAATCTTCTTCATTTTTTTGTCTCAAATTCTTTATTCTTTTGTTCTTTCCTGAATCATGTGTACATATATATGTTCATGCTAAAATTTTGAATTTTTTTAGTAAAAACCTGATGCAACTGCTTGCAAAGTTAGTTTTCTTTATGCTTAACGAGATACAAGTTCTGTTATATCTTTCTGATAATGCTGCTTCAAACAAACAGAAGATTACATTTTTCCATGCCAAAAATTTCGAAAAATATAATAATCTCGCAAACAGCTAAGAGACGAGTATGGAGAAGGAAAAAGCTGCCCAAACAGCAGAAATCTCTTTGTTTCCCCTTTACCCAACGAAAATCCCAAAAAGAGAGAGAAGCCTTATGAGTGTGAATAAAAGCATGAGAGTTGTGCCCAATAAAAGAAAAGAAAAATATATATATACCCGCTTGTTTTCCAAAAGTACCCATCTTTAGGCATGGTAGATCCGGGGCAGTGGTATGTAGGATGTGAAATCACTGCTCTAAAGCCAACTGGCTTGGACTGGAGGGACCACTTTCCCATTAACGGATCCTTACCTAGATGGACTGATGGAAAACAAGATGAAAAACCCAAAAAGCCTTAGCCTACCCTTTACACAACTTTCTGCCCCGAAAATAAAGCTGTTTTGTGTGTAAGCTAACTTCAGAATCATACACTAAAGTCTCACTGAAGCTGTAGAAAAAATTCTACGGAAATAATAAGGCATGAAACACAAGGTCTTTTGTTCGTAATGAGACAACATTATCTCTAAAGGCATTACAGTACTTGCTTTACCTCTTGGCCTGAAAGTTTTACCAAACAAGAAGAAGCATCACAAAATAAAGTTTAAATATTGATTGAGGACAATCAAAATGCTAAGTTTGGGGGAGTTGATAACACCAATTTTTGTGATATTTTAGACTATTTTTCTGTTATCAAAATTGCCATTTGTAGCTATTTTCCTCTCTTTTGTAAGCACTTTCGCAATAATTTGCCAAGCAATGCTCTTAATCCTATATTTCCATCTTTTGTAGAGGTTTTCCTCATTTTGGTGCAATAAGGCCGTCCCGGCCCACAGAATAAGTCCATGTCTGTTTCGGTCTTCCTGACGCCAAATACAACCTCTGCCCGACAGGGTGGAGCGACACAATGACGCACGACAAAAGGATGCCGCACAAGAAGGAGTAGATGAACAACACACCTTCTACAAGACAGGGAGCCCAGCTCGCCCCGACAACCCAACTTGACGGGCGACACAACCACCCACCGGCAGGCGCGCCGTCCATCACGTGACCAATAGCCGACACTCCTGAGCCGAGCGATACCAGTATCGGCCGTCCACCGACCCGCAAATAAGGAGTACACGTGGCGCTTCAAGCATCATAACTTCCTCCAACCACTGCCTATAAATAGCAGCTACAGGAAGCCGAAAAGACAGTTCGAATACTTGGGAATTCGGACAGTTGGGAGCTTTGAGTGATCTTTGGAGGAAACTGCGAGAGCAGGAGTATCGTGCCCCAGTGCTCGTGTCGGACGACACTAGGTGAGCTCTTCCTCATCCCGAGAAGGAGGGGATAGTTCACTTAGAACCGTCCCGGGCGACACTGCGGGCCGATATCGGCCAACGATGACGAGGGACATAAGTGCCCGACAGTAGGACGTGTCGCTCCATGCCCGACACGATATCGAACCCGATACGCTTCGCCCGTCATGCGTGCCACCTGAGAGGGTGTTTCGCCTGACTTGAGCATATCGGCCAGGTCCTTGAACAATACAGTCGGTCGTCACGGTGTGCCGCTCGAGAGAGTGTGTCGCCCGACACCGCTGTATCGGGATAGGCCCCTGTCCGGTATCAGGCGGGAGAGCCGCTGTAGTCTGTCGCCCTTCTACATCAAGAAGGCAACATCTATCTTTAATTATGTTATTTAATTCCTTTCTTGCGCAATGTATTAAGACCCTTAATGTGTATGGAAATAGAAAAGCTTAATTACTTGTTGCTCTATGCTTGGTGCGATATATTGGATGACTGCTATGTTTGATATCTGAACTCTAGCTTGCTTGTTTGGATCCCGTTTCACTTAGCTACCTAATCATGTTTTCCTGTCGCAACAGCTTCGAGAGTCGTGTTGTGGCTCTAGAGTTTGGTCCGATTTTGGAGTACGAGAGTGCCTGGAACGGAGTTGTTTCAGTAACATTCCGCTCTAACTTAAAGTCTGACAACCTCGAGAGGGGTGTTGACGCTTGGTTAGAAGTACCCACTCTGAGAGGAGGGTGCAGGGTGTTACTGCTGCCGCTTGTTTTTCTGTAGTCTTATCCTTCGCATCTTGCCCTAGCTCTAGTATTATCTTTCTATTTCTATTGCATGAAAACCCCTAAAAACTGATAAATGACTAAAACCTTAAATCTATCTTGTAGCTCGAGTTGGAGATAGTTTTCTTTATTTTATTTGTGACATCTTGCTGTTTCCCTTTTGGGAATTTATATCTCTTTATACCTACCGGAGTGTAGCGTGTCGATTCTGGGTTCCCAACACTACCCCCCTTGTCCCTGTGTTTGACCCCGTATATCTACTTCGACCCCATAAACAAAGTTGTGGGGACCTAGAAGGATTCAGGTTTATAAATGTAAAAGCTCGATTACCTCAATCCGCCTCCACTTTTGGACGCGCGATTTAGGCCTGTCAGCCATTTTGTCCACGCATCCCAACTATATTTAAATAGAAGCCGATCTGTGGTATCGTATGTGTGGCTACTCTTTTCCTTTGATCCCCTTGCCTTCTCGCAGCATCCGGGTTGACATGTCTTCCATGGTCGCTTTCTCCTCTGACACCAAGATTGAACGTCCTGCCTCCTCCGTCGTACGATGATTCCCTCTCCTATTTTCCCCCGTGATCCCCCCCACCGTTCGCCCCCTCACACCCTAGACCTAGCACTGCCATCTTAGTTGCCAAGTTTTTTAGAAGAGATTTTAGCTTTCATAGATTTATATCCAGTAGAAAGAGATAAAAAAGATATTAATGCATAGAAATCAATCACAATGTATATCCGGGCTACTCCCAGATCTGAAGGAATAAAGATTTTTAGCCTTGCATAGTTTTTAACAATAAATACATAGAAGGAAAGAAGAAAAATATAGGAAATATGAAAAACTAAGGTAACCCCTGAATCTCTACCCGTCCGGAAGATCTCCTCCATCGTATGTGCGTTCTAATGTCTTTCAACTACATAATCATCCTCCAGAGGTGCCCAAATCTCCTAGGTTAGAGATTTCAGTCCTCAGTTCTTCTTTTCTCTCTCTCCCGTTATCGTGGAATGAAAACAACTGCCCCCTTTTCTCTGGTCGTCAGCCCCCTAAGTCATAGAAGGCACTTAGGGTACTAAATAATATCTACTGTTGGATTAGAGAAAATCTGCGGCTGGACTGATCGGGCAGACTCAGTAGTACCAACTAGGTGAGTCGGTAGTACCAAGTTACTTAGGTTTTATCATGCGATCCTGATCCTTTCGGTACTATCAGTTGGACTTGATAGCATTGAGTTTTGTAGTTTTTGAGTTGCCTCTCTGACGTCAACTCGGTAGCACTGAGTTGGAAACTAAGTAGCACTGAGTTTTCTCAATTCATGTCGGGGCTTACTGATGCTAATTTTATACCACTGACTTCAGTTGTCAGTAGCACCGATCTGGGCAAGTTTTTGGGTCAATCACTGACGTCAAGTTGGCATCACCGACTATTGCCAGGTCGGTAGCACTGAGTCTGTGGCTCTTCCTTGCACATGAAAATGCACAAAAATGTCATCAGCACTTGGGATGCGTAAAGTATTACATAAAACATTAAAAATCATATAATTTGATGCATTTAATATAAACAAGCTGTCTATGTCATTTCATGCATAATAAATCAAATAAATGACTAATCTACACATGAAATCAAGGAAAAATGTTCTTGAAATAATGACTAAAAACACATGCATCATAAAACAATAAGTATCATATAGATAGTTTTATGAAAAATACTCGTTGGTAGTAATCATTTACATAAGATATGTATGACATATATTCACAATATAGCAGTATGCATAAATTATCATAATGACAATTATAATATATATAATTGCAGTACATGCAAATAAATGATGCATCATATAAACTTTGAATGATAGTATTGATAATAACTAAATTAGTACATATAAATTCACATAGCAACAATAATAACATTTATAATTTTACAAATTTACTCAAAATGTGAAATATTTGATGCAAATTGTATTAATTAATATAGTATAGACTATTGATCTCTAAGCATGTATTGCCATTCAGTGTCTCTTTTGTCCTTTCAAATATTAGTGGATTATATCATGCATATAGTAACTATTAAATCAACTATATTTATCCCATCAACAAAGATAAATAAAGTAATTGTTTTTTTCTTCTTTTTATCACCTTCCATCCTTTCCCGCCACCTCTCTCTCTCCCACTATTTGAATGCTTGGAAATTGTCACACGATTGATGGAGCACCCTCTTCTTTCATAAAAATTTTGGGCAACATTTAAATGTTATCGAATAGGGGCAATCCGTTTGCAATTGTTGTTACCAAATGTCAGATTGGCCACCTCTAGCTAGTTGCATTCAATGTAATGATGGGTAGCATTTGCGAATGTTGTTTTTCTATCGGAAAAAAGTCACAAGGAGATCCATCTCACTGCACTACAGCGATGGATGACCAAATATTATAGTAATAGAAGTAAAGTTTCTGCGTTCTAATGGATTAATTTAGAGCATGTTGGTTTGGGACAATGCATCATCACTACTCAAGTTATAATTGTTTGTGTTGTGCGGTGATGCAATTGCAACAAGTGTTGAATGTTGATCACTCACTAGTAATTAAACTATGTCTATGCTACTTTGTTTATGATCACACATTAAAATTTAAGCAATGATTACAATATGTTTTTCTCTTTCATTCTTTTTGGTCTTTTTTTCTATATTCATGTTTGAGAATATGTATCTCAACTTGATTATTAATATTAGAATATTATACATGGTTAATCCTATTTATTTAATTCTGTATACTTCTCTTCTATTCTTTTTTTTTCTTTCTTTGTTCCTTTTAATTAAATATGTAATCACAGTTTGTTTCTACAAGTGTATAATGAATGGTACTAATAACCAATTTCACAAGGCCTTACAAAATTCTGACTCTGCCACTAAAGTCTATGCATGAGTCCATTGGTTTTCATATTACCATAAAATCTAGTGCCCATGAAGATGATATGAAATGTAGTTTCTATCCTTAACTAATAAAAAATAAGATTGGTTGTCCTATAGAGTAAATATAAGACTCATCTGATACTACTGGATACCCATTATGACACCTTTTCTATAGAACATGTCCTACGAAAACTTGAAATGATCTAATACAATTTTGTTATAGTGTACAATAGGCATTTCTCTGGCCTTACATTTTTAGGGGGTTGGATTTTGGAGATGTGTTAGAACAAGATGATGTAATTTGATTGACTATCATATAGAATAAGTATAGGACTCAAACTATACTACTAGTTACCCATCGTGACACATTTTCTATTAACATTTCATGTATAAACTTTGTAGGATCTGGTAGAGTTTTGTTATAGTGTAAAGTAGGTATTTATATGGAGTTAGATTTTGAAGAAAACTGAGAAGAAGATGATGCACTGTCATATTAAAGAATTATATAACTCATCCTATACTATCGGCTACCCATTGTGATGCCTTTTTTATAGAACATGTCCTATAAAAACTTGTAGGATTCAATAGAACAACATTATAGTATACAATAGTCATTTCCTGTAGATACTTTTTTAGGAAGTTAGGGAGTTGGATTTTGGAAAGAATTGAGAAGAAGATAATGTATTGTGATTGATTGTCCTATAGAAAAATATAGGACTCTTACTATATATACTACGGGTTACCCATCACCATTTGGGGATCCTGACCGGAAATGTTGGGGGGGGGGGTTGCAAAGTGTTAATATAATTCTGAACCCGAATCAGCTCCAAACCTAACTTAGATAAATTGATATCAAAGCTGCATTATTGAAAACTTATATCAACTTGAATACTTCATATTATAGTATTCTCAACCAAAATTTGGACCAAATCCGATCTAATCCCTTCTCTATAATTTGATATAATTTTAATCTGTATCACTTAAATGTGTGATGTATTACATGCATTTGAGGAAACTATATTGATTTTATAGTTTAAGTTGCTATTTCACTTTTTCTCTATGCAATAAAGTAATTTTTATTGAAAAAATACCTTACATGTTCAAAAATATGACTCATATCTTGACTCAAATAATAGCCTGAATATCAACCCAAATCTAGCATGGCCTGAATTTTAAAAGAACTATTCTAAATATTTAATTTGAAGTGAATCTTCTTACCTTACGGTATGTTTGGTACATGGTGAATGGATGGGAGGGGAAGGGAAGGGAAATGGCTTAAGCTGTTTGGTTGCACATAGTGAAGGGGAAGGGAAGAGAATGAAGGGGAATGGAGGTAGGGTAGTAAATGGACATGGGTGGATACAATTATGGTTATGTATGTACCCATACCCTGTATACCCATATACCCATTTAATTATATTTTTATATAAAAAATTATATTAGAATGTAATGGTGCATATTTTGTAAGTATAAGTACCTTAAAGTAGTATAAGTTTATATTAGAATGTAATGATCTATATTCACCAATGTGAAGGCAAGCCAACATGATGTCTAAAATTAATCATTGACATTATTATTCTATTAATAATATAGTAAAACTCTATACTATTCACCAATAGAGCCAACAATCGTCATCTTTTTATTTTATTTTGATTTGGCTGTATCAACATATTACTCTTGATTGTCCTTTATAAGATGACATATTACTTACTTATCAACTTCTATATTCAAATAAAATAGAATGCATTTGATGTCATACTAGTATCATTATCACCTAATTAGTTTATTGTTTGTAGTACTCATGTTTTATGATGTGTTATTGTATCAAGTCTATTCATAATCGTATACCCAGTTACCCATACAATACCCGATGGATATGTAGGTATGGATATAGTGCGGGTATAACTTTTGAAAAAGTGGGTATATACCCATACCCATACCCATACCCACTTAACTAAATAGTTATGGTTATGGATATGACCATAACCATACCATATCATACCCAATTACATCCCTAAATGGAGGGGAATGAAGGGGAAAGAATCAAATATATTTTTGGCCACTTTTCTTCCCACCAAATCGGAGTGGAGACAAGGGGAAGGGAAAAGACTTGGCGGGAAATTCATTATAAAGCTTGGAGGGAAATATAAAATGTCGAGGGAAAATATAAATAATACGGCAGCAAATAATTGTATAACTCACAAACAATAGAAAAAAAGAACATTTAGTCTCTCACCTCACTTGGAGGACATACAAAATGTAGGAAGTTGTAGGAAAAAAATAGATAAAAAATTAAAAATAAAAGGAAACTAGAATAAATGTAGCATTATTTAAAAAAAATCTTAGAATTCTAGAAAAAAGTTAGTAGAGAACACGGAAAGTTTGAGATAAATAATTTTTTTAACATAATAACATAAGGAAAAATAGAAAAAGGGAGATAATTATGGAGGAAAGTGGAGGGAACTTAAATAAATGGGTGAAAGTTATAAATATGGAGGGAAATACACATATAACCAGAATAGCAATAAAAAGGTATGTGATAGTCCCTATTTGCATCAATAATATTTTACATCATGTTAGCCATAAGAAATTTATCTTCATTACTAACAAAATAATTATACAAATAAATTTTTTTGATCATGAGACATTTGAGTTTAATTTATATAAATTTTTTATGTACTAATATGTGTGGTGTGTGTAACCTTTTGGATTAATATGAATTGTTAAAAGAATGACATGTTTTTCTTATGTTTTCTCCCCTTTCCTTCCCCATGCTAACGAAACAGATTGAAATAAGTGTCCCTTCCCCTCCCCTCTCCTCCCTTCCCTTCCCCTCCCCTCTCCTCCCTTCCTCTCCCCTTCATTCACCACGTACCAAACATAGCGTTAGGTATTGGTTTCTTTCATTGCAAAAGGGATGACAACACTACTTGTTTTCGTTCTTCCTTCTATTTCAATATAAGTTCTTATTATTTTTATAATTATCTTAGGCAGCAAAAGCAACAGAAACTATTGACAAATAGTAAAAATCATAATATGAATCAACATATAGTTTTAAAAATAACATAAATACTAAAACGAGCATATAATATGTACTTATGAAATATTAAATTTTGTTGTTATATTTTTTAGTTATCAATAGTCAGGTTAATATTAGATGTATTACTAATTTTTCTTACAAATAAAATATCATTATATTTTAAAAAAACACATACATTATTATAAAATTGTGTATTGATTAATAATATTTCAGACATTTTCACATAGGAGTTGAAACAAAAATTATAAAGTCAAAACAATAAAATAAGTCTATAACATGATTAGGTATAAGATGCTAAATTAAAAAAATAGAATGACATACATAAAAATTGACTACATGTATTGCATCAGATATGAAGATCTGTAAGACAAAAGATAAAAGTGTGTTACCAAAATCTAACTATTGTGTAGTTGTTCATTTTTTTAAGTGTATTTGTGGATTACTAAATGCTAAATAATCAAATTATTTTTATTTAAAGATTTCACAAATCAGTCTCAAAGGATACAAGGCATGCAATTTGGAAAGATCGTATGATAAGAGAGAAATTTTAGGGAAAGAAGGAGAAGAGAAAACATTTTTCCTCTTTGGTTAGACAATATGATAGTGAGGAGATTAGGACACAAAGGAATGAATAATGAAGATTATAATTTACCTGCTTCAATATATTCTTCCATCAAATTAGAGTGAATATAAGTAAAAAAAGACTATACCTAAAAAGACATATCATAAATTAGAGGGAAACATACTGGAAAATAGAGACAAAAAATCTGGGAGTGAAATATAAAATATGAAGACATGTTTTAAATAAAATGTTGAACATTCTTTATGGAACTATAAATCTATAATAAAATATTGTGTAATAATTGAAAGCTAGTTTGATTGAAAACATGGAGAAAAGTATTGGTAAGTAGTTGAACATTTGTAGGTAATTTAAAATGAGAAACAAAATTTTAGACAGAATACAAATACAATGAGAATTAACTAGAGAATATATTGTGATATAGAGGACAATGCTTATGTAACATATGATTAATATAAATAAATGGATTAATTTTATTTCTTACAAAAGATATTTTGATACTCTTTGTTCCTTGAACAAATAAAACACATGAAATTATCTCCTATCATCTTTCATCCTCTCTGTTCCCATCCATTCACCACATATTAAATTGAGAACAAAATTAAAAATAAAAAATAGTCTTAGGTAAACACGATTTATAATAACAGTGTGTCATATTAATAGTTTGAAAATTAATTTTAATATTTAATTACTTTTTCTCTAGTTTATACAGTAATCATTTTATCAAAGTCCACGTTGATTGCTTTGTTCATGTTTAGTTTGTTTTTGATATATTTCATATTTTTTATGTTTATATTACTATTTTATATTATTTTATTTTGATAATTAAATGATAAATGGATAGTTTTGATGTATACAATTGTGTTTCCGATGTTGGTATGAAAGATGCTAAGGAAACGTACATCGTCTTTATACATCTATTATCTCACTGAATATTTAATTGTGTTTTCATATTTTGATTAATTTAACCATGGTGTGACACATTATAACGTCTATATGAATAACTACTCCCCATATGTATATAATTTCAATTGTTAAAATCCTTGGAGGCCATAGTGTAGTGTAACACATTATTTTTTTAAACTAAACATGATATCACAATATAAATTTTTTTCTTCAAAAATCTTGGGGGGAGGCGTGCCCCTCCAGCCCTTCAATATATCCGCCACAGCCCATCACTATGCCTTTTCTATTAACATTTCCTATAGAACTTCATAGAATCCATAGAATCCAATAGCATTTTGTTATAATGAATATTAGACGTTTCTCTTTCCTTATTCTTTTTAAATCGTTAGATTTTGCAGAGAAGTAGGAAACACATTGTGATTGGTTGTTCCGAGAAATAAATGTAGAACTCGTCCTATTCTGCCGGCTACCATTCTATCGAGCTTATATGACATATAGAAGTGGCTAGTGTGAAGAGTTATTGAGTAATATTGTAGTGATATTTTCCTACCGTTAGCATGTGTATTGCTTACCCCGTTCACATCGATCTATGAAATGGTACACATGCATGTTGATCCCATTCTTTTAGTTAATGAATGATATTATTTTCACTGTATAACCTTATACCCGCTCTACATAACCGCATGTATATGGAAATAGGTATGATGCGAGTATGATTTCTGATTATGTCGGTATATACTCCTAACTACACCTACTAGATTAAATAGTGTGGTAATGGTGTAGCCATACTCATCACCACAGCCTACCCGGTTACAGTCCTAACTCTGACGACTTGTTGGGTAATCAAGATCCATACTTGGCCAAAAATGGTAATTCGACTAAGCTTCATTGTAGTGGGATCGAGAATTAGACTAAGGTGTGAAGACTAAAGATCATTCAACTCAATTGGAAATTCCTAGATTAGAGATTAAATTGACGAATGCATTGACTAGTTTTCACTTTGATCAAGATGGTGCTCACTTGCACCAAGAGTTTGATCAACAACGTTCATTTAGTCTTAATAAATCTCTAGCTTGAGTAAGAGATCAACAACATGATGTCAATGAACATAGAGTTCAGCCAAAAATGTATTTCTTAGTTAATCAACTAAAAATTCAAATTTTAACTTGAAACAATTTTGCAATAAAATTTTGTCTCTCAATCACTTTTGTCGAACACATCAATATGTTGATAATGTATTAAACTAACAATAAATATCAATAAATATATAGTGTTATGAGGAGTGAGACTTCGACTTATGCTCCTCATATGGTCTTTTCACTTTTCTCGAAGAAGACTACAATGAAAATTTCTTTAAGTAATCACATAGGACATTTGATCATGATTGAAACTTGGCTTCCCAATGGATATGAGATTTAAGGTGGAGAAAAGGATATTGGACTTGAATCATGCTCTTTGATTGATTTGAGCATAGATAAATAATCGGTGAGGCCCATATCTCTGAACAATCTATGTCTAAAAATTTGCTCAAAGGTCGCGGTGGAACGACTAAAATGTTGTATGCTGGAATGGATTTTGCAAGAACAATCGAGCTTTGTACCTGGATGAAGAATTACCGATAACATCACAGTAGTTTAGGAGGTTATCCATAGAATGAGGAGGAATAAGGGATCTAATACTATGGTTGTGAAAGTGGACCTCTCGAAAGCCTACGACATGATTTCATGGGACTTCGTTGAAGACACACTGAATCACATAGATATACCTGAGAATCTTAAAGGATTCATAATGAATACGATCAAATCTTGGAGAATTTCAATAGTATTGAAGAATACCACTCTACCGGAGTTTAAGGCGACAAGAGGGTTAAGGCAAGGAGACCCAATGTCTCCTTACTTATTCGTGCTCTGCATAGATAGATTGAGTCAGATGATCTGTGAAAGAGTAAGGAAGAACGTTTGGAAACCAGTGAAATTATCAATGAAGGGACCTGAGCTAGCACATATGTGTTTCGCTGATGATATCATCTTGTTCGTGAGAGCATCAATGGACAACATCAAAACTATTATAGAATGCTTCATTGAGTTCAGCGTAGCCTCAGGCCAAAAGATATCAGTTGAGAAAATGAGAATACACTTTTCGAGAGGTGTGCAGAACAGAATGCGTCGAGCCATTTGTAGGTTTAGTGGATTCATTAAGACTTCCGACCTGGGGAAGTACCTCGGGGTGCCACTGTTGCACAAGTGGGTAAATAAGGAAACCTATGGCGAAGTGCTCACCAATGTAAATAATAAGGTGACATCTTGGCCGGCCCACTGGTTATCACTGGCAGGTAGGGTCTGTCTAGCGAAGGCGACGCTTACGGCGATGCCTACTTACTTGATGCAAACGACAGTATTGCCGGCAGGTTTATGTGATCGTACTGATGGCACAATGAGGAAATTCATTTTGGGGGGAGGAAGGAAGGAACGACCCCTATCTCTCATAGCATGGAGGAAGGTTATCAGTAGCAGAGTTAATGGAGGTTTAGGCGTCAAGACCATGAGAGACTGGAACAAGGCTCTAATGGAGAAGAATTCCTGGGATGTGGCGATTAATAGACTCACGATATGGTGTCAGTTTATGAGCAGTAGATACAAAGCTTACAAGGAAGGATATAGGCCGAATATCTCCAGATTGGCGAGGGCTACCTTGGAAGGCAAAGAATTTATCAACCAGAACTCGCATATACAACTGGTGATGGGGAGGGACACCCATTTTTGGGATGAGATTTGGGTGAGGAGTTGAGGGAGGCTGAGAAATATAGCCACCAAGGCCATACCTGATGAACTCCAGGACCTACAGGTGAGGAGTTTTGTGCTTGACAATGATGTTTGGGATGTGAATTTTTTGAAGGAGTGGCTTTTGATGAACCGTGTAAAGGAAATTCTGCATATTTAGCCACCTAAGAAGCAGGTTGGGAAAGATAGTAGAGTTTGGAATCATACTAGCACAGGAAAATTTACGACAAGCTCAACTTATAAATCTTGTCAACAGGAAGAAGACCTTGTGGTTCAGGGTGACTGGAGGATGATTTGGGATGCCCACACCTCAGATCGGGTAAAGATGTTTATGTGGACTTTGTCACATAATGCAATTATTATGAATAAAAGTAGGAAGGAGAGGCAGATGGTAGAGGATAGCAAGTGCAACATTAGTAAGATACAGGAAGAAGATACCCTTCACATTGTTAGAGATTGTAACCATGCTACTGAATGCTGGAAGAACATACTGGGAAACGGGATGCCTCTGAACTTCTTCACAGAACCAAACTTGAATGCATGGATATGAGGAAACCTAAGGAACAAGAAGATACAAGATACCTTTATGTATGGTTGTCGGCATATATGGAAGAGTAGAAATGGACAGGTTTTGGAAAGTATTCAACCCAGCCAAGTACACACGATAAGAAGTGTGAAACTAGAGATAAGGTTGAATAAGTTGGCCTGGGAGAAAGAGGCAGAGGAACAAGATAAAGCTCAACATGAGCAGTGGGATCTGCCAAAGGAAGGATGGACCAAAATAAATGTGGATGCGGCATTCCGGGAGCAAGGAAGTAGTTGTGCCCTTATTGTGAGGGATTGGAGAGGGAGGTGGTTGATAGGGAAGGGAACCAAAGTTACTGCCAAGGATGCTCTGGAAGCTGAATTGAAAGCTATCATCATTGCGATGGAGGAGGCAGAGAAGATAGGGTGGGATAAGGTGATCTTGGAATAGGACTGCAAGCTTGCTGCTCAACTACTCCAAGGAGAACAAGAAGAAGCTCCACATTTCACAGGAGCTCAGGCGGACTACAAGAGGATGTTGAGGCCAAATTGGATGCTTGTCCATGTGAGGAGAGATCGAAACCAGCTGGCTGATCAACTAGCCAGCTACTATAAAAAACAAAATCTAGGATGGAGGTATTACACCCGTCCACCTGAATGCTTGTATGACAGGCTGATTAGAGATTGTACTGGCAGTAGTACTGCCAAGTTTAACACAATTCATAACCTAATCTGTTGTAGTACTTTTGAATCACTTGTAAGAGGAGGATGAGATGAATAAAATCACCTCTTGATTTATCAAAAAAAAATTGGTGAGAAGATTTTCGTGAAGCGGCTACCGATTTAAGTTATGCTAAATATGTAAAATCATGATTTTTGCAAACATTTTTTTTCAGAATATATACACTATCTTTATGCATTCGTATAATTTAGTCAAGAGTACATTGATTTCTAAGAGGTAAATTATATGCATCGACTATTAAGAAAAATATTTTCCTATTCTTATATTCAGCTTTAATAGTGGGCATCGCCAACAATCTTCATGTTAGGTTCTCTATGGAATCTTCTTTCGCTATATCACCCCAAACATACATGATTTGCTCAACGTTCTTCCAAGGAAGATATCTGATAACTCCCTATTTTGTGGACATTTGTGTGCCTATTTTAGCTCCATAATGACATTTTTTTATGGTTTACATAATCAATCTCAGTTGTTTCTGACAAGACATGATACGACAACTTTCTACCTAAACTAACAACTCCTTTGTTTATTTATACAGAACCTTCATCGGTCGCTACACTTAAAGACAATTCAACATTCAATAAAGAAAATATCGTGTTAACATAGTGGTCGATACAATCCACCCTTGCGACCGAAGGCCAAGAGAAGCCAACTCCCTTACGATAGCTACAGGTTGTTGGACCCAAAGACCGATGAAGTTTGAAGCCTTGGTGGTCACTACATTTGGAGTAGCAATTGAAGCCACTGCACCCTTGCAATCGAAGCCAATCCCTTTTTTTGTTCACTATGAATGCATCTGCCCTTATGACCTCTATAGCATGTGTACTTTGATCGATGGAGTCAATTTCCTGTTGTGGCCAACACATGCTCGATGTAGAGACAACTACAATCTTTAAGTCAGTGGCCAACACCTATAAATAGACACCCACCTCGTCCATTCGTGGGGGTCTCCACATGAAGAGATGATGAAGTGCTACCGCATTCCGAAGTCACCCTCATTCATATCTATCGATCTTCTACATCTGATGACAAAGGTCCTGAGGAGAGAGAAGATCATCTCCCTCTTCTTCGAGAGGAGTCACCATCCTCTACACCGATGCTAGATCCATATATGAAGGAGTACTATTGGTGTATCATCTTCCTCCTTCTTTAGATCTATCATCCTTCTCCCCTTGTTCATCCATCATCTTTATCTATCTTAATGCATCTTCACTTTTGTAAACCTGTAATGCTACTCACTAACATGAATGGCTAAACTCATTGCTTTTGTTGGGAGTAGCCTCTAAGGCTCTCCCAACATGTATACACTTACATCCATTTGAATACATATGCTCTTAGCAAGGATTATCTCCATCTGTGTGGTCTTAATGCTTTATTTGTAAGATTAGCTACCTTCTTGTGATGTCAGATTGTTACTGTCTCCAAAAAGTAACACTAATCTTATCTAAGTGTTTTGGAGTTGCATGAATACATGAGAATGTTGGACGCTAAAACTAATGATCATATGGTTGTATATGAGATTGTTTGTTTTCCCTATCAAGAGAGAAACAACCTTATAATCTAAATTTGTCCTAAGCTCAAGAGAGGAAGGAGTAGATATGGTGATTGCTTGTAATCCTTCTAAGGGTATACAATGGGTGTAGGTATTGCATGTTGGCTAGAGATCTTAGTAGGTGAAACCTAATCCAAGCTCCCATTCATACTTTGTTGACACGTGCTTGTTTGCTTTTATTCTCTTGTTTTATTTCTTTATCTTTCGGTTGCTTGTTTGTTTGCTTGAAGTAAAATCATTTCATTAGAGACACCATCTTAACCTACCCTATCGTTTGGTGTATCTTAGAAAAAGTTTCTTCTTAACACTTACTGTTACTTGACCCTATGGTTCGACCCTAATCTACTACTTCAAACCCCGAATAATTGTTGAGGGGGCCTAAGAGTCAGGTTATAAATTTAAGCGTCTGACTACTCTAGATCCACTCCATTTTAGACATGTGATTTAGGTCGGTCAACTTTTTGGCATCATTGTCGGAGACAAGGAGAAAGGAATTGTTAAGGACCCAAACCTACTCACTATACACCACTGCCTCAACTCTAACAATAAACTCAACTACACTGCTTCTAAATCTACTATACCTAAGTGCTTCAAATACTTTGGTTTAATATGTCCAATTTGTTTTTAACTCAATTATGCAAACTATTAGGTATCTTGGAGAGGAGCATATTTTAATCGTCACCCTGTTGTCCTTTTTCAACATCATGCTGCCTTGTAGAGGAGAACATCATGGAGGAGGCTAAAACCCAAGGGTGGTTGAACAACCTCAACCCCCTCCTGAGACTGAGTCTGAGAACGAGGAGTACCACTCCAATCTATTAGGACACCAAGATCCACCTCCACCGCCTCCCAGCAAAGAGGAGCACGAAGAATGACACCATGAAGAAGAATGACGTTGTCGTCCATGGAGGAATAGAAGTAACCACCATGAAAACAAATACAATAACGATAAGAATGAATAAGATGATGAGGAAGGAGTCCCATCTCTCAGAGATCTATCCTCTACAAGGGCAAATGAATCTACATGCTGCAATGTATTACCAAGATTCAATGTTCCCAACTTCGAACTAAATCTAGCCGTCATTGCCATGATTCTAAACAAATCTTTCGGTGGGAATTCTAGAGATGGGAATCCCTACCATCATCTCGATGCCTACAAGAATATCTGCAACATTGTCAAGATGAGAGGAGTCCCACAAGAAGTGATATACTACAAGAGATTCAACTTCTCCTTAGTGGATAAGGCTCTTTCTTGGTACTTTTCTCTACCAGACAAAAACATTTATGGTTGGGGACCTTTAGTTGACGCTTTTGTCATCAAGTTCTACCCCGTTGGAGAAGACTCTAAGAAATAGAAATAAGATAAATAGATTCATGAAGAAACCCAATGAAAACTTGTAAGAGGCATGGGAACTATTCCAAGAGTATCAAAGAGGTTGTCCGCTTCACAATTATGACAAGGGACATCTGGTCACTACTTTCTATAATGATATTACTTCTGTTGAGAGAACTTCACTAAACATCACTGCAGGAAGTGACTTCTTGGGAAAAAAATCCCAAAAAGACTATGAAGATTATTGACAACATGGCTACTTTGCAAGAAGGCATATATTTTGATATAGTGGATAGGGGTTCAACAAAGAAGACTAAATATGAACGAACTTCTCTTGAATCTAAGGCCTTATAAACTATCACCGCTGAAATTTAGAAGATTGCTACAAATGTCAAACAATTGAAGGACTCTGGAGCAAGGACAAGAAATCTATAGAGAAAGTAATGAAATGTCCTACATGTGTTAAGGGAGGTCAAGGAATCGATAATTGTATCTATAACCAACCCAAAGAGGAAAGTGAAGAAGAAGAACAAGAATAAGAAGAGACAGAGAATGTCTCTTAAGTAAACTTCAAGAGGCCAGATCACCCTGGTTTCAATTACACAAATAAAGTTGTGATAGAAAACTCTCACCAGCTAAGTGGAGCATCTAAACCACTACTAGGATTTGAAAGAGGGAATGGACATGCTCATTTTTCCAAGACAAAGAAATAAAACCAAGCTGAAGAATTCTTCACATAAAGAGATTCTTACTCTCCAAGGGTTCCCTTTCAGTACAAGTTGATCAGGGAACATCCTAAGAAGAGGTACAAGAAGTTTATGGAATCTGTGAAGAAACTACACTTAGATGTTCCTTTCCTAGATGACATCAAAGAAATGTATACCTATTCCAAGTTCTTCAAGGACCTGAACACGAAAAGAAGAAGAGGAGACCACATTGAGACATTGCAACTAGCAACAATGTCAAATGCCATTGTTTAGGATGAAATTCCCACAAAGAAGAAATTCCCACATTGCAACTAGCTGATTTGGGAGCAAGAATTAGCCTCATGTTGTTGATGCTGGCTCAAAGGCTTGGATTTACTAATATGGTAAAAACCAACATGAGGATTCAATTGGCCGATCACACTTTTACAAAGCCGATAAGAGTAGTGGAGGATGTCCCAATTTACGTGGGATGATTCTTCATTCCATGTGACATAGTAATGACTAACATAGTTGAAGACCCCATGTGTCCAATGATTTTTGGAAGACCTTTCCTTGCCACCAAAAGATCCCTAATCAATGTGGCAAAAGGTATGATAAATCTTTGTGTCATAAATGACCATATTGATTTTCATGTGCAAGATGCAATGAGGGCCCCTCTCTATTCGAGTCAGTCTACTTCATGGATAGATACACCCAATACTATGAAGAGGTACAAAAAAACAATATCATTATTGATCCACTTATGAGAGCTCTGAATAACCCAGATCCCAACACGGAAGATACTGACGTAGTAGAGATTCTAGATTACTTGAATCAGCCTAAAGAAGAGTTTAGTGATGAAGAACATATAACATTAGAAACAACAAAGTATGCATCATTAGAGAATACTCCTGAAGAGAAAGAAGCACCCAAGCCAAAGCCAGAGTTGAAACAACTACTTGAAGGACTGCGATATGAATTCCTAGATGATGAAGAAAGGAACCCCGTGATAGTTAACTCATCTTGATCGATGAATAGATGGACAATATGTTGGAGGATCTTAGGAGGAAAAACAATATTTATTCAGTAGAAGATATAAACGGCTTGATCCCAGATGTATGCATGCATGTGATCAATTTGGATGAAACAACCAAGCCATTGTCCCAACCCCTATGGAAATTGAATCAGATGTTAAGAGAGGTAGTCAAGAAGGATATGATAAAACTATGTGATGTAGGAATTATCTACCCTATTTGTGATAGCAACTAGGTGAGTCCAATATACGTAGTACCGAAGAAGGGAGGAATAATCGTCATGATAGGAGAGAAGGGAGATGAAGTAGACACAAGGACGATGACTGGGTGGCATATGTGCATAGACTATAGGAAATTGAATGCTGCAACCAGAATATACCATGTCTTCTTACCATTTATTGATCAAGTCCTTGAGAGATTAGCTCATCATTCATACTTCTACTTTTTGATGGTTATTCTGGATTCTATCAAATACCAATCCACACTGATGATCAATAGAAGACCACCTTCACCATTCTATCAAGTACCAATCCACAATTCATTCATCAAATTAGTCCTCAAAAATCATTTGGAAAACATCAGCAAACTATATATCGGGTAAACATAATCATAACCACATATATTGATGGTGAGCGATGCAGATCATGCAATATATTACTTCAAGCATATTATCCAATCAACAAGCAATCCAAGAAATTAACTTTAATCTGCATGTTTATAAATCCTAAAGTGTCACCAATCATATTGATCACATATAAACCCTATTTGGTCCTAATCTAGGATTTTAGGGTTTCCTTGGTATCAAGTTAGCATTGGGGTTATGTTTGATACCCCCAGTTCCCATGTTGAGCATTGATTTAGTGAATCAAGAACCCTAATTCACATTAAGTGCAAACATGATCATCAAATCTATCATGTTGTTACATCAAGAACACTTAGTTCAGATTCATTAATCAACATAATAAGATATGACCTTGATTTCATAACCTTATTTATCATCATTATGGTTAGGATCTTGTGAAATCACCATTGGGTTGCACATTATTAGTTTACATCACAAAGAAACACTTTTAACATGATTAACTAGATATTTATCAAATACTAGGGTTCATATGCATTAATATTACTTTAACCCATATTTGTCCTACTTTTTAAATAGCGAGCATAATTAGAGTCTGAAAATATTTTATTTAGATTCCTCTTATTTCTCTAAGAAACTTTTATATATTGCTTATTTTCATTGGAGTTACCAATAAATAATTATGATCATTCCAAATTATATAATTTTGGACCAATTGGGTGAAGCCACGTCACAAAATTGGATCTCAGCCCCTATCCATGTGGGTCTATTCTGGCCAATAGCCTACATCCAAATCAACACAGTGCGCTCTATTAGCAGGCACTCCAAGAAAGGTTAAAATGACCTTTTTATCATTTTCATTGACATACAACCTCACGACTTTTTGGTACTTTTCCTATATCCTTTTCTTTCCCCGTGAGTCGACTCTGCTGTGAGTGTTAGTCATTGCGATCATCGTAACTGCGGTCTCGATCAAAAGATGCCACCTTCGCATGCAAGCATCGATCACAAGTGCCCCCTTGCATGCTCACTGTCGCGGACCCAATCTCTGGCGTGACTTGAACGACCACCTTTGTCCTTCCACCTCAGATCTGATCCTACAGATCAACCCTGCCTTTTTGCTTCCTTCATCCCCCCACCGACCTATTTTGTCTACAAGTTCTTAGCTTGCAACTCTCCCTCACCAACTTCCTGCTATTCCTGGTGGTCGTGGGTCGTGATATAAAAAGGAGCTGATGTCTAGACCTCTATACATACGTCAACACCTCTTCCTTCTGGACCACTCAATCGGCAGCCAACGAGTCCTGGTGAGACCCACCATGGAGGAGAAGGGAATCAAAATATATATACATGGATGAACCCAATGCATGAGAAACCCTGTGGGAAGAGAGGTTTTCCGCCAGGAAGGAGGAGATTGGAGTGGATCCTCTCATCTACAAGCCTCAGATTATATATACATAGTAATGGGGTTTGTGAGCCGGTGGTTCTTATGCATAAGGAATTCCAATGTATTACGTAATACAAAATGTTAGTTTGTTGTAACTGTTGTATGCTCATCCTTTATATCTTTTGTTCTCTTTCTTTTGTTTTCTTTGGTTTTCAAGAATTTCCAAAGTTGGTAAAACATTTTCACTATTACCCTCTTTCCATAAGTATTAAAAGATTCATTTCTTATTCGAAACTTAACACCCTCTAATGTCATTAGGAAGGCAAGACATAAAACAAGGAAAGAACTAAATATATTCCTCCTACCTTCCTTTATAAAACTCCTAAAATTTATGTAAAGGTCAATAAAAAGGAACCACCACTTTCTTATCTTGGCGAAACAAAGCCTTTAAGGGAAAAACATCTACTTATATGGCACATAAAGGATAATTGATCATTAATCCATGAAGGTCCACTTTATATTTGTCTCTCTCTCTCTTTGATATATTCCCTCTATTAATTATCCTAATTTCGAGGAAATTCCCCAATACCTTTCCAATAGTAATTGGGATTCATCAGGACATCAAATATATACCAAAACACGTTCCTTTTAACATCTCATTTAAGAAATTATCATTGCTTCATTAAACATCCTCTTCCTCCAAGTTTCTAGAATTCTCTTTCCCTTCATTATTATTTTCAAGTATACAAAAAGACAAACTTGAAATATTCTTGTTTGGTGCCTCAACTCTGGTTTTTCAAATCTCAGCTAGATAATTATCCTCTATTAATTTGAAAGACCATAAATCCTATTTCTTTTGACAACTTGACAATGATTTCAATTTTCATAAGAAAAGACCATTATCATTTATTCATGTATGAATACCTTCTATTTATTTATCTTGTGCCACAAGCACCCATGCCATAAAAGTAATCAACATTGTTATTCCAGCAATAATACCATTGAGGATTATTATTAATTCATGACTTGTATTTATTTAATTCAATTTTACTAAATTTAAGGATATTACATTCACCCCTCCTTAAAAGGAATTTTGTCCCCAAAATTCAAACCTAGTAAGCTTCGATGAATGATACCTCATCTTAGTTTTCAAAACTTAGGGTTAGCAACCCTACTTAGGTAACTTTAACATCTTTTATTGATATACAAATTCCTCATATTATCACTAAGTTTGATACTTGAATTCCATTCAAGGTATATCTACATCCTTATTATTTACATTATACCATCTTAGTGATTACACCTTCATTTTAAAATTTCAATTTCCTTGATGATTTCCCTTTTCACCTAGATTTCCAACCTATTATTCATTATTTTACATAAGGTTGAGGTGGAACCTAAACCCTAATTCATGTCATTAAACTTTCAACGTAGGTTATTCATTCTCACATCTCAATTTTAAGCATAACATGTGTCCACCCAATCTCTCTCACTCATAATGAGATGAAATAAGCACTTGACTACAACCCAAATACAAAGTTCATTCCATTCTAAGAGTAGAGATGGTGTATCCACCCTTTATCTTTCAATTTCAAATTTTAGGTTCAATCATCCTCAACATGACTCTAAATGGTACATGATTTTTAATCCCATAATATTCTCATATTTCATGAAGTCAAATGTCTTTCTCATTCTTGAGTTTGTGCACAACTTCCTTTAAGATTTCATTATTATATGACTTCTTGTACCCTTTATATTTACATCTTATGTATTATGAGCCTTAGCCACTTCCTTGAGGTATCTAGGGGTATAGATACTTTTAGAGTGATCTCCTCCTTATGCATCTAGGGAGTGCCTCTCACATCCACGCATTGGGACCCATGATCATCATGAAGATAGCTAATCTCCTAAGACATGGACCTTGAGAAAACATAGTTGTTAACTCTCGACCACAGGGTCTTATGCATTCAGGGCACAATCAACTCCTAATGTCACCAATCCTATGTACCTTTTATACACCCTAACTAACATTAGTATTGACTTAGGACTCTACCCTTTCCAAGGGTTTGTTTGAGATGTCACACATTAACCATTTTCAAGCGCATTTTTCATATATGATTTTTCAAATCAGATTTCCTCCATCTTTTTTCAATGCTCAATGTTCATTTTATGTCCCCTCATTGGACTCATGGCAACTTTCTCATATAGGCTCCATCTCATACCGTCAGTCACATCCATAGTGAATTGTCCTCATGTTCCTTATAGATGGTATACTTGGGTACAAAGAATCATGCTCCATATACATGCTTTCATATTTTATGTAGGTGACATTCATGGTTACCTCAATCTCTAAATTGATATGGGTCAACTTACATTTCTAGGGAAGGTCCTAAACTAGGGTGCCTTCATGGCTCATAGGAGGAAGTTAGGCTTCTCTAGCCACAACCTGATCCAAAGGTCTAAGGTTTTCCCTCTCCCATATGTCATCTTCCCACTCTTGGGTTAACACAACCCCACCCCCACCCCGGCGTGTTGGCACACTAGCCCTAAAAGTTACATATTTATGCATTGGTTTTATTATAACATCTCAATCTCTTTTTTTCAAAACTCAATCTCTAGGATACCCTCTCATGATGATTTGTCCCTATAGTGGACTTGGGCCACCTTCCCTTCTAGTGCTTGGTGCCTCACCGACCTTCCCAATCAGGGGCTTGGCCTTTTGTGACCTTCCCTATTTGGGGCTTGGTCGTCTACACTACAAACTGAGGTCACCTTCCCTACTGAGGTCTTGGTGCCATGTTAGCCTTCCCATCCATGGGCTTGACCTTTCTTGACCATCCCCTCTAAGGATTGATCTTTGTTAACCTCCCCCTCTAGGGCTGTGTCATGATTCTCTTAACATATTCAAACTTCCAGAGATAGCATGGGGATTCGAGCATATTATATTCATATTTTCATTTTTTCATATTATCATATTTTTATGCTAAATAAGAATTTCTTGTTTTAACCTCTCCGCTCTTATCCTCTTTTCTCAATGGTGTGCCCTCTCTTTAGGGGAGCCTCTTTATAGGGAACCCTCTCCTTAGGGTTTAAATCCCAGTAGACATTCATACCATCCCATCTGGGCTTGGTATTCCATTGGACATCCCATCAAGGCTTGGCACCTTATACGACCATCCCATCCGGGCTTGGCCCCTTAGAAACCTTCCCATCCAAGATAGGTTCATAGTCATTTTAAGAATGACTTTATTTCACCCCCATGCTCTTTAACTCACCAGAGATCGATATAGAGTTTGAGCGGGTTACACCCATAAATGCATTATTCATAGGTTGCTTATGTTTCTTAAAATTTTTCCTCATAAATACCTAGTTCCAAATACTCATATGCATGGGAGATTGAGTTACCTAACTCATTTATATATTTTATATAATAACTTCTCAACCTTTATTTTCCCAATCTCTGTGGTATACCCACTCATTGGGGGTATTCATACTCACTCACTAGAAATATTCTCAATGGCATACCCACTCATTAGGGGTATTCTTTATCCATCTCTTCCTCTAGAGATATCATTAGGGCGATGAGCAAGTTATATCCATGTTTTCTTTTTCATGTATAACCCTTGGTTATCTTATATTTTCCATGTATATTGGAAAAAAAATCACATGCATCATGCATGAATTTCTCCTCATTCATGAATGGGAGACTGGGTCCCATATCTCAGTTATATTTTTATTACTTCTCTTTACTCTTACCCTAATTTTGGTTCATATGGGTAGGATTACTCTCTCACCCAGGAAACTCCCATTTTCTAGGATTAGGGTTTAGGGTTCAGGTTAGGGATTACACAATCTAAACCCTACATCTTAGGGTTTCTATGTCCCTTGAACAATCCAAGCCCCATCTAAAATTTACCCTTGCAACCCATAAAACATTTTTTTCACTTTGTCCACATGTCATGTCCATTATTACTATTTCCATGTGTACATTAATATTTCCATATTACATATACATTAATATTTCAATATTACATGTACATCAATTGGTAGAGGATGCCTTAATCCTACTTCTTCTCAAAATCCTAACTGTAGATGAGGAGCAAACTATCTTTTCAGGGTTTAATAAGCAGGAGGATGAGAAGTGGATGAATCAAGATGAGAAGAAACCTACAAGTATTTTACTTCGGGTAATGACTTTAGACTTTGGCCAAGCAAGATACATGGGTTTAGGAGTCCTTGTAAGCCGACTAGTGGTGCGGAGGAAAATTTTGTCAGTCCCCAGTCGTGGTCCATTATAGACACCTCGGCCTTTAGAAATGCCCTAATAATTCACCAATATTTCTACAAATTACTTGAAATTATAAAATACTAAATATTATTTGAAAATTTGGGCTTTGATACCAAATCTAACAACCTCATTTTTAGCGTCCCCAAACTAAGCAAAGACCTTCAAGTTGAGAGCCATTACCTATATTCCCAAGGATCCAGACTTAGCAAATAATAAATAACAACAAATAACTTCATTTATTCCAAATAATAAATTTTACAATGATATTTCTATAGAAACTAATACCTCTTGAGAAGAAGTAACTAGCTATCTAATCCCTCTTTAACTTATCTTTAATACTTTCAGGTAATTTCCATCTGGTTTATCAAATGTTGACATTTTCATAATTAGAGGTACCTAAAATGTTAGAAAACAAAATGTGAATCAAGATAACAAGTTATATTGTATGTGTGGGGTGCAACCATAATGTGTTCAACTAAGATAATCACATTTAAATATCAAGTATGGTACATAAGAACTGGCTTATTCTTTACATATTCTAACCCTTATTGATGTACTATCTTGGGCATGATCATTGTCCCCTCCAGGGCTCATGTGCATCACCCTTTGATATACGTCATCCTAAGGTCTTAAAATATTATTATTTAATTATGTGATACTCATATTGACATTATAGTTGAACTTGAATTAAATAAACAACCAATAGTTTATTCATCAAATCAGTCCTCGAAAATCATTCAGAAAACATCGGCAAACTATATTCCAGGTAGTCATAATCGTAACCACTTACCTTGATGGTGAGCCATGCATATCATACAATATATATACTTCAAGCAGAGTATCCAATCAACAAGCAATCCAAGCAATTAACTTTAATCTGCATGTTTATAAATCCTAAAGTGTCACCAATCATATTGATCACATTAAAACCCTATTTGGTCCTAATTTAGGGTGTATGGGTTTCCTTGGTATCAAGTTAGAATTAGGGTAATGTTTGATACCCCCAATTCCCATGTTCATCATTGATTTAGTGACTCAAGAACCCTAATTCACATTAAGTGTAAACTTGATCATCAAATCTATCATGTTTTTACATTAGTAACACTTCATTTAGATTAATTTCATTAATCAACATAACAATATATGACTTAATTTCGTAACCCTATTTATCATTATTATGGCTACAATCAACTTAAATCACCATTGGGTTCCATATTATCACTTTCCATCACAAAGAAATACATTTAACATGATTAATCACCTATTTATTAAGTACTAGGATTCATATGCATTAATGATCCTTTAACCCATATTTGCCCTACTTTTTAAACATGGAGAATAATTAGAGTCTAAAAATATTTTCTTTAGATCCTCTTGTTTTTGTAAGCAACTTTCATATATAACCTATTTTCATTAGAGTTACTAATAAATAATTATGATTATTCCCAATTATATACTTTTAGAGCAATGGGGTGAAGCCACGTCAGCAAAATTAGATCTCGGCCCCTTTCTATGTGGGTCCATTCTGGCCAATAGCCCGCATCCAAATCAACACAACACACTCTATTGTCAAGTACTCCAAGAAAGGTTAAAATTACCTATTTATCCTTTTCATTGATGTACGACCTCAGGGCTTTTCGGTACTTTGCTAAATCATGTTCCTACCTCGTGTTTCGACTCTGTTGCGAGCATCATCCATTGCGACCACCGTAACTGGGGTCTTGAACGCAAGATGCCACATTCCTGTGCAAGAACTGATTGCACGCTCACTGTCACGGACCCAGTCTATGGCGTGACTTGAAGGACTACCTTCGTCCTTCCACCTCAGATGCGATTACTAGATCAACCCTGCCTTTCTTCTACTTCCTTCATCCCCCACCAGCCTATGTTGTCTGCAACTTCTCGGCTTGCAACTCACCCTCACCAACTACCGCCTATTCCTGGTGGCTGTGGACCATGAGGTGAAAATGAGATGATGTCCCGACCTCTATACATACGTCGACACCTCATCCCTTCGGACCATTCGATTGGCAGCCAACAAGTCTCGGTGAGACCCACCATGGAGGTGAAGGGAATCAAAATATATATACATGGATGAACCCATTGCATGAGAAACCCTATGGGAAGATAGGTTGGCCACCAGGAAGGAGCATATTGGGGTGGATCCTCTCATCTACAAGCCTTAGACTATCTACACATAGTAATGGGGTTTGTGAGTTTGTGGTTCTTATTTCCATAAGGAATTGGCAATATGTTACATAATGCAAAACGTTAGTGCATTGTAACTATTGTATGTTCATCCTTTATATTTTTTGTTCTCTTTCATTCATATTCTTTGGTTTTCAAGAATTTCCAAAGTTCGTAAAACATTTTCACTAATACCCTCTTTCCATAAGTATTAAGAGATTCATTTCTTATTCGAAACTTAACACCCTCTAATGTCATGAGGAAGGCAAGACATAAAATAAGGAAAGAACTAAATATATTCCTCCCACCTTCCTTTATAAACCTCCTAACTTTTATCCAAAGGTCAATAAAAAGGAACCACCACTTTCTTATCTTGGCAAAGCAAAGTTGTTAAGAGAAAAACATCTACTTATGTGGAACATAAAGGATAATTTACCATTAATCCATGAAGAGCTACTTTAGATTTCTCTCTCTCTCTCCATTTCTCTCTCTCTCTTTGATATATTCCCTCAATTAATTATCTATATTTCAAGTAAATTCCCCAATACCTTTCCAAGAGTATATTTAGTATTTGGGATTCATCGAGAAGTCAAATATATACCAAACTCGTTCCTTTTAACATCTCATTTAAGCAATTATCATTGCTTCACGAAACATACTTTTCCTCCAAGTTTCTAGAATTATCTTTCCCTTCATTATTATTTTCAAGGACACAAAGACAAACTAAAATATTCTTGTTCGGTGGCTCAACTATGGTTTTGCCAATCTCGACTAGATAATTATCCTCTATTTATCTAAAACACCTTAAATCCTATTTATTTTGACAACTTGATAATTATTTCATTTGTCATAACAAAAGACCATTATTATTTATTCATGTATGAATACCTTCTATTTATTTATCTTATGACCCATGCCACAAAAGTAATCAACATTATAATTCCACCAATAATACCATTGAGGATTTTATTAATTCATGACTAGTATTTATCTAATTCAATTTTACTAAAATTGAGGATATTACATACCTAATATGATAAGTGCCTCAAAAATCTATATCTAGTCTTACAACACTATGAAGAGAAACATTTGGTCATAAATTTGGAGAAGTGCCATTTTATGGTGCAAGACAACATCATGCTAGGACATAAGATTTCTAAGAAAGGGATAGAGGTTTATATGAGCAAAATAGAAGTTGTATCCAAACTCCCACCTCAAAAAATAGTAACGGGGGTAAGAAGCTTCCTGGGCCATGTTGGATACTATAGAAGATTTGTTAAATATTTCTTGAAAATTATAAAACCTCTATCAAGCCTTCTGGGGAAAGATGCAAGTTTGATTTTACATACAAATTGCTTGAAGCCTTCAACACTCTAAAGAATGCCTTGACAACAACCCCAATATTACAAGCACCAGATTGCGAGCTACCCTTCAAAGTCATGTGCGATGTCGGAGGCTTTTCCATAGGTGTTGTTCTTGGTCAAATATAAGACAAGAATTACCATGTCATGTACTATGCTAGCAAAATGTTGGATGATGCCCAAATCAATTACACCACCACTAAAAGGAAATGGTAGCAATAGTGTTTTCATATAACAAGTTCATATCCTACTGGATAGGATTGAAGGTTAAAGTGTATATAGACCACATAGCTATAAAATATCTTATTCAGAAGAAAGATACAAAACCAAGACTGTTACTTGGGCCCTTCGCTTACAAGAGTTCAATCATGAATTATTGATAAGAAAGGGATGAAAAATATAGTTGTTGACCATATGTCAAGGATAATAGTGACTAAAGAGGATCCATTGAATGTTAATGATAACTACCCAGATGAAGCACTCTTGATGGACAAAGTCGTTGAACCCAATATACCATGGTTTTTTGACATATGCAATTATCTATCTTGTCACCAATTGCCACCAGAGATCACTTACAATGAAACGAAGAAGTTATTCTCTAACTTGAAAAATTATCACTGGTACACTCCTCTCCTATTCAAGAAATGCATCAAAAATCTATATTGACATTGTATAATGGAGGAAAAAAGTGCTTAAAATCCTTAAGGAGTGCCACTCTTCACCTTACAGAGTCCATCTTGGTGGAGATAGAACCACAGATAAAATTCTACAATCTAGTTTCTACTAGCCAACTCTGTTTAGAGATGCTCAAGCTTATGTGAAAACTTGCAAGGAATGCCAACTCACATGTAATATCTCGAAAAGGAATGAGATGCCTATGGAAAATTGAACTGAAGTTAAAATTTTCGATGTTTAGGGAATATATTATATGGGATCATTTTCATCCTCAAAAGGAAACCAAATACATTTTGGTTGTTGTTGATTATGTCTCCAAGTGGGTGGAAACTATGCCAACACCTACTTGTGACTCCAAAGTAGTTATTAGACATTTTGAGAAAGCTATATTCCTGATGTTAGGAGTCCCACACACCGTCATTAGTGAAGGGGGATCCCACTTTAGAGAAAGGAAATTTAAAGCCTTGTTGAAGAAATATGGAGTGAAACACAAAGTAGTAACGCCATATCACCCTCAGACTTTTGGGGAAGTGGAGGTTTACAATCGGCAGATAAAGAAAATCCTTAAGAAAATAGTCAGTAGAACTAGGAAGGACTGGTCAATGAAGCTCGACGATGTATTATGGCCTACTGTATAACATAAAAGATACCAATAGGGACTACTCACTATAGGCTGATGTTTGGAAAATCTTGCCAGCTCCTGGTAGAATTGGAGCACAAGGCCTTTGGGTGATCAAATTCCTAAACATGGACTTAAACAAAGATGGAAAGAAACAGCTTTTGTAATCATAGGAAATCAAAGAACTTAGACTGCATACTTATGAAAATTCTAGAATTTATAAGCAAAGGAGTAAGGGGTGGCACGATGCCCACTTGAAGAGAAAAGATGTCTCTAAAGGAGACAAATTTCTTTTGTTTACCTCTAATATCTGGCAATTTCTAGGGAAACTAAGATCAAGATGGTCTGGCCCATTTACTGTATCAAACACATACCCATCTGGAATGATGGAGATCATTAGCAAGAAGAATGTGATATTCAAGGTGAATGGTCATCGAGTCAAGAGGTATTATGAGGATGAGGCTTTTGTAAGAAGGTCATAACTCCAATTGGAGGAACCCCAACCTGCCCCACCTGAAGCACCATGAAGAGCCACAACTGACGGTCAAGCTAAAAACTATAAATTAGCAGTCATTGGGAGGTAACCCAAGAATTTAATGCTTCCATTAAATTTATGAGTTTTCCCTTTTCTTACTTAGAATCTAAATTGTTCATAACCTCTAAATTTAGCTTTGAATTGCTTTGATTATTTAAGTAGCTTGAATAAAAAATTTGTCTTAAAACCCTTCTTTATCTTCTTTAATGTTTTAGAGTGTACAAAGGTAGAATATTAATCCCACCTTGCCCTATGGTTTAAACACCCCTAAAGACCACTACAATATACTCATGTAGTGATTGTTACTTACTTTGTGGCTTTGGTGCCTGATTGTAACAAATTGTTTTAACTATTTCGACCCCAACACCTTTATATGGGTAGAGACCGCTACAAAAGTTTTGTTCTGAGCAACTTTTTTTAATATGTAGTAACCTATGCCCCCACCCTTAACTTGTTGCTATCTCTACTATCACCAAAGTTTGTAGTGACCGCTACACTTTGACCTCTTATAGTGACCACAACACTTCTTTATCTGTAGATACCACTACACTGCTTAGTTAGCAAGGTATAAAAACTCCAACACGAACCCTAACACTCTCCCTTTCCCTCACTCTCTTGTGTCAGAGCTCTGGTGATTTTTAGTGTGATCAAATCGTAAGATGAAGATGATAGGAGAAGACACATCGACGACGAACCTGCAACACCGCAATGGTCGGCCAACAATGACCCAACAGTGACACTCACTACTACCATCGCTTCCTTCCTCTCTAGTTCACCTCTAACCTTCAAAAGGTATGTAGGGAAATACGACATCAAATAGGCAGTGGAAATAAAAAATTTACTCACATATTTCTCATTAAACAACAGATCGCATGAATAACTATGCAATGGGAAGGATGATTTTACAAAGATATACCTGGTCCTAGAGAAAGTCTAATGAAAATCCTCGTTGATGTAGATGTGCACTCTATCTTGGACAGTGTCTATGCAGCTCCTAGATACACTCAGACTCATATGAATGCTCCTCCATGGGCAATAGACTCGGACAACTACTACAATGGCTCCTCAGATCTCACCATAGACTATGAGTTGATGTTGCCCGCCTAGCAGCAGCCAAAGGACTCCTGCCTCTAGAGTAGTCCAACTTGACCAGAGTAGTCCAACTTGACCAACTAGAACTCCTTTCGTCGTACTAGAATAGACATGAAGGATTTTTATTTCCCTTTGGTGTACTAGTCACCAACATGCTCTCCCACAATAATGATCCTTAGTTGTTTCTATCTCGTGGCTATCCCTCCCTATTCAAGTAGGACTTGCCTGGGATCTCGTGGTTACAACAACTAGAGAGGACAACAATTGTCAGAGCAACTGATTCTCAATTTTCTATGTAGTTGTTGCATTCTGGGAAGCCCCCAATACCCCTCTATATATAGGAGGGGTTAGGGTCAAGGTTCCCAGACCTCAGCCAATGTGGGACTAAAGTAGGAGTGGATAGGATCGGAAGATCTTGAATTTTAGCAACAATTCTAGAAGTTTCACAACTTGTGTGCATTAAAACGGTCATCTCGCCTAGAGAGACATCGTCTCATACATGAGATGGTCTTTTTGCTAAGAGAAATGATCGTTTCACACCTTCCAGTTATGCACATATGTTGGCAATTGAATTCCAATTAGTACTCAACTTGATGTCAGCATCAATCCTTTGTGCAATCAAATTGCACTCCCAAAATGGGCATTTGTTGCAAATGAGATGGGTGTCTCTCACCATGCTAGATGATCATTTGGTGCAACTGAGACGGGTGTCTCACACCCAGCCAAACAGATGTTTTGCACAAGTGAGATGGGCGTTTTTCCACCCAAGTCAAGCATAATTCCAACCAATGCACAAAACAATCGGCCTGACACTCCAAACAACATTCTCAGCACTTGAACTGATCGTTTCACAGCCTAGTCTACTGATCTATTGCATGAATTGAAATACCTAAAGACTTTAGTGATCAATTCAATCATCATTCAAAATCAAAATCCTCTTCTAGATGAGTTCCTATGTGTGTGAGCCTATAGGTCCCATATCACGTTGGTTGTGAATGTCCATAACTAGCTTATGACATCACAAGCAATGAGTGGTGCCTAGTCACACATCATTACTACCCAAGTGAAATGGAAAGTTGTGGAGCAACTTCAACCTACAATCTGTGTATGGTGTAATAGTGTTTGTATAGTTCCTTTGTCACTGATATCAAGATTGAACTAGATCCATGGAGCAGTCATCCACATTATTATTCATTCTTGTTCCTTGAACCAGAGAAGACTGCATGAAATATATGTAAGTTCAATATCATATATTGACTCACATGTGTATGGCCATACTTTTCTCAGTCTCGCTAACCAAGAGGCCTTGGATACCATACTCCTATCAGAGTGAAAAATCCCATATCTATCACTCACAGTCAATCCCCATGTGTTAAAGTCACCCCATTATCACCTTTATAACAACCCTTGTTTCAGGATTATGTTTGATGATGTCAAGTGTACCCAACAACATGTGATGAGTGCAGTGATTTCAAGTCTAAGAACCACAACCACCACCATCACTGTAAGAGCTGACTATGACATCCATGAAGATGGCTTCCATATGCCAGTCTCACTGTAGGTCTGTCTGATACACTATTCTCTAACATGCATCTATGTACTTGGTTCAATGTTGCCATATCATGACTAATGAGATTTAGTCATCAACTCACACTCTGATCTTATGTGTTATTATTGTCTATCAACCTTCCACAATAACAACCGATCAGGGACATAATGAGAATGTATATACTCTTAACATCTGTATGATCTCATTATTTCAAGTCACATACTTGAAGATATATGTCATTAAGTAATATCATTCTCTAGACATTTATTATGTTATTCATTATCTCATAACTAAATGTACAAAATAAATTGGAAGCGTGGCGTTAAATTAATCAAATCATTTACATGGTACGTCATCACAATCATCATATGATTGGAACTCTAGGCATACATACCAACAAACTCCCACTTGCACTTAGATCCAATCACCCACAGATCTCATCCCGAGTGACCTTACATGACCAACATGCTTCTTCTACACAAGTGCTTTTATAGCGGGTTTAGCAACATTTGCTTTAAGTCGGTATTTTGCAATTTTCATAGCTCTTCACTGTACGACAACTCGTATGAGATGGAAGTGTCGTAGTATGCTATCTAACATTCCCAACCTAACAAGTAGATCCATTATTGTCAGAAATATTTCTACAATGTCATTAATGGTTAGAACCTCACACAAGTTCACCAGTATAAACTTCTTGATCCATACATTATCCTCTTCTATTCTTACACAGAGATACTCAACTTCTTTTGTAGATTTGAATAACTGTCATTAGCTCAAAAACTTTTCTAGCTTATAGTTCTTATTTTATATAAACACTATTGCAATCATTTTATCAGTTTGGAAGCTTGCATTGGTGTAACTCCTTACACCCAAGTCTTCCTTATTACCATAACAAAGGAATCGATCCTATTAGTGCTTCACAAGCACTTAAGGATGTTTTGTATGATAGTCTAGTGACTTTCACTGGCATCTGACATATACCCTCTCATCATGTCCAATACATACGAGATTGATGTTGGTATATATGCCCATAGAGCCATCCCAAGCGATTACATGGTGTCGGATATTAATTAATCAATTAATGCAATTATTTGGTTAATTAATGAATTCCATAATATTCTAATTAATCCATGAGCATTTTAATTAACATAGTATTTCTATTTACCGATGGGTTTAGGAAACCCTACTTCCCTCCGTCTCCTATTTAAAGGAGGCTAACGGCCGATGTCTATATAATATATTGAGAGAGGATTTTTAGTTTACGCTCACGTACGTAAACCCCAGCTGTCACCATCCTTAGGAGCGAAAGGAGAGCAACGCGCTACTAGCACGCCACCGCACAGACACGACTCCTTCCCGCCAGCTTAGGAAGCATGATGTGGAATTCTAGTCCATCTGCGTGGACGAATTAGAAACGCAGACCTTCCTATGACAATGAATGGGAGAGAAGTTATGTCCGTGTAGGCCAGCGTCGTTGCACACCTTTGTGTAGAGGGACATTGCCAGACTTGCTCTGTGATAAGGTATATCCCGCAATCACTCCTTCCAAATACGCTGTTGTCGACAAGATCCGGTGTCAGGTTGTGTAGATTTTGTTGCTTCCACCGTGCATGTTTTCTCCACAAAACCCAACAATTGCTAGGTAGGTATATATGTGTCTTCTCATCATGTCAAATACATATGATATGTTTGGATATCCTCTTGTCATGTCAAATACATACGAGATTACTGGATATCTTCTCATCATGTCCAATACATACAACATAATGGGATAAGTACATATAATTGCATTCAAATACATCCAATTGCAAATGCATATGGCATCTACCCATGTGTTCCTATTCTTCATAAGAATAGGGACACTTGGCTCCTGAGAGACTAACTCCATGGATCATGGACACATTTTCTCTCATTTAGTCTTACATGCTAAACCCTTCAACATTTTGCCAATGTATGTGCTATTACTTAGGTCAAGAAGCTTTCCAGATCTATATCTATAGACCTCAATCCCTACCATATAGGATGCTTCACCTAAACCCTTCATATAGAAGGTACTTTCCTTTCCAAGTTTTAACATTTTCCGAATGCGGATGTTATTCCCCATCATTATATGGAATATTAATATGCTCCCACTAAATCTTTTGAAATCACAGATTCCATCTTCATTTAGATTCAAGTTAAACCCTTTGACTGTCTTGTCAAATAGAAGATTCCAACTCTGAGATGCTTGCTTCAATCTTTGTAGCTTATAGACTTTATTTGCATTAATGGATTTTAAAACTTTTATTTGTGTCACATACACATCCTCTTAATTACTCCAATTAAGGAATGCACGTTTAACATCCATATGTCAAATACCACAGTCATACGAAGCTACAACAACAAGCATGATCTAGATGGATTTAACCATGGAAACTGGTTAAAAGACTTCATCACGTTCAACAACTTGCACTTGTTTGAAACTCTTTGCAACCAATACATCCTTACATGTTGGTCTCCTTTCAAAGACCCAGATGCACCCAATGGGTTTTACCCCTTCAAGTGGATCCACCAAGATCATACCTTGTTGGTTTACATGGAGTCCATCATTGATATCATGGTCCTCAAGCCATTTCTCAAATTATGGTCCCTCAATAGTGTCTAGGTAGGTTGTTGACTCATCTCTATGATCAACTATCCTCCTTCTTGAGTTATAAGATATCACAATCTTTCAAACTCAAGGTGTGTTCTACTAGAACAATGAGTTTTGTGTTTACGTAAGGAACTTGAGATTCCAAAACAGCTTCTAATTCTCCTTGTTCCTATTGTACGTCTTTAGGTTCTATGTTGTTCTTGTTTGTGTCGAACATTTCGAGTTCTAATTCTACTCCAACTGATTCCTTTGGAACTAATTTCCATTTAGGAATTCACTCATCCTAGCAACAAACACTTTGTTATTGGGTTGGAATACAAGTGGTATTAAACATAATGACATTCATGTGATTTGTGGATAAAGCCTTTTAAGAAACTAGTTTATTATATAAGCCTTCAATCCTAATCACTACAAAAGACACATCGGGACAACTCCCATGCCATATCTCATATAGTTTTTTTTGAACCATTTTAGACAACACATTGTTTTAGTGCAAAGCATGTGCCATAAGAAATTGTAACATCATCTAGATTTGTTAATAATCTCACCATGACTTAACAGGGTGTGACACCTTCTTTTTGACACATCAGTTTTTTTAGGCACATTTCAATGTATTACACTATCACAATCTCTCTTGAAGGATGTTCTCAAACTCTTGGTTAAGATATTTCAACATCAATGTATTTTAATACTTTACCAAGTGAGTTACGTACTTCATTCATAATCTCCTTGAACATTTCAAGAGATTCATACTTGTATTTCATTAAATACAAATTTTAATATTTATTGATTACATTAGTAAATATAATGAGATACTTGTAATTACCTTTAGCATTCATTCTAAAAGGTCTATGTACATCATTATGTACTAGTCCGAATGGAATAGTCGATCTTCCACTACATCTAGTTAATATTCTTTTGTCATATTGTGCAACAAATAAGAGATGCATGTCTCTATTGGTTCAATAACCAAAAGAGTCTAGATAACCATCATATGGATTTTATAAATGCATTTCTTGTTTATGCACTCTAGATGACAATGCTATATGTATTTAGTGTTTGAGATATCAAGTCATTTAGTATATGTGTCATACACATTTTTCTCTAAAACTATCAAGTATAGTTTGTGAGACATATGGCATTGTTATAAAAGATCATGTCTTTTAAAATGAAACATAATGTTCTTGTCATACAAGACATTTAATGTTTTCATCAATGTCAAATGCATAGTAGCAATTCACTAATTCTATTATGTGTCCAAGAATGACAGTTCCCAACTGTAAAGGCAAAAACCCTTGCTCTGGACAGTTCTAGCTTACTTCTTCTCAGGTCTTGAAGTGGAGATCTCTATCTCTATTTTCTTCTTGAGATCCTCCATGAAGAGGATAATTCCCTTCCAATTCCAGAGAAGTGACAATGGTGGCACTCTATTTTTGTTATCATTTAAGTGAAAAGGACATATTCCTTTTTACACTTACCCTTCTCCATAATTTGAGTGTAGAAGACTTGGACTTAAGCTTAGCCTCAAAACACTTCTTAGCCTTACCTTTGCCCTAGGACTCACTTTCGTTGATCATCATCACAGATTTGTCCTTCTATCTTCCTTGCTTTGGCATCAACATTCCAAGCATTTGATAAACTAATCATATGATTCATGCAACGCTTGCATAATCATATTCATGGTCAACTCTTGAACTAAGACAAATCCCATTCTTTCCATGTGTCCAATCATATTGAGCACATGGGGTTCTACATGACCTCCCTTTGTCAGTTTGCACTCAATTAGCACTTTGGAGACATTATATCCTTCTTTTCTTTAAATGATTCTTAAGATGTGTTACCATCTTGAGAATGTCCATGTTTTAATGTTGTTCATGGAACTCATAGTTCATACAACATAGCATTAGGTATTCAAATGTCTATGGCATCATTGACATGCTTCCAATAAGCATCCATTTAGCCTTAGGCGCACTTGGAGCGGGTTCCTCTGGCATTGGTCTATTAAGGACATAGAGCTTTCACTCATTGGTAAGAACATTTCTCAAAGTCCTTAACCAATTGTGAAACTTGATCCCATTTTGTCCTTCTAAAGGATTGCTCGCAATTTTAGCGTGTTTGTGTTTGACATTTGATTCTACAAAGAAATGTTGCAACCTTTTTCAAAGAAAATTTATTTGGTTTGATTTGATAGATGTGATGATATTAATTAGATCTTTAAATAACTATCACTCCCACTATTTTATTTGAATTGATATCCCTCAATATCAATTCAGAATATTGCAGTGTATAATATTCTAGTGGGCCAAGATCCAAAACAACTGTATCAATACCCAATCAATGATGGTGCTCCTGACCAGTTATTAAGGTAGGTAGTCATTCCAATTGAATCATATGAAACTCTTGGATAGATGATACATGCAATTCCTTGCCATGATCATCTACATGCCTCTGTGCCCAGACTCTCTGAGAATCACCAGTCAAGCCTGACCCAAAAATCGCCATGATAACAATGCACCCCACTGGGCAGGCCCACATTACTAACATCACACTTCCACAAGATATATAACACACCTCCCTTGGGGAGCCCATGCTTGGTCGAACAAGCTTTTCACGTGTGCCGCTTTTGAAAAACATCTAAGACTTGACATTATATTTGACGGTGTTTGTATAAATAGATATACTTTATCCAATCCCCGCATACGGGCGTTGCCCCTGTGTACCACGCATAGTCTGCGTGGGAGTCAAAAAAATTATGTATATACGTATATGCATATATACCTATGATAACATACATGTCACCATTAAAATTTTGATTTATGTGGTGAATGCATGCACGTTTATGGCCTAGTATCCCCTTTTTGAATGTTGTGAATGAATGTGGATGTCAATCTTGTGGATATGTTTGTTTGTGAATGCTATGTATGTATAATGGTTGCATATGGATCCTTTGTATAAAATATTTGGCTTGCATGCCGAGCCTCATCTCTTATTTCAAAGTGTAATTAATTCTTTTCTTTTATATTTGTACTCATATGATGTAATAGAGATAGGATTAGTTTTAGTCTTTGTAAACTTGATGTAAGGAGGCCACTTGAAGATCCAACTCCAAGGAGTGTCCATGGACAAGCACCATAAAGATCTAATTCCAAGAAGCAACCTGAAGATCCAACTGCAAGGAGCATCCATGGAGAAGCAACAAGAAGATCCAATTCCAAGAAGCAACTTGAAGTTCCAACCTCATGAAGCATCCATGAAGTTGTTCATTGTAATGTTGATCATTACAAGCTTACTGGTTATTTCACAGGTGTTGCATGAGATGCATAAGACCATAGGTGGACCGTAATCCTTTTTTGCTCCAAAGGATTACAATAGTATGGCCATAACCGATGTATTTGTGTTTGTGATTGCATGTCTATAATTTTTGGTTGTGAATATAGTAGTATATGATACGTACTATAAGTATGTGGTGTTTGGATATGTATATATATTAATAAAACCCCTCAATTAATAATATTAAGTTTTAGTTGCCTTCCATAAAGCAACACACATGAAAAGCTTGATCGACTATGTGTGGGCACGCCTCCGCATGGTACACTATCTATCTCGTGGAAGAGTGATGGTGGGGTGTGGGTCTGCCTCCGCAGGGTGGATACTCATCGTGTTGGCTTATCGGCTGGACTTAACTAGGGAACCTTGATAGGATCAAATACCTAGAGGCACACAGATGCATCATGGCAAGGAGTTGTGCATGATCATCTATCCAAGAGTTGCATATGATGCAATTGGCAAGAGTTGCCTACCTTAGTATTTGGTCTTTGACGCCGGTGTTGGCTGGGCATTGATCCAATTATTTTGGGTCTTGGCTTACTAGAAGGTTGTGCGTTGCAATCTTCTGAGTTGATAGTGAGGGCTATCAATTTGAATAAAATAGTGGGAGCGTAATTAATTAAAGGCCTAATTAATATTGTTTATCAAATCTTAACAAGTCAAAATGTTTTGGACTAAATATAAATTTTTCTTTTGTAGCAATCAAATGGCAAACAACACTCACACTTTCTCATTGTGATCGGTCCTTGAGAAGGACAAACTTACCAAAACCAACTTTCAAAACTAGTTTAGGATGCTGAGAATTGTTCTCACACATGAGCGTAAGCTCTATGTCCTTGAAACACCAAAGCCAGTGGAACCCACCGTAAATGTGCCCAAGGCTGAAAAAGATGCTTACAAGAAGCACCTTGATGATGTTGTGGATGTCAAGTGCCTGATGTTGTGCTCAATGAACTATGAGTTGCAAGAGCAGCATGAGAACATGAATGTCATGGATATGGTAACACGTCTCAAGAACATGTATCAGCATCAAGCAAGACAAGAGAGATATGATGTCTCAAAGGCTTTGTTCAAACGAAAGATGAAAGAGGGAGGCTCAGTTGGCACCCATATACTCACTTTAATTGGGTACGTGGAAAGCCTATCCAAGCTGGGATTTCCCCTAGGTTAAGAGTTGGCCACTGATGTGATTCTACAGTCGTTGCCTGAATCATATAGTCATTTTGTCATGAACTACAATATGAACAATTTTGACAAGCCGTTGTCATAATTGTTGGGCATGTTGAGGACGGATGAAGCACAGATGAAGAAAGACAAGCCCAAGTCTATGATGATGATCAACAAGACAAAGGGAAAGTCAAAAGGCAAAGGAAAGGCTAAGAAAAGTTCTAAATCCAGGAAAAAGCGAAAGTCATCTGTGCTCAAAGCTAAAGGTGGGATCTCCAAAAAAGGCAGTTGTCACCATTGTCACCAGGATGGACATTGGAAAAGAAATTATCCTCTCTACCTGGAGGAACTGAGGAAGAAGAAGTAGGGGATAGAGATCTCCACTTCAGGTATATACATTATTGAGATAAACTTAAATACTTCTTCATCATGGGTAATGGATACCGGATGTGGATCTCACATATGTTCTAATATGCAGGATCTGATAAGAAGTAAGCCTTTATGAAAGGGCCAAGTTGAGTTGCGGGTTGCTAATGGAGAAAGAGTTGCTACCACCGCAGTTGGAGTTATTAGTTTATCTTTGCCTACGGGTCTTGTAATAGAATTAGAGAATTGCTATTATGTACTTGCCTTTAATAGAAATAGTATTTTTGTATCTTGTATGGACAAGAGTGGATTTGAATTTCACATTAAGAATGGAATTATTTCTATATCTAAATATGAGATCTTTTATGGAAATGCTCCTATGTCTTATGGTATCTACTTGTTATAACATGAGACTGAAAAACACTAGAGGGGGGGTGAATAGAGTTTTAAAACAATTTTAACAATTATTGAACTCAAACAACCAACCACAAAATATTGGACAAGGGGACAAGGATTTAGAGTGGTTCCAACTTTAGCAAATACTAAAGTTGTCAGTCCACTACCCGGTTTCTTACCCAACCGGGATTTGGAAAGAATTTAATTTTATTACCTCGCAAGGACTTTACATAAAATTACAATTCTCTCCCTAAACCCTTCAAGCAGCCTTCACCTAGAAGTAATCGCACCAACCTTGAAGCAGCCTTCACCTAGAAGTAATTGCACCAACCTTGAAGCAGCCTTCCTCCTGAAGTAGCTTCCCGTTGCAATAGCCTTCTTGAAGTATCTTCCCGTTGCGATAGCATTCTTGAAGTAGCTTGAAGTCCACCTTCTCCTCCGAGAAGAACCTTCTCCAATCCGCAGCCTCCAACCCTAGGAGTAGCAAGGAGAATACAAAGAATAAAAGGAACAAGAAGGAAAACAGAAATTACAACTTATCCTTTTAAGCACAAGGCTTGATTTGCCTATATCAAGCGTATTGATCTCCTAATTAATGAGTGTAGAAGTGTAAGTGCTGTGGAAAGGAGATGCTAGCCTATAGGACACGAAATAGGAGCAATGAGAATGAATAGCCAATGTTGGAATTGTTCTATTGCTCAAAACAGATTGCCAATGAGTATTCAATCTCAATTGTAGCACAAGTGTAGCTTAGGTATATTTAGGTGTCCTAAGGCATGTCCTATTTATAGGAATGGCCTATGGATGCTTAAGGACGTTCTAGACAACTTCTAGGGGTTTCTAAATGCTTAACTAGCCGTTAGGAATAAGTTAGGTGCATTAGTAATGGCTAGTTACTTTATTCTGCAGTTGCTGTCAGAGACCATCTCGGTCGACAAATTGTCGACCGAGATACCTACTCGGTTGAAGTTTTGTCGACCGATAGGCTCTCTGGATCAACGTTCATTTGCAACTGCCAACTACTTTGTCAGCTGTGTCTAACGGCTACTTGGGTCATTCTCGGTCGAGAAGTTTGTCGACCGAGAGTGTCTCGGTCGAGGAGTTTGGTCGACCGAGATTGACCCTGTTTCAATCTTTCAATTTAGGCACTAAGTAAATGTATGAGTGTGCATATGTGATCCTATTTGAAAGGGATGATCTATTTAAGTGTGGTGATTGGCTAGGGAAGATCTAACGCTTGATTTACATGAGATCTAAGTACTTGTACATTATATATTTGTACAAGTTTACAATTGATTACATTGTATGACTTTTACAATCATTCAAGCGTATAGTTTCCTTAGAGCTTTGTCATCCACTTTATTCCTGCAACACTCAAGTAGCACGTTAGATCAACAAGAATGAAATTTTTGTCATCATCGAAACAAAGGGATTTATTATAATGTCCAATTTATCCAACAATATCCCCCTTTTTGAAGATGACAAACATTTCCTAAATATGAAATAAGGAAATATAAAGCATGTGAGTTTCATACCTGAAGATTACCTTTTGTATCCATTCTAGTTTTGCAAGTGAGTGCTGGCCATCAAGATGAAACTCATTTATATTTTAGATTTTATATTCTTTCTCCCCCTTTGTCATTTCAAAAAGATATCCAGTTTGAATATTTTATTTTTCTTCTCCCCCTTAATTTATATTATGCTCCCCCTTAAATAGATATCCTATTAGGAACATGGATTTAATATCATGTTTGTCTAATTTATCCACAATTTGTTTCTCAATCATTTGCAAAGGATGTTAAGCCTTGAAATGATATGAGATTCCCTTAAGCTTATGATGAATGTATATTGATTTCCCATCAATCAAGGGATATTAAGCCCTAAATTAAATGAGATTCCTTTAATCTTAGAGTACATAAAAATGTCTCCAACCAAATGCAAGGGATGTTAAGCCCTGATTTGTTTAGAGAGTTCCTTTAAGTACAAGATATATCATTTTCATAGATTTCTTCATAAAAAGTACTAAAGTCGTAACAAGCTCCAAATGATGTTTACAGTATTTTTGTAAGCTTCTTAGTCAAATTTGTTTTTATGAGCTCCCCCTTAATCTTACAATTTAAAGCAATTTAAGGCTTCTAAGGTCATAAATGATTTTAAATTTTGATTTTGACCTTTATCAAAAATATACTAAGATTAAGTACAATAAAATGATGTCCAAATAAGCATTTTGTCAAAGCTTATTTTAGGTCTCCCTTGACTACGACCATAGCGCCCCTTGGTCAAATTATACTTCAACCAAGAGGCATAAATTGCAGATTTCCAATTAAGCATTCATATCAATTTTTGAAGCATGTTTAAGTGATACTCAATAAAAGCATGAAAGCACGAAAAATCTTTTAAAGATACCAATTGAATTTTTTTTTTAATAACATTGTGCTCTTTGCAAGCATTTCTAATAGATATATCACCAATGAATCATTTGCTTGCCTATGTAATGATAAAAGCATAAAAACAGAAATTTTCTTTAAACTAAGCATAATTTTTAGTTTTTGACTTAAGTTACTTAGAATTAAACCAAATGAATCTCATATAAACTTTCAAGGATGATTTCCATAATTTATACTTTATTGTATAGTCATTAACCACAAATAGATATCAATCTGGATCAATTTCAAAAGAATTCAACAATTCTACAGCAGTCTGAAAATCAGTGACATGCTCGGTCGACAATTTCTCGACCGACTGTTCACTCAGTCGACAGATTCTCGACCGACCAAGTTTCTGGAATATGTTCAGAACTCTTAATCAATTTCAAGCAAAAGAGTTTATGCAAATTAGAGCTCGATTGTGTTGAGATAAGACATTATGATATCAAGAATTAGTTTAGGACAAATCTCAACTAGTTAATTTTAAGATACTAAGTTTTAGGAATCCAAGCTAACTCATCATTCTTTTTCTTATATGGGCATGAAAATGAATTATGTCCAAGATGCATGCAATAATGACAACTAATAGCATCAACTTCATTTCTCTTTCTAGGAATTGAGTTCCTAGGTACAAATATAATCTTGGATGCTTTAACTCTTTTGGGTTTATTTCTCCTTGGATCGTATCCTAATCCTCTTTTTCCATTATAACTAGAGGAAATTTTCAGAATATTTTCAAGTATGTCATTTCCTCTTAACTCCTTTACATTTCTTTGTAACTTAGCAATATCTTTCTTTGCCTGATCTAAATCGGATACTAGAGAGTTTCTTTCTTTGACAACCTCATCATAATCTAAATGTGAACATAGAATAGGTTGTTTCTGAAGATCATTCACTTGAGTTTGCAAGTTTAACTTTTCTAAGGAAAGAAGATTGCAATTAGCTTCTACCGATTTTAACTTAAGAGCATAATCTTCATTTTCCTTTTTGAGATTTTCATTTTCGGATACAAGAGCAAGAAGTTTAGCATTTAAATCTTTATTTTCTTTCTTAAGTTTCTTCTTGCACTCAATATATTTCTCATGAGTATCTTGAAGACTAGAAATTAGATCTTCTTTTGGTAGATCATAAAGACTTACCTCTTCTTCGTCTTCATTTGTTGTAGCAATGAGGCATTCTACTTGTTTTCCATCATCACTATCATCACTTGAATCATCCCATGCAGCTCGATATGCTCTTTCTTTCTTTTTGTGAGATGATTTCTTCCCTTTCTTGAGTTTTGGACAATCACCTTTCATATGTCCTTTCTTACCACATTCAAAGCACCTGGAAGAAGAAACACTAGAAGTTTTATTAGTTTTAAAACTTTTATATTGCTTACCATTTACAACGAGAGTTTCTTCTTCACTATCATCTTCACTTGTGTCATGATTGTCTTTAGTTGAAGCTTTGAATGCAATATCCTTCTTTTTCCCATGTTGACGTTCACGTTCTCTTCTTTCTTCCTCTTCTAGAGTTGCCTCATGAGCTTCTAAATTGCCAATGAGTTGCTCCATTTTCAGTTTAGTGAGATCATTGGATTCTTCAATGGCTGTCACCTTGGGCTTGTATTTGGGAGGAAGTGATCGAAGTACCTTTGACACCTGATCTTCTTCAAGTACAGTTTTTCCTAAGGCATTCAAACCATTAACAATAGAAGAGAATTTTGCAAACATTTCACTAATGGATTCATTTGGATCCATACGAAAGTGTTCAAATTTCTGTTTAAGCATACTAATCTTAGAGTTCTTAACTTGAACCGTACCTTAATAAGTTATGGACAATCTATGCCATATTTCATAGGTTGTTTCACAATTTGATATTCTATTTAATTCTCCTACTGAAATTGAACAATAAAGAATACTTACAGCCTTTGCATTCATTTGAGCCGATTTTACCGTGTTTGCATCCCATTCTGCATATTGTATTTGAGGAAGCTCGTATGGTGTTGACACCATCCTCCATAAGTCCCAATTTATGCCTTGGAAGTAAAACTGCATCCTTCTCTTCCAGTATTGGTAGTTTGTTCCATCAAACACTGGTGGCCTAGCAACGAATGTCCCTTCGAGGTTAAGGTTGTTGAGCACCCCATCACCCATTTCTTCAAGACCTTGTTAGGGTTCCTTGAAGCCTGCTCTGATACCAATTGAAAAACACTAGAGGGGGGTGAATAGAGTTTTAAAACAATTTTAACAATTATTGAACTCAAACAACCAACCACAAAATATTGGACAAGGGGACAAGGATTTAGAGTGGTTCCAACTTTAGCAAATACTAAAGTTGTCAGTCCACTACCCGGTTGCTTACCCAACCGGGATTTGGAAAGAATTTAATTTTATTACCTCGCAAGGACTTTACATAAAATTACAATTCTCTCCCTAAACCCTTCAAGCAGCCTTCACCTAGAAGTAATCGCACCAACCTTGAAGCAGCCTTCACCTAGAAGTAATTGCACCAACCTTGAAGCAGCCTTCCTCCTGAAGTAGCTTCCCGTTGCAATAGCCTTCTTGAAGTAACTTCCCGTTGCGATAGCCTTCTTGAAGTAGCTTGAAGTCCACCTTCTCCTCCGAGAAGAACCTTCTCCAATCCGCAGCCTCCAACCCTAGGAGTAGCAAGGAGAATACAAAGAATAAAAGGAACAAGAAGGAAAATAGAAATTACAACTTATCCTTTTAAGCACAAGGCTTGATTTGCCTATATCAAGCGTATTGATCTCCTAACCAATGAGTGTAGAAGTGTAAGTGTTGTGGAAAGGAGATGCTAGCCTATAGGACACGAAATAGGAGCAATGGGAATGAATCGCCAATGTTGGAATTGCTCTATTGCTCAAAACAGATTTCCAATGAGTATTCAATCTCAATTGTAGCACAAGTGTAGCTTAGGTATATTTAGGTGTCCTAAGGCATGTCCTATTTATAGGAATGGCCTATGGATGCTTAAGGACGTTCTAGACAACTTCTAGGGGTTTCTAAATGCTTAACTAGCCGTTAGGAATAAGTTAGGTGCATTAGTAACGGCTAGTTACTTTATTCTGCAGTTGCTGTCAGAGACCATCTCGGTCGATAAATTGTCGACCGAGATACCTACTCGGTCGAAGTTTTGTCGACCGATAGGCTCTCTGGATCAACGTTCATTTGCAACTGCCAACTACTTTGTCAGCTGTGTCTAACGGCTACTTGGGTCATTCTCGGTCGAGAAGTTTGTCGACCGAGAGTGTCTCGGTCGAGGAGTTTGGTCGACCGAGATTGACCCTGTTTCAATCTTTCAATTTAGGCACTAAGTAAATGTATGAGTGTGCATATGTGATCCTATTTGAAAGGGATGATCTATTTAAGTGTGGTGATTGGCTAGGGAAGATCTAACGCTTGATTTACATGAGATCTAAGTACTTGTACATTATATATTTTTACAAGTTTACAATTGATTACATTGTATGACTTTTACAATCATTCAAGCGTATAGTTTCCTTAGAGCTTTGTCATCCACTTTATTCCTGCAACACTCAAGTAGCACGTTAGATCAACAAGAATGAAATGTTTGTCATCATCGAAACAAAGGGATTTATTATAATGTCCAATTTATCCAACAATCTCCCCCTTTTTGAAGATGACAAACATTTCCTAAATATGAAATAAGGAAATATAAAGCATGTGAGTTTCATACCTGAAGATTACCTTTTTTAGCCATTCTAGTTTTGCAAGTGAGTGCTGGCCATCAAGATGAAACTCATTTATATTTTAGATTTTATATTCTTTCTCCCCCTTTGTCATTTCAAAAAGATATCCAGTTTGAATATTTTATTTTTCTTCTCCCCCTTAATTTATATTATGCTCCCCCTTAAATAGATATCCTATTAGGAACATGGATTTAATATCATTTTTTTCTAATTTATCCACAATTTGTTTCTCAATCATTTGCAAAGGATGTTAAGCCTTGAAATGATATGAGATTCCCTTAAGCTTATGATGAATGTATATTGATTTCCCATCAATCAAGGGATATTAAGCCCTAAATTAAATGAGATTCCTTTAATCTTAGAGTACATAAAAATGTCTCCAACCAAATGCAAGGGATGTTAAGCCCTGATTTGTTTAGAGAGTTCCTTTAAGTACAAGATATATCATTTTCATAGATTTCTTCATAAAAAGTACTAAAGTCGTAACAAGCTCCAAATGATGTTTACAGTATTTTTGTAAGCTTCTTAGTCAAATTTGTTTTTATGAGCTCCCCCTTAATCTTACAATTTAAAGCAATTTAAGGCTTCTAAGGTCATAAATGATTTTAAATTTTGATTTTGACCTTTATCAAAAATATACTAAGATTAAGTACAATAAAATGATGTCCAAATAAGCATTTTGTCAAAGCTTATTTTAGGTCGCCCTTGACTACGACCATAGCGCCCCTTGGTCAAATTATACTTCAACCAAGAGGCATAAATTGCAAATTTCCAATTAACCATTCATATCAATTTTTGAAGCATGTTTAAGTGATACTCAATAAAAGCATGAAAGCACGAAAAATCTTTTAAAGATACCAATTGAATTTTTTTTTTAATAACATTGTGCTCTTTGCAAGCATTTCTAATAGATATATCACCAATGAATCATTTGCTTGCCTATGTAATGATAAAAGCATAAAAACAGAAATTTTCTTTAAACTAAGCATAATTTTTAGTTTTTGACTTAAGTTACTTAGAATTAAACCAAATGAATCTCATATAAACTTTCAAGGATGATTTCCATAATTTATACTTTATTGTATAGTCATTAACCACAAATAGATATCAATCTGGATCAATTTCAAAAGAATTCAGCAATTCTACAGCAGTCTGAAAATCAGTGACATGCTCGGTCGACAATTTCTCGACCGACTGTTCACTCGGTCGACAGATTCTCGACCGACCAAGTTTCTGGAATATGTTCAGAACTCTTAATCAATTTCAAGCAAAAGAGTTTATGCAAATTAGAGCTCGATTGTGTTGAGATAAGACATTATGATATCAAGAATTAGTTTAGGTCAAATCTCAACTAGTTAATTTTAAGCTACTAAGTTTTAGGAATCCAAGCTAACTCATCATTCTTTTTCTTATATGGGCATGAAAATGAATAATGTCCAAGATGCATGCAATAATGACAACTAATAGCATCAACTTCATTTCTCTTTCTAGGAATTGAGTTCCTAGGTACAAATATAATCTTGGATGCTTTAACTCTTTTGGGTTTATTTCTCCTTGGATCGTATCCTAATCCTCTTTTTCCATTATAACTAGAGGAAATTTTCAGAATATTTTCAAGTATGTCATTTCCTCTTAACTCATTTACATTTCTTTGTAACTTAGCAATATCTTTCTTTGCCTGATCTAAATCGGATACTAGAGAGTTTCTTTCTTTGACAACCTCATCATAATCTAAATGTGAACATAGAATAGGTTGTTTCTGAAGATCATTCACTTGAGTTTGCAAGTTTAACTTTTCTAAGGAAAGAAGATTGCAATTAGCTTCTACCGATTTTAACTTAAGAGCATAATCTTCATTTTCCTTTTTGAGATTTTCATTTTCGGATACAAGAGCAAGAAGTTTAGCATTTAAATCTTTATTTGCTTTCTTAAGTTTCTTCTTGCACTCAATATATTTCTCATGAGTATCTTGAAGACTAGCAATTAGATCTTCTTTTGGTAGATCATAAAGACTTACCTCTTCTTCGTCTTCATTTGTTGTAGCAATGAGGCATTCTACTTCTTTTCCATCATCACTATCATCACTTGAATCATCCCATGCAGCTCGATATGCTCTTTCTTTCTTTTTGTGAGATGATTTCTTCCCTTTCTTGAGTTTTGGACAATCACCTTTCATATGTCCTTTCTTACCACATTCAAAGCACCTGGAAGAAGAAACACTAGAAGTTTTATTAGTTTTAAAACTTTTATATTGCTTACCATTTACAACGAGAGTTTCTTCTTCACTATCATCTTCACTTGTGTCATGATTTTCTTTAGTTGAAGCTTTGAATGCAATATCCTTCTTTTTCCCATGTTGACGTTCACGTTCTCTTCTTTCTTCCTCTTCTAGAGTTGCCTCATGAGCTTCTAAATTTTCAATGAGTTGCTCCATTTTCAGTTTAGTGAGATCATTGGCTTCTTCAATGGCTGTCACCTTGGGCTTGTATTTGGGAGGAAGTGATCGAAGTACCTTTGACACCTGATCTTCTTCAAGTACAGTTTTTCCTAAGGCATTCAAACCATTAACAATAGAAGAGAATTTTGCAAACATTTCACTAATGGATTCATTTGGATCCATACGAAAGTGTTCAAATTTCTGTTTAAGCATACTAATCTTAGAGTTCTTAACTTGAACCGTACCTTCATAAGTTATGGACAATCTATGCCATATTTCATAGGCTGTTTCACAATTTGATATTCTATTTAATTCTCCTACTGAAATTGAACAATAAAGAATACTTACAGCCTTTGCATTCATTTGAGACGATTTTACCGTGTTTGCATCCCATTATGCATATTGTATTTGAGGAAGCTCGTATGGTGTTGACACCATCCTCCATAAGTCCCAATTTATGCCTTGGAAGTAAAACTGCATCCTTCTCTTCCAATATTGGTAGTTTGTTCCATCAAACACTGGTGGCCTAGCAACGAATGTCCCTTCGAGGTTAAGGTTGTTGAGCACCCCGTCACCCATTTCTTCAAGACCTTGTTAGGGTTCCTTGAAGCCTGCTCTGATACCAATTGAAAAACACTAGAGGGGGGGTGAATAGAGTTTTAAAACAATTTTAACAATTATTGAACTCAAACAACCAACCACAAAATATTGGACAAGGGGACAAGGATTTAGAGTGGTTCCAACTTTAGCAAATACTAAAGTTGTCAGTCCACTACCCGGTTGCTTACCCAACCGGGATTTGGAAAGAATTTAATTTTATTACCTCACAAGGACTTTACATAAAATTACAATTCTCTCCCTAAACCCTTCAAGCAGCCTTCACCTAGAAGTAATCGCACCAACCTTGAAGCAGCCTTCACCTAGAAGTAATTGCACCACCCTTGAAGCAGCCTTCCTCCTGAAGTAGCTTCCTGTTGCAATAGCCTTCTTGAAGTAGCTTCCCGTTGTGATAGCCTTCTTGAAGTAGCTTGAAGTCCACCTTCTCCTCCGAGAAGAACCTTCTCCAATCCGCAGCCTCCAACCCTAGGAGTAGCAAGGAGAATACAAAGAATAAAAGGAACAAGAAGGAAAACAGAAATTACAACTTATCCTTTTAAGCACAAGGCTTGATTTGCCTATATCAAGCGTATTGATCTCCTAACCAATGAGTGTAGAAGTGTAAGTGCTGTGGAAAGGAGATGCTAGCCTATAGGACACGAAATAGGAGCAATGGGAATGAATCACCAATGTTGGAATTGCTCTATTGCTCAAAATAGATTTCCAATGAGTATTCAATCTCAATTGTAGCACAAGTGTAGCTTAGGTATATTTAGGTGTCCTAAGGCATGTCCTATTCATAGGAATGGCCTATGGATGCTTAAGGACGTTCTAGACAACTTCTAGGGGTTTCTAAATGCTTAACTAGCCGTTAGGAATAAGTTAGGTGCATTAGTAACTGCTAGTTACTTTATTCTGCAGTTGCTGTCAGAGACCATCTCGGTCGACAAATTGTCGACCGAGATACCTACTCGGTCGAAGTTTTGTCGACCGATAGGCTCTCTGGATCAACGTTCATTTGCAACTGCCAACTACTTTGTCAGCTGTGTCTAACGGCTACTTGGGTCATTCTCGGTCGAGAAGTTTGTCGACCGAGAGTGTCTCGGTCGAGGAGTTTGGTAGACCGAGATTGACCCTGTTTCAATCTTTCAATTTAGGCACTAAGTAAATGTATGAGTGTGCATATGTGATCCTATTTGAAAGGGATGATCTATTTAAGTGTGGTGATTGGCTAGGGAAGATCTAACGCTTGATTTACATGAGATCTAAGTACTTGTACATTATATATTTTTACAAGTTTACAATTGATTACATTGTATGACTTTTACAATCATTCAAGCGTATAGTTTCCTTAGAGCTTTGTCATCCACTTTATTCCTGCAACACTCAAGTAGCACGTTAGATCAACAAGAATGAAATGTTTGTCATCATCGAAACAAAGGGATTTATTATAATGTCCAATTTATCCAACAATCTCCCCCTTTTTGAAGATGACAAACATTTCCTAAATATGAAATAAGAAAATATAAAGCATGTGAGTTTCATACCTGAAGATTACCTTTTTTAGCCATTCTAGTTTTGCAAGTGAGTGCTGGCCATCAAGATGAAACTCATTTATATTTTAGATTTTATATTCTTTCTCCCCCTTTGTCATTTCAAAAAGATATCCAGTTTGAATATTTTATTTTTCTTCTCCCCCTTAATTTATATTATGCTCCCCCTTAAATAGATATCCTATTAGGAACACAGATTTAATATCATTTTTGTCTAATTTATCCACAATTTGTTTCTCAATCATTTGCAAAGGATGTTAAGCCTTGAAATGATATGAGATTCCCTTAAGCTTATGATGAATGTATATTGATTTCCCATCAATCAAGGGATATTAAGCCCTAAATTAAATGAGATTCCTTTAATCTTAGAGTACATAAAAATGTCTCCAACCAAATGCAAGGGATGTTAAGCCCTGATTTGTTTAGAGAGTTCCTTTAAGTACAAGATATATCATTTTCATAGATTTCTTCATAAAAAGTACTAAAGTCGTAACAAGCTCCAAATGATGTTTACAATATTTTTGTAAGCTTCTTAGTCAAATTTATTTTTATGAGCTCCCCCTTAATCTTACAATTTAAAGCAATTTAAGGCTTCTAAGGTCATAAATGATTTTAAATTTTGATTTTGACCTTTATCAAAAATATACTAAGATTAAGTACAATAAAATGATGTCCAAATAAGCATTTTGTCAAAGCTTATTTTAGGTCGCCCTTGACTACGACCATAGCGCCCCTTGGTCAAATTATACTTCAACCAAGAGGCATAAATTGTAGATTTCCAATTAAGCATTCATATCAATTTTTGAAGCATGTTTAAGTGATACTCAATAAAAGCATGAAAGCACGAAAAATCTTTTAAAGATACCAATTGAATTTTTTTTTTAATAACATTGTGCTCTTTGCAAGCATTTCTAATAGATATATCACCAATGAATCATTTGCTTGCCTATGTAATGATAAAAGCATAAAAACAGAAATTTTCTTTAAACTAAGCATAATTTTTATTTTTTGACTTAAGTTACTTAGAATTAAACCAAATGAATCTCATATAAACTTTCAAGGATGATTTCCATAATTTATACTTTATTGTATAGTCATTAACCACAAATAGATATCAATCTGGATCAATTTCAAAAGAATTCAGCAATTCTACAGCAGTCTGAAAATCAGTGACATGCTCGGTCGACAATTTCTCGACCGACTGTTCACTCGGTCGACAGATTCTCGACCGACCAAGTTTTTGGAATATGTTCAGAACTCTTAATCAATTTCAAGCAAAAGAGTTTATGCAAATTAGAGCTCGATTGTGTTGAGATAAGACATTATGATATCAAGAATTAGTTTAGGTCAAATCTCAACTAGTTAATTTTAAGCTACTAAGTTTTAGGAATCCAAGCTAACTCATCATTCTTTTTCTTATATGGGCATGAAAATGAATAATGTCCAAGATGCATGCAATAATGACAACTAATAGCATCAACTTCATTTCTCTTTCTAGGAATTGAGTTCCTAGGTACAAATATAATCTTGGATGCTTTAACTCTTTTGGGTTTATTTCTCCTTGGATCGTATCCTAATCCTCTTTTTCCATTATAACTAGAGGAAATTTTCAGAATATTTTCAAGTATGTCATTTCCTCTTAACTCATTTACATTTCTTTGTAACTTAGCAATATCTTTCTTTGCCTGATCTAAATCGGATACTAGAGAGTTTCTTTCTTTGACAACCTCATCATAATCTAAATGTGAACATAGAATAGGTTGTTTCTGAAGATCATTCACTTGAGTTTGCAAGTTTAACTTTTCTAAGGAAAGAAGATTGCAATTAGCTTCTACCGATTTTAACTTAAGAGCATAATCTTCATTTTCCTTTTTGAGATTTTCATTTTCGGATACAAGAGCAAGAAGTTTAGCATTTAAATCTTTATTTTCTTTCTTAAGTTTCTTCTTGCACTCAATATATTTCTCATGAGTATCTTGAAGACTAGCAATTAGATCTTCTTTTGGTAGATCATAAAGACTTACCTCTTCTTCGTCTTCATTTGTTGTAGCAATGAGGCATTCTACTTCTTTTCCATCATCACTATCATCACTTGAATCATCCCATGCATCTCGATATGCTCTTTCTTTCTTTTTGTGAGATGATTTCTTCCCTTTCTTGAGTTTTGGACAATCACCTTTCATATGTCCTTTCTTACCACATTCAAAGCACCTGGAAGAAGAAACACTAGAAGTTTTATTAGTTTTAAAACTTTTATATTGCTTACCATTTACAACGAGAGTTTCTTCTTCACTATCATCTTCACTTGTGTCATGATTTTCTTTAGTTGAAGCTTTGAATGCAATATCCTTCTTTTTCCCATGTTGACGTTCACGTTCTCTTCTTTCTTCCTCTTCTAGAGTTGCCTCATGAGCTTCTAAATTGCCAATGAGTTGCTCCATTTTCAGTTTAGTGAGATCATTGGCTTCTTCAATGGCTGTCACCTTGGGCTTGTATTTGGGAGGAAGTGATCGAAGTACCTTTGATACCTGATCTTCTTCAAGTACAGTTTTTCCTAAGGCATTCAAACCATTAACAATAGAAGAGAATTTTGCAAACATTTCACTAATGGATTCATTTGGATCCATACGAAAGTGTTCAAATTTCTGTTTAAGCATACTAATCTTAGAGTTCTTAACTTGAACCGTACCTTCATAAGTTATGGACAATCTATGCCATATTTCATAGGTTGTTTCACAATTTGATATTCTATTAAATTCTCCTACTGAAATTGAACAATAAAGAATACTTACAGCCTTTGCATTCATTTGAGCCGATTTTACCGTGTTTGCATCCCATTCTGCATATTGTATTTGAGGAAGCTCGTATGGTGTTGACACCATCCTCCATAAGTCCCAATTTATGCCTTGGAAGTAAAACTGCATCCTTCTCTTCCAATATTGGTAGTTTGTTCCATCAAACACTGGTGGCCTAGCAACGAATGTCCCTTCAAGGTTAAGGTTGTTGAGCACCCCGTCACCCATTTCTTCAAGACCTTGTTAGGGTTCCTTGAAGCCTGCTCTGATACCAATTGAAAAACACTAGAGGGGGGTGAATAGAGTTTTAAAACAATTTTAACAATTATTGAACTCAAACAACCAACCACAAAATATTGGACAAGGGGACAAGGATTTAGAGTGGTTCCAACTTTAGCAAATACTAAAGTTGTCAGTCCACTACCCGGTTGCTTACCCAACCGGGATTTGGAAAGAATTTAATTTTATTACCTCGCAAGGACTTTACATAAAATTACAATTCTCTCCCTAAACCCTTCAAGCAGCCTTCACCTAGAAGTAATCGCACCAACCTTGAAGCAGCCTTCACCTAGAAGTAATTGCACCAACCTTGAAGCAGCCTTCCTCCTGAAGTAGCTTCCCGTTGCAATAGCCTTCTTGAAGTAGCTTCCCGTTGCGATAGCCTTCTTGAAGTAGCTTGAAGTCCACCTTCTCCTCCGAGAAGAACCTTCTCCAATCTGCAGCCTCCAACCCTAGGAGTAGCAAGGAGAATACAAAGAATAAAAGGAACAAGAAGGAAAACAGAAATTACAACTTATCCTTTTAAGCACAAGGCTTGATTTGCCTATATCAAGCGTATTGATCTCCTAACCAATGAGTGTAGAAGTGTAAGTGTTGTGGAAAGGAGATGCTAGCCTATAGGACACGAAATAGGAGCAATGGGAATGAATAGCCAATGTTGGAATTGCTCTATTGCTCAAAACAGATTGCCAATGAGTATTCAATCTCAATTGTAGCACAAGTGTAGCTTAGGTATATTTAGGTGTCCTAAGGCATGTCCTATTTATAGGAATGGCCTATGGATGCTTAAGGACGTTCTAGACAACTTCTAGGGGTTTCTAAATGCTTAACTAGCCGTTAGGAATAAGTTAGGTGCATTAGTAACGGCTAGTTACTTTATTCTGCAGTTGCTGTCAGAGACCATCTCGGTCGACAAATTGTCGACCGAGATACCTACTCGGTCGAAGTTTTGTCGACCGATAGGCTCTCTGGATCAACGTTCGTTTGCAACTGCCAACTACTTTTTCAGTTGTGTCTAACGGCTACTTGGGTCATTCTCGGTCGAGAAGTTTGTCGACCGAGAGTGTCTCGGTCGAGGAGTTTGGTCGACCGAGATTGACCCTGTTTCAATCTTTCAATTTAGGCACTAAGTAAATGTATGAGTGTGCATATGTGATCCTATTTGAAAGGGATGATCTATTTAAGTGTGGTGATTGGCTAGGGAAGATCTAACGCTTGATTTACATGAGATCTAAGTACTTGTACATTATATATTTTTACAAGTTTACAATTGATTACATTGTATGACTTTTACAATCATTCAAGCGTATAGTTTCCTTAGAGCTTTGTCATCCACTTTATTCCTGAAACACTCAAGTAGCACGTTAGATCAACAAGAATGAAATGTTTGTCATCATCGAAACAAAGGGATTTATTATAATGTCCAATTTATCCAACAGAGACTAGCATATACAATATAAATACTAAAAGGTTAAAACTTGACAACTCAAATAAAACATTATTATGGCATTGTCGTCTTGGGCACATAAATGAGAAGCACATATCTAGACTCCATAAGGAATTATCTAGACTCTTTTGATTTTGAATCATTAGAGACATGTGAGGCATGTTTATTAGGGAAGATGACCAAGACTCCTTTCACTGGACACAGTGTGAAAGCTAGTGATCTGCTAGGGCTAATGCATACTGATGTATGTGGACCTTTTAGATCAAATGGTAGAGGCGGCTATCAATACTTCATTACCTTCATTGATGACCTCAGTAGGTATGGCTATGTATATCTTATGAAACACAAGTTCGAAACTCTTGAAATGTCCAAGACTTTCATGAATGAAGTAGAGAAGCAACTTGGTAAGAGTATTAAAGCACTCCGTTCAGATCAAGGTGGCGAATACTTAAGCCAAGAGTTTGAGGACCTTCTGAGAGACTATGGTATTGTATCACAATGGACTCCACCTGGTACACTACAACATAATGGTTTGTCATAAAGAAGGAATTGTACATTATTAGACAAGGTACGATCAATGATGAGTTCAGCCGAACTTCCAATATTGTTATGGGGATATGCCCTTGAAACTGTAACATTTACACTTAACCATGTACCTTCCAAATCGGTTCAAAAGACACCATATGAGATATGAAATGGGAATCATCCCAATTTGTCTATGTTAAAGATTTGGGGATGTGAATGTTATGTTAGGAAACAATTTCTTGAAAAGCTTGGACCCAAATCAGAAAAATGCTATTTTGTTGGATACCCCAAGGAAACTCGGGGATACTACTTCTACACACCAACTGACAACAAAGTGTTTATTGCTAGGACTGTTGTATTTCTTGAAAAGGAATTTATTTCCAAAGGATTTAGTAAGAGGAATATAGAGCTCGAAGAAGTTCGAGACCAATAAGAAAGGAGAGAACTTGAGGAGGTACATAAGGAACATGAAGACTCACAATTTTTTGTGGAATTTCAAGTTCCAAATGTAACATAGGTACATAAGGACACGACTTGAGCCTGAGAGATATGGATTTCTCGTGACTCAAGATAATGAAAAATTGGGCATATAAGATGAGCCAACTTCCTATCTAGAAGCTACTAAGGGACCAGAATCTGAGAAATGGCTTGAAGCCATGAGATCTGAGATGGAATCCATGTACACCAACAAGGTATGGACCTTGGTGGATCCACCCGAAGGGATAAAACCCATAGGGTGCAAGTGGGTCTTCAAGAAGAAGACTGACATGGATGGAAATGTTCAAACCTATAAAGGTAGATTGGTTGCGAAAGGATTCCGTCAAATTCAAGGTGTTGATTATGACGAGACCTCCTCACCAGTTGCCATGGTTAAATCCATCAGGATCATGCTTGCCATTGCAGCTTATCATGACTATGAGATTTGGCAAATGGATGTTAAAACAACATTCCTTAATGGGAATTTACTCGAGGATGTGTACATGACACAACCTGTGGGTTTTATCGATCCAAAGGAAGCCAATAAAGTATGTAAGCTACAAAGGTCAATCTATGGATTGAAGCAAGCATCTCGGAGTTGGAATCTACATTTTGATGAAGTAGTCAAAAAGTTTGGCTTTAGTCAAAATGAAGATGAACCTTGTGTTTACAAAAGGGTTAGTGGGAGCACAATCGTATTTCTCATATTGTATATGGATGACATACTATTGATGGGAAATGACATCCCTACTCTTTAGACAAGAAAAGGTTGGCTAGGGAAGACCTTCTCTATGAAGGATTTAGGCAAAGCATCCTATATACTAGGGATCAAGATCTATAGAGATAGATCTAGAAGGCTTCTAGGCCTAAGCCAGAGCAAATACATTGATAAGGTGCTAAAGAGGTTTAGCATGGAGGGTTCTAAGAGAGGTAACTTTCCCATGTCCCATGGGGTTACAATCTCTAAAGCCCAGTGTCCTAGTTCATGTGATGAATGGGCACGCATGAGTAAGATTCCATATGCATCAACAATTGGATCTATCATGTACGTTGTTACGACCCCACCTCTCGATAAACCCCAATTAAGGGAGACCGAGAGGTCGAAGCCGCACCCATACCTTCTGGATCAAAGGTTCGACAATTAACCAAGAATAATTATCAAATTTTAACATACTATACTGAAAGCTGTAAGAAAAAAAAATTTGCATACCTTTTGAAAAACTTGGATCTCTAAACTTCTATCTACACCGATACTAATCTATCTAATCCTCCTTTGCACTTTAATTCTCATTTAGTATCACATGTGCCACTTTACTATTTGTTCTTTTCATTGTACCTAAAACGCCGACAAACAAAACATCGGTCAGCCGAATCTGGTATGTGGGGGAAACAAATAATTTTCAACTATGTTAACAATATAATCACTCAATTAATAATTTAACAATCAAGATTACATTTTAAGACAAACTACTCAATCCATACCTATCCACAACTCTGTGTTGTCCCTGTAAGGACTTATATGGTACCTCTATAAAGGTGACTTGATGGACCTACCCTCTAGGCAGCCAAAGTCTTTCATGACCTGATGGACCTACCCTCTAGGTAGCCATGTACTAGGTCAGCCATTACGACACAGAGGGCACCAAGATCTGAGCTAGTAGGCACATATCTTATATGATAATCGTAGTCACTTTATAGTTGCAAGAAATAAATAAACATCCAACAGTTTAGTTGCATTCAATGCGATTAAACATCCGGGAAACCATCAGAAAACTAAAGCAATTATTCATAATCGTAACCACATACCTGATTTGATGAGTCATGCAGATTATTCAACATATACTTCATGTATATACAATCAACCCATTCAACAGATCCAAGCAAGTAATTCAATCATCACATAATTCCTGAAAAGAAATGTACTCTATTTATTACACACCTTATCAAGAATCTACTTTATTGACTTGGATTCTCTTTCTAGGGTTTCTAATCCACATTAAGGCTCCATTAATACTCATTAGGGTTTCTTAGACCAATTTCTCAAACTTTATCCCTTTTAGATCAACACACCCTAAAATACTCTTTTCTACTCATGTAAACCCTAATTGCTCAAACTATTCATTTTAATAGTCTTTTATACCAAATTTGACTTAGGATCATCATATCCTTATTTACTCATGGATTTGAACAATTAAAACATTTAAAAGTCATATTCACTTAAATTAGGGTTTTCAAGCTCATTAATGCATAATCATGCACAAAACCCTAACTTAAGCCAATTATATAAAAAGATCATCTTTTTAGATTCCATCTTTGCATTTATCAACAACAGGTTATTATCGGCTCGAATTATCCATTGAACAACATTAAATCCATCTATCATCAAATCTAAGGGTCTTTCTTTAATCGAATCATTAAAGATGATAACTTTATGTATTTTTTTCCAATTCCAGCATATTTAAGCACATAAACTCTAAATTAAGACAATTATGTACAAAGATCATTCTTTTAGATCTAAATGTACCTTTTTACGATTAAGAGGTTAACATCAACTCTAATGATCTATTAAACCCTTTTAAACACATTAATCATATCAAAATAGGGTTTCTTAATCTTTAATTCATTAAAGATGATAATTTGCACTACATTTCGAACTATGATCAGATTCCGGCTATAAAACTATTTTTAATGGATTCCTTGTGTTCTTATGATCAAAATTCATATATTACATGTCTTAATCGGAGTTACCAATCTTTATTTATGAATTTTGCAATAAAACACTTACTTGGCCAATCTGGGAGCGCCACGTCAGCCCGCCTCATGCAACGTCGCTGCAGATTTGGAAACATTTCGATTTTACAATTCTGCCCTTACTTAAGTGGCCGGTCCTTTAATCATCTGGAGGGTAGAATGGTCCAATGACCTAAGGTTGTCTTCAACCTCGAGCCACACGAGTCGGCCGCCGGCTGCAGCCCTAATCGGGGCTGCCCACTCCCGCTCAGGGCGCGTCGACCTCCGCCGAAGGTTCCCCTAGCTTCTCCAACCTCCCCCGCACCTGCTGCACCGCCCATCTCGCGGCCTAGCTGGATAGACAAAGCGCACAAGGTCTGCAACCTGAAGACATCTTGCAGCCATCTAATGGTTGTGGCGCACGTCCCAGAGCACGGAACGCTGACCTAGATCCTCTGGTGTTGTCGTGGGAGTACTTGGCTTCCATCAAGTCCTTGGAACCGCCCCTTGGTGTCCTCAGGATAGGTCTATACCCTTGACTAGGGTTTTAGACGTAAAGAAACGTGAAGAAGAAGATGGGAGAGATATAGCCGCTTGTGGTCCCTCTGAACTTGGGCAAGGATTTGACTCCTTATATAGGGAGGACATCCACACCCTAACTTGCTTGGTCATGAAGAAAACAAGGTTATATTCTATTGGGAATCCAATTCCTTTATGAGGAAACAAGATTCTCTCTCCTATTTTCCCTATCCTTTAGATATTCTCTTTTATTTAAATATTAGGAATTCAAAATTCCTCCTTTATCTTCCTTGCCTTTTATGTATAGGCACAAAATTTAGTTTTTCTTTTTAATAGAAAATATCTCTCTTTTAATAATGCCATGAAATTCCTTAATAATGTATTCACATTATATTCTTATTTTCTTTTATAGGTATTTTCCCTTTCTTCTTTCTTTATTGGGACTCCTTGGATCCCAAGAAACTCAAATATTTCGAAATTGCTCTTTAAAGATACTCATTATCCTTAAATGCATCAATATGCATCATTCCACATTATCTTATGTATTTCTTATTAAAGTATTTATTTTTTAGGATTTCTTTTATTTCTCTTTATTTTCCTCATTGGCATTCCTTTTAATATTAACAACCTCATGAATACGAAATTTCCCCAAAAAATCTCATTTATGCCTCTTTCCATTCATTTTCCACATTATATCATTATTTTCCAATCTCTTTCTTCATAAAGAAATACTTAATTAATCTTTTCTTTTCCTATTGCTTTATTTATGCAACTTTGTACTACTTGGAGCCGAAGGAACCCAAGAGGCACGAAATCCTCTTTGGATTTTCCTTCTAGAGGTTTCCACATATTTCTTTTATCAATTATTCAATTATTCATTCACTAATTGAATTTTCTTTGTTATTTCCTTGTTATGGGGCCCAATAGTCACTAAAGCCCATAAATCAAACAACAAGGCTATTTTAAACGAAAACCAATTATTCTCAACCAAATATAGGATTATTTGTTCAAACATCTTTAATATGAGAAATTACATTTCTCACCAAATGAACCCAAAATTTGGGGTTATAACATACGTAATGTTATTTACTCATCCTGATGTGTCGTATGCGTTGAGCATGACGAGCCGATATTAGTCAGATCCAGGTGAATATCACTAGATAGCCATAAAGAACATCCTAAAGTACTTGAGAAGGACTAAGGATCAATTCTTGGTATACGGTGGTGAGGAAGAGCTCATGGTAAAGGGTTACTCCGATGCTAGCTTCCAAACTAACAAAGATGACTACAGATCGCAATCTGGATTTGTGTTTTGCCTGAACAGTAGAGTTATGAGATGGAAGAGTTCCAAGCAAGAGACAGTTGTGGATTCTACAACAGAGGCTGAATATATTGATGCATCTAATGCTACAAAGGAAGCTATGTGGATCAAGAAGTTCATTTTTGAACTTGGAGTGGTTCCAAGCGTTGGTGATGCAATTGAGTTGTTTTGTGACAACAACGAAGAAATTGCACAGGCTAAAGAACCAAGATCGCACCAACGTTCCAAACTTATTCTATGGTGGTTCCATCTCATACGAGAGATCGTACAATGAGGAGATGTGAAGATTTGTAGAGTACCTACAGAAAGCAATGTGGCTGACCCGCTCACAAAAGCACTTTCACAGCAAAAACATGACAGACATGTTCGATCACTTGGATTGAGATTCATGAGTGATTGGGTATAAGTGCAAGTGGGAATCTATTGGTATGTATGCCCATAGAGACTGTCATTCGATGATTGTAATGGGATACTATGTAAATGATTTGTAATACTACATTGATCATATCAATAAAGGCAAGTTTCCAATCTATATGTTTGTGTTTTATATTGTGAGATGACCATAAAACTTATATATGTCTATAGAATAATATACTCAATGACATATGTCTTCAGGTTGATGACTTGAATAGTGAGATCATATGTATGCTAAGAGTATGTATTCTTGTTTTGTCCCTAATCGGTTGTTATTATGGAAATATCCATAGACATCAATAACACATAAGATTAGAATGTATGTTGGTTAATGGAAGAATCTCATTATCCATGATATAAAGATATCAAACCAAATACATAGATACTTGTTAGAGAATAGTGTATCAGATAGACCCACCTTGAGAGTGACACATGGATACCATGATTGGTAGTTAGAGTCACATCTCATAATGATGGTGGTGATTGTGGTTCTTAGACCTAAAGTCACTACACTTGTCACATGTCGTTCAGTGTACTTTGACATCATCTATCGTGGTCCTGAATAAGGATCGCCATAAAGATGGTACTTGGGTGCACCGTGACACATGGGGATGACTGTGAGTGATGTAGATGGAATTTATCCTTCCTACAAGGAGTTTGATATTCTGGCCACTTGATAAGCGAGACTGAGAAATGCATGGCCATGCTGATGTGAGTCAATATGTGATATTGAGCTTACATATATCTTAGACAGTCTGCTCTAGTTCAAGGAACATGGATTGAATGTTGAAAAGGATAACAATTCCATGACTCGAGTTCAATCCGGATATCAACAACAAAGGAACTATACAATCACTGCAACAACATTCATGAATGATAGGTTAAGTTGTTCTCCAACTTCTTCAATTACTTGGGTGGCAATGAAGTCTTGCTAGATACCAATCATTGCTTGTGAAATCATAATATGATTATGGATATCACTACCAATGTAATTTGGAGCCTAACGGGTCACACACATAGGATGTGTTGGAATAGAAGTATAATTGTGGATTTGATTGGAATTGCTCTGAATCACATTGATTACTAAAATGTTTATGTAATTGATTAGAATAATATTGTAGTGACTAGCTCTAAGTGCAAGTGGGAGTCTGTTGGTAAATATACCCATAGAGCCATCCCAAGCGATTGCATGGAGTCAGATATTAATTAATCAATTAATGCGATTATTTGGTTAATTAATGAATTCCAGAATATTCTAATTAATCAACGAGCATTTTAATTAATGCAGTATTTTTGTTTACCGATGGGTTTAGGAAACCTTACTTCCGTTCGTCTCCTATTTAAAGGAGGATGACGGCCGATGTCTATATAAGATATTGAGAGAGGCTTTTTATTTTATGCTCACGTACGTAAACCCTATCCATCACCATCCTTAGGAGAGAAAGGAGAGCAACGCGCCTCTAGCATACCGCCGCACAGACACGACTCCTTCCCGCTAGATTAGGAAGTGCAGCGTGGAGTTCCAGTCCATCTGCGTGGATGAAGTAGAGACACATACGCTGAGATGCCTGCGTTCGGATGACATCCACGACCATCTATGCACGTTACGAGAGGAATACATTATCGCATGAAAGGATCACCTCCGGATCTTCCTGCGACAGTGAACGGGAGAGAAGTTTCGTCCATGTAGGCCAGCGTCGTTGCACACCTTTATGCATCGGGACATCACCGAACTTGCTCCATGATAAGGTATATCCCGCAAACACTCCTTCCGAATATGTTGTTGTCGACGAGATCCTGTGTCAGGTTATGTGGATTTTGTTGCTTCCGTCGCGCATGTTTTCTCCACAAAACCCAACAATTTCTAGGTAGGTATATATGTGTCTTCTCATCATGTCAAATACTTATGATATGTCTGGATATCCTCTTGTCATGTCAAATACATATGAGAATACTAGATATCTTCTCATCATGTCCAATACACACGACATAACATGATAAGTACATATAATTGCATTCAAATACATCCAATTGCAAATGCATATGGCATCTACCCATGTGTTCCTATTCTTCATAAGAATAGGGACACTTGGCTCCTGAGAGACTAACTCCATGGATCATGGACACATTTTCTCTCATTAAGTCTTACATGCTAAACCCTTCAACATTTTGCCAATGTATGTGCTCTTACTTAGGTCAAGAAGCTTTCCAGATCTATCTCTATAGACCTCGATCCCTACCACATAGGATGTTTCACCTAAACCCTTCATATAGAAGGTACTTTCCTTTCCAGGTTTTAACATTTTCCGAATATGGATGTTATTCCCCATCATTATGTGGAATATTAATATGCTCCCACTAAATCTTTTGAAATCACAAATTCCATCTTCATTTAGATTCAAGTCAAACACTTTGACTGTCTTGTCAAATAGAAGATTCCATCTCTGAGATGCTTGCTTCAATCTTTGTAGCTTATAGACTTTATTTGCATTAATGGATTTTAAAACTTTTATTTGTGTCACATACACATCCTCTTAATTACTCCAATTAAGGAATGCACTTTTAACATCCATATGCCAAATCTCACAGTCATACTAAGCTGCAACAACAAGCATGATCTAGATGGATTTAACCATGGAAACTGGTTAAAAGACTTCATCATGTTCAACAACTTGCACTTGTTTGAAAATCTTTGCAACCAATACATCCTTCCATGTTGGTCTCCTTTAAAAGACCCAAATGCACCCAATCGGTTTTACACCTTCAAGTGGATCCACCAAGATCATACCTTGTAGGTTTACATGGAGTCCATCATTGATCTCATGGTCCTCAAGCCATTTCTCAAATTATGGTCCCTCAATAGTTTCTGGGTAGGTTGTTGACTCATCTCTATGATCAACTTTCCACCTTCTTGAGTTATAAGATATCACAATATTTCAAACTCAAGGTGTGTTCTACTAGAACAATGAGTTCTGTGTTTACATAAGGAACTTGAGATTCCAAAACAGCTTCTGATTCTCCTTGTACCTATTGTACCTCTTTAGGTTCTATGTTTTTCTTGTTTGTGATGAACATTTCGAGTTCTACTTCTACTCCCATTGATTCCTTTGGAACTAATTTCCATTTAGGAATTCACTCATCCTAGAAAAAAACACTTTGTTATCGGGTTGGAATACAAGTGGTATTCAACATGATATCATTCATGTGATTTGTGGATAAAGCCTTTTAAGAAACTAGTTTATTATATAATCCTTCAATCTTAATCACTACAAAAGACATATCGGGACAACTCCCATGCCATATCTCATATGGTTTTTTTTAACCATTTTAGACAACACATTGTTTTAGTGTAAAGAATGTTCCAAAAGAAATTGTAACATCAGCTAGATTTGTTAATAATCTCACCATGACTTAATAGGGTGTGACACCTTCTTTTTGACACATCAGTTTTTTTAGGCTGAGTTCAATGTGATACACTATCACAATCTCTCTTGAAGGTTCTCAAACTCTTGGTTAAGATATTTCAACATCAATGTATTTTAATACTTTACCAAGTGAGTTACGTACTTCATTCATAATATCCTTGAACATTTCAAGAGATTCATACTTGTATTTCATTAAATACAAATTTTAATATCTATTGATTACATCAGTAAATATAATGAGGTACTTGTAATTACCTTTAGCATTTATTCTAAAAGGTCTATGTACATCATTATGTACTAGTCCTAATGGAATAGTCGATCTTCCACTACATCTAGTTAATATTCTCTTGTCATATTGTGCAACAAATAAGACATGCATGTCTCTATTGGTTCAATAACCAAAAGTGTCAAGATAACCATCATAAGGATTTTATAAATGCATTTCTTATTTATGCACTCTAGATGACAATGGTATATGTATTCAATGTTTGAGCTATCAAGTCATTTAGTATATGTGTCATACACATTTTTCTCTAAAACTATCAAGTATAGTGTGTGAGACATAGGGCATTGCCATAAAAGATCATATCTTTTAAAATGAAACATAATGTTCTTGTCATACAAGGCATTTAATGTTTTCATTTATGTCAAGTGCATAATAGCAATTCACTAATTCTATTATGTGTCCATGAATGACGGTTCCCAACTATGTCTTCCTTTCTTGCTTTGGCATCAACATTCCAAGCATTTGATAAACTAACTATATGATTCATGCAACGCTTGCATAATCATATTCTTGGTCAACTCTTGAACTAAGAGAAATCCCATTCTTTCCATGTGTCCAATCATATTGAGCACATGGGGTTCTACATGACCTCCCTTTGTCAGTTTGCACTCAATTAGCACTTTGGAGACATAATATCCTTCTTTTCTTTACATGATTCTTAAGATGTGTTACCATCTTGAGAATGTCCATGTTTTAATGTTGTTCATGCAACTCATAGTTCATACAACATAGCATTAGGTATTCAAATGTTTATGGCATTATTGACATGATTTCAATAAGCATCCATTTAGCCTTAGGCGCACTTGGAGCGGGTTCCTCTGGCATTGGTCTATTAAGGACATAGAGCTTTCATTCATTGGTAAGAACATTTCTCAAAGTCCTTAACCAATTGTGGAACTTGATCCCATTTTGTCCTTCTAAAGGATTGATCACAATTTGAGCGTGTTTGTGTTTGACATTTGATTCTACAAAGAAATGTTGCAACCTTTTTCAAAGAAAATTTATTTGGTTTGATTTGATAGATTTGATTATACTAATTAGGTCTTTAAATAACTATCACTCCCACTATTTTATTTGAATTGATATCCCTCAATATCAATTCAGAATATTGCAGTGTATAATATTCTAGTGGGCCAAGATCCAAAACAAATGCATCAATACCCAATCAACGATGGCGCTCCTGACTAATTATTAAGGTAGGTAGTCATTCCAATTGAATCATATGAAACTCTTGGATAGATGATACATGAAATTCCTTGCCATGATCATCTACATGCCTCTGGGCCCAGACTCTCTCAGAATCACCAGTCAAGCCTGACCCAAAAGCCAACATGATAATAATACACCCCACTTGGAAGGCCCACATTACTACCATCACACTTCCACAAGATATACAACACACCTCCCTTAGGGAGCCCATACTTGGTCGATCAAGCTTTTCATGTGTGCCGCTTTTGGAAAACATCTAAGACTTGACATTATATTTGAGGGAGTTTGTATAAATAGATATACTTTATCCAATCACCATATATATAGTACGTATCATATACATGCTAAACCCACAAATGAGAACATGAAATAAATAAAACAAAAAAGTGATGGTTATGACCATTCTAATGTAATTCCTTGGAGCCGCATGGAATTACTACCACCTATGGTCCACATCATATGCAACGTATTGTTGGTGAAGATTTCTGCTCAAACCAATCTAGGTTGATCATTTCAACTCTTGAACATTGGCTTGCCTCTTGGTCACTCGGTTGGGCTCTTCTGAAGTGGTCATCTAGTTCTCATGCCCAAGCAGCGTCTGGACACCTCCACCCAGTCGGTTGGGTCACCAGTTGATCGATTCATCCTTTTGTCTTGTGGACTCGTCGGTCCTCTAGTTTATCAGGTCGTCCCACAATTCGGTCATTTTATCTTGTGCAAATCATCATCTCACATTGAAACATAAATTAAAACTATCCTATTTATTATTACATTGTATATTGGGAAAACCTTGAGTTATATTCGAGGGGAAATAGGAAGATGAACATTAATTTACATTTGTAAATGAGAGAGAGGTTTGGTACACATACCTATTAACAACAGGAATAAATAACCACAACCATGCACACACAAATCTGGGATTTTGTTCCATAACCATGTTTTACATCCCCCATCATAACCGATTTTATGGCGACACATATAAATTACATGATATATATATATATATATAGAGAGAGAGAGAGAGAGAGTCACACTAGAATACACTCGAGTGTACAGATCACATGCTATACTCCAGTGTTATTTGCATATCAAGACTATTTTTTTGCAAAATGTAAACTAATGATCTTCATTGTCATATTATAATTAGGCTACAAACAAATTTTAAGCCCATTTGGATGAGTGTAAGTCACTCATCCAAGGAAAACAAAATTAACGCACGAAACTAGTTTGAAATGCATCATTTTTGTGGTCTTCATAATGTGAGCTATAAATGTCAAAATTGGCTCAAAATTTTATATGTGAGCTATTCACAAGATATTTAAGAGGATCAATGGATTAGATTTTAGAAAAAAAATGTTGCATCATGAAAAACTACGTGAGTGTATTCTACTCAGAATACACTCGAGTGTATTCTAGCCTGACTCTCTCTCTCCTCTCTCTCTCTCTCTCTCTGTTGCATGAATTGAAATACTAAACACTTTAGTAATCAATTCATTCATCATTAAAGATCAAAATCCTCTTCTAGATGAGTTTCTATGTGTGTGACCCTGTAGGCCTCACATCACATTGGCAGTGAATGTCCATAAGTGGCTTATGACATCACAAGAAATGAGGGGTGCCTAGTTGCACATCATTGCTACCCAAGTGAAATGGAAAGTTGGGAAGAAACTTCAACCTACAATATGTGTATCGTGTTACCATGTTTGTATAGTTCCTTTGTCACTGATATCCAGATAGAAATAGAGGCATGGAGCAGTCATCCTCATTATTATTATGCTTGTTCCTTAAACTAGAGCAGGCTGCATGAGATATATGTAAGCTCAATATCATATATTGACTCACATGCGTATGACCATACTTTTCTCAGTATCACTAATCAAGAGGCCTTCGATATCATACTCCTGTGGAGCCATATCTATCACTCACAGTCAATCCCCATGTGTCAAACTCACTTAATTGTCACCTTTATAACAACCCATGTTTCATAATTGTGTTTGATGATGTCAAAGTGTACCCAATGATATGTGATGAGTGTAGTGATTTCAGTTCTATGAACCACAACTACCACCATCACTTTGAGAGCTGACTATAATGTGTCATTCTCACTATGGGTCTGTTTGATACATTGTTCTCTAACATGTATCTGTGTGCTTGGTTTGATATTTCCATATCATGACTAATGAGATTTAGTCATCAACCAACTCACACTCTAATCGTATGTGTTATTTTTGTCTACCTTACACAATAACAATTGACCAGGGACATAATGAGAATGCATATACTCTTAAGGTATGTATGATGTCATTCTTCCAAGTCACATACTTGAAGACATACGTCATTAAGTAATATCATTCTCTAGACATTTATTATGTTATTCATTATCTCATATCTGAAAGTATAAATAAATTGGAAGCTTTCCTTTTAATTAATTAAATCATTTACACATTATGCCATCACAATCATCATATGATTAGCTCTCTGGACATACATACCAACAAGGTATGCCTTGAATACTAGTTCTCTTTACCTCTGTGCTTGCGTTATAACGCCACTCTCAGATCTCCAACTGATTCGTGGTCTTTTGAAATCAACATTTTTTGTTCTCCTACTTCCGTGTTTCATCACTTCCAGGTTCACCTCCTACACAAAATTAGGAACTATCTTTCTAATGATTTCACTCTACACTCTTCTCCTTCTTCTCAAGTTCTAAGAATTCCTTTGGTTCACCATGGGTGGTCCCTGTCGGTTTCTACAGTTGGTAATCCATTTTGGTCGCTATGCTTGTGTCGATTTTACTCTGTTATCACAACATAGATGTCAGTCTCTACCTTCCATTATTAGAAACTGCTATGGTCCTTTGACTGCAAGAGTTGTAGCAACCGCTACACTCTAAACATGGGCAATCTTAACAATCTTATTCTTATAGCGACTGCTACACTTTAACTCTTGTATCGACCGCTACACATTAGTTCTCTCTTGTATCGACCTCTACACATTAAGGATTTGTATCAACCTCTATATGTTGATCCCTATCCTAAATGTAGTGGTCGCTACATTCTAATTATACCTAACAGTTAATACAACCATTGAAGAGTATATTTATCAATTGCTTGGCAAATATGCATTACTCAAACTGCAAGATGTCGGCCTCAAATTATGATCCTGTAGACTATAAGGCAATATCCCTAAAAGGGATTCAAGAAACCATAAAGGAAATTGACAAGGAGCTACAGAATCATCCCAACATGCCACAATAGAAAAAGGTCCACCTACAACTACTCAAGGAGAAATACATTATCATACTTGGACATGAGTCACTAGAGAATACAAAGGCATCACAAGGAACAGAAGGAAAAAATATGTATGAATACGTGCCATGTGAAGAAGAACCAAGAGAAAAAGGGAAAAGGAAGGTGCCTGAGCCAAATGCACAAAAACCAAAAAGAGGATGGTAACAAAGAAGACAAGGTATCAACCTCTAAGGAAATAAAAAAACTCAACAGCCAACCTGGAACCTGATCTTGATGCCACAAAGAACAATCCAACAACAACATATGAAGAGAAGAACATGCCATTAAGACCCAAAAATAGGGTACACAAATCACATTACGACATGATCAGGAGGACCAAAACCTTCAAGCCAACAAGATACATGGACATCTAAGACTTCAAGAGATTGATAATCTATGATAGAGAAATGGAATTCCTAGGTGGAGCAAATCTTTACACCCTATGTACAACCAATGTTGCTCACTAACAACATTGTCTGCTGAATTAATGTCCTCACTTGAGAAGGTACTAGTCAATGATAGCGAGAGAAAGGAGGATGGAGGAGAGTTCAAAATATAGGTGAGAATGGGAGGCAGAGCATACTATGTCACTAAAGTTATTCAGAATACGATCTTCACTAAAACTGAGAAAGAAGCTCAAGATTGCACATCAGTGCCTGGTGAGAGGGATGTAGTGGGATACAACAGTCACATAATGTGGGAGAAGCTAATGGGAGAAAATGTACACCACCTAGAAAAGTCCAAGGAAACCCTTATCACCTCATGATTCATAAGGGTGATTCAAAATAACACCGCAAACACAATTTTCACATGATCCGAGATAGGAGGTGTATCCAAGAGGGACATGTTTCTAATCTAATCAATGTTGAATAAAAGACCAGTCAACATTGGAAGGCTACTCATCGACAGAATGTTGGTGGTAGTGGGCCAAGATGCCAAGAAGGCTAGGGACTTATTCATGGGGGGCTAAATAACTCTCATTGCGTCTTACTTCTTAGACCTTGAGAAGTTAAGAAGATATAAGCCTATTGAGGGATACATGAAGATCGATAATGAATTGCTAGTGACAACTGTCATACTAGCACAGAAAGGGGAGAAATTCTTCTACCCAATTCTAAACATCTACTTCCAATCACAGAAATGGCCTACTATGATGCAATCAAACTGCGACCCAGCCTGGAAGAAGTAAAACAAATGCACTCTAGTTCTATCCGGCAAACAACAGATCCCCACTTACTTGTTGAACCACACTAGGAAGTAGAACAACTACCCCTAACAAGGAAACCAAGGCCATAGAAAAGGAAGAAGCTATTAATAAAACCATGCATAGCTATATCAGATGCACCAACACCGACACTTCAGATATCCCAAGCTCAAACAATCAAGGAGGAAGCTATAAAGCAATCATCTTTGGAAAAACAAATCACCTAGCATGATGATGAAGGATTCCATGCTGCTCCGCCATCTGCTCTAGTCACCCAGATAATACCTGACACAAGTTGAAGGACTAGGTGACCAGATGAGCGTCCCTGCAACTACTCGAGGACAAAAAATAGAGATCGAAGAAGAGTCGGTGGGACATCTTGAGTGGCCCAAGAAATTGACCCCACCTCTTCCAACAACTGACATAGCGTCAGAAATACCAACTAAAAGGATAGAGGACCCGCCTGAACCAGCAGGTGCCAAACATGCAATGGGTACAATGCATGAAGGCATACAAGAAGAACCTACACAACCAACCCAACAAGAACAACAAACCAGTCCTCAACAAGTAGTTGCAGCAAGAACCCAACCACTGACACATCCTCTGATATGACAGCAGCTGCGGAAACAATATCTACAAGTTAGCAACTGTGCCCACCAAATTTCAATGAAGAACTAGGACAGCGGTTCGATGCCATTTGGAGACAAATGAATAATTCTTCTTCAGAAGATATGCTTATATCTTCTATCCTGCATGCACTAACAATGCAGGTCCGAAGAATAGACGATAGAACAAAGATGCTCTTAGAATTCATTACCAATGTCCTCCTCAACCAAGAAATAGTTACAAATATAGTGCAAGCAATGGTGGCGGAGATGACAGAACTTATAAGGGAGCAAGAGGTGATAAGAAAAGATATGGATGAAATGTGCCAACATCACGAGCAAGCCCTTAGGGATATAGAAGAGGAGTACAAAAAGCTAGAAGAGGAGCAGATGGAAATAGAATATGAATGCCAACAACTCTATAAAAGGTGAACAAAAAGAGGGTTAAAGCAAATCGCCAACCTGTCACTATCTAAAGCTTACTTAAGCCCATCCAACCCTAAATACCATGAGGAAGACAAAGTAGTAAGTGTACTCAATCACCTAGAGACCAAGAGATTGTAGAAGCAACACAAGAACTATTGGAGGGGTCAGCCAATCAGGAGACACAACAATGCATTGAAGAGCCAAATGCTGTAGACACAAACACCACTGCGGAGGAGTTTGATCTAAAATCCTCCCCCATGCAAGATGAACCTATCCCCAAAGAACTATACACTGGAAGCAATGTCGGGCATGAGGTCACCAGGGCTGAGTAGTTAACATCTGATAAGATATCAATACTCAATCAAAGTTTTGATAAAATGAATATTGGCATGTATATTTATGACATCTAACTCCAAGAGCCAGTCTACAACAAGCACAATGATGTCGTGTTTGATGGAAAAATGGTAGCCATCCTTGAATCACTCAGTGAGGCCATGCTAGAGACAATAGATGAAGGAACACTGCCAGCTGAAGGTGAAGCAACAACAACAATAAGGCCTCTTTGCCCAGAAATTCTGGCAATGCACCTAGACGATCAAGAACTAATAATCAAATTGAATGGAACATGAGAGGGAACATCCGACAAAGGCAAATGTGGTCTTGCCTCTTTATTTGTAGGAGCACCCCCAAGGGAGCAAAGACCGATGCAAATAGTGGAATTGAGAGGACAAATGGATTCCCCACTACCCTCCAAGCTAACATGAATGGATATGACATCAATATTTTATATTAACTATTGAGACCTGCATGTGCCGGTAGATGTTCTAGATGATAACCTATCAGGAGCAAACATCATCTACCACAACAAGGGGAGATCACTGACCATTGAACACTTCTGAGGGATCTTCCTGAGAAGAGAACAAGTGCACAAGCACCTACTTAAGGTCCACTATGCAACCTTATTAGAAGAATTCCTCCACCCTAATAAGGTACAACCACTGTTCTATGGCTCAAAAAATCTTGTGAGGATTGTGCACAAAGAAAGATGTGACAGACACTGTCAAAGAGCTACAAAGTGTCGCGAAGAGGGTCGAAACTCATTTCGTCACATTGCCCATCAGGACCGTCAAGCACTGGGTATTAATTGTCATAAATATATACGACCGACATACCACTATCTACAAATGTTGTGTTGCTGAGCTTCCCAACACGTCTATGATCTTCAAGAATAAGGAAGCACACAACATCTTGAAAGTACCTCTTTGTCTTCAATGAGTTATACAAAAAGTAGTTACACTACACAAGCCAAACTGGAAGAATTTCTCAATCACAACCAAAGTCCCTCAAGAACAACATGGATCAAGAGAGTGCACCTTCATAGTCATCAGCATGATGGTGGCAATAAACAAAGGCATTCCTTTAGAAGACCTCTTTCTTGAAGACCCACATGGTCTGCATGGAACCTATGCAATGGAAGTCATATATGATCGCCGCTTCTTTGATGACTCTGTGATGCCTCCCAATGTTGTTCCACGTAGACTGCATACGGACTTCCCTCTACTTGAGAAAAAGTCTTAGAGAGAGTAGATAAAGACTTTATGGCTTGCCCCATGTGAACCAGATCGGGCATCAATGTGGAAGGCATGATGGGCACTCCCTGAAGCACAGAAAGATGGCAAACAAGGTGCACAGAATGATCCTCAGGAAAAGAAAGTTGATGAGGAGCCTATGGCCCCGCTTGAAAAAGAAAATGACCAAGAGGCAATGATTGATCAACCAAAATAAGGTTAACTTAGTGAGGATGAAATGCAAGAAGTATGACCATATGGGTCAGCTGGACTAATAGAACCCACGTTTCCTGATTTCGATAGATGGGCTTGTGAAGATCTATCTTGGGACTCATTTCTACTGATTATGGATAAACTAAAAGAGGACAATAAAAGTGGAGATGTTATATTTGAACAAGAAGACATTTGCATGCTTAAAGATGACCTCCAAGACACTTTGAAGACATGAGGATACCTAATTATCAGTGTGATGTCTACTTACCAATCACTGTTAGGAGATAATATGCCAGATGTACACATGGCCTACTACATACCAGTGGATGACATACTGAAAAACAAGATGTCTGGAGAGAAAGAACACCTACAAATCCGTCTGCTGAATTCCCTCCTAGAACTTATATTCATGCCCATCATCCATGACAAACACTGGACCGTGTTGGTGATCAACATCAAGGGAAAGATTGTAATATCATTTAACAACTCTGATTCAGCTTTCACATTGAACACATACACAAACATGACTACACTGAAGACACCCATTGAAGAAAAAGTGGTAACATGCTTGGAAGCAATAGTTGACATGATCCACAAGTTTGACAAGGGGTGCAAGAATGTAAAGAATAAAGACTTCAAGAAAATTCAGTTTTGTCACAGAAGCCCCCAACAAATTACTCAATCAAAGGATTGTGGGTTTTACTGTCTGGAATGGATGACCACCATAGATTTAAAGGATGTAAAAGTCAAAAGCTTGTAGCACGAACGCTATCATACACTTAGAGGAGGATATGCTGACATGTTGCTGCAATCCAAATGGACAATCTGCAAACAACCTCAAGATGAATAACTCCACATGTTTAATTCCACTCTCTTTGTTTGACACTCTAGGATGGAGTGCATGATAAGTTTGAGGTAGGGTTTATAAATGGGCATGAGAGGTATTTCTCTCTAACTTCCTAAATTCAAATTCCTATGTCTCTTGCCTCACTTTTTTATTGTTGTTCAACTCACTCAATTTTGTCAAAAAATAAATTTGCGCATGCATGTTCCCTATCAGAAAAACTTTTGAATTTTGGTAAAATTTTGAAATTTTGACCTGCCTAAATGACCAATTTTGACTTAATCTATGTCCATGTATATATCCTTGTAGAAATTTTGATGCACTGGTAGTCTAAAAAGGTCAATTTAGAATCCAACTTTCATGGATAGTGTCATAACTTCAACTCTTAGACCTTCTTATCTTCAGGCTAACTTTTAGCATAATTACTTCAATAATGACAAATTTGGGCTACTCAATCCACTTTAAAAAAATTGAGTGTGATAATATCTTAACGTCAACCTTATCTCAAAATAATGTATAAGGCACAAGTATGTTTGTCAACCAAGACAAAATCTCAAGGTAAGGAGGACTCGTCCTGCTACGCTCCTAACTGATCACTAGGTTCCCAAGTACAGGTAGGAAATCACATAACCCAGGTAAAAGAGGAAACAACTACCCCTTCTAGTTTTGGGACCCAAAGAGGCAAGACATCCCAACTTTCCCCAAATCCTATCATCCCAAAGACTATAAGCATGAATAAAATGAAGAGGAATAAAATTTTGAGAGTTGTTCCTAGGAAGATGTTGAAGGACTTCTCTTGGCTGACATATTGCTGCACTCAAGAATGCATATTTGTTGTGCCTGGTAGTGGAGTCTGGAAGTCAAATTTTACACACCTACATTTCAAGGGGAACCTCACACAACCACTTGACACTACATTAGGGCCCATTCAGTCAACACTATCTTTATACAGCTCACATGGTTGAGCAAACCTAAGAAATGTTGGAAACACTGCAACCTTAGCCCACTAAAGCATCATAGCTAAGAAATCCTAAAAGAATGAAAGTTTGGTGTGAAAGATACCTTTGCCAAGAACTTTGTCTGAGTGCATCCTAGAAAAGAATCATCGATGCATCATGAGGGAGAAACTTTCCAACAAAGAAAGTCACAACAAGAAATACAAGTGCCACAACTCAGATCTAAGAGGGAGAGTTTTGGATGTCAACAACCCTTTGTACGGATGCATAAGTTTTGACTTAAGGATGACACAATCACATTTTTCACATTCACAAGAACGATAACCTAAATATCCCTTTGAAGTCATTTGATCCCTTAATTCTATTTGTTAGCATGAGGACATGCCAGATTCTAAGTTTGGGGGAGTTGATAACTTCCTGTTTTGTGGAGATTTGTGTGTCTTTTTTAGCTCCATAATGGCATTGCCTTTTATGGATTACATAATCAATCTCAGTTGTTTTTTACAAGATATGATACGACTACCTTCTACATAAAATAACAACTCCCTTATTGCTTTGTATAGAACCTTCATCAGTCGCAACACTTACAGACAATTCAACATTCAATAAAAAAAACTTCGTGTTAACATTGCGGTTGATACAATCCACCCTCACGGCTGAAGGCCAAGAGAATCCAACTCCCTTGTGGTTGCTTCAGGTTGTTGGACCCATCGATGAAGTCTAAAGCCTCGGTGGTTGCTACGTTCGGTGTAGCAACCGAAGCCAATCCCTTTTTACAGTCACTACAAATGCATCTACCCTTGTGACCTCTACAGCCTGTGTACTTCGACTGATGGACTCAATTGCTTATTGTAACCGACACGTGCTCAATGTAGTGACTGCTACAATCTTTAAGTTGGTGGCCAACACCTATAAATAGACAGCCACCTAGTCAATTCGAGGGGGTCTCCACATGAAAAGATGATGAAGTGCTGCTGCATTCCAAAGTCACCCTCATTCATATCCATCGATCTTCTACCTCTGAAGATGAAGTTCCTGGGGAGAGAGATCATCACCCTCTTCTTTGAGAGAAGGATTCACCATCCTCTATGTCAATGCCAGATCTAGATCTGAAGGAGTATTGTTGGTGTATCACCTTCCTCCTTCTTTAGATCTATCATCCCTCTCACACTATTCACCCTTCATCTTCATCTATCTTGATGTATCTTCACTTTTGTAAACCCATTATATTGCTTAATAACATGAGTAGCTAAACTCATTGCTTGGGTTGGGAGTAGCCACTAAGGCTCTCCCAACATGTATAAACTTACATTGTTTGAATATATATGCTCTTAGCAAGGATTATCTCCATCCTCTTGGTCCTAATGCTTCACTTATAAGATTAGATACCTTCTTATGATGTTTGATTGTTAGTGCCTCAAAAGAGTAACACTAATCTTATCTAAGTGTTTTGGAGTTGTGTGAATGTATGAGAATGTTGGAATGCTAAAGCTAATGATCATATGGTTGTATTTGCGATTGTTTGTTTTTCCTCTCAAGAGAGAGACAACCTTATAATATAGAGCTATCCTAATCTTGAGAGAGGAGAGAGTAGACATATATTGTGATTTCTTATAATCCTGCTAAGGGTAACCCAATTCAAGTTCCCATCCATACTTTGTTACCACGTGCTTGTTTGCTTTTATTCTCTTATTTTGTTTCTTTATCTTTCAGTTGCTTATTTGTTTTCTTGAAGTAATATCATTATGTTAGGACACCATCTTAACCTACCCTTTCGTTTGGTGTATCTGAGAAAAAGTTCCACGTTCTTAACACTTAATTGCTACTTGGTTGGACCTTGATCTACTACTTTGGACTCCATATAATAGTTGTGGGGGCCTGAGAGTCGGGTTATAAATTCAAGAGTCTGATTAATGTAGATATGCTCCATTTCATATGTGTGATTTAGGTTGGTCAATATCACAAATGAGCGTAACAGATATGTTGCCCAACAAGCCCAATATGGTCAACCATATCCTTTTGTATGAACATAACAGACCTAGATCACTTACAAGGACTAGTACAATATCCATTTTAAGAGGAATATAGAAACTAGACTAACTAACAAGTTTGGAGGAGTTATGAAAAGAATAATAAATTTAGATAGTATCAATTTTCTATAAGAATAGGCTACAAATGTTCAAACATTTAAAATCGCAGTTGTATAAATAAAACCATAGTACCAATAATATGGTAAGAGTCCATCTTAAATTTTACATCATATTCAACATAAGAAGTTCTACGACGCAAAGGATTTTACACGTCTTTGTTCATATATCATCTTATTACATCAGTCATATATGAAAAGACTACAACAAGGCTACAAAAATAAATATCAAAATGACCAAATCCCAAGTGCACCATATAAGCAGAGATCGATGCATTATTTTTTGGGGATGTTGTACTGATATGGTCCCAGATGTGATGAACACTTACTACAGAAGTGTTACCAACAAGTGTATAAACCCAAAGAAGGAACACCAGATTTAATGTGGAAAACTCTCCCCAAGATAAGGAGAGAAAAACCATGGGGCAATACCGGCCAACAAGCACTATGTAATTAAAATTACAACTCACACTTCTTGGATTTAATTACCTCTAAATCCGTGTAGCCCTCCCCATATAAGAACAAAGATGAGGAAGAAGAGAATCAAACCCATTGTGTACAAAACCTCCCTCTTTACTTGATCTCCACATGAGACCATTGTCATTGTTGGGGACTGCTTGATGTTGTTGTGACCGTTGATTGAGTCAAACCATGGCCGCTATGGAAACATTGTGTATGTAATTTCCAACTGCTACTTTGCTTCAAGGAAAAGTCACTAGTCCTCTGTTATCAACCAAGAGGGTTGTTCTGTTAGTGAACCCAATGTGCCACCGACTATCATCTGCTACTTCGCTTCAAGGCAAAGTCACTGACCCTCTCTTATTTAGCTAAGAGAGATCCTCTAGTTGTTCTTGTTCTCTGATTCTTCTACCAAAGAAGGCACCAACAAGTAACTGGAGGGATCACACTTGAACCGGTGGGGTGATCTCAATTTCCCCAGGGCCTCTATTTATAGGCCTTCATGGTATGTAGTTGCAACTAGGAATTCTTATCCAACTTCGAGTCCAACTCTGAGTCCAACTCCATGTTGCGCATAGGAAACCATCTTCTTTCACTTTTAGATTTGACTCCTATTAGGATTGGTAGAAAAATACAACACCTACTAAAGTCCAAATCTAATTAGGCATGGGACAAATCAATTTCCTATAACAATATACCCCTCAGACCCATGAGGGACACTTGGTCAAAGAATCATCACCGGGAATGTATGCTGTAAAACTCTTTACAGAGCTCCATCTTGTCTCGCGTCACCACCTTGGTCATCATATCAGAAGAATTCTTCTTAGTATGGATCTTCTTCAGAGTCAACAACCTCTTGTCAATTACATCATGAAGTAAATAATATCTCACATCAATGTGCTTTATCTGTGCATGATGCATTGTGCTCTTGCTCAAGTCAATAACACTCTGACTATCATAGATAATAGTTGGATCAACCTGATTCATGTCCATCTCTCTAAGAAATCTCACAATCCAGAGTATTTCTTTTCTTGCTTATGCTACTGCAATGTACTCTACCTCTATCATAGAAAGTGCAACACACTTCTGCAACCTAGACTGCCAAGATATGGCTCCCCCTATAAAAGTGAAAACATACCCAGAGGTAGACTTTCAGTGATCAATATCACCTGCCATGTCAACATCAATGAAACCCTTTAGAACTGGTTTAGAATCACCAAACATCAAATATGTGCTGCTTGTGCCTCATAAGTATCTAAAGATCAACTTGACTACCTCCTAGTGATCTTTCCCAGGGTTTGAGAGAAACATGCTCACAACACCAACCACATGATCTTGCCATCTCCTCCTTCTCCTCATCCATATATGGGCATGGCTTCTTACTTAGCTTGAAGTGGCATGTTAGTGGAATACTCATGACTTTGGCTTTGTTCGTGTTGAATTGCTCAAGAATCTGTTCAACATAACTCTTCTGTGACAACACAACCTGTTTTGTTTCCTATCACGTGTGATCTGCATACCCAAAATCTACCGTTCTGGTCCCAAATCCTTCATCTCAAAGGCTTTGGAAAGCTCTGTCTTCAGTTTCTTGATCAAATTGACATCCTATCCAACTATCAACATGTCATCCACATAGAGTAGCAGAATAATGAATTTTTCGTTGGGAAACCTCCTGATGTAAACACATGAATCTGCACTTATCTTCTGGTACTCATGACTAGCACTATCTGGGAGCTAGTTTCAAACCATACAAACTCTTCTTCAATCTACATATTAAGTGCTCCTTCCCCTTGACATGAAAACCTTCTATATTCTCCATGCAGATATCCTCAGCTAGGTCACCGTGAAGAAACACCATGTTCACATCCATCTTCTCAAGCTCAAGATCTAGGCAGCAACCAAGCCTAGAACCAATCTAATAGAAGTCATCTTCACAATAGGAGAAAGTATCTCATCAAAATCCACCCCTGGTCTTTGACCAAAGCCGTTGACAACTAGTCTGGCTTTGTATTTGATATCATTGTTGTTGTCATCTCTCTTCATCATGTAGACCAACTTGTTCTTCAATTCTTTCTGGCCCTTGGGAAGCACTACAAGCTTATAGGTATCATTCTTATTCATAGAAGACATCTCCTCCTACATCGCCTGATGCCACTGTTCTTTATCTCTATGAGTTTATGCCTCATGATAAGTCTCCGGCTCCCCTTGATCAGTAAGGAGAATATACTGAGATGTTGGATATCTGGATGAAGGATGACGAACTCTGTCACCTAATCCTACAACCTCTCCATCATCACTCTTAGGCTTTGCAAATGTCTGACTTTCACATAATGTCACATCTCTGTATCTGCTCATGGTCTTTTTTATAGGGTCCCATAATATGTTGCCAAACTACTGATCTCCATAGCCAAGAAAGATACATGACACCACTTTGTCATCCAAATTTTCCTCTTTGCCTTTGGAACATGTGTATAAGCCTTGCACCCAAATACTCAGAGATGAGCATAGGATGCATCCTTGGCTGTCCATACCTTCTCAGTAGACATGTAAACGAATCAAATACAAAGCGAATACTACTATATCCGATATCTAAATCTAAAAAAAAATTGATCTGATATCCAAGACGATATTCGACGGATATCATGTGATAATATTTGAATCCGATCTGACAAATAATATTCGAACACAGATAACTATCCGATCCGAACCAAAAAGCATAAATGTATTGTTATTAATACATTATATATAGAAAAAATTGATATCATTATGAATATATATGATAAAATATCTATACTTTTATGTTTTTATATATAGATAATATATATTTGATAATATATGTATATATTTGTCGGATTTTAGATTTTTTGGAGTGGATATAGCCATATCCGATATACTATCTGAAATTTTTGGATATGAAATTTGCTATCCTAAATCCAATTCAGATTATGCGGATGTCGGATTTTTTTTCTAAATTTTAGACTCAAATCTGGATTGAATTTGCGGATTCTAGATATCCATTTATAGGTCTACTTCTCAGGTATATCAAACCCCAAAGGAACTAATAAAGATCCATTAATTAGATAGCAGGAAGTACGCACTGCCTCACCCCAGAATGTCTTTGGAAACTTTACAGTCTTCAACATGCATCTAACTTTCTCCACTATGGTACAGTTCATCCTCGATGTACTATTGTGTTGTGGTGTGTCGGGCTCTAACCTTTCATGCCGTATTTCATGTTGCACATAATAATTTTAAAACTCCTTGGAGGTATACTCTCCTCCATTGTCCGTGTGGTGACACTTCAACTTTTTGTCTGTCTCCTGCTCCACCGTGGCATGAAATTTCTAAAAATATTGAAAGATATGATCCTTGGTCTTCAGCAAGTAGGCTCACACCTTCCTAGATGCATCATCAATGAATGTGACAAAATACCTATTGTCACCCATTGAAGCCACCTCAAATGGACTACAGACATCCAAATGAACCAGTTGCAGAAGTTTTGACTTCACCTTTGATCTTGTCTTTAAAGAAACACGTCGATGCTTTCCTGTCTGAGATGCATCACATGAACTGAGACTAGTATCCTTGCCACAAGGAATCAATCTTTGCATTGATAAAAACTCAAGCCTCGTTCATGCGTCCTAGTCATCTGTGTCATATATCTGTCTGGTGAACCCAAACTGCATATATATGGCCGCCTTTGAGCACTTTAAGTTGGGTCTTGTAAAATGTATGATATAATTTTCCTTGTACAATAACCGAAGCTCCCTTAGTGATCTTGCATTTGCCACCACCAAAATCCAGATGAAAACCTTCTCTATCAAAGAATGAACCAGATATCAAACTTAACTGTAAATTTAGAACACGACGAACATCCTTTAGTGTGAGTGTACAAACGACACTTGTTTGAACACAAATGTCTCCAATCCCGATAACTATGAAAAAGCTAGAATTTCCTATGTTCACCCTCTTGAAATCTCCCCTCCTGTATGAAGTGAAAAATTCCTTACTTAGTGAAGCATGATAAGAAGTTGTAGTATCCACCACCCACTCATAATCATCATCCTCAACATGTAAACACTTCTTTTGTTCAGTTAAAATCACATCACCGTCATTGTCCCTGTCATCGGAGATTGTCGTTGTAGTATTCTTATCGTCATCTTGCTTGTCTTCGACTTCAGACCCATGTTTCTTTTTCTAAACCGTACAATCCCTTTTGAAATAACCCAGCTTTCCGCGGTGGAATCACCCTCTACTACTCTTTGACTTGGATCTACCACAAGACTTCTCGCAGTTTTGGGACTCACTGCGGCTCTTAGATCTACCATGTTCTCTCTCTCTATCAACACCTCTTCTCTCTATGAAGTGCACCTCTGATCTACTATCGCTTGAGGCTCATCGTCGAGTCTCTTCATTCAGTAGACTGTTCTTCACCTGGTCAAGTGTCAACTTGTCTTCCCGTACAAAATTGATGACTGTCACTAAGAGAGTCTCCCAACTGTCAGGTAATCATCCCAGAAGAAGTAGAGCCTGGAGTTCATCATTAAGAACCATCTTCATGGATATCAGTTGATTTTTAAAGTTTTGGAATTCATTCACATGCTCGACGATGCTTGTACTGTCCCAGTACTTGAGGTTCACCAACTTTCTAATCAAGAAAGCTTTATTTACGGCAGTGTTCCGCTCATATTACTTATTAAGCTTCTCCCTTAGATCTTTGTCATTGCTCTCTTCTGAGACGTGATGGAACACGAAAATGTCTGAGCCACTTTCGAACTGTTCCAACAGTCTTCTTATCTAATTTCTTTCGGTCCGCATCAGACGCACTCTCTGATCTTTGTCCTTCTATCTGATCGTATAGATCTTTGTAATAGAATAATATATCCTCCATCTTGAGTTTTCAAATCTACCAATTTGTACTTGTCAACTTTATCATCGTCACATCTTCATCTTTTCTCATCTGGACCAATATTTATAGCCTGCGCTCTGATACAATTTGTTGAGAATGTTGTGCCGATACAGTCTCAGATGTGATGAAAACTTATTGTAGAAGCGTTACCGACAAGCGTATAAATTAAAAAAAAATACCAAATTTAACGTGGAAAACTCTCCCCAAATAAGGAAAGTAAAATCACGGGACACTATAAGAATAGTGCTACGTTCACACATTCAAAATCTCGATTGTATAAATAAAACCATATTACCAATAATATGGTAAGGATCCATCTTACATTTTAAAGTTGTCTTCAACATAAGAAGTTCTACGACTCAAAGCCAGCGTTTGGTTCCGGATATCTGTTGGATTTCGGCTTGTCTTATTATGCCACGTCTGCGCCACGTCTGCATGATTCAGTCCGATTTGCCAGATGCGTGTTTGGTTCAAAATTCTAAAATGGCCCCGTTTCGGGTTCCGTTATCTTGATATCTGGGTTGGCTCAGTTATGCTAGTAGAGAGATTTCGTAACCCAATCCTGATTTGACTCTGTCTTTTTGTGTATTTTGTTTTATCAACCAGGCTGAAAAGCACAAGTTACGATACCAGTCCAATTTACTACAGTCCGGATAATATGACATATCCGGTCTACCTCACTCTGGGTTTCCTAATCCATATCTTGAACCAAAAGGGGGCAAACGATTTTACGCGTCATTGTTCATATATCAGCTTATTACATCGTCATATATGAAAAGACTACAACAAGGGTACAAAGAGAAAACATCGGAAAAGATCAAAACCCAAGTGCACCATATAAGCAGAGATCGATGCATTATTTTCATGTAGTCGTCACCAGAACAGTCGATCAAAAGCGAAATGGCGGAGGACCTGCTGGTGGGCCTCTAGGAACCCCGGGGCGCCTTGGTCCTCGAAGCTGGTTCGTATTGATCTCAGGCATGGGAGCTGCCGCCGGTTGGGTTGCCGCCGGCGGCACCATTGGATCATTAGTGGCCGGCGAGGCAGTTGGATCTGACATACCAGGCATCTTGTCGTTGGTCTCTTCTACCAGCGGCGGAATAATGCTGCTCCTTGGGATGGGTGTTGCAGAGGGCCCGTGGTGATTTACTTGTACTGGAGACGGCGAAACAACTAGGTCGTTCCTTGTGCGCAAGGCATGGGCAGGACCGGCGAGTACAGACGCAATGGCAAGGAGCAGTACTGACGGGATTACGGTGCCGTCCATTGCTACCACTGAAGGAAGAGAGAGAGTAGGGTACATTGTGCGCCCTCGCTGCAGCACTTAGTCTGTAGAATAGTTGTTGTGACGGTCAAAGACACGAATGTGTTCGAAGCACCCATGTCGTCTTCAATATCTCCGTGACGGTCCAAATCCGGGAGGGGGTTTGCCAAGCAGACCTGAGAACCAGCCCTCACCTGACTCTGGAAAGAAACAAAATGGTCTTGCAAGTGAACAGGCCAATAAAATGGCATGTTTGATAAAACAGTTGTCACGCCAGTAAAGGCACCTCCTGTACGTGATCCCGATTCTCAATTACCCCCCTCTATTTGTAAGTTCAACGATTTGTGCATCAGTATCTGTGCCCGCGCATATATGCCTTCTTTGGGCTTTCTTGGAATGTAGCTTTCAATTTTTCTAAATAAATTTTCTATGTACATACATTTTGGATCTCAAAATGGAACTTAAGTTATTCTCGACGACAAAATGAATGGTCTATAAATAAACTAACATATTCTATTCTTTATTTTTTTTTATTTTGTGGTGAAGAATAACTTAGGTTTTATTTTAAATTGATAAATGGTGTCCAGGTATCATTATTGTCACGCTCACATCCCACGATTACCACCAATCATGAGATTAAGGCATGACATATTTTTGGTATCAGAGCTTAGGCTGAGTTGTCAGGAACCATTAAGATAAAAAGTCAGAGTTATAAGTGTGGCAGTTAAGAGTTGATGTGTCTTTATCTCTGGGAGGTCTGGGCATTTGGATACCCTGACCAGGTATCTGTATACTTAGATTGACCAGTATCAAAATACTCTGTCTATTCTTCTCTGGATGCCCTGGCCAGGTATGCAGAGGAAGGATGGGCTAGAGAGAAACCCTAGAAATCTTAGGGTTAGAAGACTAGAAAGAAATAAATAGATTGAGCATAAGAATAGAATGTGATGCAACTCTTATTTTAAATTGTTGCTACTTATATGTATGAATTTAGATTATCAATTTGTAGAATATATATGGTTATTTTATATTATTGTGTATCATGAAGTGATTCAGTTATGGTTTATATTCTTTGTATCAAGTAGTCTAGAAGTTATGTTTAAATGAGTTTACCCTGAGTTGATATTCTTTCTGTATGTTTGAGATTAATAGGAGTTGGTTAATCTTGAGTAGATCTTGGCTTCAGGACTACAGGTTCGGCCTGGTCCGGCTAGCAGAGTGCATTATTGGGATCTAATGACTCCTATTGAAAATATAATAAGAGTAGACTCTGGATAAATTAGACCCACATCATAGTGAGAATGTACATACACTAAGATGTTGAAACATATGGGAAAGATTAGAATAGCTAAGAATCAGTAAGAACTGATATCTGAAATCCAACTTTGAGGCCTTATATGAGAAATCCTTAATTGTTAATAAAGGAACATGACATAAAGTTCAGATTAAGTTTAAATGATTAGTATTATATGAACTCTAAAAATGAAATATGGAAAAGATGTGAGAAAAGTATGTAAAGGGCCAAGATAGTAAGAATCAATCACGAGGAATGCATCATATAATTGAGTACAATGCTTTTATGTACTCCAAAGCAAAGGGAAAATAGAAGAAAAGAGTTAAATATACAATAAGTACATAGAAGTGAAGAGTCTTTAGAAGAGTTAAAGTAAAGAGAATTAGATGAACATGTAAATCATAAGACTAGGATAAGAAACTTAGTTGAAACAAAGAGAAATGTTAGAAATAACGAGCTTGATTAAGGAATGAGGATTATGATATAATTGAGAGCATGAAATGTATACCTTTATTATGATGTTTAATACATCCATCCTTACTACCTTTGGATTCCAAGTCTCTATAGAACAACAAACTAGTTTCTAAAGAAGAACAAAAGTGTATCTTAACCAATGAATAAGTCATACAAAGGTAGACTATATTCAAGAAGGAAAAACTTGATTGAAAGAGAAACTAAGTTTGACCCATGCATGAGCTGCTTGATTTAAAATGAAGGATATGTAATGTATTAAACATCAGGTGAAACTAGTATGGAGATTATTGATTTAGAACTTCAAATTCACATTAGTAGAAGGATAAAAAGAAATGTGTGCAACATGGTATACATGATCATACACATGAATAAGCAATGTGATCATAAGCAAAAAGTAGAATTTAAAGATGACAGGTGGAAGAGTAGTATATGGTAAGAGGATTATGGAAAGTAGGAGGGGTTTGAAACATGATGGAGTAATATAGATTATTAAAGAAAGAGATTTTGGCATTCAAGCAAGTGCTAATTAGTCAAGTATCCTTGTTGATAATTTTTTTTGAGAGGATGGGAAGCCCTAAGATTGGGCTCCCCGCCATCTACTAACTTGCTAAATCATGGATTACAAGACTCATAATGTTCAAAGGGAAAGACTGTGAAACAAAGAACCTATCTACTTGGCCCCTACGGGCAGAGTTGGCAGCCTCATGGGCAGCCAAATTACTCCTACGACTCACATGACTCAAGCTACAAAAAGAAAAAGACTATTGTAAAGAAAGAATGTCTTCAACTACAACTCCTAGATAGTCTCTTCTCGGGTTCCTATTGTAGCATGCATGGATGACCTCCATAGAGTCTGACTCCACCTCAACTTGTTCAAGCCCCTCTTTCCTTGCCCATACAAGTGTTGCCCACACAATAAGACCTTCAGTCATGGAAACATCCTCCTGATGCGATGATTTTGAGTCGCATTTATAGACCTTTTTTATATGTATTTTGTGCTTTTATTAGTCATTTTTATGTTTAATATTGCATAATTCACCTATTTTGGTCTTTTCCATCATTTTATGTCAAATCCCCTTAGTTTTATCATTTTGAGCATTAATCATCACTTTATTATAATTCGTGTGGATTTATTCGATCTTGTCTTGGAATTTCAGGAAAAACAAGTATCTCCTTCCGTCGATACCATCGACGGAAGTCGATACCATCGACAAGGACACAGGTTGCCAGCCGAAAGGAGCAGCAAAGAGTCGATACCATCGACACCCAAGTCGATGGTATCGAGACCCCTTCAGGTTGCTGGCGAGGAAGCAGTCGATAGTATCGACCCCAAGTCGATACCATCGACACATTGAGGCTACAGCGTCGCTAAACGACAAAACCGACGCTACAGGGTAGTCGATACCATCGACCCAAGTCAATGGTATCGAGATGGCTACAGGAACTCGGACGAAAAGACAAGAAGGCTGTCGCTACTACATTGGGTCGATACCATCGACCCGCGTCGATGGTATCGACACCGGCAGATATGCGTTGGATTCAGATTGATTTCAATCGGACGGCTGGAGTTAATTGACGACCTAATTAGGGACTTATACCTAATTACGGCCGCCCAGATGAGAGGATCATCTAATTTTGCCATTGCACAAGTGCCGAGGAGGAAGAGAAAGGAGAACGGAGGCCAAAAGTTCATACCTGTCAATCCAGACGCTGCCAAAGACGGATTTCACCACCGAGAGGCGGGAAAGCTCGTGTTCTACGCAAAAGATCAACCGGTTCTCCTCCGTTCAGGGGTTTTCCCATTTAATTCACGTTTTTCATATGATTTCCCCTATTTCTACCATGTACTTGTGCAAGATGAACATGCGGAGCTAATCCCCTCCATCTTTAGGACTGGGAGTAGCCCGGGAATGCATTGTATGACAGTTTTATATTAATAATTCATATTTTCTCTCTTAAATCCGTGGTATGATTTCGTTTTCTCCATATATTGTTATGCTTGATCACCATAATAATAACCTAATGCCCTTAATCACTTCGACAGAAGGGTTAACGGTTGAAAAGAGACGAAACCTACATTAATCGATAAATCCCTTGACAAAGGAGGTGTAAAATTAATGGTGGAAACTGAGAGATCGTTCGTAATGCACTTAGTTTAGGGAATAGATTACTATGACGGTGGAATCAACCTAAACCTAAGTAGTGAATTGCACCACGATAGTGGGTAATTCTGTTTTTAGGCCACTACCCGGATAGAGAGAGAAGATTGAGGAATTATATGAAACCTAACACAATGATAACCCGTGGTGAAACTGCAATCCTAAAGATACTCTTTTGAATTGATTAAATTAACATTTAATCGATTGGTTGCTTTGTTTTATTTTTACTTTCTTTTAATTTTGACAACAAACCCCAATTTGTTATTCGGCTTAGCTGATCGCAAATAGTTAGTAGGAGTCTCGAATAATTCAGCGTATCCCTGTGTTCGACTCGGGCCTCACAAAGGCCTGTACTACTCGACGCATATACTTGTGTTTTAGCACGTAGTAAAATACACGTCAAGTTTTTGGCATCGTTGCCGGGGATACGGTGGAATTGTTGGCACTTCGAGTGCTACGAGCGGCCACTCTAGGCCACAAATTTCTTTTTAATTTTCATTCAAATTCAAATATTTTTACATTGTGCTTTAATTGTTTATACTCGTCTAAGCTTAGTACTGAATTCGAATTTTCTTATTTCAGGTACTGTGTATGGTGCATACACGTAGTACAGACTACGACAATCGCACACCCGAGGTTCCGTTTCTGGGACCTGAGGACGAGGAGCATTCTGAGCACGAGTACCAAGAAGAGATAGATTCTGAATCTGAACCAGAAGACATGGCCGAGCCACAGACCATATGGCAGAAGATCAAAGCTTCTTCCTCATCAGCTTCAAAGGGGCCTATAAAAAAGTAGGCGATCAACATACCGACATATAAGATTGATCCAGCGTTGATTAATTTGGTAAAATCAAATGCGTTTCACGGGCTGAAGAATGAGGATCCTGTTGCACACATCAGCGAGCTCGTTGAAAACTGTGACATGGTAAAGATAGACATGTTTCCACAAGATGCTTTGTACCTCAAGCTGTTCCCAAGTTCCTTGGCAGGAGCAGCAAGAGAGTGGATACATAATCTAGACGATGAGTTCGTTGAGTCTTGGGACCATATGGTGGAAGTCTTCTTTAAGAGGTTCTTCCCTCCTGAGAAAACAAACGACTTGATCCGGAAGATTCACAATTTCACCCAACAGGCGGGTGAAACATATTCTGAGACCTGGGAGCGATTTCAGGTTATGTTGAGGAGATGTCCACATCACGGGCTGGACAAAGAGACACATGTGAAAATCTTCTATTTTGCTCTCTCCGAGCATGATAGGAGTAATCTGGATTCAGCTGGGTCGGGATTTTTTCTGAATAACACTGACACTAGATGCTGGGAGATACTCAAGAACATGGCGAGAAAGCAGTCCTGGGGAGAAAGAGAGAGAGGCCCAGTTGAGCAAGCACGAGTCGCCAGTGAATCAAAGGTAATGAGAGAGCTGAATGAGAAGATGGATCTTCTCGCAAAGAAGTTACTGCAAAAAGAAGAAAATGAGTCCGAGGATGAGGCTCAAGTCAAGTACATGAGACAACAACAAGGGTACAGGAACAATGATTACTCATGGAGAAAGGACAAAAAGTTCTCATGGAAGGATCCGAATAATTTTCTGCAAGATCCGGAAGCCAAGCCTACACCTTCTACAGAGGACAAGAGCACGGAGTTGCTCAATCAGGTCATCAAGCAAAATCAAGAGTTAATGAACACATTCGGGAAGCAAATCAAGCAACAAGGTGAATTTATGAATCAATTTGGGCAGACATTGAAGAGCCATGGGGCTCAAATGAGGACCATAGAGACCTCCATGGCGCAGATGGCAGCTGAAATTGCTAGTTTGAAGAAGCCAGCACATCCAGGTTTTCCGGGGAACACCAATGTTCCCGGGGGAAACCAACAAGCCAAGGCCATTTTACTGAGAAGCGGCAAGAAGGTGTTGAATCCAAGAATGGATGAAACAAGCATACCGCAAGATAAAGTTGAAGGTGAAACCACTACGGAGCAGCCCACACCAGTCACAGGGCAGGTTGAAGACATAGCCGTGGATGGTAATGATGAACAGGTTGCTGAGGAGGAACCACAGAAAATGACGCCTTATGTGCCACCTCATCAAAGGGCACAAGCCGTTCCGGTCCCCTATCCGAATAGTGCAAAGGCAAGGAAGGTAGATGCACAATTCAAGAAATTCTTGGACAGCTTTAGGAAGCTTTCGGTCAATATTCCGTTATTGGAAGCTATTGAGCAAATCCCTTCATACAGGAAGTTTCTAAAAGATGTCATCACCAAGAAGAGGAAGATACCAGATACTGAGGTCGTTGTACTAAAGGAGCAAGTGAGTGCCTTCATTATGGGCACTCTACCGCCAAAGAGACAGGATCCCGGGTGTTTCAACATTTCTTTCTATATCGGGAAGTTTAAATTTGGAGAGGCATTATGTGATTCAGGGGCAAGCATCAATTTGATGCCCCTTTTGACATTTAAAAAGCTGGGATTAAAGGAGTCACGGCAGAGCAATATGACTATCCAATTGGCCGACAACTCTGTGGTGAATCCTTATGGAATCTGCGAAGATGTCTTAGTGAAGGTGGATTGATTTATCTTTCCGGCTGATTTTGTGGTTATGGAGATGCAGGACGAGCATGGTAATGAGCTGTTACTTGGACGTCCATTCCAAGCTACAGCCGACATGATCTTAGAGATGGGGAGAGGTCTCTTGACCTTAGGCATAGCAGATGACCGCTTTGAGATGGTCATGCCCTCTAGCACTGCGTCTTCGAAAGCAAAAGAACAATGTAATATGGTGAAACACATGGATCACAACATCTCAATCTGCCTTGGAAAACCATTTTTGGACATGGCTCATGTGATGAGCAAGATGGATAATGGAAACTTAGCTGTGGATATCATGGAGCAAACTAAGGTTGTTTCTTTGTGCAAAGCTATTGGATTTCCAAATGATGAGAATGAGGACATTCCGCCTTCATGGGAGGATGATGCAATTACTATTTCTGTTGTTGATGCATATCCGGAATTGTCGTTAGAGGCTTGTTTGTGGAATGTTACCTATGATTGGATGCAGAGTAAATCACTCAAGGAGTGCGCTAAAATGCTTCAGATGCTTCCATGCTTCTATGCGAGGCACTATGAAGATTTAGGTGCACTTCCCCCACCGCTGCATTCATCTCTTATCAGCCCGCCAGATTTAGAATTGAAGCCGCTGCCCCCGCATCTCAAGTACGTCTTTCTAGCTGAGAAGGACAAGTTACCGGTTATCGTATCCGCTTACTTGAGTGCGGATGAGGAGGAGCAATTGCTGATAGTGCTCAAGAACCACCGTGGAGCTTTTGGGTGGTCTGTTGCAGACATCAAGGGGATCTCCCCTACTCTTTGCCAGCATAAGATTCGGCTTGAGGAGGGAGCCAAGCTAGTTATTCAGCCTCAAAGATGTTTAAATCCGAGCATGATGGAGGTTGTGAAGAAGAAGGTCATCAAACTTCTTGCTGCAGGGATTATCTATGCCATATCAGACTTGACGTGGGTGAGTCCCACACAGGTAGTCCCTAAGAAGGGGGGAATTACTGTTACTAAAAATTTGTTGAATGAACCTGTCACCACCCGATTGGTAACCGGGTGGAGAGTTTGTATTGACTACCGTCGTCTGAATGCTTCCACACTTAAAGATCATTTTCCTTTACCATTTATTGATCAAATTTTAGAACGTCTTGCCGGTCGGTCGCATTTTTGTTTTCTGGATGGGTATTCGGGGTATAACCAGATTTCGATTGATCCTTTGGATCAAGAGAAGTCTACATTCACATGTACCTATGGGACTTTTGCTTACCGACGAATGTCGTTTGGTTTATGTAATGCACCGGCGACGTTTCAACGCTGCATGCTCGCCATATTTTCTGACATGGTAGAGCGCTGTCTTGAGGTTTTTATGGATGACTTCTCGGTTTATGGTGCATCATTTGATGAATGTCTCTATAACCTAGACAAGGTGCTGCAGCGTTGTGAGGACACACACTTGGTCCTTAACTGGGAGAAATGTCACATGATGGTGACAGAGGGAATAGTGCTAGGACACAAGGTGTCTAACAAAGGTCTTGAGGTAGGCCCTGTGAAAATTGAGGTGATTTCCAAGTTGCCCCCACCAAATTCTGTAAAAGGGGTGAGAAGCTTTTTGGGACACGCCGGGTTCTATCGGTGATTCATTAAGGATTTTTCTAAAATTGCAAAACCTTTATCCGAACTTTTGGAGAAAGATGCGGTCTTCGATTTCAACGATAAGTGTCTGCATGCATTCGATGTTTTGAAAGAAAATTTGATTTCTGCCCCGGTTGTTCAAACGCCAGATTGGACAAAACCTTTCGAATTGATGTGTGATGCTTCAGATTTTGCAGTAGGAGCCGTTTTGGGGCAAAGGGTAGATAATAAGCCCGCTGTGATTTTCTATGCTTCCAAAACTCTGAATGATGCTCAATCGAACTATACAACTACTGAAAAAGAATTACTTGCCGTCGTGTTTGCTTTTGAAAAATTTCGACAGTATTTAGTTGGATCTAAAGTAGTTTTATGGACCGACCATGCTGCGATAAAATACTTGATGGAGAAAAAGGATGCAAAGCCTAGACTCATTAGGTGGATTTTGCTCTTACAAGAATTTGACATTGAAATCAAGGATAAGTCTGGAATTGAGAATGTAGTGGTTGATCATTTGTCTAGGTTAGAAAGGGTGAATGAAAAATATTTGCACATACCCATAACCGAGACGTTTCCCGATGAACAGCTTTTGAAAATTAATTCTAAAGAACCGTGGTTTGCTGAAATTTTTAATTATTTGGCTTACGGGATCATCCCGGAAGACTGGTCATATCAAGAGAAAAAGAGATTCTTTCATTCTTTAAGATACTACTTTTGGGATGATCCAATTCTTTTGAAGCAATGCAGGGACGGTATCTTACACAGGTGTGTGCCTGAGGTGGAGTACGAGAGTGTTCTCCACCATTGCCATGCATCACCTACGGGAGGACACCATGCCAGTTCGCGAACAGCAGCTAAGGTGTTGGAAAGCGACCTTTATTGGCCAACTTTGTTTCGGGATGCCTACGATTTTGTAAGGCAATGTGACCCATGTCAGCGAGCAGGTAACATTTCAAAGCGACAAGAGATGCCCCTGAATGTATTTCAGGAAGTTGAAGTATTTGATTTGTGGGGCATAGACTTCATGGGACCCTTTGTGTCCTCGAACTCCAATTTGTATATCTTGCTAGCTGTTGATTATGTGTCGAAGTGGGTGGAAGCAATCCCCACAAGGACTAATGATTCTACTGTAGTGTGCAGGTTTGTGAAGGAAAATATTTTCTGCAGGTTTGGGATACCCCGAATGATAATAAGCGATGGGGGTACACACTTCCGGAATCAGAAATTCTCGACACTATTAAAGAAATATGGGGTCAAGCACAACATTGGCACCCCATATCATCCACAGACTCAAGGCCAAGTGGAGGTCTCAAACCGTGAAATCAAGAAGATTCTAGAGCGAACGATGGCATACACAAGGAAGAATTGGAGTGCCCTACTACCGGACGCACTTTGGGCATATAGAACGTCTTACAAAACACCTATAGGCACTACGCCTTTTAGGTTGGCGTATGGCCGGGCTTGTCACCTTCTGGTGGAGTTGGAGCACAAGGCCCATTGGGTGCTTAGAAGGCTAAATTTGAGGTATGATGAAGCTGGGAGAAAGAGGATGTTTGAGTTGAATGAGCTGGATGAGTTGCACATGACGGCATATGAGAATGCCCGAATATACAAGGAGCGCACAAAACTGATCCACGATCGCCATATCGAGCTGCGCACGTTCAAGAAGGGAGATAGTGTTCTGTTGTTTAACTCCCGACTCAAGTTGCATCCCGGGAAGCTGAAATCCCGGTGGAGTGGACCATTCGTGGTGGAAGAGGTTAAACCGCACGGTGCGATTTTGGTGCGTGATGGTGATGCCACGTTCTTGGTGAATGGACAGAGGTTAAAGCTGTATTTTGGTGAGAATTACAAGAGAAAAGTGAATGAGGTCAAACTCATTACACTTGCGGATGAATGAGACGCTCGGAAGCCGTCTAGCCTAAGACGTTAAATAAGGGCATTATTGGGAGGCAACCCAACCATCGGTACATTAGGATAGTTTAATTATAATCATAGGTTGCTTTAATTTTGTTAAAATTTTAGTGTAAAGAAGATACCTTGATCCGTTTGTTCATTGTGCAGGCTGAGGCAGAGTCGATACCATCGACACACTGGTCGATGGTATCGACATAGGTTCAGGTTGACAACTACAAGGTTCGTTCTGAGTCGATACTATCGACGGTCACGTCGATGGTATCGACACACCTATAGGCAGGTCGCCCAACAACAGTCGATAGTATCGACACATCAGTCGATACCATCGAGATCTCTGGAGAAGTTCAGAGCGATTTGTCTCAGTCAACTCGATACCATCGACGGCCTCGTCGATGGTATCGACATGGTCACAGATTGAAGTGAAAAAGTGGCGGTGTCGCAATGAATCCAAGTCGATACCATCGACTCCTGTCGATGGTATCGACCATCCATGTCACCGATCCGCACAAATAAATCGAAGTCGATCGTGGCGTCCACGTCATCGATCCAGGTGCAGCGTCGATACTATCGACCTATGTCGATGGTATCGACACGTCAGCAATCCGGATTTGAAGATCAAGCAATCGTCAGTCGTCGATACTCGCGAGGGGGCCGGATAGCATCGAGACGTGTCGATACCATCGACCCGCGTCGATGGTATCGACGGGTCAACAGTGGCGCCGACCAAGTCTATATAAGGAGAAGCAATACGTCATTTGACATCACACCTTCAGAGTGATCTCCTCCCTTGGCGCCGAGCACTCCCCCGAGCTATCCAAGAGCGAAGAGCACCAGCACCGAGCGACGATCTTCCCCGAGCGGAGATTCATATCTCCATTCTTCTCCGAGCTCTCCTTCTAATCCTTGTCTCTTCGCCATCATGGTGCGTACCGCTGGAGCTTCTTCCTCGCGTGCTCATCTGGACGACATTCCCGAGTTCGTGCCACCACCGCCATCATCAGTGGCACGTCCTCGCCTTGTCCACCCTTCTGCGGAGGTGAAGAAGATCTTCGACGAAATCATGAAGCGCAAGATCGAGCCAACCCAGTATGTGGATCCGGAGATGCTCCGTGATCTTGGATTCAAGGCAAACTTGGACTACGTGCTCAAAGGACAAGCACACCAAACGGGCCGTGGCCACGACAAGCTGGAGTGCCACGAGGACGGTCAACCTTTCTTCGGCGAGTGGCCGACATATAAGGAACTGGTGGCAGAATTCATGGCGTCCCTCGACGTCAATGTCGTGCCAAACGAGATATCTGCCAGCGACCGTGAGTGGGAGAAGGGCCGGGTGTCTTTCCGGCTCTACAACCATGACTACACCATCACTCTGGAGCAGTTCAACGACATCTTCAACTGGAACAGTTCTAAGTACGACTACCGCCGGCCAGATAACCGCACTGATTACGCCTCCATCTTCGCCGAGTTGGTGACGGTTCCGCATGGGAGGTCGGTGAGCTACCATAACGCCACGGTAGCTGACTTTGAGCACCCGTTTGCACGGGTCTTGCACAGGATGCTGAGCTCTACCATCTTTGCTCGAAGCGATCTTGCTTTGAGAAAATTCCAGGATTCTGATCTTTTCTTCCTATACAAGCTCCTGACGAGACAAGAATGCAACTGGGGTGCATTCTTTCTACACCGAGTGTTGGCGGTGAAGAGGAGCATGAGGAGAGCCCTGATTCATTTCGGCGGGCTAGTCACCAGGATAGCCCTTTACTTGGGCTTGAATCTCGATCAGCTGACTCCTCTTACTACGAGAAGCAAGGTCAACTTGCAACATCTTCACCGGGCCAACCTAATTCTTCTCCGAGATGGCGTGGCATTTGCGCATTGCCACGTGAATCAAGCGTACCAGGAGTGCGCACTACCGAATCTCATCTTCAACATCGAGGGCGCACAACATTTCAGATGGCCAATCATAGCCATCGACTCCGATGAAAAAGAAGGCGGCAACGATGGTGGTAACGACGATGAGGCGGCGGAAGAGGAGGAAGAGGCATTCACACCTCTTCGAGTACGCGTAGCACCCCAGAAGTGTCCTCGGATGCATCCAGGTGCTTCATCATCTTCTCCTCATCCGCCTCCGCCGCCGCTGTCCTCGCAGCAGAGCGAGGATGTTTATTCTATGCAGGGCATGTACAACATGCTCCAAGACATTCAGCAGACGCATCACAGCCACACCGCTGCATATGCCGGTATCCAAGACACCACCGACCGGCTTTTCGTAAACCAACAGGCGATATTCGAGAATGAGCGCCTTCTTTTCGCCAATCAAGAAAGCATCCATGATCGGCTGCATAGGATGGAGCAGCAACAGCAGCCATTCTACGACCACTACTAGAGTCAGGGTTATTTTGGTGGGTATCCACAGCCTCCACCAATGCCCCCGTATGAGCCGAACTTCCAAGGGCAGTTCCCGTCTTGGGACCCCACTTCTCCGCAGCCACCTCCACCTCCACAAGAGTGATCGGGTATCTCTATTCCACTCTTAAGTTTGTTTTTGACTATGAGGCCATAGTCAGATTCAAGCTTAGGGGGGTAGTTGGAACAACTCTATCTTTTATTGTTTTTAGTTTTTAGCATTGTTATTTGTTTTTTTTGCATCTTTAGTTTTTGTAGGATCCACGTGCTATCTAGTGTAACTGTGGATGTCGTACAAGTTTGTCACCTGGCTGTTAGTTCATGGGAAATTTAAGGGAAATTTAAAAATTTTTGTGTCTTGGATAGCTTGCTTTGGTTGACCTTGGGGAACACATCCTACGAAAATGATTGATTATGTCAACTTTAAAACAACATTTCACAACTGTACTCCTAATGATTCATGAAAAGTGGACAGTAATGGTTGTTTGAGCCTAACCTAACCAAATGGTAATGAGACCTTAATTGGATGTAAGAGAGAGAACCCTTTAAACTACTACACAGGTCAGTAAGGAGGGACACATAATATCTTTCTAAGGTTTAGTCATCTAATCTTGTGATCATTCCACTTCATTTTTCCATAATCCACCTAAGAGTTGGAAGTAAAGTGTAGTTTTAATTCCTTCTTGTGTGCATAGCATGTAGATAGGACTTGCATTGATATTTTCCATACTTTTGCATAAAAAGAAAAAAAATATAGGGATTCATGCACATTACCTTTAGGTGCATGTCATGTAGTTGCACTCATGATTTTCATGCATAAAGTACATCATGTATCTCAATTTTTCCCCAATGGTGAATTGAACTGTTCTATACCTTCTAAATATTGAAAAAAATTTCTGAGCATGAAGAAAATAGCCCAATAAACTTATCTTTAAGCAATTATGGATATGTGGGCTGAAAAAAAATTCTGAAAATCTGCAATATAAAAAAAAAGAATTTAGAAGAAAGTGAAATAAGAAGGAGAAAGGAACATGATATCACTCGCATTTCAGGAAAATTGAGTACATGATGTAGTTAGACTAGATATCCATCTCATTTTGAGGTGGAAGGTTAGTGCACGCATCATTTTTACCCAATTTTAGGCATTTAGGCATTTCTAATGTGCATTGGCATGATTTAGGACATTTTTGTATTATGCATGTTGAAACTATACAATACTTCCAAGTTCTTCCATGAGCCACCAATTTTCATCCACCCGTTTCTCGGATTGGTAGGCCACTGTGAAATTCTCCTCACTAATGATTATCAGGAGAACTGCTTCCATGTAGATGGTAGTTAGGGCGAGCAACGTAGTATAGGCGATCACAAGATGCACCAATGCTAAAATCGGCGAATTTTATTATGTTAACTGCCTTATGTGATAGTGTTCATCGGTTTGGAGGTTAATTTCTTTTATTGATGATTACTGTCGCCTTTAGGGTAATTACCGTTCTATGGTTAGAGAAGGCCAGTTTGAGAACGTTCAGTGGGAGTCACATGGGATGTTGGGTTGGTGTGTTGTTTTTCAGTTGACATTTGCAATTCTATTCTAAGGATTAGTTGCTCGAGGGCGAGCAATGTTCAAGCTTAGGGGAGTTTGATGCGATGATTTTGAGTCACATTTATAGACCTTTTTGATATGTATTTTGTGCTTTTATTAGTCATTTTTATGGTTAATATTGCATAATTCACCTATTTTGGTCTTTGCCATCATTTTATGTCAAATCCCCTTAGTTTTATCATTTTGAGCATTAATCATCACTTTATTATAATTCGTGTGGATTTATTTGATCTTGTCTTGGAATTTCAGGAAAAACAAGTATCTGCTTCCGTCGATACCATCAACGGAAGTCGATACCATTGACAAGGCCACAGGTTGCCAGCCGAAAGGAGCAGCAAAGAGTCGATACCATCGACACCCAAGTCGATGGTATCGAGACCCCTTCAGGTTGCTGGCGAGGAAGCTGTCGACAGTATCGACCCCAAGTTGATACCATCGACACATTGAGGCTACAACGTCGCTAAACGAGAAAACCGACGCTACAGGGTAGTCGATACCATCGACCCAAGTCAATGGTATCGAGATGGCTACAGGCACTCGGACGAAAAGACAAGAAGGTTGTCGCTACTACATTGGGTTGATACCATCGACCCGCGTCGATGGTATCGACACCGGAAGATATGCGTTGGATTCAGATTGATTTCAATCGGACGGCTGGAGTTAATTGACGACCTAATTAGGGACTTATACCTAATGACGGCCGCCCAAACGAGAGGGTCATCTAATTTTGCCATTGCACAAGTGCCGAGGAGGAAGAGAAAGGAGAACGGAGGCCAGAAGTTCATACATGTCAATCCGGACGCTGCCGAAGATGGATTTCACCACCGAGAGGCGGGAAAGCTCGTGTTTTACGCAAAGGATCAACCGGTTCTCCTCCGTTCAGGGGTTTTCCCATTTAATTCACGTTTTTCATATGATTTCCCCTATTTCTACCATGTACTTGTGCAAGATGAACATGCGGGGCTAATCCCCTCCATCTTTAGGACCGGGAATGCATTGTATGACAGTTTTATATTAATAATTAATATTTTCTCTCTTAAATCTGTGGTATGATTTCGTTTTCTCCATATATTGTTATGCTTGATCACCATAATAATAACCTAATGCCCTTAATCACTTCGACAGAAGGGTTAACGCTTGAAAAGAGACGAAACCTACATTAATCGAAAAATCCCTTGACAAAGGAGGTGTAAAATTAATGGTGGAAACTGAGAGATCGTTCGTAATGCACTTAGTTTAGGGAATAGATTACTACGACGGTGGAATCAACCTAAACCTAGGTAGTGAATTGCACCACGACAGTGGGTAATTCTGTTTTCAGGCCACTACCCGGATAGAGAGAGAAGATTGAGGAATTATATGAAACCTAACACAATGATAACCCGCGGTGAAACCGCAATCCTAAAGATACTCTTTTGAATTGATTAAATTAACATTTAATCGATTGGTTGCTTTGTTTTATTTTTACTTTCTTTTAATTTTGACAACAAACCCCAATTTGTTATTCGGCTTAGCTGATCGCAAATAGTTAGTAGTAGTCTCCAATAATTCAGCGTATCCCTATGTTCGACTCGGGCCTCACAAAGGCTTGTACTACTCGACGCGTATACTTGCGTTTTAGTGCGTAGTAAAATACACGTCACCTCCCCCGACTTTACCTTCACACCCATCATTCCCACCAACTTGCCCCTTCATCCCTTGCCACCATGCCCACCGTCGCCCCTCCATTATCACCACAAGAGCCATCTACATTTAGCTTTAACCTGCCTTCTCTCAATACCCTCCATCCCGTGCCCTTGTTTCTCTTTGACGACATACGTCCCCCCTTGCATGGCGTTGTTGTACGTTGCAAGGAGTCATGCCATTTTCCCCTCCTTTGCAGTCTTTCACTTGTCCTGCCCTGACCATAGCCATGGCACCACGGAATAAGAAGTCGTTGTGCACGTCACCACTATGGAAGACCCTCATGCATATCCCTCTCCATATCACCCACATAGCAGCCACTAAGACCTCATCCTCTTGCAAGACCATCTTCTCTAATGCATCCGACATGGATGAGTGAACATCTGCATCTTTGTTATCCGCCACCCATTCTTGGACTTCCCTTGCCGTTTGATCCCATACTTCCGTCGCATTTGGACATCGGAACAACATGTGAGGTATAGTTTCGTTCTCCGTCATGCAGAGCATGCAAGTGCCATCCTATATACAGTGTCTATCAAACAGACGACCTCTGGTAGCTAACCCCCGGTGCATATTCTCCATAAGAAATGAGCTATTTTGGGACTCCGTCATGTATGCCAAATCCTCTTCCATAACCCGTCTCCTTGTTGGGCACTGTAGCGTCTGGCTTCCTCCTTTCCTAGCATCCCCATCCAGTAAGCTGAGCGAACCGAGAACTCCCCATTCTTTGACGGCCACCACATCCACATATCCCTAGGCTTCCTGATGCTGAGTTGTATAGCGCATATCCTCCTAACATAGATGTCCGGGAAGCACTCCCACACTTTATCCTCATACCATCCCGTGCTATCCTCTATCATGAGCTCTCTAACTTTGTTGTACTCTGGGTTGCCATCCAGTTTGTAACAAGCAAGCGAGTCATCTTCTTTGGGTAGCCATATGTCCTCCATATGTTAACATCTTCTCCATCCCCCACTCTCCATTGTACTCCTTTTAGAAGAGCCTTAGCCCCCCATAAACTCCTCTATGTGTAGCTAGGATCGTATCCCCTTCTTTCTTCCTAAATGGATGTCCTTGGGAAGTATCTAGATTTAAGTACTCTAGTCATAAGGGCCTATGGATGGTTGACCAGCTGCCAAAGTTGCCTCGCCAAAAGGGCTTGGTTAAAGTTGTGGAAGTCCCTAAAACCAAGTCCCCCCTACCGCTTTGGTCTACATAACCTGTCCTAGCTCATCCATGAGAGTTTCCGCTCTTTGTTCTTTGCTCCCCACCAGAATCTGGCTATCATTCTCTGGATTTCCTCTATTGTACCTTCCGGCAACTGGAAAATGCTCATGACGTATGAAGGAATAGCTCGCGCCACCACTTTGATGAGTACCTCCCTCCCTGCCTTAGACAGTAGTTTTTCTGACCATCCTTGCAGTTTCCTCCATATTCTTTCTTTAATAAAATTGACCACCTGCTTCTTGGACCTTCCCATAGCTGTCGGAAGTCCCAGGTAACTAGCATGCCGGTCCACCTCTCTCACATCCAAGAGGCATCTCATCTCCTCCCATTTTGTGGCCTCTATCCCTTTGTTGAAGACAACCTCTATCTTTGAAAAAATTATCTTTTGACCAGAGTCCCGTTCATATTGTTTGATGATTTCAGCTATCTTCAGGCACTCTGCATTGGTTGCTCTAGCAAAAAGGATACTGTCGTCTGCAAAAAAGAGATGTGAGATGTAGCGTGCACCCCTACTCGAGTTAATACTATGTAGGTGGGTGTCACGGACAACAATGGGTATCAAGGTAGAGAAGGTTGCAGCACAAAAAATAAAAAGATAGGGAGAAAGAGGGTCACCCTGGTGAAGTCCACGTGCAGGCTTTGTGCTCTTGGTCCAGTCTCCATTAATGGCGAAAGTATGCTGGACAGATGTAATACATTCATGGATCTTGCTCCTCCACTTCATCCCAAACCCCAACCTCTCCATAACAAAGTCTAGAAAGTTCCACTCTACTCTGTCGTAGGCTTTGGACATATCCAACTTCAGTACAAGGCTACCTTTTTTCTTGCCTTTATCTCTCTTCATAGTATGGAAAAACTCATAATCTATGAGGGCATTGTCCGTGATCATTCTCCCTAGAACAAAAGCACTTTGATTTTCAGAAACAATGTTGTTCATGAGAGGCTTTAATCTGTTTGTCAGTACCTTGAAGGCTGTTTTGTACACCACATTACAGAGACTAATAGGCCTAAACTCACCCATTGTTTTTGGCTTTTCTGTCTTCAGTATTAGCACAACTAGTGTGTCATTTATAGTCTTCAAGCTTCTTTCTCTTTTCCACCACCCATTGATGTAAATAGCCACATCCTTCCCCACAATACCCCAATATTTCTGATAAAACATTACCTTCATGCCATCAGGTCCCGGTGCTTTATTTGGATGCATCTGCTTCAGCGCTATCCATACTTCCTCCTCAGTAATTTCCCTCTCTAGATCCTCCCTCTGAGCCTCAGTAATCATTTTCCGGATTCCCTTAGTTGCCTCTTCAAAACCCGTAGGATTGCTAGACTGAAAGAGTTGTGCAAAATAACTCAGGATGATGTCAGTGACTTCATTTTCCTAGGTTCTCATAACACCTTGCTCATCTTCTAGTCCTTCTATCCAGTTCCTTTGCCTTCTATTTGTTGCTTTTTGGTGGAAGTAAGATGTATTTCGGTCACCTTCCTTTAGCTCTTTAACCCGTGCCCGGGAAGCCCAATACTCTTCATTCTTTGCAGCTAATATTGCAACTCCTTAGATTTCTCCTCCGCTAAATTAAGATTTGTGTAGTCTGGGGGAAGGGATTGTAGGTGCTTCAAATCACTTTCCAAAGCCATAACCCTTCTCTGCCTTTCACAAGCTGTTCAAATCAGCCCCTCCCTCATCTCCCCATACCTCCTTAATGGTGTTGGCACATCCCTCTTCACCCATCAACATGGGTTCAAACCTAAAATGGTCTTTCCTCTTCTTCCTTCTATTATCCCTATTGTCCGCCTTTAGGATAATGGGTTCATGATCTTATTCATAGATGGGAAGATGGAAAACTCTACAATACTTAAACATATTTCTCCATGTAAGCTCAGGAAGAAATCTATCAACCCTCTCTTGTACCATAGTTCTTTCAGAAAACCTCCTTTTCCATGTGAAAATATTTCCTTCAAAGCCCACGTCAACTAATCCACAATCATCTATGGCATCCTGGAAGTTTTGTAGGAACATTCCTTCTTTAGGAGGACCCCCTTTCTTTTCCTCATTGGAAAAAATTTCATTAAAATCCCCAAAGAAAAGGACCGGCTCTGTTGCTTCATCTTTTAGTCTCCTCATGAGATCCCAGGTTTTTGTCTTGTTCTATTGATCATCCCATCCGTATATCCCAATCGCTCTCCACCTAGTTCCATTGGCCTCGTCTTTGACAATAGAGGAGACATGCCTACTCGAGTAGCTATGAATCTCCACATCAGCATCCTTCCACTAGAAACCAAGCCCACCTGCCCTGCCAGTGCTAGAAATACACAAATCATCTGTAAAGCCACATCTCCTTCTGACCTCTTCTATTTTCCTCTCTACAATCATAGTTTCCATAACAAAAACTATGTTTGGGCACTCTCTCCCGACCCATGCCCGGAGAGCCTTGCACGTGTCAGGGTCGCCCAAACCCTGACAATTCCAACTGAAGATTTTTATTGGTCTTCGCGGGATTGGGCTCCGCCAATCTCCGCTACTTGGGTTGCGGCAACCCCCGCACTAACTGTCACACCTTCAGTGAGTTTCCTTGATCTTTTCTCTCCCACTTCCTATGTTGGTTGGTCATCCAGGTCCATGTCACATAATTCTACACATCTTCCCCTATTCCCCATTTCTTGCTCTCATACCACCTCCTCTTCTGGAATGCCCAAGAGAGCCCCCTTCTCATCTTATATACCCACAGTTGGTGCTTCTTCTTTCCCTGGCCTTGTTTGCATCCCTATTTCTTTTTTCCCCTACTTCTTTCTCCTTTGTGCCCTGGTAATTGCTCTCCTCTCCCCTTTATTCTGTTGCATCTATATACTGGGTCATCCGTTGGTGTGCCTCCTCTACCTGGTCAGGGTGACCACCCTTACCCAGCCTGTCATGTCCCATAGGCATCTGGTTTTGTCCCTCTTGCAACCCTTTGTCCATTTGTATTTGGTCAGCTTGCTGCAGCCATGTCATCCCTAGATATTGCACATCTAGCCATTGGTGCCTCCCTCGACACTACCCTTCCCCTTGGTCATTCATCACTCTTCCTTTTTCAACCTGCGTCACCCCGTCGTCCGGGGCCTCCTCATCGATCCATTGTGCGCCATGCAAGGCCACCGGTTCCTGCCTTGTGAAGCGGGTAGCAGTCTTCTCCTTCTTCTTCTCTCCCTCCCCCTGTGTCATCTCCCACTCCCTATGTGCTCCCCGCCCTATCACGTCATCCCTGTCCTTGAGGTAGGCCCCTTCAGATGCCCTCTTCCCCATCTCCCGTTCGTCATCGTCGGCCTCCTTTTCTCTGTGCTTTCCCTCCATGTCCCTCATTTGTTCCTTGTCGTCCCGCCCAACTCGTTCAGCTTCACCCCCCAACATTGCTTTTCCCCCGTCGCCATATCCCCCGGCAATGCTACTGCTATCGTCTTCTTCACCAGCCCTACTCCCGCCCCCCGATGAGATCGCCTTGAACATGAGCTTACGTCTCACCCCTCCTTTACCCCCGTATCTATTTCCTTCTTGACACCTTTGTTTCCAGGGAGAAGCTCTCATCCAAATCCCCCATTGTTGCTGTTGATCGTTGTCGCTGATGCTGCGCTGAAAGTCCCTATCGATGTGGCCAAGTCACCCGCAAGCAAAGCAGAAATTCGACAATCGCTCGTACTTGATTTCATCTTCTACTAAAGCCCCACTCTTCACCCTAATCCTCAGGTATCATTTGAGGAGCTTGGTGACATCCAACAACACCCAGACTCATAGGGAGGAGTCCCACCCCATGCCGTCTTTGTCAGTTGCTAGGACCTCACCTATACGATTTACAATGTCTCTGATGGTAGCATCTTCTATGTACCCTAATGGAACACCATAGAGGCAAACCTAGAAGGATATGTTGTTTATGTTCAGCCGCCCCAGCTGGTCTTCTTTTTCCACCTCCTTGAAGAGCAGCAACCTACCGTCGAAGTTCCATGGGCCACCTTCGATGGCCCGCTGCTTATCATTTTAGTGTGTAAACTGCATCACGAACGCCTCCCCTTCTAGTTCCTTGAACTCGACCGTTTCTCTCAGACTCCACGCCTGGGACATCATCCTCTCCATCGCTCGGAAGTTGAAGGTCCAATCTGTGAGGAGCCTGCCCACCAACGCCAACGTCGTGTGATCATCTTTCTCATCGCCGCTCCCAACCAGTTGCACGTCAATAGGATCCTCTTCTTCCTCAGACAGTTTTAGAACAACATACCTCTCCACCAGCTCTGTGTCCATGGCAAAGATGGGACCAAGACCACTAGTCGCACACTTGAACTTGTAAGGGAAAGCCCTAATCTAAGGGAAGTAGTCATCCACGTCCTACAAAACCTAATCGCCAGAGCGAAAGGTCGCAAGGGGACGAGATATAATTGATAGTACAGAAAGATCAGTTCTTTTATTGATAACTAATTAAACCTACATACGAGAAATTTAATAAGGGAATGTTTGAAGACAAGAATTATAAGTCTCAGAATCATCTTCTCTTTCATATCTTCCATAATGAGAGCAATGTGGGATGAAATGTTAAGAAAATGAATCATATATGATGTGTAACCACCATGTTAGAGACATCTAGTGAATGTAATAATGACACACAATATGATGATGAAACCCTAGCAGGGTAAATTGAGAATGTGATCTATCTGAATGGACAAGTAAGAGAAAGGAAATTCAAGTGATAAGATAAGGAAGATTTTAGTAAAACTTGTGAGATCCAAAGTTTGAATTTCAAATTAAAAGAGTAAAGTCACATCACAATAACGTCATGCTACTGATAAGGATCAAACCCTAGAATGTTTAGAGTTGTAGTAATTCAAGGGATATCACTAGTGAGTTGACCTTGAATACTAGCATCTCTGTAAAATAAGATCATGAGATTTTCACTATGAGAAGTAAACCATCACTAATAGTAATCCAAGGTTTGAAGGTAGCTAATCTGAAAGGTAGATAAACAATATGGAAATGATTCAGAGCAAATGATAAGAAATAGATTTGAAATATAAGAGGTGTAATTTGAATAAAAGGAGAAGTGCAAGATGAGCAAAGTGTAATCTAAAACAAATTCTTACAGTGATACCAAGAATGATGAATAATATATTCTTACCTTGTATGTTTCCATTTTAGGGATGTTTATTCTATATGATCAAAATGAGAAGGATAAGTAACAAGAAGTAAGTAGTAATGAACGAGGAGATAAGAGAAAACAATGGCTTTCAGTAATACATTAATTTGTTTTTAGAAGTGTAATTTATTGAATGTATAATGAGGGATGTAAATTGGTTCTATGTATGATTTCAGTGTACATCTGCAAGCAATATATTAATTAAAGGTGTCTGATAGTTGTAGTCATTCATACCAATAATCTATCTCAGTATTGTACAATTGTGGTATGGTGATATGGGTTGAATGATGATGGAACAAATGGAGGGTTACCCTTAATAAGGTAGTCTTACATATTCACTCATATGAATATAAGGGATGATAAGCATATTGTATTGATATGTAACGCTAATGAGTTATAACTTGTTATGCCTATCTTTAATATTACTAAGTGATGGTAATTGGGTATGAATAGCCCTTGAATGACTAATACTATCATGGAGTACTCTGTTACTATTGTTGAAACCCTAGTATGCTATAACCTGATGGTTACACCTTGATTTATGTGTGGGTTCATACTTGAGAATAGTATGGAATGTGATGGTGATGCTTCACCTTACACATCCATGATCCAATGGGGATGCCATGAGTAAGGGTTTGGGTATAAGTGCTGATTAGTAACATTAATATAATTTATCTTGTTGAACCTAACTCTATTACAAATAGATAAAGATGAGTATTCATGTTTAACATTCTTATATGATGGAATGACGGTGGAATAACCTCCTTAATATGATAATAACCTTAATATGTTAATTGGTAGTTATCATAGCCACATGGTAGATACTTTCTTATGTTAAACATGTGCATTATGAATATTATGAGGGGTAATCATATCTAAATTCCTTGCATGTTGATGTAATAAAGAAATGCTCTTAATGTTAATATAACCTTGCTATGATCGTTTATGAATATCTCTTAGATCATTAATGCAATATTGTGTTGATCTGGTGTATTATATGTAAGTGGCATTGTTGAGCCTTGTTATAAGGCATGCAAAGATAACGATGATCTTACAGGGAATAGTATGATGGACTTAATGACCTTTGGGCATGGTTGATCCCTGGATGAGGTGTAATCCTCTTGTGTAGATAAGGGTTGATACCCTGTAATATTGTGAAAAGGATTTATATCTTGTGACAGTATGATGACTAGTGTGGTCTCATAAATGAAAAGTGAATAGTACCATGTGATGATGAGATGAGAAATTATGTTTCACCCATTTTATATCTTTTAAAGGTTGTGACTTGAAGAGGAACAAATTACTCAATGTTAAAAATAAAATTCTAGACCGTAGTATTCGAAAGCTTAAAAGGAGAGAGATACCCCTAGTAAAGGTTCTTTGGAGGAATCATGTATAGAATAAGTTACTTGGAAGGTAGAATTGGAGATGTTTAACAAGTATCTTTTCCTCTTTTAGAAATTTCGAGATAAAATTTTATTAGAGGGGGAGAATTGTTACAACCTGTTCCTAGCGTTGCTGGTAATCCAAGAGATTTATGATAATCTTAATGCTTATCATGTTTTGTTAGTAATATTCTACGTTGTACTTTATCTTAACCTTAGTGACCTTAAATACTTATTCGGGCAACTCATAATCATGACTTAAGCATACTATAAAGATCTGAGTTGGAGTTAATATTGCATTAACCCATACATGTGTGCAAGAAGAGAGTTAATGACATTGTAGGAAATAATTAATAACTAATTTTTTATTGATAATATTATCAAAATAATATTGTAGGATCGTAGAGAATTCAATTATGAATCCAAAAAAAAGAATGAACCAAATCGAAGTTAAAATGAGAGATTTATGCCCTTTTTAGTAAACATGTATTGAGGAATGTGACTGACGTTGTGTCGACACCGTGACCCGTGGGGTCTACACCGTGATCGTGACGCTGCGTCGACACCGTGACCGCGACCGACGCCCCGAAGACAGTAAATTGTAAAACGATCATATCTCGAGCAATACTTATCTGTTTTCAACGAAACAAAGTGTGTTGGAACCACGATTCGATCCTCTATCATCCAGACATCTTGGTCTGTGAGGGGGCGATCTAGAGGGTGATTTCTGGGGCACTTGTTGGGGAAGAATGTGAAGAACTACAGAAATCAAAAGGGGTTGCTATAAATTCAACTTGGTAAGTCATTTTAACCATGTATTCCTTCTTCTCTTCACTTCCCCTTGATCAAAACCCTTGATCCAGTGATTTAGAGGTTTGGTTTAACCTCTAATCTCGTCTTCTACCTACAGCAGACCCCGTGTAGGGTTAAAAGGAAGAAGAAATCACATATTTTTCTAGGATCTTGATATGGATTCGAGATCCTCAAAGATGGTCTATGTTTTTAGGGTGTTTTCACACCTTAGGGTGAGTGGGTACTTTCTTTAAATAGTACATTAATCATTTTCAAGTGATTAGTATGCAAGTACAACCCTAAATGGTCTATTTGATCTAGCTTGTGCAAGTTGATAAGAAATTGATTATTTATCTTTTATGATGAATTTCAGATTATGAAATCACATTAGAAATGATTGCAATCCATCAAAATAATAATTCTTAAAGTAATTGTAAGAGTTACATGAATATACTAAAATTTAGGGATTTCGGCTATGACTGAAATTGTTGTATAATTGAATAAAGAAGTTTACCTAGTTGAATCTCTTTAGATACAAACGATTGTTTATTTGTGTGCTTATTACATATATGTCAGATTAGATCTTCGATTTCATTCAATGATAATAATGTCTGCTTGATATATTCAGATCATTAAAAGGTTTCATATATATATATATATTTATATATATATATATATATATATATATATTTGATTATATGTGAAATGTTGAGAGCAATTCTTATTGAATGATGTTATGATGTATTCAATACTTATGTGAGTTATGTGGTAAGTGAATGAGGTAAATGAAACCCTAATGATAGGGTGTTCAGTGAAACAAGTATTGTGATTTTAATGTTTCTCAGCTTGAGATGTGGTGATTCTTAGCAGTTCAGTTGTGGTATATGTTATCAGATGGTTTATGAAATGAACGGTTTACAAAGCTGAACAAAGATATGTTCATGTGACGATTGAATTGTGAATTTAAAGAGTGAATTAGACATGTAGATTCCCTGAAGACTTTAGAATCCTCACATGATGAGGCTTGTGTTGTGAGGAGGAAATAGTTTCCCGACTGGAGGTAGTCCAGATTGAGGTAAGTTGGAGCGCACCAGTAGGGTGCGGGGGTCGTAACCAGTAGGGCAGACTCCTTACAGTTGTGTGGTACCCAAAACCAACTGGGGATGCCAGTGGTACCTGCGTTACATGTTGAGTGATCAGTGGTCAGTAGGTCCACTGATGCACAATAAGCCTCAGGGCTTTGATTCACCGCCTGAGTACCTAGGTTGATAGGTGGAGTCTGAGATATCTGGCCACTAGCATTAGTCACCTAGAGGTAGATGTGCCAAGGCCTGTTGCAGATGGGGTCTTACTCAAGACATAGGCTTAGGAACCCGGGCATGCTTCTAAGCCTTGTACAGTGAGATCATAGCTTGTTGTGATTCTTTCACATGTTATGGTACACCTCATGTGGGTTCAAGGAATAATAAGATGAATGAGAGGTTAGACAAGTGTGTGCATTTATTCAATTATCCTTTGTATGTTTATGAGTTATTAGTTCTCTTTGAGATTAATCAAGCATGTTCATATATTGATTTACTCTTGTTGATATCTAGAGTAACTTGCCATATTTATGATTGTCAATGATTAGACTTTTTAAGGCTTACTGTTGTTATAATTGATATCAGATGCTCAAAAGTATATATGTAATTATATCGGTGATTTAGACTGTTTCTTTGAAGTACTCATTCACTGAGCGAGTAGGCTCACCCCTCTACTCACAATTTTTTTGGGAAATCACGTGAACTTGAAGAAGGTCAAAGCATCAAAGTAGATCTACCACATGAGTTATATATGAGATTAGTTAAGTTCAGTCGGTCCCTGTCACTCTAGGTCCTTGTATAGATGTGAGAGAGTTATAAATGATGTTTGTATCTTTGTTTCCTTTAATAAGAGAGAATGTATCTGATTATCATGTTGTATGTACATGGAAGCGTGAGAAATAGATTGAATGTATGGATGTGTATCATTAATGTTGAGATCATATTAGAGTAATGAAAGTTTATTTCTCTTGTAAAGTTTGTTTATGTGATTGGATGCAAGAAAATAAAGAGTTTGAAATAAAAGGAAAAATAATAAAAATCAGGAGTGAACTTTGTATTAAGTATCATCCTCATAATCATGCCTTAATCTCATGATTGGTGGTAATCGTGGGATGCAGGCGTGACAATTATTCTTTCCTAAACACAAAAACTAAAAATTTCAGTTATTATCATGTTACAAAGGAGCCTAAAGAAATGCATTCAAAGAGGCACTAGCAGAACATATTCCCTACATTTTTCTCTTGTCACTTTTTCCATCATATTTTTATTGTAAAAAATTAATACAACACTCTCTGTTCCATTAACTACATGACCTAAACATCCTTCTAAACATTCAATCAAATAAAATACTCCTAATTTATTTTCAAAAAGAATCATGACTTTAAACTCACATCAAAAAGTGATCATTCACTCGCTTGTAGAAAATATCACATTAATTGCATCATTTTAAATTAAAACACTCCTTGTTTTATAATCTAAATAAGTTATTTCTAAGAATATTCACTTTATGGTAGATGGTATGCCAAGGTATGATAGCTTCTTCAATTTCATATCCCATACTAGGATAACGAGCAAGATCAGAAAAATGACATGATATATCAAATATATTGAACTCTACCTACCATGAGTTATTTTATTCAACTTATGATGCACTATTGCTCTTCATTCTGTAGTCATTATTTTAGTTTGTAGATTTACATCATGTCCAACAAAGAAAATTCCCATGGCCACTTCCATACATGATGATGACCATGCACTTTTTTTCATTTTTTTTCCTTAGATTGATTTTGATTGTTTTTAGCATTTTCTTCACATTTTTCTAGTCTTTCTATAATCTACTTATTTGTTTTCAAACTGGATAACATGAATATATGAACAATATGTGAAAGTAATAAATGGTTTAGATATTATAAAGTTTATATAGTATAGTTCTTTTATATAAAACCAAACCTTTTCTGAGAAATGGCTAAGATAACATTTTGGCACTAATTATAAGAGAACGTTTGGTTCAAAATATTTAATCAGATCACTTATACATGGGTAGCTTGAGAAAAATTTCAAGAAAAAATGAGACTAGAGAAAATAATGTGTTATTAAAATATGAGTATGTTCAATAACCAAAGTGTTTTGAAATCAAGGAGTTAAGTAAAAGTCTCTTCCAATGATGAATACAATAATGTAGGTAAAAATCAATTAAACAAATATCCATTATTGTCATTTGGGGAATGCCTTTAAAAATACTAGAAAAACATTTAGTGTATGTTGACAATCATAAAATATCTCTAATACCATTATCACTAAAGAGCTAGTCACAAATTTATAAATGCCTCTAAGGATTCACTTTTATTGGCTTTCTATAGATGACAAAAAGATTTTACTATAACATAAACTTACTTTTTATCAAATTTCACTATTGTATATTAGATTATTATAAGAAACGTTACTTATTGTGTATAATGATGTGTAAAAAATTCCAAAATAATAGCATACTTATTGTTACGATGGCATTTTTTGGATTGTGATGATTTGATTTTAAGTTTATTACCTAGATTTCTAAATAAACACAACTTGAAATCTGAACTCATATTTTCAAAAATGTATATTATTAATATCAATTATATGTATATATAGTGATAATAATATGGGCGGATATTTTACCTAGATACTTGTATGATACACAACGCATGGCAAATATAGTTTTGAACGATATTTTGATCAATACAGTAGTGTATACCTCCTTTGATCTTCTTACTTGACACAAATGAAAGGTATGCATTTGAATTGGTTTTTCTCAGATTTTCATATTGTTGAGTGTTGATTTGATAACAAGATCTTGGGCTCAGTGGGAATTGTATTTAGAAGTGTAACATCCCAAAAATTCCAATACCAAACCTAAGAATGCCACATAATAGAATATTAATACATACACATGAAGAAAAAAACATTCACCTTGAAATATAGATATCAAAGAAACCCTACAGTCATGTATACTTTCTCAAACACACTAAAACAATCGAAAAAATAGTTAATTTTAGCATATTCTAGTACCCTTGTTTCCAAATAGATAGAAAAGGTGGTACACAATTTGTTGGTATTTCCCTTCATATCCCCCTCCTTCATTGAAGAGACGAAGTTATCATGGACCATGTGAAGCCCAAAAAAGTATAGATATGAGGTACATCTAACTACTAAACCTAAATTGAAAAAATTATGGTTTCTTGAATGGGACAACACTAACCAACTTGTATCCATTGGCTAAAATGAGGACACACATGATCAAAATCACATTTGGATAACATGCTTACTATTATCTAGATGATCTTGAATTAGTCCCAAGCCACCAAGTCATATGTGTAATGAAGCCATGCTCCATTGAGGTCCCCAAAGAAACAACCTCCACATATTGGAATGTCTTTAATAGATCCTTGTAAACCTCTACCAAACCATGTCGCTACATTCTCCATTTGCATCAGTTAGAAAGTCCTCAAGCTGAAAAAAAGTTTGGCAATAGCCAACAAGATCAGAGAAAAAGGTGATCACTTTAGGGATCACCCAACTGAGGAAGAAGATGCATCAACTGAGCAGTTTTGGGAGCCTTTCCATAGCTAATCCCTTAATAAAATGGTTTTCTCTACTAACAACTCATCTAAGAAACTTCACTCCTAGTGAAGGCCTTCTAACGTCGTCCTCTAGTAACAACTCCTTCTAAAACTTTTTCCCATCATGTATACGCCAGAAAAGCTCAGTTTTGCAAATGCTTAAATTAAGACCCAAAGTGGGTTCATATCACTGAATGATATCTAGAACATGACAATTCCATCATTAAGATACCAAGCATGAAGAAGAAGCTTGTAGTTGTCTATGATCTTATGTATAAGTGATGTTTTTGGTATTTATGCCCATATAAGAAAATATACGATGATTGTAATGGGGAATCATATACTTGATTTGATAACAATAAAGATAATTCCATATATTATGTTTGTCTCAGTCATTACATGATGACACAAACATGATACATGTATAAAGAATGATGGTACTTGAACAATGAGATCATATGTATGATAAGAGTACATACATTCTTGCTATGTCCCTAGTCAGAAATTACTATGGAAGAAAAATAGACGACAATAATACATAAGACTAGAATATTCATTGACTGATGATAGAGTTTCACTAGTAATGAGATAAAATATCAAGTCAAACACATACAGACATGATTGAGAACATAGTACCAACCAAACCCACCTTGAGAGTGATCTATGTAAACCATGGAATGGTAGTAACAATTGGTTCGATGGACTCTGACACCACCCAATGTGACCTTGAATAAATATTTCTATAAAGGTGATGTTGGGGTACATTATGACACATGAGAATTGACTGTGAATGTTGTAGATGGAATTCATCTCTCCTATAGGAGTTGATATCCTAACCACTTTATAAGAGAGACATAGAAACATATGGCCATGCTCGTGTGACTCAATATGGGATATGTGAGTTCACATGCATCTCATATAGTCTGCTCTAGTTTGAGGAACATGAATTGAATATTAGTAGGATGATGATTCAATGCCTCAAGTTCAATTTGGACATATAAGACAAAGGACATATACGATCACTGTAATACTAATCACATATGTAGGTTGGAATCGTTCTCCAACTTTCCAATTACTTGGGTAGAAATGATGTATTGCTAGATGCCACTCATTTCTTGTTATGCCATTATCTAGTTATGGATATTCACTGTCAACATAATTTGGGACCTATAGGGTCACACACATAGGATACCTAGAATAAAAGTTTACTTAAGTATAAGGTTTAACATGGTTACTAAAGAATCCAAGTAACCAACTTAAAACAACACTAACTTTGAGTTGCTGACTGGAGTGTCCATTTGATCGACTGGGAATGTGAGCCAATCAACTAGAGTGTTCAATCGACCGACTGAAAAGTCAAATCAATAGATTAGACAATCATTAAAACTAGATAAAGGAATTGATGTTGATGTCATGATGTGCATTGATCATCACATCATAATCTAGTATGTTCCTTAACATTATTAATAGCCAATCAATTGAGTGGAGAGTCCAGTCGATTGGCTGAGAGTCTAGTCGACTAATTAGTGTTTCACAACAACAAAAAAATCATGAAATTTGTCCCACCATTTCCACGGGTTTGTGGAAACCCTAACCCAATCTATTCATGTATAAGGGGGGTGGCCAAGGCTTTTTGTACATACACTCCTAATCTCAACATTATGGTACTATGAGACACAGATGCATCTTACCCTTAAAAGTAAGATACAGTCTAAGGAGAGAAAGCCTACGCTAACACATTGATGACTTGAAGGGACAACTCTTTCTAATTGGTTCTAGAAGAACCACAAGGAGTTCCTAGTGGTCCACATAGACAACATAGAGGCATGGAGACTATTTCCATCATGTTAAGAGGATATTGTCAACCGCCATTTATGGTGATACACTAAGAAGCCACCACCAAAAAACATCTGGGTGCTTCTTGAAAAAGAAGCACATCTGCAAAGATTGTTGTTAGAATTACTCCAAGACTAGGTTTATGATTTGCAATGTTCCCATCCATTCATAGTTATCAATGTGATCCGCCGGTTACAGAAAATATGGTAAGAAATTTTTATTTCTGCTGCCATCTCTATAGTTGTATTTTCCTATGGTGATATCAAAGCCACATCAATGTACTATGTTTTGGGATTTAATCGATATGATCAATTTTTATTTTATCATTTATTTTGTATCATGCAATGTGTATATTTAAAACATCTAATGTGAATATTCGATGAAACACACATACATTAGGGAATATCTGGTATGTAAGTTAATATTGTTGTCCCTATCAATTAAATTTTATTTACATGTGACCCTCTCTCTCTTTCCCCATGTAAGTTAATACTTTCCTCCCAGTACTCTCCTTGAATATAACTCGAGGCTTCACAATTTAAAATAACATAAATGAATAGGATTATATTTAACTTCTATATCAACAAATGAGAAGACATCCTAACCAAGTGAGTCGATCAACTGGAGGACCGAAGAGGCAATAGATCAGAGAAACCAATTGACTAACTAAAGGAGTCTAGACAACCGCTTGAGCCAGAAGCCAGTTGATGGATCGATGACGACCAATCAATGAACAAGCATATGAACTGGTCAATTGAAAGAGTTCATTCGACTAACTGTCTTGTTTCCAGCACAACGGTTTTTCCTTTATAGGTTGCAACGGTGATGTTTGACCTTAGGTGGATAGGAATTCTTTGTGGCTCAAAGAATTGAATTAGTATGGCCATAACCATCACCCATATGTTTGTGATTGTACATTTTGGTTATTGATATAGTATATATATGATACATATTATAAGTATGTATTGATTGTATATATAAGTATTTATATACAAAATCCCTAAAAAATATTAAGTCAAAGATGTTTTCTGTAAGAAAAACACATGAAAATCTTTATTGACCAAATATGGACACACCCTAGCATGATGTGTTGTTTATCTCATGGAAGTGTAATAATAGTTATGTGGGTCTGCATTAGCTGGGTACATTTCTATCGTGTTAGCTTATCAGTCAAGCTTAACTAGGTGACCTTAATAGGATTAAGTACCCAGAATCTTATAGTTTGACTATGACAAGGAGTTGTGCATACTATTTATCCAAAGATGTCTTGAGATGTAATTGAAATATATTTCCTATCTTAATAACTAGTTGTGAGCGCCAACGTTGGTTAGTTAATGACTTAATTATTTTGGATATTGGCTCAATAGAAAATTGTTTACTGCAATCTTCTAAATTGATGGGGAGAGAATCCATTTTAACAAAATAGTGAGAGATATAATTAATTAAAGGCCCTTTCAAATCATCAATATATGTGAAATCACATCAAAAGTGTTTTGACAAGTACAAATTTTATTGTAGAAACATATAGAAAACACCAATATATTTTCATTGTGATCTATCCTTTAAAAGGACAAACTGAATGGGAACAACTTCAATTACTGGTTCCAAACGTTGAGAATATTTTCACTCAAGAGCACAAGCTCTATATCTACATATCCAAAATAAACAAGTATTTTAGAATATTAAGGCATACACACGAACAAAAGTTTATTAAGACATACACATACCAGAATATTAAGACGTACACATGAACAACAGATCATTCACCTTGAAATAAAATTGAATTGTATTCATATCCAAAATATTATTTATATCTACTTTAGGTGGAAAGACATCATTGACTATTGTCATGTGTTAGTTTAACAAATGTTTTAGAAAGACCATAATTGCATTGCAATTTTCGTCTCTTTTGGGGAAAAATAAAGGTTGATAATTCGAAGTTGATGCTTATCCTATGAGTGTAATTACAAACCAACATTGAAAAATGTGGTTATAGTTACCAATGTACTTTTCCATAATCATATTCAAGAAATTATTATCAGAACTCATATTTGAATTTTTTTACAATATCCTCATAGCATAATCTTGAGTTAATCGATTAGATACGAGGCTTTACATTGAATAAGTATTATTGAGAAAAATCAAAATAAAAAAGACAAGACTTCTTAAAATTTTCGAAATATATAATTTTTTTGTGGCATATATATATATATATATATATATATATATATATATATATATATATGTATATATATGTGTATATATATGTGTATATATATAAAGGTATATATATATATATATATATATACATGCATAAACATACACACATCGTAGTATATCTTTGCATGTATACACTAGTACTAATTAGAACTATTTTGTTATGGTAATTACTAGTTTATCATTGTAGTATATTTCAAAATATTCCTACTATAATTTTGACATTTTGAAAATTTTGTATTATATTTAAATCCATCATATCATATTTATATTTTCTTTTCTTCAAAAAATGTTAAGTTTAAACTATCTCTTTTATCTATTGAATGCATCACACATCACTCATTTTGAATTAACAGTTAAAGTAACTCTCTCTTTATTCTCTTTATTCAACCAGTCAAATATGAGTTGACCATTGATCTCTCATTCCAATACATTCTCTCATTGTGGTTAAATCGTACTAAATCCAAACTTTGATATTAATATTTTTCCTTTTTTGTAATAAAAATAGTTCTTGTTTTCTATTTTTATCCAATTAGTCTTAATGTTTATTCTTTGTCCTTCGAAATCTTATAATTTTGTTTTTAAATGTATAGACTTTGTCATTCAGAAATGATCGATATCCAAATTTGTTGTCTGCACCTCTACAAAGGAATATTTGTAAATATGAGAATTATTCATTAACTCAACAACCTGGCATTCTATATCCTTTCAAACGGCCAAGAATTGATACTTCTTTGATAAATTAACTCATTGTAAATACAATTTCAATGAATCACATCTTATAAAATCATACTCTACTGTTTACAAGTTATCAATTTCTTTCACTTTTAATTAGAAAAGTTTCACTTCCAATTTCCATGATTATAAAATGGTTCCTTCCATAAATTACAACAATGCCTTAAAAGAAAGCATGGGCAACAAATTGTGCTGCCAGTTCTTTCTGAATGGAGAAACCTATGGATCTAAAAACAAAATTATTGGACATATATGGAGAAACCATAAGATTCCAAAAAAATTGAATATGCCACACCGCATAATACTCGAACCTGCGTCCTAAATTAGAAAGAAGGGGATGGATTCCATTGCACCATCGGTATTTTTAAAAACGTTAAAATCACATCATTGGAATTGCTCACTTTTTTTGAAACAAATAATAACATGTAGAGAAATATATGAAGAGAAAGAGAGAGAAACATAATGATAATGAACCGTTTCAAAATTACCTTTCCTAATAGTCAAAATTTGAAGCTCACATGGCAAAGCAATCACTCTATCACTTGAAAAATATCACATTAATTGGATCATATTAAATTATGTCACTCTTTTATATGTAATATCTACAAATTATTTCAATGAATATTGACTTTACGGTAGGAGGTAAGGCAAGTTGTTATAGACTTTCTCAAACTCATATCTAAGACAACGATGACGAGTAAGATCAGGAGGATGACATGATCTATAAAATAAACTGATCTCTACCAACCATATGCTCTTTTCTTTAACTTAAGATGAACTATTGGTCTTCGTTCCACAGTCATCATTCTTATTTTGAAATTTACCACACGTCCAACGAAAAAAATATTCACGATTCCTTCCATATGTGACGATGACCACATACTTTTTTCATTTATTTATCAGATTGATCGTAGATACCTTTAATCTACTTGCTTGGTTCGAAGTAGGATAACATTAATAGATAAATAAAATAACCAAGTAACACATGGTTTAAATATGATAAGGTTTCTAAATGTATAGTTGTTTCATAAAAAACCAAATCATTTCTGATAGATGACTAATATCAATTTTTGGCACTAAATAATAAGAGAGTGTTTATCTCAACATAATTTAATGGAGGACATTATGGCTATTGTTCACTTACATATGTTCATAGTAGTCATATTAGCAATCGTTCTACCACACTAAGTGTTTTTCTAAACAACATATGTTACACAACTAATCCCACACCAATGTTACCAAAAATCATAATTTTGTGAAGAAGATATTAGCATGCTAACTTCAAGTGATATCACAAAATGTCCGAGTTGCAAGATATACCTTGACATATGTTGTTATACCATACTAATCTAGAAATAAGTATATAATGATTATTTATGTCATATATCCAAATATAAAATAATAAATTGGATTAATAAAGAACGCAGTATGAGGAATTAATGTCCCTAAAACCAACAATGCAATGTTGGTGTTGAATGCAGTGTTGGTGTTGGGTATTAGATCAATTAAGCGTAAACACAACTTCCTAATGGAGTAACGTAACATGGACATATATGGTAGAATGCACGGTATAGTGAGGAACCTAGTCATTGAAGTTATGAGTTGAAAATCAAAGTAGATTTACTAATCACTTATTCAGAAATAAAGTCATAAAAATCCAAAATAACTAGATAGTATGACAAAAGAAGGTGTTTTTAATTTTTATAATGTATGCTACATATTAATAATTATCATATAGTATCATATAATTTAATGTTCATTGTCAAATTTTAATTTCTTTTACCTCACCATTTGGGTACCATTATAAAAGAAGAAGTATAATATACACTTATAAAGCAAACTAGTTGTAGTGAGCAAGCTAGTCATCACAAGCTATTTATGAACTCTCAAGATTTATACTAAACTCCCTCTAAAATACCTCTTTCAAATCACCTACGCATGGGTAGTTTGAAAGAAATTCCCCCCAAAAAAGGAAATAATGTATTGTTAAAATACTAGTATGTACAATAATAGAAATGTTATGAAATTAATAAGTAAAGTAAATATACGAGTTTGTTCTCTTCCAGTGATGGATACAGTAAAGTAGGAATAAATCACTACAACAAAAATACACATTATAGACATTTGACAATTTTTTATTAAAATCTTTGTACTACTAAAAGCATTTAGTCTCTGTTATCAATTAAAAATGTCTCTAATACCAAAGTCACTAGAGAGCTGGTTACAAAGTTTTAAATGCCTCTAAACATTCACAAAAGTTTTAAATGCCTCTAAACATTCACTATTATTGGTTTTCTATAATCGTCAAAACATTTCACTATAACATCAATTGACTTTTATCAAATTCACTATTGTATATTAGGATATTATAAGACTTAGTACTTATTGCGGATAATGGCTTATGAAAAAAAAATCCACAATAAAGGCACACTTATTATCATGATGGCATTTTATGGGTTCTAATGATTTAATTTTTAGTTCATAATTTACCTGGATTTCAAAAGAAACACAACTTGAAAGTTAAACTTACATTTTCAAAAATGTACATTCTAAATGTCAATCATATGCATATAGTGCAACTTATATGGGGAGGACATTTTACCAAGCCACTTGTATTATATAAAATACACGATACATACTTGATTGTTGATTTTTTATTTGATAATAAGATATTGGGTTTGGTGGGAATGATCTTCGCAACTATAACATCTCAAAAATTCCAATAGCAAACCTGAGAATGCTACTAACAACTTATGCAATGCACAGAATGGAAGATCAAGACATGCAGATGAACAATGGAACATTCACCTTGCAAAATAGATACCAAAGAAACCTTATAGTCAAGGCCTTCCACTGCAAATTCTTTAGGTTGCTGCATATAAATCTCTTCCTCTAGCTCTCTATGGAGGAAGGTTGTCTTCACATCAAGTAGTTCAATATCGAGGTCCAAGCTAGCTTCCAAGCCCAAAACTTTGTGAATGGAAGTCATCTCCACCACCGGAGAGAATATCTCATCAAAGTCAATCCCCTACTTTTGTCCAATGCCTTTCACCACAAGTCTTGCTTTATATCTCATAGTGTTATCACTTTCATCCTTCTTTAGCATTAAGGCCCACTTGTTCTTGAAGGTTTTTCTTCCTCTAGGAAGCTTTCTTAACTCATAGGTATCATTTTTCTTCAATGAGTTCATCTCATCTTTCATTGAATGCAACCACTTATCTTTTTCTTGATGAGACTTTGCTTCCTCTTAGCTTTCTAGATCCCCTGTTCTGTAATCAATGACCATTCTGAATCAAATATTTAGTAGATGCCCTTTCTCTCTAGTAGACCTTCTCACCTGTAGACCTACTGGATCTACTAGTTGAGGTTGGCCCCGTGCTCAAGAACCTCCATGTCATGGATGTTATCTGTACTAGGATCATACAACACCATATCATCATGTGGGATCTCATCATCCTCAACATGGTCTACATAAGCATTCTACTGGAATGGAGAGGGAACTAACATATCAATCACAGTATCGTCGTTTACCTACTTAGGCTAAGTTGTCACTGTGTCAAACAAGATCTGGTCCTCAAACAAGATCACATCTCTGGATATGATTATCTTCTTCTTTTCTAGGGTCCCAAAACTTATAGCCAAACTGCTCATCACCATAGCCAACAAAAATACAAGGAATAGATTTGTCATCATGCTTCTTCCTCTACTCCTTGGGAACATGTGCCAATGTCTTGCACCCAAACACTCTAAGGTGAGAATAAGAAGCTGGATTCCCTAACCAAACACTCTCTGGAGTGTCAAAATCCAAAGCACCGATGGTGACCTATTAGTCAAGTAGAAAGTAATCTTTACAACCACTACCCAAAACTCCTTAGGTAGATTTGCATTCTTCATCATGTATTTGACTCACTCCATAATGGTTCTATTATTCTTTCAATCAAACCATTGTGTTGTAGTGTACCGAGAACAACTTTCTCATGTTGTATGCCATATCTTTGACAATAAGACCTAAACTCCTTGGAAGTATACTCACCTCCATTGTCAGAACAAAGACACTTAAGCTTTTTATCTGTCTCCCTTTCAACCATGAAATGGAAATTCTTGAAGGTATCAAACATCTGATCTTTCCTCTACAAATAGTAGTCCCACACTTTTCTAGATGTGTCATAAATAAAAGTAATAAAGAGTCTACTTCCACCCAACGAGTTGACTTCTATAGGACCACAAACATCAGAATAAATCATGTCTAACACATTACACTTCTTCTCACACTAAGCACTGAACTTGACTCTTTTTTTCTTCCCAAGCAAACAACTTTCACAGAGATCCAGAATCACATTCTTACCATAGGGGATCAAATCTTTCTTTGCAATCACTTGTATTCCTTACTCACTCAAGTGTCCAAACTGCTTGTGCCATAAATCTAAAGAACTGAAGCTGTCCACAATGTTGATAATGTCATTGAGGGCCTTAATGTTCATCTTGTACAAGGTGCAACAAATTTTGCCTCTAGTCACGACCAATTTTCCCTTGGTGACAATAGTTTTCAAGTCACCAAAATAATATTTTAATCCCTAAATGTTTATCCCATAGCTAGAGATGATGTAATAATCACTTTTAGGAATATGTCTAATATTCTTTAGCAAGACAATATAACTCAACTCGGTCTCAATGCACACATCATCAATCCCATGAATCTTCACATAGCTTTTAGTAGCCATCTTCGTCATTCCAAAGTTCCTAGACTTGTAGGAGCTAAAGAAGTGTCTGTGAGGAGTGATGTGGTAAGAAACATCAGTTTCCCACACCCACTCAGTGTTCTCACGGATATGCAGACAATGTCTCGTGGCAACTCCACATGTGAGTACCTCTTCTACATCTATGATGACTACATATCTGTTGCTATCATTATCTATCACTTTCTACTTTCCTTCTTTAATTTCTTTTTTTTGCTACCTATAGAATTTATGTACATGACCTGGTGTGTTGCAGTAATGACAAACTATCTTACTTCTAGACTTTGACCTATGCTTTGACTTTCCTCTGTCACCACCCTAACCGCGACTCTGACTCCTCCCCCTATCTTGAATAGCAAGAGCATGTGACCTTGATGTCTCTACTGAGCTATGATGTCTCGTCTCTTCATTCATCAGGGTATTGGATACCAAGTCCAATGTCAACTTCCCATCTAGAACAAAGTTTCTAATAGAAATAACCAAGGTCTCCCAACTATCATGTAAAGAAGTAAGAAGTAAAAGCACCTGCACCTCCTCATCAAGTGACAATCCATTGTGCCTAGTTGATTCACCATACTCTTAAAATCATTCAAGTGCACTGATATGTTGCCATCTTCCTTGAACTTCAGGTTGACAAGTTTCTTAATCATAAACAATTTGTTCCTTACCATCTTCCTCTTATACAATGACTCGAGCTTCTTCTACAAAGAGTGAGCACTGATCTCGTTGGAGATGTGGTGGAATATAGACACGTCAACCCATCGACGGGTGAGGCCCATGCATTTTCTATTCATATTTGTGTAGTCCTCCTATTTTGTGCCCGCTGGCTTGCTCGCATTTCCCTGGGCAAGTTCATAAAGATCATTGTAGTATAACAAATCCTCTATCTTTATCTTCCATATCGGCCAGCTTGATGCCATCAACTTTACCATATTATTTGCGTCGTCTATCTAGTTCATGTGGCTAAGTAGGCTCTGATACCACTTGGAAGAGGTTAGCAGGTCAAGATTTTGTATCAGACACACACAATAACAATGGAAGCACATGCACGTGTGGACTAGGCATGTAAAAATAATATAGTAAACAATCAACTACAAGAACACCAATTTTATGTGGAAAACCCCAACAATGTGTGAGGAAAAACCACAGGGTCAAAGCCCGACAAAAAAAATTCACTAATCAACATATTACAATGTTTGTCCCAAGTTGTGACTCAAAACTTGAGAAATATGAAGTAAAAGAGAAACATACAAATAATACTGAATCAGTACGTCACCACACCCAAAAAAGGCCTCTCGGAAAAACACCCCATTGTAGAGAATACTCGGGTGGAAGAAGAACAGAGATGCGATGGAGAACTTAGTGTAGACTGTAGGAGAGAACCAGAGCAACACCCTCTTTCCTTTCTCTCATTTCTTCTTCCCTGGCCTCTATGCTTTCCTTCTCGTGAACAACAAGTAACAACAAGCGGCGGCCGCTACTCTTTTTCTTTATGGCTACATCAGATTGTGTTGACTATCTTTGCGACTGCATTGCATGATTATATACCCAATCCTCACAAGACAGTAGAGCCCTAAAGGTTTACCCATCATTGGGCTGGAACTAACAGGGCCATATGGCCAAATATAAGATCATAAAATATACAAGGAATGTAGTATTTTGCTTGTGTTTTGTCTTACAGTAGGTTATGACATCGACTTCTATGTTTGATTTTTGATACAATTTTTTTTCACAAGTTCCTTATATATATATATATATATATATATATATATACTATTCATTTTATTTATGAAAATTATAAATAAGTGGAACATGTTTCTAGATAATTTCTCATACTCATTCAATATGAATAATGGAATGAATTGGAAAAAGTATTGTACAAAATAAATCACAACATATGAAAATGGACTTACTACATGTTTTTTGTTATTATTGGTCTTGGGACCTTGCTACTGCAACTACGATTGCGACACAAGTGATCAATGTTAACCACTGCTACAACGAATGTTACTACTCTATCGGTTCAGAGTCAACAACTTCCATACTGGTTCAAGTCTATTTCCCTCTTCCTCTCATCTTCCTGTCTACAATTCAAGCTACTTCCATAGTGGAGTACATTTAGAAAATCATTATGAATATATTTTGTGATAAAAGAATACTTGATCGACATGTCTTCTTGCTTTGTTTATTCTACTATATGTTGTAATGAAATTGAATCGAATATTGTTGCAGTCTATATTTCAAATCTAATGAAAGTGGAAGTTGTATTTGAATGAATAATTTGTAGATTGAAACATGGGTAATATCTCAATAGATGTGCTTAAAAATTTTTGAGGCTTAATCTATATGGTACAATATGTTCTAACTTTAGCAATCTTTTATAAATGAATATTGGATGACATTTTGAACTTTGGATATGTACTAATTACTTTAGTGTAAATCCCATAACTACAAACTCCTGATGTGATTAAAAAGTATCTAACCAAATATATCCTAAATAGGAGATGAACGAATTGAAAAAAAAGTTGTGTAAAACAAATCATAAAATGCTAAAATGGACAATACTAGATTAATGGTCACAAATGCAGTCACCCACCTAATAATCAACTATTTCATTATTGATTTGATGTTCTACTATTTATAAAATAGGTGATGCTTTCATCCCATCTCCATCAACTTGATGCTATATCATTAATAATTAACATCAAAATATTTTATTTTACTCTTGTTGTAGTTATAATCTTATATTATACTGAGAACTACACTTAATGCCTTTATATATTTTATAATCAATTTAGGAGTTCATATCTTTAGAATATATTTATTATTTATAGTTTTTATTAAATTTTAATAATTGAATATTTTAAAGGTTTGATTTAATCATATTGTGTATATCTCGTTAGGCCTAATAATAATAAAACCATACATGCATCATTTTTTTAGGTACATATATATTGGTGGGTCGTATAAAATAGTGAGATTTAGAATCAAGTTCACCAAATAAAAATTTGACAACATGTTACTTGGTCCTTGATTTCAACTAAATACTTCACACGGTCCTAAGACATCATCAATACATATATTTTTTTACCTTTTCAACAACTGAATTAAAAAGTGGAAAATATATATTCTTGGAAAGAAAATCATGTTAAACTAAATAAAATAATTCAAAGAATATTACTAAAGGTAAAACATTTTGGCTTCTCCCCTCCACCAATCCAATTCTAGTTCTATTCATAAAAGAGTCGAACAATAAAAAAATTATACCTGAGATAGATATCATAGTAGCACATATTATGGTAGAATAGTAGATAGTATGCTAGAACAATTATAATGACAATAAAATTTAAAAAATAAAGTAAAATAGTGTTCTGATTGGAAGTTTCATTGGAGGATATGATATGCCTTCCTTACAATCTTATGCTTCAAATGTATCTCAATACAAAGCCAAATAATAAGGAAGACACTATTATAAGAAAATTATGACCATTTGGGAAAGTTGGCATGTAGTCTGGAGTCATATAGCCTTAGGGTGTAATTTTGTTCCATGAAGACACTAAGTGATTTGTCTCTATCGCAGGTGGAGGCTCTCTTGGGTTGTTTATTGAGTTGGGCCCTCTGTGAACCATGTGGTGTGTCTATACAGATGGCAAAGAAAACCAATTTGCATGGTCGAGCTATCTGAGCAACAAGCGGGTGGTCGCCGATGGAGGTTCAGTTGGGTTGGGGGCTTTCGGGACTATGTTATTTGTCTTTATAGAAGACAAAAATGAAGACTCTATTTCTTTGGAATCTATCGAGACTAAGAATTTTATCTTTTTTACCAACCCATTAGGTGGCTCTGTTGGGTTGGGTACCCTAGGCACCAACGTTTTGTCTCTGCTTCCATAGTTGATGGAGATTTTGCTTGGTTGGGACCTACAGAGACCAAGTGATTTGTCTCTACAACTAACATAGATGAAACTTCATGTGTGTCTATTTCATCTGCAGAAGAAGAAACAATATGACTCTTCTTGAGAAAAATAGGTAATTGAGGAGGCAAGTGCTTCATGTTCAAAAGTGGACAAGGTGGTGTTGTTGTTCCATAATTAGATGGAAAAGAAGGCGATTTTATGTTGGTTACAATGGTGAGTGAAGAAGAAGGTGATTGTATCAACCTAGCATGCACCCCTTGTATGAGCGGAACAAGGAACACCGCAGATAAGAATGCAGAGTTAACCATATAGCTAGTATGTTACAGAAGAAGACTCAAGAAAATTGGTAGGCTATTCGTCAAGGGATACAGCTAGAGAGTATTTATAGGATGTGCAGCACTCCATAACTTTTGTAAGTTGAGTGATATTCTCTTACTAATAACTCTACAATTTGATTGTAGCAAAAAAATTCCATCTTTAGTTTATAACATGAGAGAAGCTCGTAACTGTCATTCGATTCGGTGGGAACAATGCCACTATAATATTTTACCTATTCTTATGAACTAATGTGTCCTTGTATATATATATTCACGTACGAAAATTCATTAATATTCCACTATCTATATCCAAAATATTTTTTATTTCCACTTTAAGCTGCAATAGATCATTGGGAATTGTCATGTGTTAGTTATACAAATATCTTAGCAGCAAGAAGAATCATCATTATTGTTTTGCAATATGTCCGGCTCGTAGGGGAAAAGTATAAAGGTTGATAATTAAAAGTTGAACCCCCACATATTCAGCAAAAAATTATTATATGAGTTTAATTACAAACCAAAATTGACAAATATGATCAGTTTTAATGTGCTTTTCCACAATCATATTCAAATAAATTATTATCATAACTCATATTTGACAATTTTTAACAATATTTTTGTAACGTAATATAGAGTGAACGTATTAGAGATTAGACTTCACATTGAATAACTACTACTAGAAGAAAACATAATAACAACATACAAACTTTCAAAATTTCCAAATATACAATTTCATCATTTGGTGCATATATAGATATACATGCACACATGGAGATCCAAAAAATATGCATGAGTTCACACATTTTAGTACATCTTTACATGTATACAATAGTACAAATAAAACTATATTATTAAAGTAATTACTGCTCTGTCATCGTAGTATTTTTGTTGAATATTACCTAGTATAATAGTAAACGTTTGAAAATTTTGGATTCTCTTTATTTCCATCATATCACATTTTTGTTTTATTTCTTTGAAGAAGGTTAAGTGTAAACTATCCCTTTTATCCGTTGAGTGCATCACAATTCACACACCGCTCGTTTTGAATTTACAATTAAAGTAACTCTCTTTTTCTTCTCTTTATTCAGCGAGTCAAATATGAATTAACTATATTCGTCTCTCATTGTAGTACACTTTCTCATTGATACTAAACTACGACATTTGATATCAGTAGTCTTTCCTTATTTATAATAACATTAATTCTTTTTCTTTGTTTTTATCTAATTAATCTAAATTTTATGCTATCCTCTTCTACAAATTATAATTTTAGTTCTATATCTATGAACTTTTCCATTCAGAAATGACTTGTAGCTCAGTTTGTCGTTGGCACTTCTGCAAAGGTATTTTTACAAAATATGAAACTCTTTCATCAACTCAACAATGCAATGATTTAATTCCTATCAAATGGTCAAGCATGATACGTCTTCTATAAATTAACTAATTTTAAATAAAATTTCAACGAATCACATCTTTTAAGATCATAAAATTTCAACGAATCAGATATTTTAAAATTATACTCTACTATTTGTAAGTAATTAATTTCTCTAACTTTTAGTTTGGAAAAGTAATTTCAAAATAATGCATCATGCTTAAGTATTACAATGATCACGCTCTATCCATCTTCATATTTTTTTGAGATGTTATAATTTGTTTGTAAAAAATGAGTATTAGAATTATGTGATTTTAACGTTTTTAAAAAATGTTTCATTGTCCTGGAAGGAGTAACAACCTAATTTCTTGGTTTTTGTGCTGGAAAAGACAAGTTTGGTTTTCTAGAAAAAAGCTAGCCAATAGAATTGTAATAATTTCAAAACATTAAATTATCTTTGAATCTCATTTTCCGTTCGTCTACCTAAATAGTACATTCTCTCTTTATAATTAGATAACATTAACTCACTTCCATACAAAATAGACCCATTAATTGCATTTTGTATCCTCACTTTTAGCATTTTTTCATAATTTTTTAGTCCTTCTATAATCTACTTGTTTTTTTTCCAAAATGGATAACATGAATTTTTTTTAACAGTGTCATCATTGAAATTCTTACAATCAAATAAAAGAAGATTACATAAATGCTCTCACAAAAGCACGAGCAACAATGGTTTAGATATTATAAAGTTTCTATAGTATAGTTTGTTTATATAAAATCAAACCTTTTCTGAGAAATGGCTAGTATAAAATTTTGGCACTAAATAATAAGAAAAAATTTCGTTCAAAATATTTTATCGAATCACTTATACATGGGTAGTTTGAGAATTTTGTTAGAAAAAACGACACAAGAGAAAATAATGTGCTATTAAAATATGAGTATGTGTGATAACCAAAGTGTTCCATAATTAAGGAGTTAAGTAAAAGTAAGATGTTGTTCTCTTTCAATGATGAATACAATAATGTAGGCAAAAATCACTAAAATAAAAATACCCATTATTGACATTTGAAGAATCCCTATAAAAATCAAAATACTATGAAAAGCATTTAGCGTATGTTGAAAATTATAGAATATATTTAATACCATTGCCACTAAAGATCGAGTAACAAATTTGTAAATGACTGTAAGAATTCACTTTTATTGGCTTTCTACAAATGACAAAAAGAATGGACTATAACATAAACTTACGTTTAACAAATTTCATTATTTTATATTACATTATTATAAGAAACAATACTTATTGTGTATAATGATGTATAAAAAATGCCAAAATAATGGCATACTTATTGTTATGATGGCATTTTTTGGATTCTAATGATTTGATTTTAAGTTCATTACCTAGATTTCTAAATAAACACAACTTCAAATCTGAACTCACATTTTCACAAATGTATATCATTAATATCAATTATATGTACATAGTGAAAATTATATGGGGAGGATATGTTACCTAGACACTTGTATTATATACAGCACATGACAAATACACTTTCAAACAATATTTTGATCAATACAATAGTGTGTACATCTTATGATCTTCTTACTTGATATAATTGAAAGGTATACATTTGAATTGGTTGTTTTTAGATTTCCATATTGTTGAGTGTTGATTTGATAACAAGAACTTGGGCTCAGTGGGAATCATATTCAGATTTGTAACATCCAAAAAATTCCAATACCAAACCTGAGAATGCCACATAACAGAATATTAAGACATACACATGAATGAAAAAACATTCACCTAGAAATATAGATATGAAAGAAACCCTATAGTCATGTATACATTCTCCAAGACACTAAAATAGTTGATCAAAATAGTTAATTCTAACATATTCTAGTTACCTTATTTCCAAATAGATACAAAAGATGGTACACAATTTGTTGGTATTTCCCTTCATATCCCTCTCCTTCAATGAAGAGACCAAGTTATCATGGACCATGTGAAGCCCAAAAAGGTATAGATATGAGGTACATCTAACTACTAAACCTAAATTGAAAAAATTATGGTTTCTTAAATGGGACAAAACTAACCAATGTGTATCAATTGGCTAAGCTGAGGACACACATGATCAAAATCACATTTGGATAACATGCTTACTATATCTAGATGGTCCTGAAATAGTCCCAAAACACCAAGTCGTATGTGTAATGAAGCCATGCTCCATTGAGTTCACAAACTAGAATGTCCTTAGTAGATCCTTGTAAACCTTCACCAAACCGTGTTACTATATTCTCCATGTGTATTAATTAGCAAGTCCTCAAGATGAAAAAAAGTTTGGCATAACCAACAAGATTGGAGCAAAGGGAGATCACTTTAGGGATCACCCAACTGAGGAAGAAGATGCATCAACTCAGCAGTTTCAGGTGCCCTTTCCATATCCAATCCCTTAATAAAATTGTTTTCTCTACTAACAAATCATCCAAGAAACTTCACTCCTAGTGAAGGCCTTTCGACGTCATCTAGGAACAACTCCTTCCAAAACTTTGTCCCATCACATATACGCCAGAAAAGCTCAATTTTGCAAAATTTTAAATTAAGACCCACATACTAGTAAATGATATCGAGAACTTTTGCCACCTCCTCTGTTTCCCCAATGACAGTTCTTTCGTTAAGATACCAAGAATGAAGAAGAAGCTTGTGTGTCTCTGATCTTATGGATAAGTGATGTTGTTGGTATTTATGCTTATAGAAGCAATCATACAATGATTGTAATGGGGAATCATATACTTAAATATGATATTAATAATGCTAATTCCATATATTATATTTGTCTCGGTCATCAGATGATGACACAAACATGATAGATGTCTAATGAATGATGTTATTTGATGACGTATTTGTTCAGGTTGAGGACATGAACAATGAGATCATATGTATGATAAGAGTACATACATTATTGTTATGTCTGTAGTCAGAAATTATTGTGGTAGAAAAATAGACATAGTAATACATAACACTAGAATGTGTGTTGACCGATGATAGAGTCTCATTAATAATTATATAAGAATCCATTCAAACACATATGTACTTGTTAGAGAACAGAGTAGCAGACAAACTCACCTATAGAGTATACATGGAAACCATGGAATGGTAGTAACAGTAGTTCGATGAACTCAGATACCACCCAATGTGACCTTGAATAAGGTTTGGGTAAATGTGATGTTTGAGTACATTGTAACACATGGGGACTGACTGTGAGTGATGTAGATGTGATTTGTCCCTCCTATGGGAGTTGATATCCTGACCACTTTATAAGCAAGACATAGAAATATATGGACATGCTCATGTGACTCAATATGTGATATGTGAGTTCACATACATCTTATATATTCTTCTCTAGTTTATGGAACATAGATTAAATATTAAGAGGATTGATGATTCCATGCCTCAAGTAAAATCTAGACATATGAGACAAAGGAACTATACAATCATTGTAATACTAATCACAGATGTAGGTTAAAGTTGTTCTCTAATATTCCAATTACTTGGGTAGCAATGATGTATTGCTCTATACCACTCATTTCTTGTGATGCCATATACTAGTTATGAACATTCACTGCCAACATAATTTGGGACCTATAAGGTCACACACATAGGATACCAAGAATAGAACTTTAGTTATGAATATGGTTTAACATGGTTACTAAAGAATACATGTAACCAACTTAAAAAAACACTGACTGACAGTTGCTGACTGGAGTGTCCATTTGATCGATTGGGAATGTGAGTCGATTGACTAGAGTGTCCAATCAACTGACTAAAAGGTCCAATCGATAGATTGGATGATTATTAATACTGGATCAAGGAATTGATGTTGATGTCACAATGTGCATTGATCATTACATCATAAGCTGGTATGTTTCGGAATAGGAAAAATATCCAATCGACCGACTAGAGTATCCAGTCGACTGACTGGGAGTCTAATTGGCTGACTAGTGTTTTGCAGCAACAGAAAATTGATGAAATGTGTTCCATCCTGTCCACAGGTTTGTGGAAACCCTAACCCAATCCACTCATGTGTAAAGGGGGGTGGCCATGGCTCTCAATACATACACTCCTCATCTCAACATTATGGTACAGTGAGAGATAGATGCATCTTTCCCTTAAAAGCAAGATACAGTCTAAGGGGAGAAAGCCTACGCTAATACATTGATGACTTGAAGGGACAACTCTTTCCTGTCAGTTCTAGAAGAACCGCAAGGAGTTTCTAGTGGTCCGCATAGACTAAGTAGAGTATGGGAGACCATTTCCATCACACTAAGAGGATATCTTTAACCACCGTCTATGGTGATACACCAAGAAGTCATCGCCAAAAAACATATGTGTGCTACTTGAGAAAGAAGCATGTCTGCAAAGATTATTGTTAGACTTACTCCAAGACCAAGTATATATACTTTGCATTGGTCCCATCAATTCATAGTTATTGATGTGATCCGTTGGTTATGGGAAATATAGTAAGAAATTTTTGTTTTTCTTTCATCTCTGTCATTTTATTTTCCTACAGTGATATCAGAGCCACATTAATGTACTATGTTTTGAGATTTAATCGATCATCATCATCTAAGCCTTAGTCCCAACTATGTTGGGGTCAGCTACTTGGATCCTTCATTTCCATTCAGCTCTATCATGGGTCATATTCTGATTGAGATGTAGAGATTTAATCGATATGACCAGGTTTTTATTTTATAATTTATTTTATTGCATGCAATATGAATATTAAAAACATCTAATGTACATATCCAATGAAACACACATACACTAGGGAATGTCCCCTATGTAAGTTAATACTTTCCTCCCTATATTTTAAAGTTTGTTTACATACAACCATCTCTCTTTTTCTCTACATGTAAGTTAATACTTTCCTCACTATACCCCCTTAAATGTGAATCGAGGCTTCACCATTTACAATGTCATAAATAACTAGAATTAGCTTTAATTTCTATATCAACAATAGAGAAGATGTCTTGCACCCAGCGAGTTGATCGACTGGAGCAAAAAATAGGCAACAGACCAGAGGAGCCAATCGACTAACTAAAGGAATATAGACAACCGCTTGAGCCAGAAGCCAGTCAATAGATCGATGAAGAACAATCAATGAACAGTCACATGAACTGATCGATTGAAAGAGTCTAGTCGACTATCTGACTTATTTCCAGCACAACATTTTTTCCTTTATAGGTTGTAACATGTTACCTTTGACCTTAGTTGGATATAAAATCATTTTGGCTCAAAGAATTGAATCAGTATGGCCATAACCATCACCCATATTTTTGTGATTGCACATTTGTTTGTTGATATAGTATGTATATGATACATATTATAAGTATGTATTGGTTATATATGTATATGTGTTATTATACAAAATCCATCAATAAATATTAAGTCAAAGATGTTTTCCATAAGTGACACAAATCAAAATCTTGATTAACCAAAGATGGACACACCCTAGCATGGTGTGTTTTCTATATCGTGGAAGTGTGATAATAGTCATGTGGGTCTATATTAGGTGGGTGCATTTCTATCGTGCTAGCTTATCAGTCAGGTTAACTAGGTGAACTTAATATGATTAAGTGTTAAGAAGTATATACTTTAACTATGGCAAGTAGTTGTGCATACCAGCTATCCAAAGATTGTATGAGATGCAATTGGAAAATATTTCCTACCTTAATAATTGGTTGTGAGCGCCAACATTGGTTGGTTAATGACTTAATTATTTTGGATCTTGACTCAATAGAAAATTGTTTATTGTAATCTTCCAAATTGATGGTGAGGAAATACATTTTTAACAAAATAATGAGATATGTAATTAATTAAAGGCCCAATTCAAATCGTCAATGTTGGTGAAATCAAATCAAAAGTGTTTTGACAAATGCAAATTTTATTGTAGAAACATATGGCAAACACAACCATATTTTTATTGTGATATGTCCTTTAAAAAAGACAAACTGAATGGGAACAATTTTCATGATTGGTTCAGGTTGTTGATAATGTTTCACTCAAGATTACAACCTATATGCATTCATATCCAAAATAAACCTATACTTTTTCATATTAAGACATACACATGGACAATAAAATATTAAGACATACACATGAACTTGTATTCTAGAATATTAAGACATACATATGATGAACAAAACATTCACCTTGAAACAAAATTGAATTATATTCATATCCAAAATATTATTTATATCAACATTAGGTGGCAAGACATCATTGACTATTGTCATGTGTTAGTTTTACAAATCTCTCAGAAACACCATAATTGTGTTGCAATTTTCATATCTTTTGGGGAAAGATAAAGGTTGATAATTCGAAGTTGATGCTTGGCCTATGAGTGTAATTACAAACCAATGTTTATAAATATGGTCATAGTTATTAATGTACTTTTCCATAATCATATTCAAGAAATTATTATTAGAAGTCACATTTGAATTTTTTTGACAATATGCTCATTGCATAATCTTGAGTGAATTGATTAGATACGAGACTTTACATTGAATAAGTACTTTGAGAAAAATCAAAATAAAAAAAGGCAAGACTTCTTAAAATTTTCAAAATATATAATTTGTTTGGTTGGAATATTTACATATATATGTGTATAAATATAAAAATATATAAATCTATGTGTATATATATATATATATATATATATATATATATATATATATATATATATATATATACATGCACAAACATGCACACATCATAGTGTATCTTTGCATGTATACACTAGTACAAATAGAACTATTTTATTATAGTAATTACCAGTCTATCAGTGTAGTATATTTCCAAATACTACCTAGCATAATTTTGCAATTTTGAAAATTTTATATTATCTTTAAATCCATCATATCATATTTTTATTTTCTTTTATTCAAAAAATGTTAAGTTTAAACTATCTCTTTTATCTATTGAGTGCATCATACACCACTCATTTTGAATTAGCAATTAAAGTAACTCTCTCTTTCTTCTCTTTATTCAACTAGTCAAATATCAGTTGACCATTGATCTCTCATTCCAATACATTATCTCATTATGGTTAAATCATTATGAATCATGACTTTGATATTAATAGTTTTTCCTTATGTGTAATAAAAATAGTTATTTTTCTCTATTTTTATCCAATTAATCTTAATATTTATTCTTTGTCCGTCTACATCTTATAATTTTGTTTTTATATCTGTAGACTTTGCCATTCAGAAAAGACTGATAGCCCAATTTGTTGTCGAAGCTTCTAGGAAGGAATATTTGTAAAATATGGGAATTATACTTTAACTTAACAATGTGGCATTCTAAATCCTTTCAAAAGGTCAAGAATTTATACTTCTTTGATAAACTAACTCATGGTTAATAAAATTTCATTGAATATCATCTTGTAAAATCATACTCTACAATTTTACAAGTAATTAATTTCTCTCACTTTTAATTAGGAAAGGTATTTCTGAAATGGTGCATGATTTTTATGTTTCTTGCTCTTTCTCTTCATATATTTATCTACATGTTATTATTTCTTTTTAAAAAAGTGAGCAATTGAAATGATGTGATTTTAATGTTTTGAAAAAATACTTCTTCATCAAGAAAGGACTGACAACCAGATTTGTTGTTGGTTCTTCCATGAAGTTACTTCTATGAAGACAAATTTTCATTTTCTAGAAAAAATATCAGCTATTAGAACTATAACAATTCCAAAATATTGAATTAATTGCTTAAATCTCTTTTTCCATTAGTCTATCGACATAGTACATTCTCTATTTGTAACTAAAATTACATTAACATAGTTCCATATAAAATAGACACATTTATTGCATCCAATTAGCATCTCCTCATTCTCTATGAACTCATATTGACTTTTATCCAATAAATAAGATCCGTAGATATAGTGTTCATGCAAGTACTATTCCATTAAATACTTTCATTGTAAAATAATTCTAAATTGTTTTCTTATTTTGGAACCATAATGGTGTTAATTGCATCGAATTAATTTGTTTTTATGTATCTATTTTTTAAATAAAGTACTTTTATCTAAATCTTAAATGCTCCAAACATATCTCATTTATCTCCTGCTCCATAATATTGTTTTGCAAAAAAAATATTAAACCAACACCCTTTTTTCATGAACCACAGGACAAAAACCTCCTTCTAAACATGAAAACAAATTAAATATTCATTTTTTATTTATAAAAATAGTCAAAATTTGAAACTAAAATGGAAAAAAATCACTCTCTCACTTGAAAAATATCACATTAATTGGATTGTATTAAATTATATCACACTTTTATTTGTAATATCTACAAATTATAACAATGATTATTGCCTTTATGGTAGGAGGTCAGGCAAGTTGTGGTAGACTTCGTCAATCTCATATCCAAGACAAGCATGACTAGCAAGATCGAGATGATGACATGATTTGTAAAATAAATTGATCTCTACCAATCACGAGCTCTTTTATTTAACTTAAGATGCACTATTGGTCTTCGTTCCATAGTCATCATTCTTATTTTGAAATTTACCACATTCCAATGAAAAAAGTATTCATGGCTCCTTCTGTATGTGATGATGACCATGTATTTTTTCATTTATTTATCAGATTGATCGTTGATACCTTTTAATACTTTTTTCATAATTTCTGAGTTTGTCAATAATATACTTTCTTGGTTTGAAATTGGATAACATTAATAGATAAACAATATTACAAAGTAACACATGATTTAAATATAATAAGGTTTCTAAATGTATAGTTCTTTCATATAAAACCAAATCATTTATGAGAAATGACTAATATCAATTTTTGGCACTAAATAATAAGAGAGTGTTTGGCTCAACATAATTTAATGGAGGTCATTGTGGCTATTGTTCACTTACATATGTTCATAGTAGTCATATTAGCCATCATTCTACCATGCTAAGTGTTTTTGTAAACAACATATGTTACACAACTAATCCCACACCAACGTTACCAAAAATCCTAATTCTACGAAGAAGAAGAAGATATTAGCATGCTGACTTCAATTGATATCACAAAATGTCTGAGTTGCAAGATATACCTTGAAATATGTTGTTATACCTTACTGAACTAGAAATTGGTATACAATGATTATTATTTATCAGATACCCAAACATAAAATAATGAATTGGATTAGTTGATAATGAAGCGATGGGGAATTAATATCCCTAAAACCAACAATGCAATATTGGTGTTGGGTATTTGATCAATTAAACTTAAACACTACTTCATATGGAATAACATAACATGGACATATATGGTAGAATGCACGGTATAGTGAGGAACCTAGTCATTGAAGATATGAGTGGAAACTCAAAGTAGATTTACTAATCACTTATTTAGAAATAAAATCATCCAAATCTAAAAGCACTAAAAAATATGATGAAAGTAGGTCTTTTTAATTTTTATAATGTATGCTTAATAGAGATGATTATCATTTAGTATCATACAATTTAATGTTCATTGCCAAAATTTTAATTATTTTACCTCACCAATTGGGTGTCGTTATAAAAGAGGAAATATACTCTACACTTATAAAACAAATTAGTTGTAGTGAGCAAGCCAGTCATCATAAGATATTTATGAACTCTCAATATTTAGACTAAGCTACCTCTAAAATAACTCTTTCAAATCACCTATGCATGGGTAGTTTGAAAAAAAATCTCAGAAAAAGGGAAAAGGGAAATAATGTATTATTAAAATACTAGCATGTAAAATAATATAAATGGTCTGTAATTAAAGAGTAAAGTAAAAATAAGAGGTTGTGATCTTCCAATGATGAATACAATAAGGTAGGAAAAATTCACTGCAACAAAAATACACATCATAGACATTTGACTGATTCCTATAAAAATCTATATACTACTAAAAGAATTTAGTCTCTATTGATCATTATAAAATATCTCTAATACCAAAGTCACTAGAGAGATACTTACAAAGTCGTAAATGCCTATGAACATTCACCTTGATGGGCTTTTTGTAAACATCAAAAAAATGTCACTATAACATTAATTGACTTTTACTAAATTTCACTATTATATATTAGGATACTATAAGACTTAGTACTTATTGTGTATAATGGCTTATGGAAAAATCCACAATAAAGGCATACTTGTTGTTATGATGGAATTTTATGGATTCTAATGCTTTAATTTTTAGTTCATATAGTATCATATAATTTAATGTCAGGAATTCTCTTGGGTGACTTCAACTCTGTAAGGAAAGAATGTGAGAAGATTGGGAAGGAGCCCTCCACAAAGAAGTCAGTGGAAAATTTCAATATTTGTTTGTTAAAGTGTGGTCTCTTTAAACTCAATCTCAACGGGCCATAGTTTTCTTGGGACAACCATCTGGAAGGAGATAATTTCAGTACTTCTTTGTTTGAGAAAATTATATACAATGATGTGTCCTTGACTGACTTCCCTCATTTTAGTGAATATCTTATCTCTAATACTATAAGCGATCACAAAATCCTTACTCTTCAAATTGGTAGAAGGAAAAGGATCAGTACCCCTTTCAGATTCATCAATGCTTGGACTGAAAAAGATGAGTACTACTCTGTTCTTAAGGAAAATTGATTGCAATAAATAGTTGGTTTTGCTATGTTTATTGTCTACTCAAAGATGAGGAAGATTAGGAAAGCCCCTGGGGTGTAGAATAGGAAGAAAGTTGGTAATCTTAGTGTCAAAGCTCGACTTCATGAAAGTAAATCTCTGTAAGATGAAAAGGAATTGACAAGAATCCTAGGAATGCTACTCTTCAAGGTAATGCTATTAGATGCAGGAAAGATGCTAATATTGCTATGAACATGGAGGAGTCTATCATGCGTCAAAAGTCACGGGTACAATGTCTTAAAGAGGGTGATTCGAACAAGATGTTTTTATACTCTCCCATTAAGGTGATAACATAGACCAATCACATTAAGGCTCTGAGATTGAAGGAAAGCTTAATATGAACATGGATGAGATTAAGCACAACATTCAATAGTACTATTACAACATTTTCAATTCTGGCCATTTTAGTGAAGTGTTCAGACTTGATGATCTCAATTTCACCAAGATGAATGATATTCATAGACTCAGAATTGATAGGGTGGTTTTTTCAGAGGAAGTGGTTGATGTTATCAAAGCTCTCAACACGGACAAATGTCCTGGACCTGATGGATTCAATGGCTAGTTTTTCAAGAAAAGTTGGGAGCATATCAAGAAGGATGTGATTAAAGGGATTCTTCATTTCTTTAATAGTGGAAGGTGGTTGCATTAGGCTAACATGACCTTTATTGTTCTTATCCTAAAGTCTAAGGATTTTCATATCTTGAAGAGCTGGAGACCCATTACTCTGTGCAATGTGATTCTAAAGGTCATTACTAAATTTCTTTACAATAGAATGAAATATGTCATGCCACCTATTGTTAGTCACAACCAAAGTGCTTTTGTACAAGGAAGAAGCATATGTGAAGCCATCCTTCTATCTAATGAACTTATACAAGATTTCAATAGGAAAGGATGGAAACAAAAAATGTGTATCAAATTGGATATTTCCAAAGCTTACAACTCTGTTTCTTGGGAGGCTCCTTTAAAAATCATTAATCTCATGGGGTTCCCTATGTGTTGGAGTGTCTGGTTGAGAGAAATTTTTCACACCACTTCTTATTAAATCCTTATTAATGGTGAAACACACATTGCTTTTAATCTGAGAAATGGGTCAGGCAAGGTGACTATGACAACCGCTATCAATGATAACAATCATTACGCAAAACCTTGTGGAAACAACCATTAACTACGAGTTACCAAAAATCACTAAATTTTAAATCAATTTTTCCACAAAGATCCACTCCCAGGAACTTTTCACAAAAAGGCCCAAGGCCATATTTACATATGCATTATTGTCAACTTATACTTACATCATTCCTTCATATAGAAAGGATATGAGACAACAGTTTCTTTTACCAAAAATGTTCATAAAAGCAACATCATACATCAAAGCATTTCTAGCCAAAATCTCAGATCAATCGTAAAACCAGATAAAAAACTCTCTCCCAAGGACCTGAGCGTATATGGACAACACATAGCACTCTATTCTACTAGACACATAACAACACACTCAACCTGAGTTGTTACTACTATTCCTTCTACTACTGCTCGCTCTAGGCTACACGATCACAACCTTGTGGTGCACATCCACCTAAAAATTTGTGAAACCCACAGAGTGAGACAACAAGTCCCAGCGAGAGATATAACTCTCCATCAACACTATTATTATCACAGGTATATTGTTATATAAAAAAAAAGATGAATTAACATATAGTTATTTTAACTGAATAGTCTAGGTAACAATTCTTGAATAGTAGATCAAATAATTACTTCAGAAGGAATATGAAGAATATGTATAATTTCTATAACTAATTAGTATAAAAGCAAAGCAAGGCTTCAACTAATGTTTATGTATTTGATCCTTAAGCAATTACACTACATGGCTGATTACATTTTCAATTAATCTTATGTCCTGCAGAGATGGGAATATACCTTTCATCTCCAACTGAACACTGCTATGCCTCATCAGTGCCATAAAGGTCTATGGAAGAGTCAGAATCCATGACCTCATCTTCCTCAGTCAGTACGAGAGTGACACTGACTTATGATTCAACTTGCATTTTAGCTAGTGTGGCATATAGAGGCTCTTCACTATAGAGATATAGCCCATAGCATGTTCTCTGTTCAGGATATGACCTTCTTCCATCATTCCTGCTTTGTATATATTGAGTCATGGCCTACCACCATACTCTTCCTTGGTGCTGGATACGGTCTTGACTTCACTCTTTCCTAAAATTAGCATACAAATTGTACCTTGCATATTCAATAATATGTGCTCTGAGTTAGACTCATTTCACCATTCAACAAGTTTTGACACCGAATGGATCTATGACCAGGGCAATTACTTTCTTAGTCCCACTTGATTAATTAGAGCAATTAAGTGTTTTTTAGCATCAATCCACAAGCAAATTCTACAAAAGAAAAGGGCATAGCTTATTACTAGAACATTTAGGAACATACAGAGTGTGATATCTTCACATTATTATTTCATACTTATCGTTCATCTTATATCCATCACCAGGACCACATACCTTGGGGTAAAAACCCCTCATCTCTGTTGGTATATATATGCCCATAGAGCCATTCTAAGAGATTGCATGGAGTCAGATATTAATTAATCAATTAATGTGATTATTTAGTTAATTAATGAATTCCAGAATATTCTAATTAATCCACGAGTGTTTTAATTAACGCAACATTTCTGTTTACCGATGGGCTTAGGAAACCCTACTTTCCTTTGTATCCTATTTAAAGGAAGATTGACGACCGATATCTATATAAGATATCGAGAGACGCTTTTAGTTTACGCTCACGCATGTAAACCCTAGCCGTCACCATCCTTAGGAGAGGAAGGAGAGCAACACATCGTTAGCACGCCGCCGCACAGACATGACTCCTTCCCGCCGGCTTAGGAAGCGCGGCGTCGAGTTCCAGTCCATCAGTGTGGATGAAGTAGAGACGCAGACGCTGTGACGCCTGCGTTCGGTGGACACGACGACCATCCGTGCACGTTACGAGTAGCGCACATCATCGCACAGGAGCGCCATCGGATCTTCCTGTGATAGTGAACGGGAGAGAAGTTCCGTCCGTTTAAGTCAGCAACATTGCACCGTCGTGCAACAGGACATCACCAGACTTGCTTCACGATAAGGTATATCCCGCAAACACTCCTTCCAAATATGTTATTGTCGACGAGATCCTATTTTAGGTTGCGTGGATTTTATTGCTTCCACCGCGCATGTTTTCTCCACAAAACCCAACAGTGGTATCAGAGCAGTGTCGATCTACGGCGTATTTGGATTCGTTTCGATATGATCGAATCATTTTATACTATTTTTATGTTGCATACAATGCGAATTAAACTTGCTAATCTACAAATCTAAACCTAATTCCACATACGCCGCAGGCTTTTGTTTTTGACGTTTTGGACGGGGTCGACTATGGAAAATATTGATTTTCCTAAGTGCACAGAAGTAAAATTCCGTAGACCTTTCAGGGGCTCTGCCCCTGTGTACCCCGCATAGTTTGCGTCGGAGTCAAAAATTTATTTAATGGGGAATGTCCCGCATTAAAAGTATTGCAATTTTAATATGTATATACATATATATAGTATACCTATGATAGCATACACTTCGCCTTTAAAATCTGTTTCATGTGGTGAATGCATCCACAGTTATGACCTAGTATCCCCTTTTGTGAATGTTGTGAATGAATGTGGATGTCGATCTTGTGGATATGTTTTTTTGTGAATTCTATGGATGCATAATGGTAACATATGGATCCTTTGTATAAAGTATTTTGCTTGCATGCTGAGTCTCATCTCTTATTTCAAAGTGTAATTAATTCTTTCCTTTTATATTTGTACTCATATGATGTAATAGAGATAGGATTAGTTTTAGTTTTTATAAACTTGATGTAAGGAGGCCACTTGAAGATCCAACTCCAAGGAGTGTTGATGGAGAAGAACCATGAAGATCTAATTCCAAGAAGCAACCTGAAGATCCAACTCCAAGGAGCGTCCATGGAGATGCAACAAGAAGATCCAATTCCAAGAAGCAACTTGAAGTTCCAACCTCACGAAGCATCCATGAAGTTGTTCATTGTAATGTTGATCATTACATTCTTACAGGTTGATTCACAGGTGCTGCATGAGATGCATAAGACCATAGGTGGACCGTAATCCTTTGTTTCTCCAAAGGATTACAATAGTATGGCCATAACCGATGTATTTGTGTTTGTCATTGCATGTCTATCGTTTGTGGTTGTGGATATAGTAGTATATGATACGTACTACAAGTATGTGGTGTTTGGATATGTATATGTATTAATAAAACCCCTCAATTAATAATATTAAGTTTTAGTTGCCTTCCATAAAGTAACACACATGAAAAGCTTGATCGAATATGTATGGGCATGCCTCCGCGTGGTACACTGTCCATCTCGTGGAAGTGTGATGGTGGGTGTGTGGGTCTGCCTCCGCAGGGTGCACACTCATTGTGTTGGCTTATGGGTTGGACTTAACTAGGTAACCTTGATAGGATCAAGTACCTAGAGGCACGCAGATGCATCATGGCAAGGAGTTTTGCATGATCATCTTTCCAAGAGTTGCATATGATGCAATTGGAAAAAGTTGCCTACCTTAGTATTTGGTCTTTGTCGCTGACGTTGGCTGGGCATTGATCTAATTATTTTGGGTATTGGCTCACTAGAAGGTTGTGCGTTGCAATCTTCCGAGTTGATAGTGAGGGCTATCAAATCTTTACAAGTCAAAATGTTTTGGACTAAATGCAAATTTTTCTTTTGTAGCAATTAAATGGCACACAACACTCACACTTTCTTGTTGTGATCGGTCCTTGAGAAGGAAAAAATCACCGGAACCAACTTTCAAAACTAGTTTAGGACGTTGAGAATTGTTCTCATACATGAGCATAAGCTTTATGTCCTTGAAACACCAGAACCAGCAGAACCCGCCGTAAATGCGCCCAAGGCTGAAAAGGATGCTTACAAGAAGCACCTTGATGATGTCGTGGATGTCAAGTGCCTGATGTTGTGCTCAATGAACTATGAGTTGCAAGAGCAGCATGAGAACATGAATGTCATGGAGATGGTAACACATCTCAAGAACATGTATCAACATCAAGCAAGACAGGAGAGATATGATGTCTCAGAGGCTTTGTTCAAAAGCAAGATGAAAGAGGGAGACTCAGTTGGCACCCATATACTCACCTTGATTGGGTACGTGGAAAGCCTATCCAAGCTGGGATTTCCCCTAGGGCAAGAGTTGGCCACTGATGTGATTCTACAATCGTTGCATGAATCATATAGTCATTTTGTCATGAACTACAACATGAACAATTTTGACAAGCCGTTGTCAGAATTGTTGCGCATGTTGAGGACAGCTGAAGCACAGATGAAGAAAGACAAGCCCAAGTTTGTGATGATGATCAAAAAGACAAAGGGAAAGTCAAAAGGAAAAGGCAAGGCTAAGAAAGGTTCTACAGCCAGGAAGAATCCAAAGTCATCCGCGCTCAAAGCTAAAGGTGGGATCTCCAAAGAAGGCAGTTGTCACCATTGTCACTAGGTTGGACATTGGAAAAGAAACTGTCCTCTCTACCTGGAGGAACTGAGGAAGAAGAAGTAGGGGATAGAGATCCCCACTTTAGGTATATACATTATTGAGATAAACTTAAATACTTCTTCATCATGGGTACTGGATACCGGATGTGGATCTCACATATGTTCTAATATGCAGGATCTGATAAGAAGTAAGCCTTTACGAAAGGGCCAAGTCGAGCTACGGGTTGCTAATGGAGCAAGAGTTTCTGCCACCGTAGTTGGAGTTATTATTTTATCTTTTCCTACGGGCCTTGTAATAGAATTAGATCATTGCTATTTTGTACCCGCCATTAATAGAAATATTATTTCTGTATCTTGTATGGACAAGAGTGGATTTGAATTTCACATTAAGAATGGAATTATTTATATATCTAAAGATGAGATCTTTTATGGCAATGCCCCTATGTCTTATGGTATCTACTTGTTATAACTTGAGACTAGCATATACAACGTAAATACTAAAAGGTTAAAACTTGACAACTCAAACAAAACATTGTTATGGCATTGTCGTCTTGGGCACATAAACCAGAAGTGCATATCTAGACTCCATAAGGATGGTTAACTAGAATCGTTTGATTTTGAATCATTAGAGACATGTGAGACATGTTTATTAGGGAAGATGACCAAGACTCCTTTCACTAGACACAGTGAGAGAGCCAGTGATCTGCTAGGGCTCATACATACTGATGTATGTAGACCTTTTAGATCAAATGCTAGAGGAGGCTATCAGTACTTCATTACCTTCACTGATGACCTCAGTAGGTATGGCTATGTATATCTTATGAAACACAAGTCAGAAACTCTTGAAATGTTCAAGACTTTCATGAATGAAGTAGAGAAGCAACTTGGTAAGAGTATTAAAGCACTCTGTTCAGATCGAGGTGGTGAATACTTTTGCCAAGAGTTTGAGGACCTTCTGAGAGACAGTTGTATTGTCACAATGGACTCCACCTGGTACACCACAACATAATGGTGTGTCAAAAAGAAGGAATCATACATTATTAGACACGGTATGATCAATGATGAGTTTAGCTGAACTTCCAATATCATTCTGGGGATATGCTCTTGAAACTGCAGCGTTTACACTTAAATGTGTACCTTCCAAATCGGTTCAAAAGACACCATTTGAGATATGGAATGGGAATCGTCCCAATTTGTCTATGTTAAAGATTTGGGGATGTGAAGCTTATGTTAGGAAACAATTTCCTGAAAAGCTTGGCCCCAAATCGGAAAAATGCTATTTTGTTGGATACCCCAAGGAAACTCGGGGATACTACTTCTACACACCAACTGACAACAAAGTGTTTGTTGCTAGGACTGCTGTATTTCTTGAAAAGGAATTTATTTCCGAAGGAATTAGTGGGAGGAATGTAGAGCTCAAAGAAGTTCGAGACCAACAAGAAAGTAGAGAAACTGAGGAGGTACATAAGGAACGTGAAGACTCACAAGTTGTTGTGGAATTTCAAGTTCCAAATGTAACACATGAACCTTGTAGGTCTAGTAGGACATGACTTGAGCCTGAGAGATTTGGATTTCTCATGACTCAAGACAGTGATGAATTGGGCATAGCAGATGAGCCCACTTCCAATCTAGAAGGTACTAAGGGACCAGAATATGAGAAATGGCTTGAAGCCATGAGATCTGAGATGGAATCCATGTACACCAACAAGGTATGGACCTTGGTGGATCCACCCGAAGGGGTAAAACCCATAGGGTGCAAGTGGGTCTTCAAGAAGAAGACTGACGTGGATGGAAATGTTCAAACCTATAAAGGTAGATTGGTTGTGAAAGGATTCCGTCAAATTCAAGGTGTTGATTATGATGAGACCTTCTCATCAGTTGTCATGGTTAAATCCATCAGGATCATGCTTTCCATTGCAGCTTATCATGACTATGAGATTTGGCAGATGGATGTTAAAACATCATTCCTTAATGGGAATTTACTCGAGAATGTGTACATGACACAACCTGAGGGTTTTATCAATCTAAAGGAAGCCAATAAAGTCTGTAAGCTACAAAGGTCAATCTATGGATTGAAACAAGCATCTTGGAGCTGGAATCTACGTTTTGATGAAGTAGTCAAAAAGTTTGGCTTTAGTCAACATGAAGATGAACCTTGTGTTTACAAAAGGGTTAGTGGGAGCACAATTGTATTTCTCATATTGTATGTGGATGACATACTATTGATGGGAAATGACATCCCTACTCTTCAGATAGTAAAAGGTTGGCTAGGGAAGACTTTCTATATGAAGGATTTAGGCGAAGCAGCCTATATACTAGGGATCAAGATCTATAGAGATAGATCTAGAAGGCTTCTAGGCCTAAGCCAGAGCACATACATTGACAAGGTGCTAAAGAGGTTTAGCATGGAGGGTTCTAAGAGAGGTAAATTTCCCATGTCCCATGGGGTTACAATCTCTAAAGCCCAGTGTCCTAGTTCATGTGATGAACGGGCATGCATGAGTAAGATTCCATATGCATCAACAATTGGATCTATCATGTACGCAATGCTATGTACTCATCCTGATGTGTCGTATGCTATGAGCATGACGAGCCGGTATCAGTCAGATCCAGGTAAATGTCACTGGACAGCCACAAAGAACATCCTAAAGTACTTGAGAATGACTAAGGATCAATTCTTGGTATACGACGATGAGTAAGAGCTCGTGGTAAAGGGTTACACTGATGCTAGCTTCCAAACTGACAAAGATGACTACATATCACAATCTGGATTTGTGTTTTGCCTTAACAACGGAGCTGTGAGCTGGAAGAGTTCCAAGCAAGAGACAGTTGCGGATTCTACAACAGAGGCTAAATATATTACCGCATCTAATGCTGCGAAGGAAGCTGTGTGGATCAAGAAGTTCATTTCTGAACTTGGAGTGGTTCCAAGCACTGGTGATGCAATTGAGTTGTTTTGCAACAACAATGGAGCAATTACACAGGCTAAAGAACCAATATCACACCAACTTTCCAAACATATTCTACGGCGGTTCCATCTCATACGAGAGATCGTACAACAAGGAGATGTGAAGATTTGCAGAGTACCTACAGAAAGCAATGTAGCTGACCCGCTCACAAAAGCACTTTCATAGTGGAAACATGACGGGCATGTTCAATCACTTGGATTGAGATTCATGAGTGATTGAGTATAAGTGCAAGTGGGAATCTGTTGGTATGCATGTCCATAGAGACTATCATTCAATGATTGTAATGGGATACTATGTAAACAATTTGTAATACTACATTGATCATATCAATAAAGGCAAGTTTCCAATCTATATGTTTGTGTTTTATATTGTGAGATGACCATAAAACTTATAGATGTCTATAGAATAATATACTCAATGACATATGTCTTCGGGTTTATGACCTGAATAGTGAGATCATATGTATGCTAAGAGTATGTATTCTTGTTTTGTCCTTAATCGGTTGTTATTGTGGAAATATCCATTTACATCAATAACACATAAGATTAGAATGTATGTTGGTTGATGAAAGAATCTCATTATCCATGATATGGAGATATCAAACCAAATACATAGATACTTGTTAGAGAACAGTGTATCGGATTGACCCACCTTGAGAGTGACACATGGATACCATGAGTTGTAGTTAGAGTCACATCTCATAATGATGGTGGTGATTGTGGTTCTTAGACCTGAAGTCACTACACTTATCACATGTCGTTCGGTGTACTTTGACATCATCCACCATGGTCCTAAATAAGGATTGCCATAAAGATGGTGCTTGGGTGCACTGTGACACATGGGGATGACTGTGAGTGATGTAGATGGAATTTGTCCTTCCTACGGAAGTTTGATATTCCGACCACTTGATAAGTAAGACTGAGAAATGCATGGCCATGCTGATGCGAGTCGATATGTGATATTGAGCTTACATATATTTCAGACATTCTGCTCTAGTTCAAGGAACATGGATTGAACGTTGAAAAGGATAACAATTCCATGACTCGAGTTCAATCCGGATATCAGCGACAAAAGAACTATACAATCACTGTAACACCAGTCATGAATGATAGGTCAAGTTGTTCTCTAACTTCTCCAATTACTTGGGTGGAAATGAAGTCTTGCTAGATACCAATCATTGCTTGTGAAATCATAATATGATTATGGATATCACTGCCAACATAATTTGGAGCCTACCGGGTCACACACATAGGATGTGTTGTAATAGGAGTTTAATTGTGGATTTGATTAGAATTGCTCTGAATCACATGGATTACTAAAATGTTTATGTAATGGATTAGAATAATATTAGAGTGACTGGCTCTAAGTGCAAGTGGGAGTTTGTTGGTATATATATGCCCATAGAGCCATCCCAAGTGATTGGATAGAGTCGGATATTAATTAATCAATTAATATGATTATCTGGTTAATTAATGAATTCCAGAATATTCTGATTAATCCACGAGTATTTTAATTAACGCAACGTTTTTGTTTACCGATGGGCTTAGAAAACCCTACTTCCCCGCGTATCCTATTTAAAGCAGAATTGACGACCGATATCTATATAAGATATCGAGAGACACTTTTAGTTTACACTCACACACGTAAACCCTAGTCGTCACCGTCCTTAGGAGAGGAAGGAGAGTAACGCGCCACTAGCACACCACCGCACAGACACTACTCCTTCCCTCCAGCTTAGGAAGCGCGATGTGGAGTTCCAGTCCATCCGCGTGGACGAAGTAGAGACGCAGACGCTGAGACGCCTGTGTTCGGTGGATACAACGACCATCTGTGTGTGTTACAAGCGGCACACATCATCGCACAGGAGTGCCACCAGATCTTCCTGTGACAGTGAATGGGAGAGAAGTTCCGTCCGTATAGGTCAATAGCTTTTCACCGTCGTGCAGCGGGACATCGCTGGACTTGCTCCACGATAAGGTATATCCCGCAAACACTCCTTCCAAATATGTTGTTGTTGACGAGATCCTATTTCGGGTTGCGTGGATTTTATTGCTTCCACCGTGCATGTTTTCTCCACAAAACCCAATAGTCTCATCATAAGAGAACTATCTTTTCACATAAGATAATAGACCATCATCAGGCCATACGACCATTCATTCCTTTCCTTGTGTTATCATAACACATGTGCCTCACAAGGCTATCATTATCACATAATATTATGGATTATCACTTTCTTGTATCAGTTCCATAGGATATCACCTCCATTAGGTATTACACCTTTATTAGGTCCTAAGACCCATTACATCACACGTGGTCATTCATTATCATCTCATCATGTCTTTTTAAACATATGAGTATTACTCATTTTACATCATTTGTACTAACTTGCCATAACAGTCTATAGTCATTACCTTCAGAAAGAAGGTATACTAAAAATACCTTTAAACACCTTTAATTTTCATTATTGAACAACGTTACCTTTACCAGGAAACAAGTAGCATTAGGTCATCATACAATTTATGTTATTTTGCAAACATTCCATATGGCTCACAAGGCCTAACATAGTATGTTTCATGTTACTACATCATAGCTCATCTCTAGCTATACTCATTATTTCCATGATTAGGGTTTCATGACAATGCAATGTCACATGCATAATCATTCAACTTCAATCCTTCCCTTAGTTAGGGTTTGGATTTCCTATTATTGTCAATTCGGATTTCCAACTTCATGATTATCAATTACACCTCAATTCTCATCATTAGGTTATAATATTTCTATAAGTATTCGAGCATACTTAATATTTTCATTACTCATAATCAATTGACTATCAACATGGGGTATTACCTTTCCCATATGAGGTATATAGGTTTCTCTCTCATCTTTATTAGAGTATTGATCTCCACAAGCTTATCACATTAGTTGAGCTCACTTTAGGGCATATCATTCCCATACTTGATGAATTGCATTCATCTCATTACTTCATAAAGTATCAGTTATTATGTCCAAGTGTACAAATGTACACTCATCAAAGTTTATGAGTTCATGTTCATCAAGGTGTATCGGCCTAGTGTATCATCCTACATGTTACACCTTGTGTCGGCCTACACACATGTGATTCTATGAGCCTAAGCATCTTCACTTGTATTGGCCAAAGCACATCAAACCTTGTATCAGTTTAGGCTCATAAAATGTTGTTAGCCTAGGCTCATCAAAGTTTCGATTGTAAAGTGCTTGAGGAGGTATATCGATTATGGTGCATTCTGGGGTATCAGTCTCCCTATCACCTAATATATCAGCCAAACTACTTCATTGTGTATCGGCCACTCAACCAACTAGGGCATCAGCTACACTATTTCATTGTATATCGACCACTCAACCAACTAGGGTATCATCCACACTACTTCATTGTGTATCAGCCATTCAACCAACTAGGGTATCGGCCACACTATCAATTAGTGTATCGACCTCTCAACCAACTATGGTATCGGATTAGGGTTATCCATATTGGCCACCACACTCGATTCAAAGAAACATGATTACATGACCTTTCTTCACTAGACCTCTCATGGTCATGATGAGTTAATGTTGTTGAGGCATATCAGTTTATAAGGTCTAACATATCGGTTCATCAACATATCATTTTAGAGTATCACAATTCATCATGAGCATTAATATTGAAGTGCAAAAGTGTATTAACTTTATCTACCTTCAGATATCAAACTCCCTTATTCTTAACCTTAAGTGACAGGTTAAACAATTGCAAGGACAATAGTCCTACTCATGTATAAATTGATAGGACATATTAGGGACTTATGTATATCGATTTAGTCATGTGTATTGATTTACTCGTGTATCGGGATAGGGTTTCCCACAAATCGATATCGGTTTGTGCACAACAGTTTTATCATATTCAAGTTCTCATCTTTCATCTTTAACCACTCTAGTTCATGGACAACAACCCCACATATCCATTAGAGCTCATAGAACCATCGTCGAAGCAAGAAAAGTCGAAGTAAAGAAGGAATTACCGAGTACTACATGATAAAAAGGTGCATAATAATAAAGTTGAGTTCAAGTTATATAACCCTCCTCAAGTTCACCACTAATGATCCAAGCTTCCAAGCTTCCAAGCTCCACATTACCAAGGTTGAAGATGACTTATAAAAGTCCAAGACTTTGACCAAAACACCTCTACATGGAAGGAAGACTTCATAGTAAAGAACTAAGTAAAGAAGGAAAGAAAGAAAACATGGCCCAACCAGCATAATCTTTCCATGGTAGGAGACGACCATGGCTTTACCTTGGGCAAATAGCTAGGCCTTCCTCTTAATCCTTGAGCTCCTAGGATCATCCTCCAAGCAAGGGAAGGTAAAGCGATCGAAAGGTTTACTAGGAGGTGAAAAGAGAGGTATATACAGTTGGGTCTCATGAAAGAGAGTGCATGCAAGGTGTCATCACCATATGCACATGGGTGACACATGTGTTCATGCATGGTGACTCTTTTCAACATGTGCAGATCGACATGCAAGGCTCTTGTGGATAACCCAAGGGTGAGATATTGGCCATTTGATATCTTCCTTGACAAGATATCACAACTCAACATCATTAAGTTTACAAACCGATACCACTTTTCCAAGGAAGTCCTAAATTGATAGGCTTCACCTTCTTGAGGTGTTTAGCCCGATATGGATGCCTCCAAGGAGTTTCCAAACCGATAGGGGACTTCCTCCATGGCTTCTAAACTGATAGGCACCCCATATGATCTTCACAACTCGATACAACTTTATCTAGGGTTCAAGGTACTCAAATAAGGTGCCCTCTCCTTTTTCTCTCCTCTATATGATATCAAGATAGAGTAGGAACACTCTGTAAGTGGTAATTTTCACATTGACCCCATATATTGGGCAAATTGCAAGTTACACCAAAGCTGGTACATAAGACACAATCATTAACCATACAAGCTCAACTTTGGAGCTTAGGCTTTCCACAAGGTGCCCCTTAGCATCATTCTCCTTCTTTTGATGCAAAAGAACTAAAGGAACACCCTTCATGTGATAATTTGAAAGATAACCCTTCAAATTGTGTAAATTGCAGTTTGGCCCAAAACAAGCAAACATTGCTCAAACAACAGTCAAATATGACCAAACTTGAGACTTGAGTTCTCCATAAGTCTTATTTAATTTTACCAAGATTAAGACAAGGTTCTAAACATCTTACTTAAGCAAAACATCTAGGGTTATCCCAAAACCCAGGTCAGGGGTGTTATAGTGACCCATTGGATCCTTACCTTTTTGTGGTGGTCATGCAGGTCTTTACTCCACTCATGGATAGGGCTGTCAGAAATGGAGAGTTAAATCATTTAAAAGCATTGAATAATCTTGATATTTCTTATCTTATCTTTGCGGATGACCTTATGGTCATTTTTGAGGGAAATGAGAAGAATTCTTGTAGTCTTAAGAAGATTTTGGATGAATTTCATAGTATCACTGGTTTGAAAATGAATATTGAGAAAAGCTCTGTGTTATTCAACAATGATGTGAACAAGAACTTGATTTATGGCATTTTGTGTATTAAGGAGGGAGAGATTGGTCAAAAATATATTGGAATTCCTCTCTTTGTCAAAAATCTATCTAGGAAGTATTGTAGCCCCCTCATTGATAAGATTAAAATAGAATGGAAGGATGGAAAGCCATGACTGGAAGAATTGAACTAGTTCATTCAGCCTTGTCAATGATTCATCTTTATTGGATATCCACCTTCCCTCTTCCTTGTTTTGTTATTGAAGAGATTGAGAGGATCACAAGAAACTTTATTTGGGGACCAACAGGGGATAAGGGTTTGATTCATCTCATTTAGTGGGATAAAGTTAACAAATTAAAAAAAGAAGGTGGGATTGGTCTAAGACCCATTAGAGAGATGAATCATTCTACTTTGCTCTTTGAAGCTTGGGACATTGTGAAGAAATATGATTCTGTGTGGATTAAGTGGATTCACAAAAAGTACTTCACTAAAACCTCCTTTTGGATGTCCAATGAGAACAACATGTTTTCATGGCATCTAAACAAGATCATTAGAGAAAGAGACTCCTTGAAGAAATATATTGTTTTTGTCATTGGAGATGGCAAAAAGACTTTCTTTTGGGGTGATCCTTGGATTCCAAGGAACTATTTTATCAAAGAGGTTCTTGGTAATCAAAGCCTGATTAGACTTGGTGAAGCTCCTGATTATGTGGTTAGTCATTTTTTTCTAAAGGAGAGTGGAAGGTTGAAGACGACAAACTTCATAAGGAGCTCAAAACTCTCTTTATGAATTTAGAAAAACTGAAAATGGAGGAAGATTATATTTTCTTTAATGAAAATTCTATTGTTAAGATAAGAGACATCTGGGATTTGATTTAAAAAAAAAGGGGGATCTCACGAAGTTTTTTATTGGTTTTCGAAATATAATGTTCCTAAGTGATTTCATATCCATGTGTGGAAAATTGGGCATGGCAGACTTCCCACTATTGATTATATGAGAAGAAGGGGCATCATTACTCCTTCCTACTATTTCTTATGCAAGAATAGTGTAGAGAGTCTATATCACTGTATTTTCTCTTTCTCTTACTCAGTTAGAATTTGGAATGTAGCTTTCAAAGTCATTGGCCTTCATAACCCTTCCAACGTGTAAGACGAAAGTTGCTATATTGGTAGAAGAAGTCACTACCTTGCTATGTGTGTGCTTTATTGGATTTGGAGGAAAAGGAATACGAGAGTCCATGAAAATCTGGAACTCAATTGGTCCAAGCTGTGGGACTTGATTCATAATGACTTTTGTGTTCTATCATATTGATTTGGTTTTACGCCTTGAAGATGCTTTTGCTTTTTAGATCTATAGTGTTCTACTGATGGAGTTGTCTTCACTCATTGGCTTGCTTTTCTAGCTTTCAGGGTGGCTATGCATCTGTTGTTTTCTATTACCAAAACACAGATGCTCTTAGTCAGGGATTCTTTAGATTTGTCTTGTACTTGCTTGTGCGAGTTTTGAGAGTTCTCACCTCTTGCCCAAGGATGATATTTTTGTATAGGTTTTATTTTCCTATTGAGGGAACCTATCTTTTTATAGGGATATACCCGAGCAATGTACATACCAAAACTCAAAAATGGCAATACGAAGGAGATTGCTTACCAAAAAAAATAATTTTAGTTCATAATTTACCTAGATTTCTAAAGAATCACAACTTGAAAGTTGAACTTCAATTTTCAAAAATGTAGATTCAAAATGTCAATCATATGCATATAGAGCAAATTATATGGGGGGTACATTTTACCAATCCACTTGTATTATATACAACACATGATACATACGCTTTCATTAAACTTTCTACTTAGTACAATAGTTTCTACATCCTCTGATCATCTTTCTTTATGTAATTGAAAGGTATACATATGAATTTAATGTTCTTAGATTTCCATATTGTTTATTGTTAGTTTGATAATAAGTTATTGGGCTTAGTGGGAATGATATTCACAACTGTAACATCTAAAAAATTCCAATAGCAAACCTGAGAACACTATCAACAGATTCTACAGTGCACATAATGGAAGATTAAGACATATACATGAATAATAGAACATTCACCTTACAAAATAGATACCAAAGAAACCTTATAGTCAAGGTACTTCTCAAAGAGACTAAAAAATATGACAAAATTTTTAACTTTAGCACATTGTAGAGCCCTCTTTCCAAATTGATAATAAATATGGTACGTGACTGGTTGGTGTTTCCCATCATATCCCCCTCATTTAAAGAAAAAACAAAGTTAGCATGGATCATGTTAATCCCAAAAAGTGGTACATATCAGGTACATCTAACTACTAAAATTAAGATTGAAAAATTATGGTTCTTTGAATGCAAAAACACTAACCAAGGTGTATCCATTGACTAAACTATAGACACACGTGATCACATCTTTTGGTGTGGAACATTATAATTATAAAAACCAAACTATATATATTGTTTCATTTATCTTAACTAAAACCTAATCAAGTTTGTTGGTTTTTTTATCTCTATTTGGTACAACTAAATTCCTTGAACTACTTTCATATAAATATAATCCATGATATCTTTGTTGGTTATGCATTTGGTCTATTTTGTTAATATATGTACACGTGTCCTTATTGGGTTTCAACATTAATAATGACAATGCATTCTTGTGCACGAAAAAGCATCATATGATTATAAACTACTAAATGAACAATTTCAATACTAATTCTTGTTGGTCCTAGACTAATGTGTCTAGCCCTCATAAAAAAAGTCAAGGAAAATAAAGAACACTTTGTTATATGTATCTAAACTTCTAGGTTGATGGTTTTACATTGATCATTCTATAGCAGAAGTTAGCTAAATCTTGAAAATTTCTTACAAAAAACTATTTAACAAGTAGGTATTCCTCTATTTTCCATGTTGTGTTCTTATTGAACTTTACTCCCTCCAAAATGATGAATATTCAGTCCGAGAGGCTGCAGGTACTATGGATCCTCTGACTCCAAATCTGCCTTCCAGGGTCTCGCTAGTCTTACCTCTAGGTCGTGATCTGCCTCTAGATGGTCATCTCTTGTCCCCCTGCTGGTGGGGAATCCTCTCTCGGGTCCTCGCTCTGCTGCATCTAGCCCATCCTCTAGGCACCTTTGGAAGGCAGGGAATGTGACAATGTACACGCTTTCGTGGTCCTTTGACCAAATGCTTGATTTATGTCATAGTGGATCCTGATCTTGATTTGGTTTCTGTGGCTATTTGAAACCCAAAGACTGATTCATTACCTAGACCTATTTAATTAGTTAATGGCATCATGAAAATAACCCAAGTCTGGTTCCTAACAAGTAACGAAATACTTCTATAAGATGTTTCATACACCTAAAAGTGTTCCTCTAAAAGAGTCATTGTATAATATGGGTATCGACGCCATGGGGTCCCTCAAGTTAGGATTGGTCAAAAAGGCACTTCCCATATCTTGCTATGCAACAAATTATTTCATACATTACACTATTATTTAATATCTAATTTATCTACAAATATTGAAAATTTGGTGAGTGTAAGTGATGTACATGATATCTCTACCAAAATTGGACTTATTTAGGCATAATTTAAGGATTATTTCTCTAATATTCAAGCATTTTACAAACATTTAGGATGAAATTACATTATTTTGTTATTTTCATAATATATTATTGCTTTTTTGCAGACATGGCCAATTTAAAACAAAAGTAAATCAATATCATAAAATTTTGTCGATGGTTGACATTAAATATAGGAACTATCCAAGTCAAATCAAGAATAAGGAGAAACGCCAATAAGCTTTTGAGTACCATCAAACAAAGTCTATGGCACCAAGATTGGAAGCCCTAAACACAACATAAGTGAAGAGTGGGTGGCACCTCAAATGGAAGATCTCATTTGGAGGCAAGGCATCTCATCTAAAGGTTATCCCACTAGCCATTCTTGAAGGAAAAAGAACCTAATAAGGAGGAGAGGAAGAGTATAGAGAAACCTTTTAGGAGTTTTTTATGGATATCTTCACCTACCACCCTAATTTTATCTAATCAATAATGCAATACTAGTGTAACATCTTCCTTCTTGAGTATTATGTTAATGTATTTAGTTTGATTTATTGGTATTGCATATTTTGAATTTTAATCTTGATAGTTAATTATCAACTTCCACAATATATATGATACTATAAGATCATAAAATATACAAGTGATGTAGTATTTTGTTTGTGTTTTGTCTTATAATAGGTTATGGTAGTGATTTCTATATTTATTTTTGATACAATTTTTTTCACAAGTTCCTTAGATATTTATACTATGCATTTAATTTTTATAAACATTATATAAGTGTCACATGTTTATAACTAATTACTCATACTCTTAAATAGTAATAAGGGAATGAATTGGAAAACATATTGTAAAAAATAAATCATAGCATATAAGAATAGACTTACTACATGTTTTTGTTATTGTTGGTCTTGGGATCCTGCTACTGCCACTATGGTTGAGACAAAAGTGGCTGATGTTAACCACTACTACAACAAATGTGACTACTCTACTAGTTTGGAATCAACAACTTCCACAGTGGTTCTGGTCTTTTCCCCTCTTCCTCTCATCTTCCTATTTGCAATTCAGGCTACTTCCATAGTGGAGTACGTTTAGAAAATAATTATGGATATATTCTACTGTACATTGTAATGAAACTGGATCAAATATTTTTGCAGTTTTTAGTTCAAATGTAATGGATGTGGAAGTTGTGTTTGAATGGATAATTTCCAAATTGAAACAAGGGTAGTAATTGAACACATGTATTCTGAATTTGTGAGGCTTAATCTAGTGGGTAAAATGTGCTCTAACTTTTTCAATCTTTCGTAAGTGAATATCAGATGATGTTTTGAACTTTGAACATTTACTAATTACTTTATTGTAAAACCCATAACTACAAACTACTGATGTGATTAGAAAGTATCTAACCAAATATATCCAAAATGATAGATGAACGAATTGGAAAAATATGTTGTGTAAAACAAATTATAAAATGCAAAACTAGACATACTAGATGTAATGCTCACAAATGCAGTCGACCACCGAATAATCAACTCTGTAATGATCGATTTGATGCTTTATTATTTATAAAGTTGGTGATTCTTTCATCCTGTCACCATCAACTTGATGCTCTATCATTAATAATTAACATCAAAATATTTATATTACTCTTGTTGTAGTTATAATCTTATATTATAATGAGAGCAAAACTTAATGCCTTTATTAATTTTTATAATCAATTTGTAGGAGTTCACATCTTTAGAAAATATTTATTATTGATAGTTATTATTAGATTTTAACAATTGAAATTTTTAGAGGTTCGGTTTAATCATATTACGTACATCCTATTAGGTCTGATAATTAAAAAACCATACATGCTTCATTCTTTAGGTACATATTTATCGATGGGTCGTATAAAATAGTGAGATTTCGAATCAAGTTCACCAAATCAAAATTTGACAATGTGTTATTTGGTCCATGATTCTAACTAAATGCTTCACACCCGTCCTAAGCCATCATCAATGCATACACACTTTTTTTATCTTTTCAACAACTGAATTAAAATAGTGCAAAGTATATATTCTTGGGAACAAATCATGTTAAACTAAATAATACAGTTCAAAAAATATTACTAAAGGTAAACCAATATGCCTTCTCCTCTCCACCAATCCAATTCCGACTCCATTCCTAAAATTATATCTGAGATAGAAACCATAGTAGCACAGATTATGGTAGAATAGTAGATAGTATGCTAGAGCAATATAAACACAAATACATATATTAACAGCAACATTCCAAAACTAAAATCAAATAGTGTTCTGATTGGAAGTTTCATTGGAGGATATGATATGCCTTCCTTATAATCATATACTTCAAATGCATCTCATTAGAGAACCAGATTATAATTAAGACACTACTATAAGAAAATCACCATTTCAGAAAGTTGGCATGTGAACTGGAGTCATATAGCCTTATGGTGCAAGTTTGTTCCCTATTGACATGGAGTAATTTATCTCTGTTGCTGTCATAGGTGGAGGCTCTCTTGGGTTGTTTATTGGGTTGGGCCCTCTGGGAAGAGGCTCTCTTGGGTTGTTTATTGGGTTGGGCCCTCTGGGAACCATGTGGTTTGTCTGTATAGATGACATAGAAAACCAGTTTGCATGGTCTAGCTCTGTGAGCAATAAGCGGGTTGTCGCCGATGGAGGCACAATTGGGTTGGGGCCTCTAAGGACCATGCGGTTCATTTTTAAGGATGACAAAAATGAAGATTCTTCTTGGTTGGGATCTGTCGAGACTGAGAATTTTGTCTTTACTACCAATCCAGTAGGTGGCTTTGTTGGATTGGGTCCCCTGGGCACCAAATGGTTTGTCTTTGCTGCCATAGCTGATGGAGATTTTACTTGGATGGGACCTACAGAGACCAAGCGGTTTGTCTCTATAGATGGTGTCTCTATTTCATTTGTATAAGAAGGAACAATGTGTTTCTTCTTGAGAAAAATAGGTAATTGAGGAGGCAAGTGTTTTCTGTTCAAAAGTGGAGAAGGTGGTGTTGTTGTTCCATAATTATATGAAGAAGAAGGTGAGTTTGTTTTGGTTACAATGGTGAGTGAAGAAGAAGGTGATTGTATCAAACTAGCATGCACCCCTTGTATGAGCACAACAAGGAACACCATAGACAAGAATGGAAAGTTAACCATATTGCTAGTATGTTCCAAAAGAAGACTCAAGAAGATTGGGAGGCTATTCATCAAGGGATACTAGCTAGAGGGTATTTATAGGATTAGCAACACTAAATAGCTTTTGTATTTTGAGTGAAATTCTCTCAGTAATAACTCTAAACTTTGATTGTAGAAAAAAAATTCCATCTTTAGTTTATAACATGAGGGAGCTCGTATCTATCATTCCCAACGGTGGAAAAAGCACCATTATACTATTTTACCTTTTCTTATGAATCAGTGTGTCCTTGTATATATATCTACATATGAATAACCATTAATATTCCATTATTTATAACTAAAATATTTTTTATTTCCACTTTAGGTTACAAGACATCATTGAAAATTGTCTAGTATTAATTATACAAATCTCTTAGCAACAAGAAGAATCATCATAATTGTTTTACAACATGTCCAACTCGTGGGGGAAAGCATAAAGGTTGATAATTAAAATTTGAACCCCCACATATTTAACAAAAAATTATCCTATGAGTGCAATTACAAACCAACATTAACAAATATAATCAATTGTGAATGCACTTTTCCATAATCATATTCAAAGAAATTATTATCAGAACTCATATTTGAAATTTTGAACAATATTTTTGTAACATAATATAGAGTGAACATATTAGAGATGAGACATCACATTGAATAACTACTATTAGAACAAAATATAATAAAAACTGACAAACTTTCAAAATTTCTAAATATACAATTTCATCGTTTGGTACGTTTATATACATGCACACATGGAGACCCAAAAAATATACATGCGTACACACACATTGCATTACATCTTTACATGTATACACGAGTTCAAATAAAACAATTTAATTAAAGTAATTACTAATATGTTATTATAGTATTTTTCTAAAATACTATCTAGTATAATTGTTAACTTTTGAAAATTTCGGATTCTCTTTATATCCATCAAGTCACATTTTTTTATTTACTTTGAAAAAGGTTAAGTCTGAACTATTCCTTTTATCCGTTGAGTGCATCACAGTTGACACAATACTCATTTCGAATTTATAATTAAAGTAACTCTCTCTTTCTTCTCTTTATCAACCGAGTCAAATATGAATTAACCATTTGTGTCTCATTCTAGTACACTTTCTCATTGATACTAAACCACGACTTTTGATATCAGTAGTCTTCCCTTATTTATAATGACATTAGTTTTTTTTCTCTGTGTTTATCTAATTAGCCTAAATTTTTATGCTATCGTCTTCTACAACTTATAATTATGTTTTTAAATCTATGAACTTTTCCATGCAGGAAGGACTTGTAGCTCAATTTGTCATTGGCGCTTCTACGTAGGCATTTTTCTAAAATATGAGGATTATTTATCAACTCAACAATACAATGACTTAATTCCTACGATACGGTCCAGAATTGATACTTCTTTGATAATTAACTAATTTTAAATAAAATTTTAATGAATCACATCTTTTAAGATCATACGCTACTATCTGTAAGTAACTAATTTCTCTAACTTTTAGTTTAAAAAAATAATTTCAAAATAATACATCATGCTTAAGTAATATAATAATCATATTCTATCCATCTTTATAATTTTTTGACATGTTATTATTTGTTTGTAAAAAATTGTGTTTCAGAATTCTGTGATTTTAACGCTTTAAAAAATGTTTCGTTGTTTGGAAAGGAGTAACAACATAATTTTTTTGTGCTGAAAAAGACAAGTTTGGTTTTCTAGAAAAAAGCTAGCCAATAGAATTGTAATAATTCCAAAATGTTGAATTCTCCGTAACTCTATTTTTCCCTTCGTGTACCTAAATAGTACATTCTCTCTTTATAATAAAATCACATTAACTCACTTCCATGCAAAATAGACCCATTAATTCCTTTCCATTAGCATATCCTCGTTCTCTATGAACTCGTATTGACTTGATGTATCTCTCATTTTATGTGAGAATCTATGGAAATATTGATGATTCAACACCCCTTTCTGTAATATTCTCATTGTAAAATAATTCTAAAAGGTTCTCTTATTTTGAAACCACACTGGTATTAATTGCAACAAATCAATTTCTTCTTATGTTTCTCTTTCTTTTAATCAATATAATTTTATTTTAAAAGTTTGAATACTCCCTACATTTCACTCTTGTCACTTTTTCCATCATGTTGCTTTTGCAAAAAATTAATCCAACACTCTATTTTCCATCAACCACTTGACCAGAACATCCTTCTAAAAATGCAATCAAATTAAATATTCCTAATTTGTTTTTAGAAAGAATCATGACTTAAAACTCACATGAGAAACCGATCATTCTCTCACTTATAGAAAATATCACATTAATTGCATCATTTTAAATTAAAACACTCCTTTTTTGTAATTTGAATAAAAAGTTTCTCAGAATATTCTAGGTCTAATACCTTCTTCCATCTCATATCTCACACTAGCATAACGAGCAAGATGAGGAAAATGACATGATATATCAAATATATTGATCTCTGCCAGCCATGAGCTATTTTATTCAACTTAAGAAGGTGCTATTTCTCTTCATTCCATAGTCATTATAGTAGTATGCAGATTTACAACATGTCCAATGAAGAAAATTTCCATGGCCACTTCCATATGTGATGACAACCATGCACGTTTTTTTCCCCTTAGATTGATATTTGATTTTTTTAGCATTTTTTACAATTTTTCTAGTCCTATAATCTACTTTTTTGTTTTCAAAGTAGATAACATGAATAGATAGGAAATATGTGCAAGTAATAAATGGTTTAGATATTATAAAGTTTCTATGTATAGTTCTTTTATATAAAATCAGATCTTTTCTGAGAAATGGCTAATATAAAATTTTATCACTAAATAATAAGAGAAAGTTTGGTTTAAAATATTTTATCAAACCACTTATACATGGGTAGTTTGAGAAATAATTCCATAAAAATGACACAAGTGAAAATAATGTGTTATTAAAATATGAGTACGTGCGCTAACCAAAGTGTTCCAAAATTAAGGAGTGAATTAAAAGTAAGAGGTTGATCTATTCCAATGACGAATACAATAACGTAGGTAAAAATCACTAAAACAAAAATACCAATTATTGACATTTGAGGAATGCCTATAAAAATTGAAATACTATGAAAGATGTTTAGTATCCATTGAAAATTATAAGATATCTCTAATACAAATGCCACTAGAGAGCTAGTCACAAATTTGTAAATGCCTCAAAGGATTCACTTTTATTGGATTTCTATAGATGATAAAAAGATTTTACTATAACATAAACTTACTTTTACAAAATGTCACTATTGTATATTAGAGTATTATAAGAAACGATACTTATTGTGTATATTAACGTATAAAAATTCCAAAATAACGACATACTTATTGTTATGATGGAATTTCTTGGATTGTAATGATTTGATTTTAAGTTCATTACCTAGTTTTATAAATAAACACAACTTGAAATCTGAACTCACATTTTCAAAGATGTATATTATTAATATCAATCATATCTATATAGTGAAAATTATATGGGGAAGATATTTTTCCTAGTCACTTGTTTATATACAACGCATGACAAATACACTTTTGAACAATATTTTGATCAATACAATAGTGAGTTCATCCTTTGATCTTCTTACTTGATACAATTGAAAGGTATACATTTGAATTGGTTGTTCTCAGATTTTCATATTGTTGAGTGTTGATTGATAACAAGATCTTGGGCTCAACGGGAATCGTATATAGAAGTCCAACATCCCAGAAATTCCAATACCAAACCTGAGAATGCCACATAATAGAATATTAAGACATACACATGAACAAAAGAACATTCACCTTGAAATATAGATATCAAAGAATCCCTATAGTCATGTATACATTATCTTAGACACTAAAACAATTGACAAAATAGTTAATTTTAGCATATTTTGGTATCCTTGTTTCTGAACAGATAGCAAAGATGGTACATAATTTTTTGGTATTTCCCTTCATATCCCCCTCCTTCAATGAAAATACTAAGTTATCATGGACCATGTGAATCCCCAAATAGAATAGATATGAGGTACATCCAAAAACTAAACCCAAATTGAAAAAATTATGGTTTTTGAATGGAACAACACTAACCAAGGTGTATATGTTGCCTAAACTGAGGGCACACATGATCAAAATCACATTTGGATAACATGCTAACTATTATCTAGATTTCCCTAAATTAGTCCCAAGCCACCAAGTTGTATGTCTAATGAATCCATGCTCCATTGTGGCCCCCAAAGAAAGGACCTCAACAAACTAGGATGTCCTTTATAGATCCTCATAAACCTATACCAAACCATGTTACTAAATTCTCCATGTGCATCAGTTAGAAAGTCCTCAAGATGAAAAAAAGTTTGGCAATAGCCAACAAGATCAGAGAAAAAGGAGAGCACTTTAGGGATCAACCAACTAAGAAAGAAGATGCATCAGGTCAACAGTTTTGGGTGCCCTTTCCGTAGATAATCCCTTAATAAAATTGTTGTCTCTACTAACAAATCATCCAAGAAATTTCACTCCTAGTCAAGGCCTTCTAATATCATCCAGGAACAACTCCTTCTAAAACTTTCTGCCATCGCATATCTGCCAGAAAAGCTCAGTTTTGAAAATATTTAAATTAAGACCCAAAGTTGGTTCATTCCACTGAATGACATCTAGAACCTTGGCCACCTCCTCTATTTCCCCAATGATAGTTCCATCACTAATATACCAAGCATGAAGAAGAATCTTATAGTTGTGTCTGATCTTATCGATAAGTGATGTTGTTGGTATTTATGCCCATAGAAACAACCATATGATGATTGTAATGGGGAATCATATACTTGATTTAATAATAATAAAGGTAATTTCATATATTTTGTTTGTCTCAGTCATTAGATGATGAAACAAACATGAAATATGTCTAAAGAATGATTTACTTGATGACATATGTCTTTACATCAAGGAACTAAACAATGATATCATATGTATGATAGGAGTACATACATTCTTGCTATGCCCCTAGTCATAAATTACTATGGAAGGAAAATAAATGAAAATAATACATATGACTAGAATGTGTGTTGACCGATGATGGAGTCTCATTAGTAATGAGATAATATATCAATTCAAACACATATGTACTTGTTAGAGAACAAAGTACCAGACAAACCCACCTTGAGAGTGATACATGGAAACCATGGAATGGTAGTAACAATCAGTTCGATGAACTCTGACACCACCCAATGTGACCTTGAATAATGGTTTCCATAAAATTGATGTTCTGATACATTGTGACACATGGAGATTGACTGTGAGTGATGTAGATGGCATTTGTCCTTCCTATGCTAGTTACTATCCTGGCCACTTTATAAGCGACATAGAAACATATGGAAATTCTCGTGTAACTCAATATGTGATACGTGAGTTCTCATGCATCTCATTTGGTCTTCTCTAGTTTAAAGAACATGAAATATTAAGATGATAATGATTCCAAGCCTCAAGTTCATCTAGGTATCCGAGATAAAGGAACTATATGATCATTGTAGTACTAATCATAGATGTAGGTTGAAGTTGTTCTCCAACTTTCTAATTACCTGGGTAGCAATGATGTATTGCTAGATACCACATATTTCTTGTGATGCCATGGTAAAAGAGTGAAATCACTACTTTACTAAAAATTTGAAGAATAAAACCTCCATTCCCAACATACTCAAAAGGTATGTTGAAATGGGTGTAAAAGTTTCAAATCTTTATATATATGGTATACAAAAGACAACCGAGTGATGCAGTGGAATATAATGTCATAACTATAATCAATTTTATAAAAGTGTACATCATCATTATCCCATAAAGGGTTTACATGAAATATATAACAAAAGGATCTAAATATAGGGAAATCTAAACTACTTCAGGTCTTGTCTCTAAAGAAACATCTCTAAGAGTTAGGTCCATGCCAAAAGCTAAGTCTCCTTGATCTTGTTCAACTCCTTGATCTAACCCTAGGTGGTTTGGAAAGCACCTAGCAAAAGAAATAAATAAGGTATGTGTCAAAGATAATGAATAAGAAACAAAGATAAGAACAATAATGAAACTTAAGGTTGTATATTCATCATAATATGAGAGGGCCAAGAGAATGAGGCATAAATAAAAGATTTTTGCAATAAATAAATAAATAATAATGAGCTTGCATGGATGATTAATATTAGACTAAATTAACTAAGTAAGGTTGAGGCACCTACCAGACCTCAGCTTCTGGATGAGGGGAGAGTAATCACATTTCTAGTCACCTATAAAATATTTATATTGGGGAGAAATAACACATTTCCCAAGGGGAGAGTAAGCACATTCCCCACGTTGAAATAACACATGCCCTAAAAAATAGGGGGTTGTACATAAGTACCACTACTATAGATAATAGTCAAATAACCCATCATGCTCAATAAATAGTAAAGTGGAAAGATAAATCATCATATAATTGCAACATGACAGTGGGGTTCGAAGACCTAAGAAATAATATATCAAATCTTTGAGGCAATTAGAACAAGAGAAACCATAATAAAGGAAATAGGGTTCAATTAATGCCTCATTAAGGAAAATAGGGTTTGGATTACAAATTTCCCAACTTAGGGTGTTTGAATGCACATTTCTCTCATATTGAATTCTATTATAAACTTTCACCACTTTTAGATGATCCAATATCCACCTTTCCTATTTTTAATGTATTAACATGTATTAGGATTTTGCATATGCATTAATGTAAAGAAAACTGAAATTTTGAACTTTTCAAACAAAATCAGATTTAGTCTCTCAAAACATCATAATTGATCTAGTTAGGTTCTCCTGATTAATAAAACATATAATTTTGTCTATTTTGGAGTTATGATGGTTAAAGTATTTTTTTGGTTATTCTAATGTATTAAAATCATTCTAGAAAACACCTCTCGACAAAACACAAAATCAAGCCTCGAAAGTATTTTTTATTGGAAGATCACATTTTTTTATTCCAAAATATATATATTTTTAATTTTTGGACAAAGGAATCAAAATATATGAATTTTGAAATATTGGCCAATCAGAATAAGCCACATCATCAAACACCTAGTGAGAGAGGGAGAAAGGGGCCGTCTTGTGACTTGGCCCGTTGAGTCATTAGTCAAAGCCTCGTCAGAAATGTGCTGACCCACTTCAAAGCAAGAAAAAGAATCATGAAAAGTCGATAGTGCCCCTATGCGAGAAAGCAAAGAAAAGGAGAAACGAGAAGGACATGACCGGAAAATCGCCAAGGAGACTTCTTCTCCTTCCTACTCCACGAACAGTAGCAACAAGCTGCTTGCTCAAGGCGACATTTGGGTGAACTCGTGACCAAGGACCAAACTCAAATCTAAGAACACAGAAACAAAGAACAAGAGTCATGGAACTCACCTCCAGGTGGAATTGGAAACTGGTGATGCCATATTCCCGTGCAAGGCGCCACAAAATCAAGAGCAAAAATGGCTCGGTGGCGGACCAACATGCGATCAATGAAGAAATTAGTAGAGGAGCAAGGTATAGAAAGATGTGAAGAAGCCATAGGAACAATATATATAGGTGTGAGTGAGTCAAACGGGGAAGAGGGAGATGGTCACAAAGCCTTGTTGCCCAAGAATTGGTCATTTCCCAATTTCTTGACAAAATAGTGCAAGTTTAGGATCATTAGGTGCGGAATCAAGAGAGCAATCCGTGAGTTAAGAAATCTCAGAAAAAGATGGATTGTGGAGGGAGAAATCCTTAAAAAAAAATCACATGTAAGAAGCATGTTTTCATAAATAGTGCAAGGTTAAAGATGATGTACCTGGCGTCTGATCTGGATCTAATGGCAAGGAATAAGGTGCTCATTTGTGACATTCAATTGCATTCCCAATCAAAATCGAATAAAGTTCTATTTAAATTATTTAACTCTTTTTCTTTCCTTATTTGAGACTGCAAACGACCTCCAAATATAATGAAATTTGATAACCAACCTAATTTATACATGAGGAATCCGAATATATAATTAGATTTTCTTTTGAAGACTTTTACTATTTTATTTAAGTAAATCTTATTTTCTCTTTCCTCATGCGTTATTGACTCTATGATTCTATAAAAATAATGAAACTTCACATATAAGTCATATTAAGTGTGTTGGATATGAATTTTCCAATATTTCCATTTTTTTGGTATTTTTATTATTTTATATTATGATTTGAAGGTTTTGTAAACTTTCTCTCTCCTAAATTCACCGTCTCATCAAATATTTTCCAAATTGAGTGAAAATTGAACCAAAGGCATATTTTAACATGCAAAACACGAGTTTGGCATTATTTTATTTTTTTTGAATACTTTTAATATTTTATTTAATACATTTAAATTTTATCACTTAGTTTATCCTTTTAATTAATTAGAGGCATCTAGAAACTTTCTAAAATTATGAAACTTGGCCTATGAGGAAACTAAATGTGAGGAACAAGATTTTGACATTAATTAATTTTTTTCAATGTATTATTTAATATTTTTGGTCTATAAATGATTTTCTCTCTCCTAGATTAAATAAAATAGTAAGGATTGTCCAAATAAAATGAAATTCAAATATAGACTCATTTTGACATGTATATTACAAATTTGATGTTTGTTTCCACTTTTCAAGTTGTTTAATAATTCATTTAATAATTTGGAGAAAAACTCATATTTTCCAATTCGTATTAATGCAAAGATAATTATTAATTTTCCAAAATTGTGAAACTTGTCTTTCAAGTGAACATTAACATGAGGAAAATGAATTTGGGCTTATAATTGTCTTTTGAGTTTCCCTTTTATGATTTTAAGGCAAATCACTCATATTCTCACTATTTGTCAAATTAATTCATTTATTGCCACATATTCATGTTTAAGGATATATTAAACAATCATTTTTGTATTTCTTGTTCCAAAAGGCCATACAAAGTTCTAGTATGAATTTATATATTATTATCCCACATAAGTGGTGATTTTGTATCTTAGACCCTTATTTAAAACATTCATTGAGGTATTTATACATAAACCCATATGTTGGCAATAATAACGAACAAATGTTCATCAAACCACTATTATTTCCAATTAAATAGAAAGGCCAAGAAGGAAAGAAATGAAAGGAAAATATGGGAAAGAAGGACAAAAGACAAAATGTCCATGATTTAGTATGTTACAACACTCCACCCCTTAAGGAGGATTTCATCCCCGAAATCACTAGCAAAAGGGAAGGGTGAGTGTGTCACATCACATCACTAAACTCCAGGTTGTTCCTCCAACCATAAAACTTCCACCACAACTTATATTTCAACTACACCTGAGTTTTCACAAACTTCACATGCAACTCCTCATAGGTTAGGTTCTCAAGGATCACCTAGGGTTACACTATTAATATTTCTTTTATCAGATTTTATAATTATTAATATTTTTGGCTCATTAGCATTATATTTATTAGTATATCATATTATCATTGCCAAAAAAATTACATTTCATTATTATGCAATAAACCCTATATATGTTTATTATTTATTTCATTAAGAATTTTAAGCACAATTAGGGTTTACTGAATTTTCTCAATATAGTTGATCATTATTTTTTAATAATTTGGAATTAGACTCCATTATGTTCATATCATCACCATATTCAATTATATCAGATTATTGTGCATGAAATAAAACATTTTATCAAATTTATTATTAAGTCTACAATTAATCCAATTAATGCCACATTAATTACGTTTATCTATATTAGAGATTGTCACGTTTTCTCATTACCTTTCTTACTCACATTAATGTCATCACTAATTAATTACTCATATTTATTCACTTTTTATTATTGATTATGCACATTTAACACCACAATAAGCATTTGTGCATGATTATGTGAATCAAGTTATTTATTATTCTGATTTGAGTCATTATATGTAATTTAGTGAACAAGGTGAAACATATTACATATTAATGATATGATTCACATACCAATTCATGATAAGGTGATTATTTAGGTGTGTATTATAGAACAAGGTGATATGCATTACATATTGATAACTTGATTAATCTACGATTAGGTGATTATATACCATTTGTGTATCAAAGTATATAATATGATTATTCCACCTAATGTCACTAATGTATCATGAAAGGCATTAAGGATGTATTGATTAAGGTTAGATGGTTACAACTTAAGATTCAGGTTAATATGATCACTATATTTTACTTAGCATGTATTAAGTCCAAGATTAGATTACAACTATCTTACTCATCATTTCATTAGGGTTTATTGGTTTATGACATGGTCAACACCATGCATATCCATTTTTAGTATTAATATGTGAGTTACTCATATTATGTGCATTAGATATTTATTAGGGTTCAAACATATGAACTATTCATTAGATGACCATTATATGTTCATTAATATATTAACAAGCGTGTTAAGTTATAACTATAACTTGTTTGGTCAAAACTAAGGATCCAAATAAATTATCCTCCTATTCATGGAGTTAGGTTTTTCTAAAGCCACATAATTAGATCTCGGTATGGCACAGGGATCCATCCCTCATAAAAAGGATTTTATCCTCAAAATATAACTACCCAAGAACAACCAACTACTCTCCAATCCTTAAAAGGTTTTACCTACTAAGTAAAACTAAACAATAGGTAAAAGGGTGAGTCTAACTAAACCATGTATAAGATCCATCATGCTTACACTGTGCAGTCTGATAGATTATTAAACACCAAACTTCAAAGTCTAGGTTTTAGTGTTAGGATGATCAAATATGTGGTCCTAAGGGCCATAAGGGAACTATATTAGGAAACCATTTCCAAACAAGTCTCAAGGTCAACATATTAAGGTTCCCAAATATATCCAACAAAGATGGCTAAGGTTTCTATTGTCTAAAAGATTGCTATTTTGGACAATCCATATCAGCTTAGGCCAGACAGGTATCATATGGATCTGGGAGTCCTCGTAAACCAATCTAGTGGCACAGAGGAAAATCTTACCTGCCCCCAAAACCTGATCCTTTCTAGACACCTTTTCTTCAACTTCATGCCCTAATAGTAGCCTAAAGGCAAACCTACACAACATCAAGTTACCATGGTTCATTATGCATATTTTAGTTATAAGTATTTTAGGTTTATACATCATGATGCTAATGTAGAACTATAAGATCCTAAATCAACCTTTAATCATCTATAGATCAACTCTAGGGCAAACATGTCACCTAAAGAGGAACTATGTAAGACAGGGATCCCAATTAGGGAGAAAATTTTGAATTAGTCAGATTCTGATTACCATGTGGCTCTAATACCATGTTGTAAAAGAGTGAAATCACCTCCTTACTAAAAATTTGAAGAATCAAACCTCCATTCCTAACATACTCAAAAGGTATGTTGAAACGGCTGTAAAATTTTCAAATATTTATATATATGGTATACAAAAGACCAACGAGTAATGTAGTGGAATATAATTTCATGACTATAATTAATTTTATAAAAGTGTTCATCATCATTCTCCCATAAAGGGTTTACATGAAAGATATAACAAAAGGATCTAGATAGAGGGAAATCTAAACTACTTCAAGTCTTATATCCAAAGCAACATCTCCAAGAGTTAGGTCCATGCCAAAAGCTAAGTCTCCTTGATCTTGTTCAACTCCTTGACCTTATTCAACTCCTTGATCTAATCTTGGGTGGTTGGGAAAGCACCCAACAAATGAAAGAAATAAGGTATGTGTCAAAGATAATGAACAAAAAACAAAGATAAGAACAATAATGAAACTTAAGGTTGTAGATTCATCATAAGATGAGAGGGCCAAGAGAATGAGGCATAAACAAAAGATTCTTACCATAAACAAATAAATAATAATGAACTTACATGAATGATTAATATTAGACTAAATTAACTATGTAGGGTTGAGGCACCTACCAGACCTCAACTTATAGATGAGGGGAGAGTAATCACATTCCCAGTAACCTATAAACCATTTATATTGGGGAGAAAAAAACACATTCCCCAGGGCGAAATAACGGATGCCCTAAACTATGGGTGGTTGTACATAAGTATCACTACTATATCTAATAGTCAAATAAACCATCATGCTCAAGAAATAGTAAAGTGGAAAGATAAATCATCATATAATTGCAACATGGTGCTGGGGTTCCAAGACCCAAAAAATAATATATCAAATCTGATTTTGACGCAATTAGAACAAGAGAAACCATAATAAAGGAAATAGGGTTCAATTAATGCCTCATTAAGGAAAATAGGGTTTGGATTATAAATTTCCCAACTTAGGGTGTATGAATGCACATACCTCTCATATTGAATTCTATTATAAACTTTCACCACTTTTAGATGATCCAATATCCACCTTTCCTATTTTCAATATATTAACATTTATTGGGATTTTGCATATGCATTAATGTAAAGAAAACTCATATTTTGAACTTTTCAATAAAAACTCCAATTTAGACTCTAAAAACATCACCGTTGATCTAGTTAGGTTCTTCTGATTAAAAAAATATATAATTTTGTCTATTTTGGCGTTATGATGATTAAAGTGTATTTTTGGTTATTTTAATGTATTAAAATCATTTTAGAAAACATCTCTCTACAAAACTCAAAATCAAGCCTTGAACGTATTTTTATTGGAAAGAACACATTTTTCTAATTCCAAAATATATTTATTTTTAATTTTTGGACAAAGGAATCAAAAGATATTAATTTTATAATATTGGCCAATCAGAATAAGCCACATCATCAAAAACCTCACTAGAGAAGGAGAGAGGGGTTTTCTTGTGACTTGGCCCAATAGGAGGTAGCCAAGTAACCGGTCAAAGCCCCATAAGCGGCACGTTGACCCACTTTAAAGAAAGAAAAAGAATCGCAAAAGGTCGATAGTGTCCCTATGCGAGAAAGCAAAGAAAAGGAGAAATGAGGAGGGCAGGACCGGAAAATCGCCAAGGAGACTTCTTCTCCTTCTTGCACCATGAACAACAGCAATAAGTTGCTTTCTCAAGGCGAGATTTATGTGAATTCGTGAGTAAGGACCAAACTCAAATCTAAGGGCACGGAAGTGAAGAATAAGAGTCATGGAACTCACCTCGAGGTGGAATTGAAGGTCGGCGATGCCATATTCATGTGCAAGGCACCGCAAAACCGAGAGCAAAAATGGCTCGGCGGTGGACCAACATCCGATCAAAGAAGAAATTAGCAGAGGCAGAAGGTATAGCAAGGTGCGAAGAAGCCATTGGTACCAATATATATAGGTGTGGGTGAGTCAAATTGAGAAGAGGGAGGTGACCACAAAGCATTGTTGCCCAAGAATTGGGTGTTTCCTAATTTCTTGTCAAAACAACATAAGTTTAGGATCATTAAGGTGCAGAATCGAGAGAGCAATCCATGAGCAAAAAAATATCGAAAAAAAGATGGATTGTGGAGGGAGCAATCCTTATTAGAAAAATCACAAGTAAGAAGCATGTTTCCATAAATGGCGCAAGGTTGAAGATGATGTGCCTGGCATCCAATCTGGATCCAACGGTAAGGAATAAGGTGTTCATCCATGACATTCAATTGCATTCCCAATCAAAATTGAATAAAGTTCTATTTAAATTATTTAACATTTTTTTTACAAATTTGAGGGTGCAAACAACCTCCAAAATTAATGAAATTTGATAACCAATCTATTTTAGACATGAGGAATCTGAATATGCAATTAGATTTATCTTTTGAAGACTTTTACTATTTTATTTAAGCAAAACTTATTTTATCTTTCCTCGTGCATTAATGACTCTAGGATTCTCCAAAAATAATGAAACTTTACCAATAAGTCATATTAAGTGTGTTGGATACACATTTGCCATTATTTCCATTGGTTAGTCTTGTTTATTATTTTATTTAATGATTTGAAGGTTTTGCACACTCTCTCATTCCTAAATTCACCTTCTCATCAAATATTTTCCAAATTGAGTGAAAATTGAACCAAAAGCATATTTTAACATGTAGAACATGAATTTGATATTTTTTTTTTTGAAGACTTTAATTATTTTATTTAATACATTTAAAATTTTTCACTTATTTTATCCTTTTAATTAATTAGAGGCATCTAGAAACTTTCTAAAATTATAAAACTTGGCCTATAAGCAACACTAAATGTGAGGAACAAGATTTTGACATTAATTACTTTTTTCAACATGTTATTTAATATTTTTGGTCTTTAAATGATTTTCTCTCTTGGTTAAAATAAAATATTTATGATTGTCCAAATTAGATGAATATTCATACATAGACTCATTTTGACATGTATATTACAAATTTGATGTTTGTTTCCATTTTTCAAGTCATTTAATAATTTATTTAATGATTTGGAGAAAAACTCATATTTTCCAATTCCAATTAATGCAAAGATAATTATTAATTTTCCAAAATTGTGAAACTTGTCATTCAAGTAAACTTTAACTCGAGAAAAACAAATTTGGGCTTATAATTATGTTGAGCTTCCCTTTTATGATTTTAAGGCAAATCACTCATATTCTAACTATTTGTCAAATTAATTCATTTATTGCCACATATTCATGTTTAAGGATATATTAAACATTCATTTGTCTCTTTCTTGTTCCAAAAGGCCATAGAAAGTTCTAGTATGAATTTATATATTATTATCCCACTTAAGTGGTGATTTTGTATCTTAGACCCTTATGTAAAATATTCATTAAGGTATTTGTGCATAAACTCATATGTTGGCAATAATAATGAGTAAATATTCACCAAACCACTATTATTTCCACAAATTAAATAGAAAGGCCAAGAAGGATAGAAATGAAACAAAATGATGGGAAAGAGGGCCAAAAGACAAAATATCCAAGATTCAATATGTTATAGCCATAATCTAGTTATGGACATTCACTACCAACATAATTTGGGACCTACAGGGTCACACACATAGGATACCTAGAATAAAAGTTTACTTATGGATAAGGTTTAACATGGTTACTAAAGCATCTAGGTAACCAACTTAAAACAACACTGATTGACAATTGCTGACTGGAGTGTCCATTCGATCAATTGGGAATGTGAGTCGATTGACTAGAGTGTCCATTCGACTGACTAAAAAGTCCAACCGACAGATTGGATGATCATTAAGACTAGATCAAGGAATTGATGTTGATGTCGTGATGTGCATTGATCATCACATCATAAGCTAGTATGTTTGTGAATAGGAAAAATAGCCAATCGACCAGCTGAAGTATCCAGTCGACTGACTGGGAGTCCAGTCGATCGACTGGTGTTTCACAATAATAGAAAACTCATGAAATTTTTCCCATTATGTCCACAGTTTGTGGAAACCCTATCCCAATCCACTCATGTATAAAGGGGGTTAGCGAATGCTCTCAGTACATACACTTCTCATCTCAACGTTATGGTATCATGAGAGACAGATGCATCTTACCCTTAAAAGTAAGATACATTCTAAGGGGAGAAAGCTGACACTAACACATAGAGGACTTTAAGAGACAACTCCTTCCCTTCAGTTCTATAAGATTTATAAGGAGTTTCTAGTGGTCCACGTGGACTGTAAAGAGGCAAGATCACCTCCTTACTAAAATATGGTAAACAAAACACATTGGAAAGTAGCGGAATAAAATTTTCGGATTATATTCAAATTCATAAAAGATTGTACAAAATACATCAAAAATCTCCCTTTTAGGGTTACATCATCATACACAATTAGGATCTAGATAGAGGGAAGTCTAACTACCACAGCCTTATCTCCCAAAGCATAACTCCATCAGCTAAGTCCAAGCCAAATCCAAGATCTTCAAGTCCTATTCATCACCTTGCTCCACATCTGGGTGGTTGGGAAGGCACCCAGCAAAAGGGAAAGGAAAATAAAAAGTATGTGTCACAAACTATTCTAAGATAGAGAGGTAAGAAAAACAAGTAAAATTAGGCTAATGTTCATCATAAGATGAAGACAATCAAGAGAATGAGGCTATATACAAAAGAATATTTCAATAGATGCTTGCCATAAACAACACATCACAAAAGGATTGCATGTATGATTAATATTGACTACCTTAACTAAGTAGGGTTGAGGCACCTACCGGACCTTCAACCAAAAGGGTGAGGGGAGAATAATACATTCCCAGTCACCTGCACATATTTCATGTGCGGGGGAGAATAAGATGTTTCCCAGGGGAGAAATAACACATTCCCCAACTATGGGTGGTTTTACATAAGTACCGCTATTATAGATAGTTAGTCTAATAAAATCAACATGCTAGAAATAATGGAAAGTAATAGCATCATTTAAATAGAATATGGAAAAGGGGTACCAAGACCCAAGAACAATATTCCAAAACCAATTATGAGGCAGGTATAGCAAAAGAATCAAGAGTATAAGAAATAGGATTCAATGAAGTCTCAGTATTGAAAAGTAGGCCAAGGCACAAATATTCCCAACAGAAGTGTATTAAGTACATATCTTTAATATTGATTCCAATTATCAACTTGCACCACTTAATTGATTCCATGTTCCACTTTTCCTAATATCAAAACCATGTTTATGTATTAGAACTATATTCATTCATTAAATGCATAAAACACTAAAGTTACTAACTTTTTATTCAAACCTTCGAATTAGACTCTAAAAACATCACCAATGTCTTAGTTAGGGTTTTCTAATCAAAATAACATATAGGTTTGTATATTTTAGAGATATTGCCTTTTAGGGCATTTTTAATGATTTTTAAGTTAATTAAACCACCACAAAAACACATACTCAAAAACATCAAAATCAAGCAATGAAACTATTTTTAATAGACTTTTCCCTATTCCAAAATATATTTTGTTTCTATTTTTGGACAAACGAGTAAAAAGATATCAATTTTGCAATATCAGCCAATGGAATAATGCCACATAGGCAAAAACCTTTGAAACAGAGAGGCGAGAGAGAGGACAGTGGGACCCACTGTTTGGTCAATCCCTGTGGCCAAGTCAGTGACCTACCTCGCAGGTTGCGGTCAATGGCGGTCAAAGACAAAAGATAAATAAATCAAAAGACAGAACTGCCCTTGCGTGATCAAAGAGAGGGAAGAGTCAACGTGAGCGAGGGTAGGACGGTAAAAGTGCACGGGGTCATCTCCCCCAACATCCCTACGCCTTGGCTGGAAAACGCAAGCAACTGCTTGCTAGGGATATTGGGTGTATGTGGAATACTCAACCAAATTCGATGTTCAAGCATGGAAAAGAAAGCTTAGAGCAACTATAACCTGATGGTACCATTACTTCGACCGGAGATGGAGTGAGGTGAGAGAGAGGGACGCCGCAATCCAAGGGCTTCGATGGCTTGTCAAGGGTGCAAATGGCAACAAAATGTGAAATTAAAAGTTGTGTTGAGTTCTAAATATGATGGCGGTGCTTGGGGTATAGGTATTTATAGGCAAGGAGGCCTAAGCTAGGGTTTAACTAGGTGGGGTGAGAGAGAGGAGTTTCGACCAGTTTGGGAAAGCTTGGATAATCGATGAAAATATGAAAAACTTCATATAATGTTTTGCGGAATCTCGCAAGGAGTCCAATGAGCCTAAGAACTCATGATTTGGTGGAGAAACAAGGGAGATATGGCCATCCGAAAAATAGCAAAAACTCAGAAATCACTGTTCATGCGTGTCCAAGGTAGGAGATGAAATGCGATCAGTTAATACAACATCTAAACTTTGGTTTTTGGTGCATTTAATGCATAAACATTTCTATAATTATTTAAAGGTGCAAACAAAGTCTAAATAAACCTTGGTAGATTTACTGATTTTGGGGTGAGGAATCTGAATCTAAAATTACATTTATATTTTGAGAAAGTTAGATTATTTATTTAAGCCAATTACTATTTTCTCTTTCCTCTCTCATTAATGACTATTATATTCTCCAAAAATAATAAAACTTCACCCATAAATCATATTAAGTATTTTGGATATGTATTTGACATTATTTCCATTTGTTGAAGTTGTTTCTTATTTTAAATAATGAGTTGAATATTTTACACACGTTCTCTCTCCTAAATTCACGTTCTCACCATATATTATCCAATTTGAGTCCAAATTCATCCAAAGATCTATTTTAACGTGTATAACACGAATTTGGTATTATTTTTTGAATACTTTTATTATTTCATTTAATTTATTTAAATTTTTATCACTTATTTATCCTTTTAATTTATTAGAGACATCTAGAAACTTTCTAAAAATATAAAACTTGGTCTATGAGCAATACTAAACGTGTGGAACACAATTTTGGCCTTAATTAATTTTTTTCAATATATATTTAATATTTTTGGTCTCTAAATCATTTTCTCCCTCCGAAATAAAATAAAATATTTAACATTGACCAAATTAAATAAAAATTCACACAGACTCATTTGGATATGTAGATTATGAATTTGGAGTTAGTTTTCCAAATTCAGGATGTTAGATATTTTATTTGACCTTATTGGCTTATCTCCTATTTTCTTTTAATAAAGACTTTAATATATGCATTTATCTTCCAAATTAGGTGATACTTGGACCTTAAGTTTCTTTTAGATCAAGAAAACGAATTTGCATATCAAATTATCTCATTGTTTCCTATTTGTGATTTTGGAACAATATATTCCATATTAACTCCTTTTATCTAATATATCCCATATTATCTCTATTTATTACATTTATCATCTCCTTTATGTATATTTCGGGATTTCTCTCCTTTTTCATATCTAAACAGATACTATAAAGTTCTAGCATGAATTTATTTATTCTTTTTAGCACATAGGTGGACATTTTACATATTACACCCATTACTAAGCCTTCACTAGGGTATTTGTGTATAAACCCAAATATTGAGAGAAAAGGTGAACAAATGTTCATTAAACCATCATATCCTCCACAAATTAAACAGAAAAGACAAGGAGGATAGAAATGAAAGAAATAGATGGGAGAGAGGGTCAAAAGACAAAATGTCCAAGATTCGGTATGTTACATAGACTGCACAGACCATTTTCATCATGCTAAGAGGATATCGTCAACCGCCGTCTATAGTGATACACCAAGAAGCCGCCTCCAAATAATGTTCGGGTGCTTCTTGAGAAAGAAGTACATCTACAAAGATTGTTGTTAAACTTACTCCAAGACTAGGTATATACTTTGCAATGTTCTCATCCATAATAATTATCAATGTGATCCATTGGTTATGGGAAATATGGTAAAAAAAATTGTTTCCACTGCCATCTTTGTTGATGTATTTTCATATATTGATAGCAGAAACATATTCATATACTATGTTTTGAGATTTAATTGATATGATCGGTTTTCATTTTATCGTTTATTTTATTACATGCAATGTGAATATTTTAAAGATCTAATGTGCATATCTGATGAAACACACATACACTAGGGAATGTCCCATATGTAAGTTAATACTTTCCTCCATATCTTTTTATTTATTTTTCATATGACGCTCTCTCTCTTTCTCCATATGTAAGTTAATACTTTTCTCCATGTACTCCCCTAGAATGTAACTCAAGACTTTACCATTTGCAATGTCATAAATATATACGATTAGATTTAATTTCTAAATCAACAAAAGAGAAGACGTCCTACACCAAGCTAGTTTGACTATGGCAAAGAGTTAAGAGAAGACATCCTTCACCACTTACAATGTCATAAATAATTAGGATTAACTTAACTAAGTGAACTTAGTAGGATTAAGTGCCAAGAAGCATATATATAGTTTGACGATGGCAAGGAGTTGTGCATACCATCTATCCAAAGATTTCAAGAGAGGATATTGGAAAATATTTCCTGCCTTAATAACTAATTGTGAGGGCCAACATTGGTTGGTTAATGACATGATTATTATGGATCTTGGCTCAATAGAAAATTATTTGCTGCAATCTTCCAAATTAATGGAGAGGGAATCAATTTTAACAAATTAGTGAGAGATATGATTAATTAAAGGCCCAATTCATATCATCAATATTTAGAATATCAAATCAAATTTGTTTTGACAAATGCAAATTTTGTTGTAGTAACAAATGGCAAACACCAACATATTTTCATTGTGACCTATCCTGTAAAAGGACAAACTGCATGGGAACAACCTCCATGACTGGTTCAGGACGTTGAGAATGTTCTCACTCAAAAGTGCAAGCTCTATGTATTCATATCCAAAATAAACCTATATTTCATAATATTAAGACATACACATGAACAACAGAACATTCACCTTGAAATAAAATTGAATTGTATTCATATTCAAAATATTATTTATATCTACTTTATATGGCAAGACATCATTGACTATTGTCATGTTTTAGTTTTACAAATCTCTTAGAAACACCATAATTGTGTTGCAAATTTTGTCTCTTTTAGGGAAAGATAAAGGTTGATAATTCGAAGTTGGTGCTTATCCTATGAGTGTAATTACAAACCAACATTTACATATATGGTCTTAGTTATTAATGTACTTTTCCATAATCGTATCCAACAATCATTATTAGAACTCATAGTTGAACTTTGTTGACAATATCATCATAGTACAATCTGAGTGAATTGGTTAGATACGGGACTTTACATAAAATATGTACTATTGAGAAAAAACAAAATAAAAAAGGCAAGACATATATATATACATGCACAAACACACACACATCGTAGTATATATTTTCATGTATATACTAGTGCAAATAGAACTATTTTATTATTGTAAGTACTAGTCTATCATTGGATTATATTTTAAAATATGACCTAGTATTATTTTTAAATCCATCATATCATATTTTAATTTTCTTTTCTTGAAAAAATGTTAAGTTTAAACTATCTCTCTTTCTTCTATTTATTCAAAGAGTCAAATATGAGTTGGCCATTGATCTCTTATTCCATTACATTCTCTCATTCTCATCAAATCATAATGGATCATGACTTTGATATTAATAATTTCACCTCATTTGTAATAAAAATAGTTCTTCTTCTCTATTTTTATCCAATTAATCTTACTATTTATTCTTTGTCCTTGTACACATTATAATTTTGTTTTTAGATCTATAGATTTTTCCATTAAAAAATGACTGATAGCCCAATTTGCTGTTAGCATTTCTGCTAAAGAAAATTGTAAAATATGAGAATTATTCATTAACTTAACAACCTGGTATTCTAAATCCTTTCAAATGGTCAAGAATTGATACTTCTTTGATAAATTAACTCATTGTAAATAAAATTTCAATGAATCACATCTTTTAAAATCATACTCTACTATTTACAAGTAATAAATTTCTCTCACTTATAATTAGGAAAGGTAGTTTTGAAATGGTGCATTATTCTTATGTTTTCTCTCTTTCTCTTCATATATTTCTCTACATATTATTTGTTTAAAAAAAGTGAGCATTTAAAATGTTGTGATTTAAATGTTTTTTAAAAGATACTTCTTCATCAAGAAAGGACTGACAAACTAATTTATTGTTGGTGCTTTCACAAAGTCATTTCTCTAAAGACAAATTTTGGTTTGCTAGAAATATAAAATACCAGCTATTAGAACTATAACAATTTCAAAATATTTTGTGAATTTCTTAAATCTCTTTTTCCATTAGTCTACCCTTATAGTACATTATCTATTTGTAACTGAAATTACATTAACTCAGTTCCATATTATGTATATCTTGTTAGGCTTTGTAATTACAAAACTATACATGCTTAATTTTTTAGGTAAACATTTATCGGCGGGTCATATAAAATAGTGAGATTTACAATCAAGTTCACCAAATCAAAATTTGACAACGCCTTATTTGGTCCTTGATTCCAACTAAATACTTCACACCCATCGTAGGCCATCATCAATACTTACACTTTTTTTACCTTTCCAAAAACTGAACTAAAAAAGTGGAAAATATATATTCTTGGGAAAAAATCATGTTAAACTAAATATTACAGTTCAAAGAATATTACTAAAGGTAAAACATTTTGGCTTCTCCCCTCCACCAATCCAATTTTGGATCCATTCCTAGAAGAGTCAAAAAATTACAAAAAATATATTTGAGATAGAAACCATAGTAGCACATATTATGGTAGAATAGTAGATAGTATGCAAGAGCAATATAAACACAAATATATATATACAACAACATTCCAAAACTAAAATCAAATAGTGTTCTGATTGGAAGTCTCATTGGACTATATGATATGCCTTCCTTACAATCCTATACTTCAAATTCATCTCATTACAGAACCACATAATAAGTAAGACACTACAATAAGAAAATCATGACCATTTGAGAAAGTTGGCATGTGGACTGGAGTCATATGACCTTATGGTGCAAGTTTATCCCTGTGAGATGGAGTGATTAATCTCTGTTGAGGTCACAGGTGGAGGGTCTCTTACGTTGTTTATTGGGGTGGGACTTATAGGAACTAGATCGTTTGTTTGCACATATGACAAAGAAAACCAATTTGCATGGTCAGGTTGTGTGAGAAACAAGTGGATTGTCACTTATGGAGGCTCAGTTGGGTTGGGGCCTCTAGGACCATGTGATTTATCTTAATGGATGATAAAAATGAAGATTCTTCTTGGTTGGATCTATCGAGATTGAGAATTTTGTCTTTACTACTAACCTAGTAGGTGTCTCTATTGGGTTGGGTCCCCTGGGCACCAAGCGGTTTGTCTCTGCTACCATAGTTGATGGAGAATTTTCTTGGTTGGGACCTACAAAGACCAAGTGGTTTTCCTCTATAGATAATAAAGATGAAACTTCCTATATTTCTATTTCATTTGTAGAAGAAGGAACAATGCGACTCTTCTTGAGAAAAATAGGTAATTGAGGAGACAAGTGCCTTATGTTCAAAAGTGGAGAAGGTGGTGTTGTTGTTCCAGAATTAGATGGACAAGAAGGTGAGTTTGTGTTGGTTACAATGGTGAGTGAAGAAGAAGGTGATTGTATCAACCCAGCATGCACCCCTTGTATGAGTGCAACAAGGAACTTTTGGGAATAGGAAAAGGATCTGACCCATGTGTAATTGGATTTGGACTTAAGTAGGAGTTGGTTTGTACTACCAATCCTAATAAGATTAAAATCTAAAAGGGAAAAAATATGATTTCCTATGTGCAACATGGTATTGGATTAGGAATTGGAGTAGGATTCGTGGTTGCAGGGGCAGAACCAGGGGGGCAGGCAGGGGCCATGGCCCCCCCAAAAAAATAAAAAAATAAACACACATATACATATATTTGTAACTTATATTTATAATATATATCATGTATGTCGCATAAAAGACACCAATGTGAAAGTAGTGTATTTGTTTGTTGTTGCACTCATGTACCAAAGGTCATGAGTTCGATTCTTGGTGTGGGCATTATACGTCTTTTGGCAATAAATGCAGAATACAGTTACTATTAATATAATGTTTCACATATAAAGACACAAAATTGAACATGGTGTAGAGGTTGATATGTTATTTAATGCACCAAAGGTCATGAGTTCAAACCTTACAATGAATATTTAGTTCCCCCCCTCAACCTATGGGTTCTGGTTCCGCCACTGCTTGGTTGCAACCACATGCCATGGAGGCCTATGAATAGAGGCCCTAGGGGAGATCATCCCACCAATTGAGGTGTGATCCCTTCAGTTGTTTGTTTGTGTCTTCTGTGGTAGAAGATCCAGAGAACAAAAACAACTAGAGGAGCTCTCTTTGTTGAATAAGAGAAGGTCAACGACTTTGCCTTGAAGTGAAGTAGTGTCTGACACTTTGTGACACATTGGGTGCACTGACAGAGCATCTCTCTTGGTTGATAAGAGAGGGTCAGCAACTTTGCCTTGAAGCAATGTAGTAGTGAGCAGTTACAAACACAATGTTTCCATAACGGCAACGGTCTGACCAGTCAGCGGTCACAGTGGCAGCAGTCCCCAACAACGACAGTGGCCTCGTGTAAAGAAGAAGGTTTTGTACACATTGGGTATGATTCTCTTCTTCTTCATCTTTATTCCTGTGTGGGGAGAGCTACCTTGATTTAAGGGTAATTAAATCTAGGCAGTGTGAGTTGTAATGTTAATTACATTCTACTTGTTGGTCTATATTGTCCCATGGTTTTTCTTTCCTTGTCTTGAGGAGATTTTTTATATTAAATCTAGTCTTTCTTCTTTGGGTTTATATGCTTGTCAGTAACACTTCCACAATAAGTTTTTGTCAAGTCAAGGACCGTATCGGTATAACATTCCCAACAAGTGGTATCAGGGCGCATGCTTAACATTTTAAAATCTAAAACCTTATCCTATTCCAATGTTAAGAGGTTAGAGACCTTAGTTCTTTGGGCTTAGTCAAACAACTTTGAGGATTTACCTAATGGTAGTTAATGGTAACCATAATATATAATGTGTGAATAAATCACCCCAACATATATGCATGAAAACAAATATGACATAGTACCCTTGGATTAATTATAATACCAATAACGGATACATAAAATATGTCACATGAGATAAATGATAAATATAATATATAATCCTTTTGGTGTAATGTGTAGATATGGGATACAACTAGAAGAATGATAATAATAATGAAAAAAAATATTGATCTAGAATTTTCTATGGTTTTTTGGGAATAAGAAATGAGAAAAAGAAATAAACAATAACTGCCTAAATAGGATAATGTGATATTGAAGTATCTAATGTGAGAAATACTGGTAATAATGAATAATGGGCTAAAATTTATGAAATGAAGACTAATTAGATAAGAATAACTTCAGATTCATTATCTTTGAATATGATATGGCTTGGAGGCCAAGTTTCACAAATTTGGGATAATAATAATAATATCAATTATACTTAGAAAAGAAAAGGTGATTTTCCTTCAAAATATGAGATAAATCATTTAATGACTCAAAAAGTGGAAAATAATCTTAGATTCATAATGTACACATTAAAAATTGCCTTTAAGTGAGTTTTCATGTAATTTGGATAATCTTTAATATACATGTGTAGATTAGGAGAGAGAAGGTATGTAAAAATCCAAAATATTAAATAATATCAAGATATAAAGTTAATGGCCAATTCATGTTTCATATGTTTTAGTTTGCTTGAGGGTGAAGTTTCACCTTATTTGCATGATAATACCTATTTTTATTTTAACTGGAAAAGAAAATAAAAATAGGAGTCAATATATTAAATAAATTATTATTTGACTTTGACATTGAAAATAAATATCTAATTTGAAATGTACATGCCAAAATTAGCATATGTGTAAGTTTCAACTAATTTGGAAGATCTTATATATTTTAGTTAATTTAGGAGAGAGAATATAATTTAAAAAACAAAAATATTAAATAATATGTTGAAAAAAGTTAATTGATGGAAAAATTGTGTTCCTCACGTTTAGTATTTCTTATAGGCCAAATTTTTTATTTTTACAAAGTTTCCAGATAACTCTAACTCATTAAAAGGATAAAATAAGTGATAATATTTAAAAATATTGAATAAACTGTTAGAAGTCTTCAAAAATAGAATAATGCCAAAATAGTATTTCTCATACCAAATTTAGTTAACCTACAAAATTTGGATTTATTTGGACTTAATTTGCTCCCTCAAATAATTATAGAAAGTTTTGTACATTAAATGCATTAAAAAATAAAGTTGGAAAGTTGTATTCAATGACATTCATCGCAGCCCACATGAACAGTAATTACATATCAAGGTTCGGTATTTTGGCTATAACACCTCCGTTTATCAACAAAACTTCATGAAATGAGTTGCATTGGATTGAAAATATAATTTTGCATCCATCCCCTACTCTAGACCTATAATGGAGAATTCTAAAAATGCCTAAACTTGTTCCTCAACTAGATCCTTATGATGTAATATCCATATAAACTCATTATGGGAGTTGATGATATACTTTTCTAGATTTGAATATAGTCATTACTTCTATTCCACTGGTACACTTTGGTTGTTTTGAATATGATTATTGAGATTCAAAAATTTCACACCTATTCAAGCATACCTTTTGAGTGTGTTTGGAATAGATGTTTTATTCTTCAAATCTTAGTAGGGAGTGGATCCCTTATGGGTCCCAGTACTTACAACAGGCTCCAGATACTAGTCCAGAAGGGAAAGGATAAATATGTGACGATGATAAAGTTGGCAAGTACAAATTGGTAGATTTAGAAACCCAAGATGGAGGATATTCTCTATTTCAAGGATATGTACAATCTGATAGAGGGACAAAAGCCAGAGAATACATCTCATGTGGAAGACTATTGGAACAGTTTGAAAGTGGCTCAACATTTTCGTGTTCCATCAGATCTCAGAAGAGACCAATGCCAAAGATCTGTGGGAGAATCTCAAGAAGGTAGATGAGTAGAAGACTGCCACAAATAAAGCTTTCTTGGTTAAAAAGTTGGTGAACCTCAAGTACCGAGATGGTACAAGCATCGCCAAGCATATGAATGAATTCTAAAGCCTTGTAAATGAACTGTGATCTATGAAGATGGTTCTTGAAGATGAATTCCAGGCTTTACTTCTTATGAGATCATTACCTGATAGTTGGGAGATACCCGTAGTGACAGTCAACAATTCTGTATAAGAATGAAAGTTGACACTTTTCCAGGTGAAGAGCAGTCTACTGAATGAAGAGACTCGGTGACGAGCCTCAGGTGACAGCAAATCAAAGGTGCAATTCATAGAGAGAAGAGGTGTTGATAGAGTGAGAGACCATAACAGATCCAACAGCCGTGATGAGTCCTAGAACCACAAGAAGTCTCATGGTAGATCCAAGTCAAAGAATAGTAGAGGGTGCTTCCATTGAGGAAAGACAACTCATTTAAAAAGGGATTGCAAGGTTTAGAAAAAGAAACATGGGTCTAAAAAAGACAAGAAAGATGACGACAAGAATACTACAATGACAACCTCATATGACAGGGACGATGACAACAATGTGGTCTTAACAGTCCAAGAGCAGTGTTTGCATGTGGAGGATGATGATTCTAAGTGGGTGGTGGATTCTACAACTTCTTATCATGCTTCACCGAGTAAGTAATTCTTCACTTCATACAGGAGGGGAGATTTCGGGAGGGTGAACATGGGAAATTTTAGCTTCTCTAGAATTTTTTAGATTGGAGACATTTGAGTTCAAACAATTGTCGGTTGCACGCTCACACTGAAGGAAGTTTGTCATGTTTGAGATTTGCGGCTGAGTTTGATATCTGGTTTATTGTTTGACAGTGAAGGTTGTCATCGGGGTTTTTGTGGTGGGAAATGCAAGATCACCAAGGGGTCCTTAGTTATTGTGCGCGACAAATTATGTTGTACATTATATAAGACCCAACTTAAGGTGATCAAAGGCGGCCTTATATATGCAATTGAGGATCACCAGACAGATCTATGGAACATACATATATGACACATGAGTGAGAAAGGCTTGAAGCTTTTATCAAATAAGAGATTGATTCCTTGTGGAAAAGATAGTAGTCTCAGTTCATGTGATGCATGTCAGACAAGAAAGCATCAGTGAGTTTCTTTCAAGACAAGATCAAAGGTGAAGCAAGATGTTCTACAGTTGATTCATTCAGATGTATGTGGTTCTTTGAGTTGGCTTCTCTAGGTGGAAGTAGGTATTTTTCCACATTCATTGATGATTCATCTAGGAAAGTGTGGGCCTACTTGATGAAATCAAGGATCAAGTCTTTCAGTGTTTTCAAAAATTTCATGCCATAGCGGAGCGGGAGATAGAGGAAAAGTTGAAGTATCTTTGCATGGACAATGGAGGAGAGTACACCTCCAGGGAGTTTCATGATTTCTATGCGCAACACAGAATATGACATGAAAGGATGGAGCCTGGCACACCACAAGACAATGGTACAACTGAGAGAATGAATAGTACTATAGTGAAGAAAGTTAGATGCATGTTGAAGACTGTAAAATTGCTAAAGACATTTTGGGATGAGGCATTGATACTACCTGCTATCTGATTCATCGATCTCCATTAGTTCCTTTGGTATCTGATATACCTGAGAAGGTATGGATAGGTAAGGATGCATCCTATGCTCAGATGCGAGTGTTTGGGTGCAAGGCTTATGCACATGTTCCAAATGAAAAGAGGCAAAAGCTAGATGATAAAGCGATGTCGTGTATCTTTCTTGGCTATGGAGATCATCAGTCTGGCTACAGGTTATGTGATCTTGTAAAAAAGACCATGAGAAGATACAGAGATGTGAGTTTCTATGAGAGTTGGATAGTTACAGAGCCTGAGAGTGATGATGCAAAGGCTATATGATCAGGTGATAGTTCTTCTGATGATGAGTATGAGGATGCTTCACCTTCTTCACAGGTGCCGTCTTCAAATGACAAAGAAGAGAAGTAAGATCACCCTAAGCAGTAGAGTGATAGTACATCAAGTGTTCCGGTTCCAGATGCACAAATGAGTGATTCAGACTCACAGTTAAAGACTTCTGGGCAGGGGGAGAAAGATCATCACCATGTAGAGTCCTCAGAGCATCAACTGAGGAGGTCTGATAGAGTTCATCATTCTTCATTCAAGTATCTGGCATCTCAGTATATTCTTCTTACAGATCAAGGGAAGCCAAAGACTTATCATGAGGCACAAACTCATAGAGATAAAGCACAGTGGTATCAGGCAATGTAGGAGATGTCTTCTTTATAGAAGAATGATACCTATGAGCTTGTGGCACTTCCTAAGTGTCAGAGAGCACTAATGTCCAAGTGGTACTATGGGATGGAGAGAGATGACAACAATAAGGATGTCAGATACAAAGCCATAGTAGTTGTCAAGGGCTTTGGTCAAAGACCAGGGGAGCATCATCAGAAGATTTCTAAACCTTGGTACAGAAGGTTAGAAATAAGAGAGGCTCGACATACCAATCAGGGGGAGCATGCAAAGTTCCAGGTGTGGGCATGGAGAGAGAAGAGGCACTACCATGATACTTCTTCTCAATTTCTTGGGAATAGTGTGAAGTTAGGATTGGACTTCAAGAAGATGGATGAAAATGACACGATGATGACATGTCTGAGGAGAGTGGATCCATCACATGTGGTGACGAGGTCTAGAGGACTCAAAATGATTGTTGAAGACAATGTCTCCCTCATGGACTAGAGGGGGATATTGTTGAGAATAGGAAAAGAATATGGCCCATGTCCAATTGGATTTGGACTTAAGTAGGAGTTGGTTTGTGCTACCAATCCTAATAAGAGTCAAATCTTAAAGGGAAAGACGATGGTTTCCTATGTGCAATATGGTATTAGATTAGGAATTGGAGTAGGATTTCTGGTTGTAATGACATACCATGGAGGCCTATTAATAGAGGCCATTGGGGAGGTCATTGAGATCATCCCACTGGTTGAGGTGTGATCCCTCCAGTTATTTGTTGGTGCCTTATGTAGTAGAAGAACCAGAGAATAAGAGCAACTAGGGGAGCACTCTTGGTTGAATAAGAGATGGTCAGCGACTTTGCCTTGAATCAAAGTAGCGTCTGATTGTCAGTGATATATTAGGTGCACTAACAGAGCAGCTCTCTTAATTGATAAGATATGGCCAATGACTTTTCCTTGAAGCAAAGTAGTGGTTGGCAGTTACAGACGCAGTGTTGCCATGATGGCAATGGTCCAATCCAATCAACGGTCACAGCAACATCAATTAGTCCCTAGCAACGACAGTAGCCTCGTGAGGAGATCAAGTAAAGAGGGAGGTTTTGTACACACTGGGTGTGATTCTCTTCTTTCTCATCTCTGTTCTCGTGTGGGGAGGGCTACTTATATTTAAGGGTAAAAAAATCTAAGCAGTGTGAGCTATAATCTTAATTACATAGTGTTTGTTGATCGGTATTGTCACATGATTTTCTCTCCTTATTTTGGGGAGAGTTTTCCACGTTAAATTTGGTATTTCTTCGTTGGGTTTATACGCTTGCCGGTACCTCTTCCGTAATAAGTTTTCATCATATCAGGGACTGTATCGATACAACATTCCCAATAGGAACACCATAAACAAGAATGCAAAGTTAACCATATTGCTAGTATGTTCCAGAAGAAGACTCAAGAAAATTGGGAGGCCACTCGTCAAGGGATACTAGCTAGAGGGTATTTATAGGATGAGAAACACTCAATAGTTTTTGTATGTTGAGTGAAATTCTTTTACTAAATACTCTAAACTTGGATTGTAGCAAAAAAAATCCATCATTAGTTTATCAGTGGAAAAAGCGCCTTTATAACATTTTACTTATTCTTATGAACCAATGTGTCCTTGTATATATATTCACATATGAATATCCATTAGTAAACTAATATATATATCCAAATTATTTTTATTTCCACTTTAGACTATAAAACATCATTGACAATTGTCATGTGTTAGTTATGCAAATTTCTTATGGTCCGACTGGTTTGTCATAACTGGTCCTGAAAACACATGAACTGAAATTCTTTGAGCATTTTTTCATGATTGGTTTAAAGTAAGTGTTAGTACTTGAGTACCGTGACTTCCGGGGAGTTACATACTTACATACAAAACACAGTTCCTGAGTTCCCTATAAAAAAATAGCGGAAAATGAGTTTCGGGACAACTAACAACATTTCTTATACAATTATATTCTTCATTCATTATAAGTGACACATGTAAAATATATATAACTAGAAATATTAATGGTGAGGATATAGTTCATTACTAAAACCACAATATAATATGACAAAATATCATACACTAAAATCGCACTATGTAAATTATTTAATATTATAACCACCATTATCAGTACAATCTACAAAATAAAAAACTACAAACATCATGAGAAAAAAAATACCACACCATGTGAAAACAATATGATTTACGTAATATATTTTTATTCTTCATGCATAAATAATATGATGTGAAAAATGATAATTAATAGTAACCATGTATTAATAATATAGTAAAAATTTCCTATAGAAATAATGCAAAAATTAATATTCTACATTGTGTTAAACAATGATGAACCAAAATTTATATTTACAAGTATATAAAATGTGATATTATAACAATACTTTGTATACACAAAGTGAAATAAAAATATTTTGATGTGATTTTAATCATGATATTTTATTAATATTATAATTGTACTATAATAAAATATTTTTAAAGGAGCAACATGTGCACCATAACCACTTGTTATGGTTATCATGATTTAAGAATATTATGATTTTTACAGATATGATTCCTTTTTTAGGCCTTTGCCCTCCTAACTATTTGTATTATATAATAAAAATTAGTAATATTTTTAATAATCTCCATATTTACACTTACAACAAACCAATCACATGAAAGTGATTGGAACTTAAGTTCTAGAACTGAATTAGAGTTCCCAGAAAATGAGTTCCACAGAACTCATGACTTACACCAAACCAATAGGAGCATTAGCAACAAGAAGAATCATCATAATTGTTTTGCAATATGTCCATCTCGTTGGGGAAAAGCATAAAGGTTGATAACTAAAAGTTGAACCCCCACATATTGAGCTAAAAATTATCCTATGAGTGCAATTACAAATCAAAATTGGCAAATATGATTAGTTATAAATGTGCCTTTTCATAATTATATTCAAAGAAATTATTATCAGAACTCATATTTAAAAAAAAATTAAGAATATTTTTGTAACATAATATAGAGTGAACGTATTAGAGATGAGACTTCACATTGAATAATTACTATTAGAACAAAATGTAATAAAAATTGACAAACTTTCAAAATTTCTAAATATACAATTTCATTCTTTGGTGCATATATATACATGCACGCATGAAGACCAAAAAAATATACATGAGTACACACTCATTGTAGCACATCTTTACATTTATACACTAGTACAAATAAAACTATTTTATTAAAGTAATTGTTACTCTGTCACTGTAGTGTTTTTCTAAAATATTATCTAGTATATTAGTAAACTTTTGAAAATTTTGGATTCTCTTAATTTCCATCATGTCACATTTGTTTTATTTTCTTTGGAAAAGGTTAAGTCTAAACTATTCTTTTTATCCGTTGAGTGCATCACAGTTCACACAACACTCGTTTCGAATTTACAATTTAAGTTACTCCCTCTTTCTTCTCTTTATTCAGTGAGTCAAATATGAATTAACCATTTGTCTCTCATTGTAGTACACTGTGTCATTGATACTAAACCATGACTTTTATATCAGTAGTATTTCCTTATTTATAATAGCAATAATTCATTTTCTTCGTGTTTATCTAGTTATAATTTTATTTTTAAATCTACGAACTTTTCCATTCAGAAAGGACTTATAGCTCAATTTTTCGTCGGCCCATCTGAGAAGGATTTTTTTTGTAAAATATGAGAATTATTCATCTAGTCAACAATACAATGATTTAATTCTTAAGAAACGGTCAAGAATTGATACTTCTTTGATGAATTAACTAATTATAAATAAAATTTCAATGAATCGCATCTTTTAAGATCATACACTACTATTTGTAAGTAATTAATTTCTATAACTTTTAGTTAGGAAAAGTAATTTTAAAATAATGCATCATGCTTAAGTAATACAATGATCACGCTCTATCCATCTTCATAATCTGTTGACATGCTATTATTTGTTTGTAAAAAAATAAGTTTTAGAATTATGTGATTTTAACACTTTTAAAAAATGTTTCATTGTTCTGAAAGGAGTAACAACCTAATTTGTTTCTTTTTGTGTTGAAAATGACAAGTTTGGTTTTTAGAAGAAAAAAACTAGCCAATAGAATTTTAATAATTCTGAAATGTTGAATTCTCCTTAACTCTCTTTTTCCGTTCATCTACCTAAATAGTACATTCTCTCTTTATAATTAAAATGACATTAACTCACTTCCATACTAAATAGACCCATTAATTGCATTCCTTTACCATATTCTCATTCTCTATGAACTCATATTGACTTGATGTATCTCTCATTTTCAGTCAATGAGAATATATGGAAATATTGATGATTTAACACTCCTTTCTATAATACTCTCATTGTAAAAGAATTCTAAAAAGTTCTCTTATGTTGAAACCGCACTAGTATTAATTGCAGCAAATCAATTTCTTCTTATGTTTCTATTTCTTTTAATCAATATACTTTTATTTAAAAGTTTGATACTCCCTACATTGCTCTCTTCTTACTTATTACATCAAGTTGTTTTTGCAAAAAATTAATCCAACACTCTCTCTTCCATTAACCACATGACTAGAACATCCTTATAAACATGCAATCAAATTAAATATTACTAATTTGTTTTAAGAAAGAATCATCACTTAAAACTCACATGAGAAACCGATCATATACTCGCTTATGGAAAATATCACATTAATTGCATTATTTCAAATTAAAATACTCTTTTTTTGTAATCTGAATAAAAAGTTTTTAAAAATATTCACTTTATAGTAGGTGGTATGCCAAGGTCTGATAGCTTCTTCAATCTCATATCCCAAACTAGGATGATGAGGTAGATCGGGAAAATGACATGATATATCATATATATTAGCCTTTGCCTACAAATATCTCTTTTATTCAACTTAAGACACACTATTGCTCTTCATTCCATAGTCATTATTTTCGTTTGCAGATTTACAGCATGTCCAACGAAGAAAATTTCCATGTCCAGTTCCATATGTAATGATGACCATCTACCTTTTTCATTTTTTCCTTAGATTGATATTTGATTTTTTTAGCATATTTTCAGAATTTTTCTAGTTCTTCTATAATCAACTTGTTTGTTTTCAAACTGGATAAAATGAATAGATAAACAATATGTGCAAGTATTAAATGGTTTAGATATTATAAAGTTTCTATAGTATAGTTCTTTTATATAAAACCAAATCTTTTTTTAAATGGCTAATATAAAAAAAATTGTACTAAATAATATGAGAAAGTTTGGTTCAAAATATATTACCAGATCACTTATACATGGTTAGTTTGAAAAAAAAATTCTAGAAAAATGACAAAGGAGAAAATAATGTGTTATTAAAATATGAGTATGTGCGATAACCAAAGTGTTCCTAAATTAAAGAGTTAAGTAAAAGTAATAGGTTGTTCTCTTCCAATGATGGATACAATTGTTGGGTTTTGTGCAGAAAACATGCATGGAAGAAGCAACAAAAATCCACGCAACTCGAAACAGGATCTCGTCGACAACAACATATTTAGAATGAGTGTTTGCGGGATATACCTTATCGCGGAGCAAGTCCGGCGATGTCCCGCTGCACAAAGGTGTGTAACGACATTTGTCTACACAGACGGAACTTCTCTCCCGTTCACTTTCGCAGGAAGATCCGGCGACGCTCCTTTCGTACAATGATGTACGATGCTCGTAACACGCACGGATGGTCGTTGATGTCCTCCGAACGTAGGCGTCTCAGCATCTGCGTCTCTACTTCATCCACACGGATGGACTGGAACTCCACGTCGCACTTCCTAAGCCGGTGGGAAGGAGTCATGTCTGTGCGGGGGCGTGCTAGCGGCGCGTTGCTCTCCTTTCTCTCCTAAGGATGGTGACGGCTAGGGTTTACGTACGTCAACATAAACTATAAGTGTCTCTCGATATATTATATAGATATCAGCCATAAACCTCCTTTAAATAGGATACGAAGGGAAGTAGGGTTTCCTAAACCCATCGGTAAATAGAAACGTTGCGTTAATTGCAATGCTTGTAGATTAATTAGAATATTCTGGAATTCATAAATTAACAAAATAATCACATTAATTGATTAATAAATATCTAACTCCATGCAATCGCTTGGGATGGCTCTATGGGTATATATACCAACAAACTCCCACTTGCACTTAGAGCATATCACTCCAATATTATTCTAATCGATTACTAGTAATCAATGTGATTCAGAGCAATTCCAATCAAATCCACAATTATACTCCTATTCCAACACATCCTATGTGTGTGACCCGGTAGGCTCCAAATTATGTTGGCAGTGATATCCATAATCATATTATGCTTTCACAAGAAATGATTGGTATCTAGAAAGACTTCATTGCCACCCAAGTAATTGGAGAAGTTAGAGAACAACTTAACCTATCATTCATGACTGGTGTTACAGTGATTGTATAGTTCCTTTGTCGCTGATATCCAGATTGAACTCGAGTCATGGAATTGTTATCCTCTTCAACGTTCAATCAGTGTTCCTCGAACTAGAGCAGACTGTCTGAGATATATGTAAGCTCAATATCACATATTGACTCACATCAGCATGGCTATGCATTTCTCAGTCTCGCTTATCAAGTGATCGGAATTTCAAACTCCCGTAGGAAGGACAAATTCCATCAATATGACTCACAGTCATCCCCATGTGTCACAGTGCACTTAAGCACCATCTTTATGGCAATCCTTATTCAGGACCACGGTGGATGATGTCAAAGTATAACGAATGACATGTGATAAGTGTAGTGACTTCAGGTCTAAGAACTACAATCACCACCATCATTATGAGATGTGACTCTAACTACCAATCATGGTATCCATGTGTCACTCTCAAGGTGGGTCTATCTGATACACTGTTCTCTAATAAGTATTTATGTATTTGGTTTGATATCTTCATATCATGGATAATGAGATTCATCCATCAACCAACATACATTCGAATCTTATGTGTTATTGATGTCTATGGATATTTCCACAATAACAACTGATGAAGGACATAACAAGAATACATACTCTTAGCATACATATGATCTCACTGTTCAGGTCATCAACCCGAAGACATATGTCATTGAGTATATTATTCTATAGACATCTATAAGTTTTATGGTCATCTCACAATATAAAACACAAACATATAGATTGGAAACTTGCCTTTATTGATATGATCAATGTAGTATTACAAATCATTTACATAGTATCCCATTACAATCATCGAATGATAGTCTCTATGGGAATACATACGAACAGATTCCCACTTGCACTTATACCCAATCACTCATGAATCTCAATCCAATTGATCGAACATGTCCGTCATGTTTTTGCTATAAAAGTGCTTTTATGAGTGGGTCAGCCACATTACTTTCTGTAGGTACTCTGCAAATCTTCACATCTCCTCATTGTACGATCTCTCGTATGAGATGGAACTTCCGTAGAATATGTTTGGAGCGTTGGTGCGATCTTGGTTCTTTAGCCTGTACAATTACTCTATTATTGTTGCAAAACAACTCAATTGCTTCACCAGCGCTTGGAACCACTCCAAGTTCAGAAATGAACTTCTTGATCCACATAGCTTCCTTTGCAACATTATATGTGGCAATATATTCAGCCTCTGTTGTAGAATCTACAACCGTCTCTTGCTTGGAACTCTTCCAGCTCACAACTCCGTTGTTTAGGCAAAACACAAATCCAGATTGTGATCTGTAGTCATCTTTGTCAGTTTAGAAGCTAGCATCGGTGTAACCCTTTACCACAAGCTCTTCCTCACCACCATATACCAAGAATTGATCCTTAGTCCTTCTCAAGTACTTTAGGATGTTCTTTACGGTTGTCCAGTGACATTCACCTGGATCTGACTGATACCAGCTCATTATGCTCAAAGCATACAACACATCAGGATGAGTACATAACATTGCATACATGATAGATCAAATTGTTGATGCATATGGAATCTTACTCATGTGTGCCCGTTCATCACATGAACTAGGACATTGGGCTTTAGAGATCGTAACCCCATGGGACATGGGTAAGTTACCTCTCTTAGAACCCTACATGCTAAACCTCTTTAGCACCTTGTCAATGTATGTGCTCTGGCTTAGGCCTAGAAGCCTTCTAGATCTATCTCTATAGATCTTGATCCCTAGTATATAGGATGCTTCGCCTAAATCCTTCATAGAGAAGGTCTTCCCTAGCCAACATTTTACTGTCTGAAGAGTAGGGATGTCATTTCCCATCAATAGTATGTCATACACATAAAATATGAGAAATACGATTGTGCTCCCACGAACCCTTTTGTAAACACAAGGTTCATCTTCATTTTGACTAAAGCCAAGATTTTTGACAACTTCATCAAAATGTAGATTCCAACTCTGAGATGCTTGCTTCAATCCATAGATTGACCTTTTTAGCTTACAGACTTTATTGGCTTCCTTTGGATCGATAAAACCCTCAGGTTGTGTCATGTACACATCCTCAAGTAAATTCCCATTAAGGAATGTTGTTTTAACATCCATCTGCCAAATCTCATAGTCATGATAAGCTGCAATGGCAAGAATGATCCCGATGGATTTAACCATGGCAACTAGTGAGAAGGTCTCGTCATAATCAACACCTTGAATTTGACAGAATCCTTTCACAACCAATCTACCTTTATAGGTTTGAACATTTCCATCCATGTCAGTCTTCTTCTTGAAGACCCACTTGCACCCTATGGGTTTTACCCCTTCGGGTGGATCCACCAAGGTCCATACCTTGTTGGTGTACATGGATTCCATCTCAGATCTCATGGCTTCAAGCCATTTCTCAAATTCTAGTCCCTTAGTAGCTTCTAGATAGGAAGTTGGCTCATCTGCTATGCCCAATTCGTCACTGTCTTGAGTCATGAGAAATCCAAATCTCTCAGGCTCAAGTCGTGTCCTACTAGACCTATGAGGTTCATGTGTTACATTTAGAACTTGAAATTCCACAACAACTTGTGAGTCTTCATGTTCCTTATGTACCTCCTCAGGTTCTCTTCTTTCTTGTTGGTCTCGAGCTCTACATTCCTCCCACTAATTCCTTTGGAAATAAATTCCTTTTCAAGAAATACAGCAGTCCTAGCAACAAACACTTTGTTGTCAGTTGATGTGTAGAAGTAGTATCCCCGAGTTTCCTTGGGGTATCCAACAAAATAGCATTTTTTCGATTTGGGTCCAAGATTTTCAGGAAATTATTTCCTAACGTAAGCTTCACATCCCCAAATCTTTAACATAGACAAATTGGGACGATTCCCATTCCATATCTCATATTGTGTCTTTTGAACTGATTTGGAAGGTACACGGTTAAGTGTAAACGCTGCAGTTTCAAGAGCATATCCCCAGATCGATATTGGAAGTTCGGCTGAACTCATCATTGATCGTACCATGTCTAATAATGTACGATTCCTTTTTTATGACACATCATTATGTTGTGGTGTACCAGGTGGAGTCCATTGTGATACAATACCACGATCTCTCAGAAGGTCCTCAAACTCGTAGCTTAAGTATTCACCACCTCGATCTAAACAGAGTGCTATAATACTTTTACAAAGTTGCTTCTCTACTTCATTCATGAAAGTCTTGAACATTTCAAGAGTTTCTGACTTGTGTTTCATAAGATATACATAGCCATACCTACTGAGGTCATCAGTGAAGGTAATGAAGTATTGATAGCCTCCTCTAGCATTTGATCTAAAAGGTCCACATACATCAGTATGTATGAGCCCTAGCAGATCACTAGCTCTCTCACTGTGTCTAGTGAAAGGAGTCTTGGTCATATTCCCTAATAAACATACCTCACATGTCTCCAATGATTCAAAATCAAAAAAGTCCAGATAACCATCCTTATGGAGTCTAGATATGCACTTCTCATTTATGTGCCCAAGACGACAATGCCATAAGAATGTTTTGTTTGAGTTGTCAAGTTTTAACCTTTTAGTATTTACGTTGTATATGCTAGTCTCAAGTTCTAACAAGTAGATACCATAAGACATAGGGACATTTTCATAAAAGATCTCATCTTTAGAAATAGAATAATTCCATTCTTAATGTGAAATTCAAATCCACTCTTGTCCATACAAGATACAAAAATAATATTTCTATTAATGGCATGTACATAATTGCAATTCTCTAATTCTATTACAAGGCCCGTAGGAAAAGATAAGCTAATAACTCCAACTGCTGTGGCAGCAACTCTTGCTCCATTAGCGACCAACAGCTCGACTTGGCCCTTTTGTAAAGGCTTACTTCTTATCAGATCCTGCATATTAGAACATATGTGAGATCCACATCCGGTATCCAGTACCCATGATGAAGAAGTATTTAAGATTATCTCAATAACCTATATACCTGAAGTGGAGATCTCTATCCCCTAATTCTTCTTCCTTAGTTCCTCCGGCTAGAGAGGACAGTTTCTTTTCCAATGTCCAGCCTGGTGACAATGGTGACAACTACCTTCTTTGGAGATCCCACATTTAGCTTTGAGCGCGGATGACTTTGGCTTCTGCCTGGATTTAGAACTTTTCTTAGCCTTGCCTTTGCCTTTTTACTTTCCATTTGCCTTGTTGATCATCATCACAGACTTGGGCTTGTCTTTCTTCATCAGTGCTTCAGCTGTCCTGAACATGCCAAACAATTCTGACAACGGCATGTCAAGATTGTTCATGTTGTAGTTCATGACCAAATGATTATATGATTCAGGCAATGATTGTAGAATCACATCAGTGGCCAACTCTTGACCTAGGGGAAATCCCAGTTTGGATAGGCTTTCCACATACTCAATTAAAGTGAGTATATGGGTGCCAAATGAGTCTCCCTCTTTCATCTTACTCCTGAACAAAGCCTTTGAGACATCATATCTCTCCTGTCTTGCTTGATGTTGATACATGTTCTTCAGATGTGTTACCATCTCCATGACATTCATGTTCTCATGTTGCTCTTGCAACTCATAGTTCATTGAGAACAACATAGGGCACTTGACATCCATGACATCATTAAGGTACTTCTTGTAAGCATCCTTTTCAGCCTTGGGCGCATTTACGACGGGTTCCGCTGGCTCTGGTGTTTCAAGGACATAGAGCTTACACTCATGTGTGAGAACAATTCTCAGCGTCCTAAAACAGTTTTGAAAGTTAGTTCTGATAAGTTTTGTCCTTCTCAAGGACCGACAGCAATGAGAAAGTGTGAGTGTTGTTTTCCATTTGATTGCTACAAAAGAAAAATTTGCATTTAGTCCAAAACATTTTGACTTGTAAAGATTTGTTAAACGAGATTAATTAGGCCTTTAATTAATTACACTCCCACTATTTTATTCAAATTGATAGCCCTCAATATCAACTCGAAAGATTGCAATGCACAACCTTCTAGTGAGCCAAGATCTAAAATAATTGGATCAATGCCCAGCCAACGTTGGTGTCAAAGTCCAAATACTAAGGTAGGAAACTTTTGCCAATTGCATCATATGCAACTCTTAGATAGATGATCATGCACAACTCCTTGCCATGATGCGTCTCTGTGCCTCTAGGTACTTGATCCTATCAAGGTTCCGTAGTTAAGTCCAACCCATAAGCCAACACGATGAGTGTGCACCCTGTGGAGTCAAACCCACACACCCACCATCAGATTTCTACGAGATAGACAGTGTACCACGCGGAGGCGTGCCCACACATAGTCGATCAAGCTTTTCATATGTGTTGCTTTATGGAAGGCAACTAAAACTTAATATTATTAATTGAGGGGTTTTATTAATACATATACATATCCAAACACCACATACTTATAGTACGTATCATATACTACTATATCCACAACTACAAACGATAGACATGCAATGACAAACACAAATGCATCGGTTATGGCCATACTATTGTAATCCTTTGGAGAAACAAAGGATTACGGTCCACCTATGGTCTTATGCATCTCATGCAACACCTATGAATCAACTTCTAAGCATGTATTGATCAACATTACAATGAACAACTTCATGGATGCTTCGTGAGGTTGGAACTTCAAGTTGCTTCTTGGAATTGGATCTTCGTGTTGCTTCTCCATGGATGCTCCTTGGAGTTGGATCTTTAGGTTGCTTCCTGGAATTAGATCTTCATGGTGCTTCTCCATGGACACTCCTTGGAGTTGGATCTTCAAGTGGCCTTCTTACATCAAGTTTACAAAAACTAAAACTAATCATATCTCTATTACATCATATGAGTACAAATATAAAGGGAAAGAATTAATTACACTTTAAAATAAGAGATGAGGCTCCTCATGCAAGCCGAATACATTATACAAAGGATCCATATGCAACCATTGTACATCCATAGCATTCAAAAACAAACATATCTACAAGATCGACATCCACATTCATTCACAACATTCATAAAAGGGGATATTAGGCCATAATCGTGCATGCATTTACCACATAAAATAGATTTTAAAGGCGACGTGTATGCTATCATAGGTATATCTACATATACATATATACATATTAAAATTGCAGTACTTGTAATGTGAGACATTCCCCATTAAAAAAAATTTGACTCCCACGCAGACTATGCGGGGTACACAGGGGCAGAGCCCCTAAAAGGTCTATGGAATTTTACTTCTGTGCACTTAGTAAAATCAATATTTTCCATAGTCGACCCCGTCCAAAATGTCAAAAACATAAGCCTGCGGCGTATGAGGAATTAGGTTTAGATTTACACATTAGCCATTTTAATTCGCATCGTATGCAATATAAAAACAGTATACATCGATTCGATCATATCGAAACGAATCCAAATACATCGTAGATCGACATTGCTCTGATACCACTATTGGGTTTTGTATAGAAAACATGTGCGGCGGAAGTAACAAAAATCCACGCAACCCGAAACAGGACCTCGTCGACAACAACGTATTTAGGAGTGTTTGTGGGATATACCTTATCATGGAGCAAGTCCAGCGGTGTCCCGTTGCACAAAGGTGTGTAACGACGCTTGTCTATACGGATGAAACTTCTCTTCCATTCACTTTTGCAGGAAGATCTGGCGGTGTTCCTTTCGTGTGATGATGTACGCTGCTCGTAACACGCATGAATGGTAGTTGATGTCCTCCGAACATAGGCGTTTCAGCATTTGCATCTCTACTTCATCCACGCAGATGGACTGGAACTCCACGTCACGCTTCCTAAGCCGGAGGGAAGGAGTCGTGTCTGTGCGGCGGCGTGCTAGCAGCGCGTTGCTCTCCTTTCTCTCCTAAGGATGGTGACGGCTAGGGTTTATGTACGTGAGTGTAAACTAAATGTGTCTCTCGATATCTTATATAGATATCGGCCATAAACCTCCTTTAAATAGGATACGAAGGGAAGTAGGGTTTCCTAAACCCATCGGTAAACAGAAACGTTGCATTAATTAAAACACTCATGGATTAATTAGAATATTCTGGAATTCATTAATTAACCAAATAATCACATTAATTGATTAATAAATATCTGACTCCATGCAATCGCTTGGGATAGCTCTATGGGCATATATACCAACAACAATAACATAGGTAAAAATCACTAAAACAAAAATATCCATTATTGTCTTTGAAGAATGCCTATAAAAATCGAAATACTATGAAAGGAATTTAGAGTCTGTTGACAATTGTAAAGTATCTCTAATACCAATGCCACTAGAGAGCTAGTCACAAATTTATAAATGCCTCAAAGGATTCACTTTTATTGGCTTTCTATAGATGACAAAAATATTTTACTATAACATTAACTTACTTTTATAAAATTATACTATTGTAAATTAGATTATTATAAGAAACGATAGTTATTGTGAATAATGATGTATAAAAATTCCAAAATAATGGCGTACTTATTGTTATGATTGCATTTTTTGGATTATAATGGTTAAATTTTCAGTTCATTACCTAGATTTCTAAATAAACAAATCTTAAAATCTTAACTCACATTTTCAAAAATTTATATTATTAATATCAATCATATGTAGATAGTGCAAATTATGTAGGGATGATATTTTACCTAGCCTCTTGTATTATATACAACACATGATAAATATGCTTTTGAACAATATTTTGATCAATACATTAGTGTGTACATCCTTTGATCTTCTTACTTGATACAATTGAAAGGTATACATTTGAATTAGTTGTTCTTAGGTTTGCATATTGTAGAGTGTTGATTTGATTAAAAGATCTTGGGCTCAGTGGGAAGGGTATTCTAAAGTCTAACATTCCCGAAATTCCAATACCAAACCTGAGAATGTTGCATAATAAAATATTAAGACATACACATGAACAACAAAAAAGTCACCTTAAAATATAGATATCAAAGAATCCCTATAGTCATTTATACTTTCTCTTAGACACTAAAACAATTTACAAAATAGTTAATTTTAGCATATTCTAGTACCCTTGTTTCCAAATAGATAGCAAAGATGGTACACAATTTGTTCCCTTCATATCCCACTCCTTCAATGAAGAGACTAAGTTATCATGGACCAACTAAACACCAAAAAAGTATAGATATAGGGTACATCTAATTACTAAAACTAAATTGAAAAAATTATGGTTTCTTGAATAGGACAACACTAACCAAGGTGTATCTGTTGGCTAAATTGAAGACACACATTATCAAAATTGCATTTGAATAACATGCTTACTGTTATCTAGATGGTCATGAATTAGTCCCAAGACACCAAGTCGTATGTGTAATGAAGCCATGCTTCATTGAGGTCCCCAAAGAAAGGACCTCCACAAACTAGAATGTCCTTAATAGATCCTTGTAAACCTCTACCAGGCCATGTTACTACATTCTCGCATGTGCATCGGTTAGTAAGTCCTCAAGCTGAATAAAAGTTTGGCAATAGACAACAAGATCAGAGAAATAGGAGACCACTTTATGGATCACCAAACTGAGGAAGAAGATGCATCAACTCGATAGTTTTGGCAGCCCTTTCCATAGCCAATTCCTTAATAAAAATGTTGTCTCTACTAACAAATCATCCAAGCAACTTCAATCCTAGTGAACGCCTTCCAATATTATCTGCCAGAAAAGCTTAGTTTTGCAAATATTTAAATTAAGACCCAAATCTAGTTTATACCACTGAATGATATCCAGAACCTTGGCCACCTCCTTTGTTTCCTCAGTGACAGTTCCATCATTAAGACAACAAGCATACAGAAGAAGCTTGCAGTTGTCTCTGATCTTATGGATAAGTGATGTTGTTGGTATTTATGCACATAGAAGCAATCATACGATGATTATAATGGGGAATCATATACATGATGTTATAATAATAAAGGTAATTTCATATATTATGTTTGTCTCTGTCATTAGATGATGAAACGAACATGATAGATGTCTAAAGAGTGATGTTACTTAATGACATATGTCTTCAGACTAAGGATCTGAAAAATGAGATCATATGTATGATAGGAGTACACACATTCTTGTTATGACCCTAGTAAAAAATTATTATGGAAGAAAAATAGACAATAGTAATACATATGACTAGAATGTGTGTTGGCTGATGATGGAGTCTCATTAGTAATTAGATAATGTATCAATTCAAACACATATGTACTTGCTAGAGAATAGAGTACTAGACAAACCCACCTTGAGAGTGATACACGGAAATCATGGAATGGTAGTATCAATCAGTTCTATGAACTCTGACACCACCCAATTTGACCTTGAATAAGGGTTGCCATAAAGGTGATGTTCAGGTACATTGTGACACATGGGGATTGACTGTGAGTTATGTAGATGGTATTTGTCCTTCCTGAGGGGGTTGATATCATGTCCACTTTATAAGCGACAAATAGAAACGTATGACCATTGTCTTGTGACTCAATATGTGATATATGAGTTCACATGCATCTCATACAATCTACTCTAGTTTAAGGAACATGGATTGAATATTAAGAGGATGACAATTCCATGCCTCAAGTTTGATCTAGACATTTAAGACAAAAGAACTATATGATCATTATAATACTAATCACAGATGTAGGTTAAAGTTGTTCTCTAACTTTCTAATTACTTGGGTAGTAATAATATTTTTCTAGATACCACTCATTTCTTATGATACCATAATCTAGTTATACACATTCACTGCCAATATAATTTGGGACCTATAGGGTCACACACATAAGATACCTAGAATATAAGTTTATTTATGGATAAGGTTTAACATGGTTACTAAAGGATCTAGGTATCCAACTTAAAATAACACTGACTGACAGTTGTTGATTGGAGTGTCCATTCGATCAATTGGGAATGTGAGTCAATCAATTGGAGTGTCCAATCCATAGATTGGATGATCATTAAGACTAGATCAAGGAATTGATTTGATGTCACAATGTGCATTGATCATCACATCATAAGCTAGTATGTTTCTAAATAGGAAAAATAGCCAATCGACCGACTTGAGTAACTAGTCGGCTGACTGGGAGTCTAGTTGACCGACTAGTGTTTTGCAATAATAGAAAATTCATGAAATTTGTCCAATATTGTTTACAGATTAGTAGAAACTCTAACCCAATCTACTCTTGTATAAAGGGGGGTGGCCAATTCTTTCACTACATACACTCCTCATATCAACTTTATGGTACCATGAGAGACAAATGCATCTTACCCTTAAAAGCAAGATACAATCTAAGGGGAGAAAGCCTACGCTAACACATTGATGACTTGAATGGACAACTCCTTCCCTTTAGTTCTAGAAGATTTACAAAGAGTTCCTATTGGTCTGCATAGACTGCATAGAGGCATGGTGACCATTGCCATCATCGTAAGAGGATATCGTCAACCACTGTCTATGGTGATACACCAAGAAGACACCACCAAAAAACGTTCAGGTGCTACTTGAGAAAGAAGCACATCAAAAAAGATTGTTGTTAGACATATTCCAAGACCAGGTATTTACTTTGCAACGTTCCCAGCCATTCATAGTTATTGATGTGATCTATTAGTTATGAGATATATGGTAAGAAATTTTTGTTTCCACTGCCATCTCTATCGTTATATTTTCCTATAGTGATATCAGAACCACATTAATATACTATGTTTTGGAATTTAATCGATATGGTCAATTTTTATTTTATCATTTATTTTATTGCATACAATGTGAATATATTAAACATCTAATGTGCATATCCGATGAAACACACATACGCTAGGGAATGTCTTGTATGTAAGTTAATATTTTCCTCCCTATCTTTTAAATTTTGTTTTCATGTGATCCTCTCTCTCTTTCTCCATATGTAAGTTAATACTTTCCTCTATGTACTCCCCTAGAATGTAACTCAAGGCTTCACCATTTATAATGTCATAAATAAATAGGATTAGCTTTAAGTTCTAAAATCAACAAAAGAGAAGACGTATTGGACCAAGTGAGTAGATCGACCGAAGGACTGAAGAGGCAACATATCATAGGAGTCAATCAACTGACTAGAGGAGTCTAGACAGCTTCTTGAGCCAGAAGCCAGTCGACAGATTGATGAAAACCAATCAACGGATAGGCATATGAATTGATTGATTGAAAGAGTCCAGTCGACATACTGACTTGTTTCTAGCACAACATTTTTTCCTTTACAGGTTGTAACATGTGATGTGTGACCTTAGGTGGATAGAAATTATTTGTGGCTCAAACAATTGAATCAGTGTGGCCATAACCATCACATGTATGTTTTTGATTGCACATTTTGTTTGTTGATATAAAATGTATATGATACATATTATAAGTATGTGTTGATTGTATATGCATATGTGTTTATATACAAAATTCATCAATAAATATTAAGTCAAAGATGTTTTCCATAAGTGACAAAAATGAAAATCTTGATTGACCAAAGATGGACACATCCTAGCATGGTGCATTTTCAGTCTCGTGGAAGTGTGATAATTGTCATGTGTGTTTGCATTAGCTGAGTGCATTTCTATCGTGTTGGCTTATCGGTCAGGCTTAACTAGGTCAACTTAATAGGATTAAGTGCCAAGAATCATATAGTTTTACTATGCCAAGGAGTTGTGCATACCATATATACAAAGATTGCATAAGAGGCAACTGTAAAATATTTCCTACGTTAATAACTAATTGTGAGCGTTGGACATTAGTTGGTTAATGACTTGATTATTTTGGATCCTGACTCAATAGAAAATTATTTGATGCAATCTTCCAAATTGATGGAGAGGGAATCAGTTTTATCAAAATAGTGAGAGATATAATTAATGAAAGACCCAATTCATATCGTTAATATTTTTGAAATCAAATCAAAAGTATTTTGACAAATGCAAATTTTATTGTAGAAAAATATGGCAAACACCAACATATTTTTATTTTGATCTGACTTTTAAAAGGCCAATTTAAATGGGAACAACTTCCATGTCTGGTTCAGGATGTTGAGAATGATCTCACTCAAGAACACAAGCTCTATTTATTCAGATACAAAATAAACATGTATTTTAGAATATTAAGACATACACATGAACAACAAAACATTCACCTTGAAATAAAATTGAATTGCATTCATATCAAAATTATTATTTATATCTACTTTAGGTGGCAAGACATCATTCATTATTGTCATGTGATAGTTTTAAAAATATCTTAGAAGCACCATACTTGTGTTGTAATTTTCATCTCTTTTGGGGAAAGATAAAGGTTAATAATTTGAAGTTGACGATTGTCCAATGAGTATAATTACAAACCAAAATTGACAAAAATGGTCATAGTTATTAATGTACTTTTCCATAATTATATTCGAGAAATTATTATTATAACTCATATCTAAATTTTGTTGACAATATCCTCATCACATAATTTTGAGTGAATTGATTAGATACGAGACTTTACATTGAATAAGTACTTTTGAGAAAAATTGAAATAAAAAAGGTAAGACTTAATTAAATTTTCAAAATATATAATTTTTTGTTGGCATATATATATATATATATATATATATATATATATATATATATATATATATATATATATATATATATATATATATATATATATATATATATGTTGGTATGTATGCCTTGAGAGCCAATCATGGGATGATTGGTGGGATACATTAAGATTGATTTGATAAACATCAAAGGCAAGCTTCCAATTCTTTCTGGTTCAGTCATATAAGATAATGATAGAACAGATTGAATGTCTAGAGAATGAAAGTACACAATGACGTATGCTTTCAGGTTGAGGACCTGAACGATGAGATCATACAGATTCTAAGAGTTTATACATTATTGTTATGTCCCTAGTCGGATGTCATTGTGGAAGGTAGATAGAAAACAATGACACACAAGACTAGATTGTGGTGTTGGTTGATGACATAATCTCATTAGTCATGATATGGAGATATCAAACCAAACACATAGGTACCTGTTAGAGAATAAGTGTACCAGACAGACCCACCATGAGTTTGACACATGGAACCATGACATGGTAGTCACAGTCAGTTCTCACAATGATGGTGGTGAGTGTGATTCTTAGACCTAAAATCACTACACTCAATACATGTCATTGGGTACACTTTGACATCATCAAATGCAATCCTGAAACATGGGTTGTTATAAAAGTGATGATTGGGTGGCTTTGACACATGGGGCTTTTGAGGGGTGAGTGATAGATATGGGATTTGTCCCTCCTGAGGGAGTTTGATATCCATGGCCACTTGATGAGTAGGATTGCGATAGGCGTGTGCACGCATGTGTGAATCAGTATGTGATATTGATGTCATACATATCTCCTCCAATCTACTCTGAGATCAAGAAAGTGAATGAGCGTTGACAGGATGACTGTTCCATGCCTTGAGTTCATTCAGGATATCAGTGACAAAGGAATTATAAATTCGCTGTAACACCATTCACGGATTGTAGGATTAAAAGTTGTTCACCAACTTTCTATTTTACCTGGGTAGCACTGATGTGCGACTAGGCACTGCTCTTTGCTTGTGAAATCATAAGTGTTATGGACTTTCACTGCCAACGTGAAATGGACCTGCAGGGTCACACACATAGGATTTAACCAGGAAGAGGAGTTTATCCACAAACCATGTTTAGATTGATTACTAAAGGGGTTTAGTGTTCAATTAAACACTCAATTAATTGATAGCTAAAAATCATAGTGTTCAAGGTGTTAGACCGATTGATTAGAGTATCAGATTGATTGAAACTGCGATTGACTGATTTGCACAAGTCTTCTACCCCAACCGAACGGCTCATGGGATGAACCGATCGGCTCAACAGGTGATATGATCGACTCATGTGCAATGAACCGATCGGCTCAATTGTTGAACTGGCCGGCTCATGTGACCAACCGAGATCGTTTGGAAAGTCGGAAGACTATTTTGCAAATACAATTTGTTTCACTTGTATAAATTCGATTTGGACAAGGATTAATATTTGATTAAGCAGAGACAAATTTGAAAGTCAATTTGAGTTGGATCAGGACCACAAACTGATCAGCTCAGAAGTGAACCGATCGGCTTAGGGGTCCCAACCAATCGGTTGAAGTTGAACCGATCGGCTCAACTCCCCAATTGACTATTTTAGGATGTGAAATGATCGGTTCAGGTGGCACAAGTTGGTTGTTTTGTGGAAAATCTTGAATCCTTCTACTCCTGCTTTAATCCTGCATTGCTCGAGATAGAGAATCCTATCCCATGACCCTCCTATATATAGGGGTATTGGGGGCTTCTCAGGTACAACAACCCAGTGCACCAGTTGCTATGAAAAGTTGTCGTTCTCTCTGATTTTTGTAACCGAGAGAGAGCCCGAGCAAGTGCTACCTGATAAGAGAGGCACAGTAAGGGAAAGACAACTGCAGAAAGCAACTGGTGGTAGGGGAGTGCGTTGGTGAGTAGTACGCTGACAGGAGGGTGTGACTCCTTCTGATTCCTTATGGGACAAGGAGATCAGAGTTACAGGTAGTCCGTGTGGACTACTACAGAGGCTGGAGACTTCTACTGCTTGGGGGACAACTGACAATCCCGATAGTCCTGGTGAGACTAGGAGTTGCCAGTCCTGCTGTGACCAGGAGCTGCACAGACACCGTCCAAGATCGGAGGTGAAGACTGTGCAAGCCATGAGGTAAAGTCGCCGAGCAAGCCTCGGGACAAGGTACGCCTCTACAAACCATCATTCCTATTGTATAGAGGTTGACGCAATTCCTTTATTCTGGGTTTGGGAGAATATTTTTTTTGTTTCCTCTGTCTTCTCTGTCTCTCCTAAAACCCAACAGTGGTAACAGAGCCACTTCAAATGCTCTATACTTTAGGATTATCGATATGATCGATTTTGGTTTGTCGCCTTTATTTATTGCATACGATGCGAATAAAATTGGCTTTTTGCATGTCAATCCCAAATCCACAAATCCCAATATACATATATGATATGTAATATGAATGCACTCGATACGCGTCACCCTTAAATGAGTTTTGTGGTGGATGCATAGTGTAGTTATGGCCAATAAACCCTATATGTGTGCTTGGTTGTATGTGGTTGCTTGCATCTCGGTCTGCGCACCAATTCCCTATCTCCCATTCCTGATGTAACTCGAGATAACTCGAGATTTCTTTCCTACCTTTGCTCCCCCCGAATGTAACTCGGGGTTTCCCAATTCAAATGTAAAGAGGATAGATTTTTATTTCCTGTTATGTCAAAGAATGGAGGACAATATGACGACGACTGATACGGTTAGTTCAAGGCATGAACCGATCAGTTGGTGATCCAGATGACCAGTTCGAGGAGCGAGATGATCGGGTGGCGGCCATGAAGAGATGCATGACGACCAGGCGAACCGATCAGTTGGAGGAGCCAATCGATTGGCTAGTGGCACCCAAACGATCGGCTAGTGGCACCCAGACGACCGGCCAAGGCGAGCAGGTCATTCATGTGATGAGTTGATCAACTCGGACGGCTATAGCACTTCATCATGTACACGTTGCATATGATGTAGACCTAGATGAACGTGATTCCTCTTGGCTCGAGGAATTACATTAGGATGGCCATAATCATCGCTTTTATCATTTCACATGTTTTCTATGGGATATAGCATGTATATGATACATACTATGTATTGTGGTGATTGGATATGTATATGTACCTATAAAACCAAATCCCTCATTAAATATTAAAGTTTTAGATGCCTTCCAAATGTGACACATGTGAAAAGCTTGATCGGCGAAGTGTGGGCACACCCTAGCGTGGTGCACCGTCTATCTCGTGGAAGCGTGAAGGATGAATATGTGGGTCTGTCCTAGCAGGGTGCATATTTCATCGTGTTGGCTTTGGGTCAGACTTAACAAGGTGACCCAGATAGGATCTAGCACCTTGAGGCAAGGAAGTGATCATGGCAAGGAGTTGCATATGACATCATTCAAGAGTTGCATATGATGCAATTGGCAAGAGTTGCCTACCTGGAAGATCTAAGTTGTGGGTGACATCCCTAGCTGGTCATGACTTAGAGGATTTCAGGATCTTGGCCCACTAGAAGATTTTACGTTGCAATCTTCCGAATTGATGGTGAGGGCTATCAATTTGAACAAAAATAGTGGGAGCAATAATTAATTAAAATCCTAATTATATCGTCAACCTTTCAAATCAATTAAATAAGTCAAAATTGAGTTTTTGGACTAAAATTTCATATGTTTCCTTTTGAAGTACAAATGACAACAAAAAACAATCACTTCTCGTTGCGATCGGTCCTTAAAAAGGACAAGCTGAATGGGACTAACTTCCATGACTGGTTTAGGACATTCAAAATTGTTCTCACTCAAGAGTGAAAACTCTATGTCCTAGATACTCCAATTCCAGAGGAACCTGCTCCTACCGCACCAAAGGCAGAAAGGGATGCTTACAAGAAGCATTCTGATGATGCCATTGATGCAAAGTGCTTGATGTTGTGCTCAATGAACCATGAGTTGCAGAGACCACATGAGAACATGGGTGTCATTGAGATGATTCAGCATCTCAAGAACATGTATGAAGATCAAGCACGGCAGGAGAGAAATGATGTCTCCAGGGCACTGTTCAAGTGCGTCATGACAGAAGGAGATCTAGTTGGTCCTCACACACTCAAGATGATTGGGTATGTGGAGAACCTGATGAGACTGGGATTTCCCCTGAGCCAAGAGTTGGCTACTGACGTGATACTGCAATCGTTGCCAGAATCCTACAGTCAGTTTGTGATGAACTATAACATGAACAACTTTGACAAGCCATTGACAGAGTTGTTGGGCATGTTGAGGACAACCGAGACACAGATGAAGAAGGACAATCCTAAGTTTGTGATGATGATCAGTGACAAGAAAGGCAAGTCCAAGCGCAAGGGCAAGGGAAAAGCTAAGAAAGGCTCTGATGCTAGCCAGCATCCCAAGGCGTCTTTAACTCTCAAGACCAAGAGAGGCATGACCAAGAGAGGCAATTGCCACCACTGTCAAAAGCCAAGACATTGGAAAAGGAATTGCCCACTCTATCTGGAAGAACTAAAGAAGAAGGAGGCGGCAGACGTCTCCACCTGAAGGTGTCATGAAATAAACTTGTAACATTTTTGATGTATATGATACCAAGATATAAAATGTAAAGCACTCAATAAATGGGGCAAGTGTTGCCGCCATAGATAGGAGTACTTTAGTTTATTTTCATCCTTGAAGGCATGTAATAGAGTTATGAACTGCTATTTCATATTTGCCAATAGATAGAAACACTTTATTTTTGCATATTGTATGACAATGATTGCAATTAATAAAGTTGATGTTTCAATCTCAAAAGATATGATCTTTATGGCAATGCCTTGTTTATCTTGTGGTAATTGTTATGCATAAGATAAAATGATACCTAAAAGTTATTGATAACTCAAACAATCAAATCAACATAAATCGTGAGAAGTTCATTTCTAGTTTCCATATGATGGATGAATCTAGACTCTTTTGGTTAGAGAACCAGTAAGAGACATGAATCTCTTAGACATGATCAATCAATCTTCACTAATAGTAGTGGGAGAATGATTATCCTATTACGTATAATACATGTGAAGTATTTACATACCTATGGGAGCTAATGTTGATACTTCAAATGGTGTTCAGAGAAATATCAATATGAATATCTTGAAGTGTTCAAGAATATCATAGATGAAGTACGAATTTGGTAAAGTGTTAATTCTTGATGAGATCAATGAATGAAATACTTGAACCAAATGTTTGATATCCTTATGAGTGATTATGATAGTGTATCATAGTGAACTCATGCTTAAGGCATGGTGATGTCTAAATCAAAAGGAGTCATACTCTAAGGAGTTAGAGGATGATTATCAAGTAACTAATTTCTTCTTAATAAAGAATACCCCACACTAATAAAGGACATTAAGAATCACAAGGAGTTGTGAGTTCTTATATCCTTGACAGATACACCTCAATTATCTATGTGATGAGTTGGTCATGTGATGAGTCAACTATCTAGATGATATTGAGGAATCAGATTTTGAGTTATGGTTGATGGCCATTACATCCTAAATGACTTCCATGTGAACCATAAGGTATGACCTCGATGGTAGCACCCATTGGAATGCAATCCATAAGTGTGATTGAGTCTTAAGCGTTAAGACACATGGATAACATTTTGAGAAGGATGATGCTTGTTGATTGTAACTTAATGACTAAGACATTTGGCATAACATATACTACAACCGCATTCCTATGAGGAATAAAACAAGGATGTGTATGTGACACAACCTATAAGGTTTATTAATCCATTAATGTAAATGAAGTCTATAAGTTACAATGGACTAATCAATGTGATTGATTAAGTACAAGCAACTCAGAACTGTGATATTTACTTTGATGATATAGTCAAAGGGTTTGACTGATATGTCAAAGATAAAGAAGGGATTTGTGATTTAGTGGGAGTGTATTCACATTCCACATGTCGATATGAAATGGAAATGTTCTAGAATGAAAATCCAAAGTGGAAATTATCTTTAAGGAAGACAGAGACTTTTCCTATATGATAGGAATAAGAGATCTATAGAGATAGTTCTTGAAGAACCTCTTGACCTGAAAAAAGAAAGCATACATTGGCAATCTACATTGAAAGGTTCAGTATGCATAGATTTAGTGGGAGAAAACTTGTCCATGTTACATGTAGTTAGTATCCCAAGGCCAAATGTCCAATTCTTATAAAGAATGGGAACACTAAGAATAGATATAGATCTATCATGTATGTGATCATCCCATTATCTTGCATGTATGGACATAGCAAGAATAAAGTGAATTCATCATCTTATATCTAGGACATGACAATATGATGTGCTCATCCTGATAACTCGTATGTGGGACATGATGAGTGGATGTCTGTCTAGTTCCAGTAAGGGTTACTGGAATACCATAAGAACTTGATAAGTACTTGAGAAGTAATAGTTCTATGGAAATGAGGAAGAGTTCATTGTAAAGAGTTACACTGATGCAAACTTCCAAAAAAGGACAGAAAATTAATCGCAATATATATATATATAAGTGAATGTTTGTTGATAATTGGAAATGTTCCAATAAAGTTGTTTAAAAGGAAAAGCTGAGTATCCGTGTGTTAGAGAACATCAATGGATACTATATGGATTTGGAAGTTCATGAGATGAACTTATAGTTATTCTGGTCATTGATGACAAGTTAGGAGTGCTTGATCATGCAATGTGGGTAAAGGTTAGTAAAGGAATACTAGATCACATATTACGGCAACTCCATCTCATACGTGTGAAGTACATCACAAAGATGAGAGACATGCAGTTAATACCAACTTTGGCACAGTGTTGCCATAACTCACTATGTTAGCACTAGAGTACAGTAGCATGTGGGACATGTTTGAAGATCACTATGAATATGCTTCAAGAGTGATTGGCTCACAGTGCAAGTGGGAGTCTGTTGGTATGTATGCCCAGAGAGCCAATCATAGGATGATTGGTGGGATACATTAAGATTGATTTGATAAACATCAAAGGCAAGCTTCCAATTCTTTCTGGTTCAGTCATATGAGATAATGATAGAATAGATTGAATGTCTAGAGAATGACAGTACTCAATGATGTATGCTTTCAGGTTGAGGACTTGAACGATGAGATCATATGGATGCTAAGAGTTTGTACATTCTTGTTATTTCCTTAGTTGGATGTCATTATGGAAGGTAGATAGACAACAATGACACACAAGACTAGATTGTGGTGTTGGTTGATGACAAAATCTTATTAGTCATGATATGGAGATATCAAACCAAACACATAGGTACTTGTTAGAGAACAAGTGTATCGGACAGACCCACCGTGAGTTTGACACATGGAACCATGACATGGTAGTCACAGTCAGTTCTCACAGTGATGGTGGTGAGTGTGATTCTTGGACCTGAAATCACTACACTCAACACATGTCATTGGGTACACTTTGACATCATCAAACACAATCCTGAAACATGGGTTGTTATAAAAGTGATGATTGTATGGCTTTGACACATGGGGCTTTTGAGGGGTGAGTGATAGATATGGGATTTGTCCCTCCTGAGGGAGTTTGATATCCATGGCCACTTGATGAGTAGGATTGAGATAGGTGTTCGCATGTATGTGTGAATCAGTATGTGATATTGATGTCATACATATCTCCTCAAATCTACTCTGAGATCAAGAAAGTGAATGAACATTGACAGGATGACTATTCCATGCCTTGAGTTCATTCGGGATATCAGGGACAAAGGAATTATACATTCGTGGTAACACCATTCACGGATTGTAGGATTGAAAGTTGTTCCCCAACTTTCTATTTCACTTGGGTAGCACTAATGTGTGACTAGGCACCGCTCTTTTCTTGTGAAATCATAAGTGTTATGGACTTCCACTGCCAACGTGAAATGGATCTACAGGGTCACACACATAGGATTTAACCTGGAAAATGAGTTTATACACAAACCATGTCTAGATTGATTACTAAAGGAGTTTAGTAGTTCAATTAACCACTCAATTAATTGATAGCTCAAAATCATAGTGTTCAAGGTATTGGACCGATTGATTAGAGCATCGGATTGATTGAAACTGCGATTGACTGATTTGTACAAGTCTGCTGCCCCAACCGATCAGCTCATGGGATGAATCGATCGGTTCAGGTTGGTGAATCGATCAGCTCAACAAGTGAGATGATCGGCTCATGTGCAATGAACCGATCAGCTCAATTATTGAACCGGTCAGCTCGTGTGACCAACCGAGATCATTTGGAAAGTCAGAAGACTATTTTGCAAATACAATTTGTTTCACTTGTACAAATTCAATTTGGATAAGGATTAATATTTGATTAATCAGAGACAAATTTGAAAGTCAATTTGAGTTGGATCAGGACCACGAACCGATCGGCCCAGGGGTCCCAACCGATCGGTTGAGGTTGAACCGATCGGATCAACTCCCCAATCGACCGTTTCAGGATGTGAAACGATCGGTTCAGGTGGCACAAGTTGGTTGTTTTGTCGAAAATCTTGAACCCTTCTACTCCTGCTTTAATCCCACATTGCCAGGGATAGAGAACCCAATCCCATGACCCTCCTATATATATAGGGGTATTGGGGGCTTCTCAGGTACAACAACTCAGTGCACCAGTTGCTCTGCAAAGTTGTCATTCTCTCTAATTTTGGTAATCGAGAGAGAGCCCGAGTAAGTGCTACCTGATAAGGGAGGCACAGTAAAGGAAAGACAAATGTAGAAAATGACTGGTGGTAGGAGAGTGCGTCGGTGAGTAGTACACTGACATGAGGGTGTGACTCCTTCTGATTCCTTGTGGGACAAGGAGATCGGAGTTCCAGGTAGTCAGTGTAGACTACTACAGAGGTGGGAGAATTCTGCTGCTTGGAAGACAGCTGACAATCCTGACAGTCCCGGTGAAACTAGGAGGTGTCAGTCCCAGTGCGACCAGGAGCTGCATAGACACCGTCTAAGACCGGAGGTGAAGACCACACAAGCCGTGAGGTAAAGTCGCTGAGCAAGCCTCGGGACAAGGTACAACTCTACAAACCATCCTTCCTATTATATAAACGTTGACGCGTTTCCTTTATTCTGGGTTTGGGAGAAGAATTTTTTTTTGTTTCTGCTGCCTTCTCTGTCTCTCCTAAATCCCAATAATATATATATATATATATATATATATATATATATATATATATATATATATATATATATATATATATATATATACACACACACATGATCAAACATTCACAGATTGTAGTATATCTTAGCAAGTATACACTAGTACAAATAGAACTATTTTATTATAGTAATTATTAGTCGATCATTGTAGCATATTTCAAAATATTACCTAATCTAATTTTGAAATTTTGAAATTTTGTATTATCTTTAAATCCATAATATCATATTTTTATTTTCTTTTATTCAAAAATTGATACGTTTAAACCATCTCTTTTATCTATTCAATGCATCACACACCACTCATTTTGAATTAACAGTTAAAGTAACTCTCTCTTTCTTCTCTTTATTCAACCAGTCAAATATGATTTGACCATTGATCTCTCATTCCAATACATTCTCTCATTTTGGTCAAATAATATTGAATCATGACTTTGATATTAATAGTTTTTCCTTATTTGTTATAAATATAGTTCTTCTTCTCTATTTTTATCCAATTAATCTTAATAGTTATTCTTTGTCCTTCTACATCTTATAAATTTGTTTTTTAATCTATCGACTTTGCCATTCAGAAATGATTGATAGCCCAATTTGTTGTTGGTGCTTCTATGAAGGAATATTTATAAAATATGGGAATTATTTATTAACTTAACAACCTGGTGTTCTTAATCATTTCAAACGGTCAAGAATTGATACTTTTTTGATAAATTAACTCATTGTTAATATAATTTGAATAAATCTCATCTTTTAAAATCATACTCTATTATTTACAAGTACTTAATTTCTCTCACTTTTAATTAGGAAAGGTAGTTTTGAAATGGTGCATTATTCTTATGTTTCTCTTTCTTTCACTTCATATATTTCTCTACATGTTATTGTTTGTTTCAAAAGAAAAGTGAGAAATTGCAATGATGTGCTTTTAATGTTTTTAAAAAATACTTCTTCACCAAGAAAGAACTGACAACCAAATTTATTGTTGGTGCTTTTGTGAAGCCATTTATGTGAAGACAAAATTTGGTTTGCTAGAAATAAAAAATACCAACTAATAAAAGTGTAACAATTCCAAAATATTGAATAAATTTCTTAAATCTCATTTTCCTTTATTCTACCCTTATAATACATTCTCTATTTGTAATAGAAACTACATTAACTCAGTTTCATATAAGATAGACGCATTTATTGCATCCAATTAGCATCTCCATGTTCTCTATGAATGCATATTGACTTATTTTCTCTCTCTTTCTCCAATAAATAAAATTCATAGAGATAGTGTTCATGCAACTACCATTCCTTTAAATACTTCCATTTTAAAATAATTCTAAATTGTTTTCTTATTTTGAAACCTTAATTGTGTTAATTGCATCAAATTAATTTGTTTTTATGTATCTATTTTTAAAATAAAATACTTTATCTAAAAATTTAAATACTCCAATCATATCTCTCTTATTACCTATTCCATAATAGTGTTTTGCAAAAAATTAAACCAACACCCTTTTTTCATGAACCATATGACCAAGACCTCCTTCTAAACATGATAAAATAATTAAATATTCGTATTTTAATTCTAAAAATAGTCAAAATGTGAAACTCACCTCGAAAACCAATCACTCTCTCACTTGAAAAATATCACATTAGTTGGATCATATTAAATTATGTCACTCTTTTATTGTAATATCTATAGATTATTTCAACAAATATTTCCTTTACGGTAGGAGGTAAGTAAAGTTGTAAGAGAGTTACTCAATCTCATATGCAAGACAAGGATGATGAGCAAGATCAGGAGGATGACATGATCTATAAAATAAACTGATCTCTACCAACCACTAAATAATAAGAGAGTGTTTGGCTCAACAGAATTTAGTGGAGATCATCATGGCCATTATTCACTTACATATGTTCATAGTAGTCATATTAGCCATCGTTCTAGCATGCTAAGTGTTTTTCACAACATATCTTACACAACTAATCCCAGACCAGTTACCAAAAATCCTATTTCTATGAAGAAGATATTAGCATGCTAACTTCAATTGATATCACAAAATGTCTGAGTTGCAAGATACACCTTGAAATATGTTTCTATACGTTATTGAACTAGAAATTAGTATATAATGATTACTTATGATCAGATACCAAAACATAAAATAATAAATTGGATTAATAGAGAATGAAGTGATTAGGAATTAATATCCATGAAACCAACAATGCAATGTTGGTGTTGGTATTAGATCAATTAAACTTAAACACTACTTCTTAATGGAATAGTGTAACATGTAAATATATGGTAGAATACACGGAGCAACCTAGTCATTGAAGTTATGAGTTGAAACTCAAAGTAGATTTACTAATCACTTATTCATAAATAAAATCATCCAAATCCAAAAGCACTAGAAAGTATGATGAAAGTAGGTCTTTTAAATTTTTATAATGTATGCTACATAGAGATATTTATCTTTTAGTATCATATAATTCAATGTTCATTGACAAAAAATTATTTTTTTTACCTTACCAATTAGGTGCCATTGTAAAAGAGGATGTATAATCTACACTTATAAAGCAAACTAGTTGTAGTGAGAAAGCTAGTCATCACAAGATATTTATGAACTCTCAAGATTTAGACTAAGCTACCTCTAAAATACCTCTTTCAAATCACCTACGCATGGGTAGTTTGAAAAGAAATCCCAGAAAAAGGAAAAAAGGGAAAGAATGTTTTGCTAAAATACTAATATGTACAATAATAGAAATGTTCTGAAATTAAAGAGTAAAGTAAAAATAAGTAGTTATGCTCTTCCATTGATGAATACAATATAGTACGCAAAAAATCAATGCAACAAAAATAACCATTATAGACATTTGACAAATTCCTATAAAAATTGTATACTACTGAAAGCATTTAGTCTCTGTTGACAATTATAAAATGTTTCTAATACCAAAGTTAGTAGACTTCTAGTTACAAAGATGTAAATGCCTATGAACATTCACTTTTAGTGGCTTTCTATAAATGTCAAAAAATGTCACTATAACATCAATTGACTTTTATTAAATTTCACTATTGTATATTAGGATAGTATAAGAATTAGTACTTATTGTGTATAATAGCTTATAGAAAAATCCACAATAAAGGCATACTTATTGTTGTGATAGAATTTTATTGATTCTAATGATTTAATTTCAAGTTAATAATTTAACTGGATTTCTAAAGAATCACAACTTGAAAGTTGAACTTACATTATCAAAAATGTAGATTCTAAATGTCAATCATATGCATATAGTGCAACTTATATGGGGGGGATATTTTACCAAGCCACTTGTATTATATACAACACATGATACATACACTTTCATTAAACTTTCTACTTATTACAATAGCTAGTTTCTACATCCTCTAATCATCTTTCTTGATATAATTGAAAGGTATATATGTGAATTTAACGTACTTAGATTTCCATATTGTTAATTGCTAATTGTTGATTTGATAATAAGATATTGGGCTTGTTTGGAATGATCTTCACAACTGTAACATCTCAAAAATTCTAATAGCAAACCTGAGAATGCTACTAACAGTTTCTACAATGCACACAATGGAAGATTAAGACATGCACATGAACAATAGAACATTCACCTTTCCAAATAGATACCAAAGAAACCTTATAGTCAAGGTACTTTTCAAAGAGACTAAAAAAGTTGAAAAAATAGTTCACTTTAGCACATTCTAGTGCCCTTCTTTCCAAATGAATAATAAATACGGTACAAAACTGATTGGTTTCCCATCATATCCCCTCCTTCAAAGAAGAAACAAATTTAGCATGGACCATGTGAATCTCAAAAAGTGATACATATCATGTACATCTAAGTACTAAACTTAAGATTGACAAATTACAATTTTTGAATGCAAAAACACTAACCAAGGTGTATCCATTGACTAAACTACAGACACACGTGATCAAATCCTTTGGGAATATGGAACGATATCATTATAAAAACCAAACAGTATATATTGTTTCATTTATCTTAACTAACACCTAATCAAGTTTATAGGGTTTTTTGTCTCTGTCTGGTATAACTAAATTTCTTGAACTACTTTCATATCAATACAATCCATGATATCTTTGTTTATGATGCATTTGGTCTATTTTGTTAATATATTTACACGTGTCCTTGTTGGGCTTCGACATAAATAATAACCATGCATTCTTCTGCATGAAAAAACATCATATGAATATAAACTATTAAATCAACAATTTTCATCTAATTCTTGATGGTTATAGACTAATATGTCTAGCCCTCACAAAAAAAGTAAAGGAAAATAAAAAATACGTAGTTATATGTATCTAAACTTGTAGGTTGATGGTTTACATTGATCATTCTATAGCAAAATCTTGCTAAATCTGGAAACAACTATTTCACAAGTAGGTATTCCTCTATTTTTATATTGTTCTCATTATTGAACTTTTGTATCTGGAAAATAACCCAAGCCTGGTTCCTAACAAGTAAGGAAATACTTCTATAAAATGTTTTATACACCTAGAAGTGTTCCTTTGAAAGTGTCATTAAATAATATGGGTATTGACTCCATGGGGTCCCTAAAGTTAGGATTGGTCGAAAAGGCACTTCCTATATCTTGCTAGGCAAAAAATTATTTCATGTCTAATTTATCTATTGAAAATTTTGGTGAGGGTAAGTGGTTTACATGATATCTCTACCAAAATTGGAACTTATTTAGGCATGATTTAAGGAACATTTCTCTCATATTCAAGCGTTTTACAAACATTTTGAGTAAATTGCTTAAAATGTCCCTTCTACATGAATATTATCCATTTTATGTATATTTAGGCCAAAATTACATTATTTTATTATTTTCTTAATATATTGTTGCTTTTTTGTAGACATGGCCAGGCTCAAATAGAAGTAAATTAATATCACAAAATTTTGTCAATCACTGACATTAAATATAGTAACTTTCCAAGTCAAATCAAGAATAAGGAGAAACATCAATAAACTTTTGAATACCACCAAACAAAGTTGATGGCACTGAGATTTGAAGCCCTAAACACAATAGAAGTGAAGAGTGGGCTGCACCTTAAATGGAATATCTCATTTGGAGGCAAGCCATCTCATCTAAAGGCTATCCCACTGGCCGTTCTTGGAGGAAAAAGAGCCTAATAAGGAGGAGGCAAAGAGTATAGAGAAACCTTTTAAGAGTTTTTTTATGGATATCTTCACCTACCACCCTAATTTTATCTAATCAATAATGCAATACTAGTGCAACATCTTCCTTGTTGAGTATAATGCTAATGTCTTTAGTTTGATTCATTGGTATTGCATATTTTGACTTTTAATCTTGATAGTTAATTAGCAACTTCCATCATATATATGATACTATAAGATCATAAAATATAAAAGTGATGTTGTGTTTTGTTTATGTTTTGACTTATAGTAGGTTATGGCATCGATTTCTATATTTGATTTTTGATACAATGTTTCTCACAAGTTCCTTATATATTTACACTATGCATTTTATTTAGGAACATTATAAATAAATGTCACATGTTTGTAACTAATTACTCGTACTCTTAAATAATAATAAGGGAATGAATTGAAAATTGTATGGTACAAAATAAATCATAGCTTATAAGAATGGACTTACTACATGTTTTTTGTTATTGTTGGTCTTGGGACCTTACTATTGTCACTACGATTGAGACAAAAGTAACTGATGTTAACTACTACTACAACAAATTTGACTACTCTATTGGTTTGGATTCAACAACATGCACAATGGTTAAAGTGTTTTTCCCTTTTCCTCTCATCTTCCTATCTACAATTCAGGCTACTTCCATAGTGGAGTACATTTAGAAAATCATTACGAATATACTTTGTCTTAAAAGAATACTTGATCGACATGTTTTCTTGCTTTGTTTATTCTACTGCACATTGCAATGAAATTGGATCGAATATTGTTGTAGTCTATAGTTCAAATCTAATGGATGTATAAGCTATGTTTGAATGAATAATTTGTAGATTGAAACATGGGTAGTAATTCAACACGTGTTCTAAATTTGTGAAGCTTAATCTAGATGGTAAAATGTGCTCTAACTTTTGCAATCTTTCATAAATGAATATTATATGACGTAACTTTGGACATTTACTAATTACTTTAGTGTAATGTCCATAACTACAAACTACTGATGTGATTAGGAAGTATCGAACCAAATATATCCTAAATGATAGATGAACAAATTTGAAAAAAAAATTGTGCAAAACAAATTGTAAAGTGCAAAACTGGACATACTAGATTTAATGGTGACAAATGCAGTCACCCACCTAATAATCAACTGTATAATGATCAATTTGATGCTCTATTGTTTATAAAATTGGCAATTCATTCATCCCATCACCATCAACTTGATGCTCTATCATTAATAATTAACATCAAAATATTTTATATTACTCGTGTTGCAATTATAATCTTATATTATAATTAGAGCTAAACTTAATGCCTTTATTGATTTTATAATCAATTTGTAGGAGTTCACATCTTTAGAAAATATGTATTATTGATAGTTATTATTGGATTTTAATAATTCAAATTTTTATAGGTTTGATTTAATCATATTATGTATATCCTATTAGGCCTCATGATTACAAAACCATACATGCTTCATTTTTAGGTACATATTTATCGGTGGGTCATATAAAATAGTGAGATTTAGAATCAAGTTCACAAAATAAAAATTTGACAACGTGTTATTTGGTCCTTGATTCCAACTAAATACTTCACACCCGTCTTAAGCCATCATTAATACATACACTTTTTTATCTTTTCAACAACTGAATTAAAAAAGTGGAACATATATATTCTTGGGAAACAAATCATGTTAAATTAGATAATACAGTTCAAAGAATATTACTAAAGGTAAGACATTTTGGTTTCTCCTCTCCACCAATCCAATTCTGGCTCCATTCCTAGAAGAGTCGAATAATTACAAAAATTATATCTAAGATAGAAATGAAAGTAGCACATATTATGGTAGAATAGTAGACATTATGCTAGAACAATATCAACACACACACACACACACATATATAACAACATTTTAAAACTAAAATCAAATAGTGTTCTGATTGGAATTTTCATTGGAGGATATGATATGCCTTCCTTACAATCCTATACTTCAAATCCATCTCATTACAAAACCACATAATAAGTAAGACACTAGTATAAGAAAATCATGACTATTTTACAAAGTTGGCATGTGACGGGAGTCACATAGCCTTAAGGTGCAAGTTTGTTCCCTGTTGACATGGAGTGATTTATCTCTGTTGCTATTTAGGCGGTTTGTCTCTGCTGCCATAGTTGGTGGAGATTTTATTTGGTTGGGACCTACAGAGATTAAGTGGTTTGTCTCTATATCTAATAGAGATGAAACTTCTTGTGTCTCTATTTCATTTGTAGATAAAGGAACAATGTCACTCTTCTTGAGAAAAAGAGGTAATTGAGGAGGCAAGTGCTTTATGTTCAAAAGTGGAGAAGGTGGTGTTGCAGTTCCATATTTAGATGGAGAAGAATGTGAGTTTGTGTTGGTTACAAGGGTGAGTGAAAAAGAAGGTGATTGTATCAACCAAGCATTCACCCCTTGTATGAGCACAATAAGGAACACCATAGAGAAGAATTTGCAAAGTTAACCATATTGTTAGTATGTTCAAGAAGAAGACTCAAGAAAATTGGGAGACTATTCGTCAAGGGATACTAGCTAGAGGGTATTTATAGGATGAGCAACACTCAATAGCTTTTGTATGTTGAGTGAAACTCTCTCACTAATAACTCTAAACTTTAATTTTAGAAGAAAAAAATGCTATCTTTAGTTTATAACATGAGAGGAGCTCGTAACTGTCATTCCCATTGGTGAAAAAAGTGACACTATAATATTTTACCTATTCTTATGAATCGATGTTCCTTGTATATATATTCACATATGAATATCCACTAATATTCTAGTATCTATATCCAAAATATTTCTTATTTCCACTTTAGGCTACAAGACATCCTTGACAATTGTCATGTGTTTATTATACAAATCTCTTAGCAACAAGAAGAATCATCATAATTGTTTTGCAATATGTCTAGCTCATTGGGGAAAAGCATAAAGGTTGATAATTAAAAGTTGAACCCCCACATATTGAGCTAAAAATTATCCTATGAGTGCAATTACAAACCAACTTTGAAAAAATATGATCAATTGTGAATGTGCTTTCCCATAATCATATTTAAAGAAATTATTATCAGAACTCATATTTGAAATTATTTCCCAATATTTTTGTAACATAACATAGAGTGAATGAATTAGAGATGAGACTTCACAATGAATAACTACTATTGGAATAAAATGTAATAGAAACTAACAAACTTTCAAATTTTCCAAATATACAATTTCATCGTTTGGTACATATATATACATGCACACATGGAAACCAAAAAAAATATACATGCGTACACACATTGTAGTGCATCTTTACATGTATACACTAGTACAAATAAAACTATTTTATTAAAGTAATTACTACTCAGTCATTGTAGTATTTTTCTAAAACATTATCTAGTATAATTGTAAACTTTTGAAAATTTTGGATTCTCTTTATTTCCATCATATCACTTTTTTCATTTTCTTTGAAAATGGTTAAGTCTAAACTATCCCTTTTATCCGTTGAGTGCTTCATAGTTCACACAAAATCGTTAAGAATATTTGTCTCTCATTATAGTGCATTTTCACTCATTCTTCTCTTTATTCAGCGAGTTAAATCTGAATTAACTATTTGTTTCTCATTGCAGTACATTTTCTCATTGATACTAAACCACGACTTTGAATATCAGTAGTCTTTCCTTATTTATAATAACATTAGCTCTTTTTTATCTATTTTTATCTAATGAATCTAAATTTTTATTCTATCTTCTACAACTTATAATTTATTTTTTAAATCTATGAATTTTTCCATTTAGAAAGGACTTGTAGCTCAATTTGTCATCGGTGATTCTGCAAAAGCCTTTTTATAAAATATGAGAATTATTCGTCAACTCAACAATACAATGATTTAAATCCTATAAAATAGTCAAGAATTGATACTTCTTTGATAAATTAACTAATTTTGAATGAATCACATTTTTAAGATCATACGCTACTATTTGTAAGTAAATAATTTTTCTAACTTTTAGTTAGGAAAAGTAATTTCAAAATAATACATCATGCTTAAGTAATAAAATGATCATACTCTATCCATCTTCATAATTTTTTGACATGTTATTATTTGTTTGTAAAAAATGAGTATTAGAATTATGTGATTGTAATGTTTTAAAAAAATGTTTCGTTGTCCTGAAGGGAGTAACAAGCTTTTTTTTGTTGAAAAAGACAATTTTGGTTTTCTAGAAAAATGCTAGCCAATAGAATTATAATAATTCCAAAATGTTGAACTCTCTTTAACTCTCTTTTTCCCTTCGTCTACCTCAATAGTACATTCTCTCTTTATAATTAAAATGACATTAACTCACTTCCATACAAAATAGACCCATTAATTGCATTCCGTTAGCATTATTCTCATTCTCTATGAACTCGTGTTGACTTGATGTATCTCTCATTTTCAGTCAATGAGAATCTATGGAAATATTGATGATTCAATACTCCTTTCTATAATACTCTCATTGTAAAAGAATTCTAAAAAGTTCTCTTATTTTGAAACCACACTGGTATTAATTGTAACAATTCAAATTCTTCTTATGTTTCTCTTTCTTTTAATCAATATACTTTTATTTTAAAGTTTGAATCCTCCCTAAATTTCTCTCTTGCCACTTTTTCCATCATGTTGTTTTTGCAAAAAATTAATCCAACACTCTCTCTTCCATTAACCACATGATCAGAACATCCTTCTAAACATGTAATCAAATTAAATATTCCTAATTTGTTTTCAGAAAGAATCATGACTTAAAACTCACATGAGAAACCGATCATTCACTTGCTTATAGAAAATAGCACATTAGTTGCATCATTTTTAATTAAAACATTCCTTTTTTGTAATCTGAATAAAAAGTTTCAAGAATATTCACTTTATGGTAGGTGGTATGCCAAGGTCTGATAGCTTCTTCAATCTCATATCCCATACTAGGATGACAGGCAAGATCGGGAAAATGACATGGCATATCAAATATATTGATCTCCGTCTGCCATGAGTTCATTTATTCAACTTAAGATGCACTAATACTCATAGTCATTATTTTAGTTTTAGATTTACATCATGTCCAACAAATAAAATCTCCATAGCCACTTCCATGTGTGATGATGAGCATGCACCTTTTTTCATTTTTTCCTTAGATTGATATTTGATTATTTTTAGCATTTTTTTCACATTTTTCAGGTCCTTCTATAGTCTACTTGTTTCTGGATAACATGAATAGATAAACCATACGTGCAAGTAATAAATGGTGTAGATATTACAAAGTTTCTATAATATAGTTCTTTTATATAAAACCAAACCTTTTTTTAGAAATGGCTAATATAAAATTTTGTCACTAAATAATAAGCGAAAGTTTGGTTCAAAATAATTTCTCATATCACTTATACATGGGTAGTTTGAGAAAAAATATTATAAAAAACGACACAAGAGAAAATAATGTGTTATTAAAATATGAGTATGTGTGATAACCAAAGTGTTCTGAAATTCAAGAGTTAATTAAGAGTAAGAGGTTGTTCTCTTCCAATGATCAATACAAACGTAGGTAAAAATCACTAAAATAAAAATACCCATTACTTACATTTGAAGAATGCTTATAAAAACTGAAATAGTATGAAAGACATTTAGTATATGTTGACAATTATAAAATATCTCTAATACAAATGCCTCTAGAGATCTAGACACAAATTTGTAAATGCCACTAAAGATTCACTTTTATCGGCTTTCTATAGATAACAAAAAGATTTTCCTATAACATAAACTTACTTTTATCAAATTTCACTATTGTATAATAGTTTATTATAAGAAATGATACTTATTGTGTATAATGATGTATATTTTTTTTTAAATGATGGCATACTTATTGTTATGATGGCATTTTTTGGATTGTAATGATTTGATTTTAAGCTCATTACCTAGATTTCTAAATAAACACATATTGAAATCTGAACTCACATTTTCAAACATGTATATTATTAATATCAACCATATGTATATAGTGCAAATTATATGGGTAGGATAATTTTCCTAGCCACTTGTATGATATACAACGCATGATAAATACACTTTTGAATAATATTTTGATCAATACAATATTGTGTACATCTTTTGATCTTCTTACTTGATACAATAGAAAGGTATACATTTGAGTTGATTATTCTCAGACATGCATATTGTTGAGTGTTGATTTGATAACAAGATCTTGGGCTCAATGGGAATCGTATTCAAAAATCTAACATCTCAGAATTTCCAATACCAAACCTGAGAATGTCACACAACAAAATATTAAGACATACACATGAACCAAAGAACATTATCCTTGAAATATATATATCAAAGAATCTATATAGTCATGTATACTTTCTCTTGGACACTAAAATAGTTTACACATAGTTTATTTTAGCATATTCTAGTACCCTTGTTTCCAAATAGATAGCAAATATGGTACAAAATTTGTTGGTATTTCCCTTCATATCCCCCTCCTTCAATGAAGAGACTAAGTTATCATGGACCATGTGAAGCCCAAAAAAGTATAGATATGAGGTACATCTAACTACTAAACCTAAATTGAAAAAATTATGGTTTCTTAGATGGGACAACACTAACCAAGGTGTATCTGTTGGCTAACTGAGGACACACATGATCAAAACCATATTTGGATAACATTCTTACTATTATCTAGATGGTCTTGAATCAGTCCCAAGCCACCCAGTCGAATGTCTAATGAAGCCATGCTCCATTGAAGTCCCCAAAGAAAGGACCTCATCAAACTAGAATGTGCTTAATATATCTCCGTAAAGTTCTACCAAACCATGATACTGCATTCTCCATGTGCATCAGTTAGCAAGTCCTCAAGCTAAAAAAAGAGCTTGGCAATAGACAACAAGATCAGAGAAAAAGGAGATCACTTTAGAGATCACCCAACTGAGGAAGAAGATGCATCAACTCAACAGTTTTGGGAGCCCTTTCCATAGCCAATCCCTTAATAAAATTGTCGTCTCTACTAACAACTCATCCAAGTAACTTCACTCCTAGTGAAGGCCTTCCAATATCATCCAGGAACAACTCATTCTAAAACTTTCTCCCATCGTATATCCGCCAAAAAAACCCAGTTTTACAAATATTTAAATTAAGAACAAAGCTGGTTCATACAAATGAATGATATCTAGAACCTTGGCCACCTCCTCTGTTTCCCTAATGGTAGTTCCGTCATTAAGTTACTAAGCATGAAGAAGAAGCTTATAGTTGTCTCTGATCTTATGGATAAGTGATGTTGTTGGTATTTATGCCCATAGAGGCAATTATACGATGATTTGAATGGGGAATTATATACTTGATTTGATAACAATAAAGATACTTCATATATTATGTTTATATCAGTCATCACAATGTAAAAAAGTATAATTTAACTACAATTATTCTAATTACATATGTCATATTTGTAATTACGGGCCTGTTTGGTAGGAGGGTGTTTCAGTTCATATTATATAAATGTTAGGATTTTTTTTTAGAAGCTCATTTGGTAGGATGATGTCCGATGCAGTTGGCAGAAATGTAATTCCCAATTGCTTCCCCAGAGACCTCAAAATCCGGGAATATGTACCACCCCATAAAACGGTATGGTCGGACGTATGAAACTCACATGACTTGATGTTCGTCTTACTAGAAGTACAAAAATATGTTGCGAGGCCATGTTTGCATTGCTGGGAGCCCAAGCCGGGCGTTGCTCATCCAGAAAAGTATGCCTTACATGCATCACACAAATAGTTAAAATCGCGATTTTACGTACGGCTGAAATAATATTCATCGTGTCAGTCCTTCATCCAACCAAATGGTTAATGAGTAGTTTAAATTCCAGCCTTTTGTTCGCATCACATATAAAAACACAATTTGTGCTCCGATTACATCCAACCCTGTTAACCAAACAGGGCCTAAAGTCTACTTTTCCATACAAAATTTTAATGTGTAATTAAAGCAAAAGTAGTTGATTTTAATAGCTACAAAATGACTACAAATACTATAATCCTTGACATATTAGTACCCTTCTATGTCTCTCCCCCCGCCCCCACGTAAATGTTCAAACACCTCCAAAAGTTAAAACATTTCCGCGCCAACTCTATTTTACCCCATCGGCGCCAAGTATTCCATTTCGTCCCAATCTCACGCGGCACCCAACCTCTCCACTCTCCTCCCCCAATCACGTGTGGGCTTTCCATCCCACAACCACGAACACATTCTCCTCCAGCGGCTTCTCCACCCTCGCTTTCTCCGATACTGTCACCCCTCGCTTTCTCCCAGGATCATGTTCTATCCCTCCCATCTTCTCCTCCTTCCCTCATAACCTCCAGAAACAATCACGGTCAGATCTGTTTCTCTCACCCCTACCCCCAGGCTAAAAGATGACCTCAAGGAAATCTGGAAAGGAGGACGAAGAGCATCCACTGAAGCACATGGGTCGGAGTTTGGTCAGATTTTTTTCTTCTTTTGATTGTTTATCCGCTCGGATTACTGACTAATCCGAGAACTTAATTGCAAGGTTTTGCAAGGTGATCATCGTAGGTAGCAGATGTATCATATTGGTATTAAGAATTTCAAATCATCCACGTACATTGGGACTAAGCGTAAGGATCCAATGTTCAATTAGCAATGAAACAACCTTTTAATTAATAACATTCAACTTCAAAAAAAAAAAAACCTTTTAATAACATCTATATAACTCATTGTATTTACGCATCGTATATGCACATGCGTCGGACAATTGGTCATATGTGCACTTCGTCGTACTACAAAGTGGTTGTACCTCTCCCTACTTTCCATATTCCCTCAGTTCCTCCTAATCACCAACTCCATGCCTCCTCCTTGACGCCTTGCATGATCCTCTATCCCTCATTTTCACTCCATCAATCGTTTCTCCTTTTCTGTGTACCTCCTGTTCTATCCTTTTCCTATATTCTCATTGCCGCAAGAACCTATAATAGATTCAGACAAACAGATGGGTACGAGGCTATAGAGTAAGGACAAAGGATCAAGTGGGTGGGTGTCCGAGGAGTGAGGGGAAAATATGCTGGAAAGACTGTATTATAAGTAGGATATGGGGTGGATGAGGAAGGAGTACATGTGGAGGGGGAGAGGAGGTGTCTAGGACAGTAGTCCTATAGTAGGGGATGTGGAGGGGGAGAGGAGTTTTCTAGTACAATAGTCCTATAGTAGGGTATGTGGAGGGGGAGAAGGGGTGTATTATTTGTTTGTATGTATATGCATGCATGCTCGTTGGATGGCTGAGCATTTGAGCATCTGTGTAAATCCAACATTGGGTTGTTTGTCTTAATCTTTGGTGTCAAGTTGAACAATTACAACTATCTAAGCTCAATGGGAGTATCTACTCATAAGTTAATTCGTGTAACTCACCTGACCCCTGTAACTTATAGCAGAACTCAAAGAAATAAGTAATTGCTTTGCTTAATATATGTATGTTTCTGTACTTTTTTTGTTGAATTAAATTTGTATGCATATTGATGTGTATGTGTATTTGTTATATGTTTACACTTTCTTGAATCAAGACTTCTGAATATTTGCTTTTAGTTTAATATGTTTAGTGAATAGTTCTCTTTGGGGCATGGATCTGGTGCTGCCTCACTGGTAGACACCTTTCTGGGCTTGCCAGTTTGCTTGGTCAATTTTATTTCCATCGTATTTGGCTTTGTGTTTTTCTCTATAGTGTACATCTGAATTTTGTATTTGTATCTAGACATTTGATCCTGTAAATCCAGCAATCTGATTGTTGTATTGAAATGTGACTCAATCTATTAATTATAATTTTATAGTTTGGCGATTACATTGAATTACAAGTGTGGTATATGGGCTGCTTTGTAGAACATGTGGAGCTGTTGCTCAACATCACCTCCTTCTTAACAATTTCGTTGGCCAACTTTTTGTCTCCATGTTGTCCTTCTTGGTTTACTATCTAGATATAATAAGTTCTTATAGATCCTTCAATCTAGTGGCATTAAAGTTGCGGCCTGATGGTAGCTATGAATATACATAGTATATGGTCTACCATACTTGGACATTAGGCATTAAGTTTTTTCAGACAATCTCACAAGATCAAGGTACTATTGACAAGGATTTTTCTCCTCATTTATCCTTTCTATCACTTATAGTATGACATGTATTACAAGTTTTAGTAAGATGCTTTATTCATCTGTTGGAACAACTACCATATTTATGATCTCAATTTTAAGGAAGTGTTTGTGACCTTGCATGCAGTGGACCTTGTGGTTGCTTCCATTTCCAGCAAAGGGCATCTTAGGTAACATAAGGAATTAACATTTGCTAATTGTTGTTCTGCACCTTATAAAATATAAATCTATATTTTGCGCTACTGCCATTAAGAAAAATAAATGATTCTATACTACTATAGAAGTGCATGACTTGTTTTGGTTATGGTTTGAAACGTTTAAACGCTTCATTGGATAATGCATTCCTGATTATGCAAGTGTGATCTTCTTAATAATTTGTTGTCATAAGATTCAGTGAATTGGTTTTTCTATCTCCAGTAACAAGAAGAAAGGTCACTACACTAAGTATAAAAGGTCTATGATACTACATGTCAATACACTAAGTATGAAGGATTTATGATACATTTAGATGTTATCTAATATTTACTCTCATGATACTGGTGTTGTGCTAGACTGTTCATATCCAAGGCATGCTTCTAAAGTTGAAATACTTTGATGTATAGGTGTTGCTAAAACATAATTTTTATGATCCATGCTCCATGGACATAACCTCTGCAAACTACACTGAAAAAATCACCAACTCACAATTACAAGGCTTGATATTGATTGAGATTTATCATATTATTAAATATAAGAAAAAGATTATATTCTAAATGAACATATAAAATTGCATATCATAAATATTTTTGATTGTATATTTTTCTTAACTTCAATTTGAATGGTCAAATATAAGAATACTAAGCATTGTTCAATCTCCCATATCTAAAACCATTAGAAGTAGTCCCAATTTTATGAAATACCACCCAAGCTAAGGTTCTGCATTAGTGCTACAACATCAGGCATTTTTGATTTTATAGTGCTCAAAAGATCTTCTCAGTCCTTTTTTGCTCTAGGCTTCTCCACTATTGTTGAAGTACATGACAAATATGTCCATGCGTCTGTAGGTTGCCATCCATCCTAGGCATTAAAATAACTCTAGGGAATCAATGATTTTTTTTATATTGTATGGAATCTCAGGTCTACGTTAGGGCATTACGCTAGTTATTAGTGACAAACATTCTATTAAATGGTAAAGGGTCTATACAGTGGAAATTTGAGTCAGAAAAGCAAGAATCGAGTTGTGGTAACAAGAATGAACATAGGAAATTTGAGTCAAAATAGCAATGTTGAATCAATAGTGAATATTATTTTTCCCACCTCGTGGCACTTTATTTAGTAATGCTTGCATTGGTCGTAAATTTGGTTTATTTTTTTGCAGGTCCTGTCCCCTTGATCTAAAGGAAGCAATTTCTATTGTGATATTTGAAGAAAATTTGGATAGTGTAACAAGGATTACCAGTAATTCTATCATGAAAAAACCCTTTAAACATATTAAATGATTTATTTTAGGTGCTCTTGCTATTGATCTTCCTCTAGCTCCTATTAATGTCAATCGTGGACTTGTTCCTCCAACAACTTCTCAAGTTTGATGGGTAAAAGTGGATCGTTCTTCTACATACACTGTTGTTCACGTAAGACCCATTTTCTCTATTTTCTTGTTGTTTATTAAACTTTATAAGATTGAGGTTTCGCTTTTGATTATTTTCTTCAAAGGAAGACACATGCACCATTAAGTTGAGTATTCTAGGTTAGATTCAAATAAATATTTTCGTTGTTATATACTTTAGTATATATATTTCTTCTAGAAGCCTAGTATTTGATGTGGCTTATCATGCTTCCATACCTAGAGCAAGATGTGACAATAAAGCTGCAATTATTACTATTTTTTACATTACATAGTTATAGATTACAATATGGTTTAATCTTCTTGCTAGAGACACAGTAGAGACAAGCAACATGAAGTTACCCATGATGATTTTTCTTATTCTTGTATACAGATATCCATGTCTAATTATATTGCATATGCTAAACATAAAAAACTCTACAATGGACAATGATAAGCCAACAACTACCCATGAATTGCTCTTAGAGCTCCATATCTCTATCGAGCTATGCTTACATGGACTCTTTGAAGAAGATCATGTATATGCTCTAGTCTTGTGTTTGTTGATATGTTTATGATGATTGTTTCTTTTTAGCTATTTTTACAAGAATGCTAGAAGTCCTAGGCTCCTTCAGATTCATACCTCAGGGGATGTTTGAAGCCTCATTTAAAAGCTTGGAGGTGGTTTCATTTTCTGTTGATCCTCTAAAGGTAATTCTCATGCGCTTGGGTTCTATTGGAGTTGTTTTTATGTTGTATGCCTCCATCACTTTTAAAGTAAATATATTTTCCTTTTCCCTAGCTCTTTGAATATTGACTGATAGCCGTAGTCTAGACTCTCCTTTTTTCTTTTGCTTAATAAAGTCATCTCAGTTTGAATTGATTCCTGTAGATTCTATTCTCTGTAATATTCTTAAGATTATTCCTAACGTCATTTATTAGTAAATAAAACCCACTTACATTGTTAGTTGTAGAAACATTTTTAAAAGGTGCACGTGTTTAAGTATACATTAATGAATGCAAGGTTTAGGTCTATGGTGATGATTGGTGGGATTTGCATGCAACTTGAAATATATACACATTGTCTACCTTACATTTTCCTATCATGAAATAAATAGAGATGTAATGTCCAAGCATACACCAAGCATCCTTCAACAGAATTTGCATGAACATTATGCCAGTAGCTATCAAAGAACGTGTTGTGGTGCAAATGTATTTCGGTTCTATAAGTTTTTTTCTTGACCACTTGGCAAGTTGTAATCTAAAACCTCCTTGTAGGTATTTATTATAATTATTATTTCACATCCTACTAAGTGCAGTGATGTAGGAGGGGTTCAATCTCCAAGTTATGTAAGAAAACACCTTTTAGTATATCAAAACTATAAATTTTTACTGTCTTACTATTCGTAGTTAAGTACCTACATGCCGTATACATAGAAAGTTATTCCAAAGCATATACTATTTACAATTTATTATTTTGTAGGTCGTAGTCTGTTTGTACTTATCTATTATCTCAATTGCATTTTCGATGGAAGTGGATATAAATGAGGTATAATATTGTTCGTAATACTTGGAGGAAAAGTAGCATCTAGCTATCACTTGTAGTGGCGGAGGGAGGGGGGACAAGCGTAGGATGTGCCCCCCCCCCCCCCCCCCCCCCCCAAATTTGTAGATTCTATCGATGTTTTATACATATGCTAATCTGCTATTCGTAAATGGCAGTGTCCTGCAGTCATATTGCTCTGAGACGGTCAACGCAATCTAAAGACGTGTTGATAAAACTACCATTTTCCATACTAAGCTAAGGTTTTCAAAAAATTGAGCTTCTGTTCCCACTATTCGCTCTAGTGTATAACAAATACTCGCCAGACTACCCACACACGACTTAACAGAATAATAAAGTAACCAATAGAATATCATTCTTTACTCCTTTTATTTCCTCTCTTTGTTTATCGAAAGAAAATAAGGTTGCTATGCTCCTCCTCTTGATCGTAGTTCTCTGTTCCACATGAGATATGACTGAGGTTTTTGGGTACATATTCCAAATATCTGTAGCTTTCTGATCTTTTATTTTCCATGGCCTACTACATCCCAACGTTCAAGTCTGTGTGTATCATGAAGAAAATACACATTGCGGCAATGCCTATGTGTGAGGGAGTAATTTTCTTGCCTTCTATATATTATTTTGTACAAGCGAGAGGTACATGGATGAAGGTAGTTTTTCTTGATTTTCATACCATAAAAGCTACTAATTTAACTTTATCGTACTCATTTACTATGAACAAGATAGCAGTTTATTTCTTTCTTCTGCAAACTACTGTTTGCCTTTTCTTCCTATTAAAACAACCATATAGTTACATTGAATTTCATTCGTAGTTTGTTGAAGGTATATGCATGTCCTTTTAGTAGGTATTTTAACCTGTCGGAAATTAGTTCCATTTACAATGAGCTATCTGACCTCAATTCTCATTAACATAAAACTTAGACTGATATACATGAAGATCATTTCTATGTGTAACAATTCCCCCCCCCCCCCAGACTCCAACTGCTGGCTCCGCCCTGATCACTTGCTAAAGGGTTCGCGATAGTAGTACCTATTAAATAACTCGGGATCTTAATTAAAGTGCTCTTGCTCCATTGCAAAATGTGATACAAATTTACATTTGTTGTATTCCAATTTCATTGGTTTGTGAAATCTAATATTTGAAATGTGCATGTAAGTAGATATGGGTTATTACTTTTAATTGAAAGCCTCTAGAAAAATATGAGGGGAGACTACCCGCACCCTCACATTCAAGATTGAGGTGGATACTTTTTTGCCCGCCTCTCTATTCCATGGTTTAGAAAAGGGTTGCATCCTTCTGGTATAGTTGGCCTTATTAATGTATATATTTCTATACGTACCAATTAGTAGGAAAATACTAATCAGGAATGGTTATTCAGAAATCCCATATAGCAAGGGAGATAAATAAAAATCCATCTTTTCGACCTTAATTAAAACAAGAGTAGTTGATCATCACCATAGATAGTGAGAACCTTGGGTAAATTGTCATATTCTGGGGTTTCTCAATAAAATGTAGACAACTGATCTCCAAAATAATAATTCATAGTGTATGCATACTTTTTTGATGATATAGACATCTAACAATTGTGAAGAATCACCCCCACTGATGTGGATATGGGTAATATATATTGAACTCATGAAAACTATCAGTTTGTAGTACCTCTTTAGGATTTTTTTTACTTAATATCCTATTATCAGGTTTGCCTAAAAAGTATTCTTTGTTGTTAACAAGTGATGTTACCATATATGTTGTTAGGGAAATGGAGCCAACAATGTGAGTCGTATGTCAACATTGATTATCCAATAGTGCAAGAGTCATACTGGAACATTGATTATAGAATCTGCTAGTTGGTGAGAAACTACACGGGGAATGGTTACTCATAAACCACATGCAATGAGAAGCTTGGAAAATATTTAGGATTCAGCCCAAATTGAATGGGACCATTATTGGTAGTGTTGGTGTTTCAGGCCTGTCTAATGAAATTGAGACTGTTGGTATCCATAGATAATAGCAAGCAGTTAAAGTCATGAACTTAGACATGGTGATATAATGACTGAATTCACAGACTGGAGGTTGGATGGGAACAGCCAATACTCAATCACAGAGCAACAACACGTAAAACTTTATCCATTCAGAACTTATGGTTGTTGTTGCAATGATTACGGTAAGCAGTTATCTTTCATTTGCTAATTTTCATGATCCGACTAAAAATTGGAATGCTTTTATCTCTGTTCTATTGGCCAATTATTTTGTACTTCTATATCGAAGATTTTAATCAGTTTGTTGGTTACAACATGATGATACAATATTAAACTATATAAACCACTACTGAGCCAGAGTTGACCGAATCTTGAGTTATGTACTACAAATTCTTCAGGGGCAGACGTATAAAGTACCTAGTGTGTTCTTTCCCCATTGCTAAAGGTTCTATAGAAACATATGCAGACCCACCCACCCACCCCCCTCAAAAAAAAGAAAAAAAAATTGAATAGAATAAATATTTTATTTCTCATATAATGTTGATTCCCCTCTTTCATTTTCTTAGTAATGACTGATAATGCTTTTGAACAAGAGAACAATGTTAACTGATTTGAGAAAAAGCTAGCCTATGTGTGAAAAAAAAAAGATTTAAAAAAGAACAATAATGATTACCAACAAATAATAAACTATGCATTCTAACAGTTTAAATTCCACACAACTTCTAGCTTGATTTTGATAATCTAGTTTGATTGTCTTGTATGATCCTTCTATCTTCTGTTGCCTTTATACTGTGATGGGGAGGAGTCTTTTTCTTGTTTCTTTGGTGGATGTTGTTGTAAGGTGTGCAGATAATCAATTCTTGCTCGTTCTTGTATAGTCAATTGGTTGATGTGATTAGGGTGGCTGCATAGCTAATAAAGTTGTACCTATTTGATGTCTTCTACTGTGTTATGTGTTGTTTCAAAGCCTTTGGAGTTATTTCCATCTATAAAATTTTAGTTGGACCTTTGACTATCATTTAAGGCCAAGAGTTGAAGATTTCCTTAAGGTCCTCTATTTATATTTGTTGGACTTGTCTGTTTGAAGTCTTCTTGAAGACTGAGCTTTTTATAGCTTTTGAAGTAATTTGAAAGTTTTCATAGATTAAGTGGAGAGTTTCATACTCTGTGTATCTCATGTACAAACACCATTGCTCTATTTTGCAGCACTGATTTAGCTCAATTGAAGCTTTTAGTGTTCAGTTTGTCAAATTTCTTTCGTCATGTTGTTGTTTGGGTTAGTGTCTTGAGTATATCTACTCATGTAGAACATATGGTGAGTCCAGAATGTTGAATCATCCTATTCAACATGGTTTAATACTATAGTCTTCCATTCTATGTAGATTTCTATTCTTTTGTAAATTTTGTTTTTTCTCGACTCAAATCCATGATGTTTCTAGGATCTATGTTGTTCACTTCATACTTCCTCTTATAAAAGGACCTTACATCACCCATTAAAAAAGTTGTTGTCTGGCCAGAAGCTTTGGCCTATAAGCCCATGTCATTATTTTCTTATAGTGAAGTGCTGGTCATTTAGTTTACTAAGAAGAAATTATATTTTTTTCCTGCTAACTTTTTGTATGTTAACATGCTTCTCTTCTTTTATAGGTGAAAATCATTGATGGCCTACCGAAAGATAAGACCATCTCTATTTACAGATGTGGTCCCCTAGTTGATCTTTGTCGTGGTCAACACATGCCACATACATGTTTGGTGACTAATGTACACACTCTCACTTTAGTGGACAAAGATGTTTCTTCAAGATCTATGCTGACAACTGGACTGGAATGCATCCATCCTTGGGGGATTGCACTCTGACTGAATACTCATGTACGTGTTGTTTAATGTTTATTAATCCATTTATTCCTTCTCAGAAAATTTGATGGTTAAGTTTCATATTGTCTAGAACTCATTGTGATTTATTGAACCTTTTTCTTGTACGATTTCCATGCTAATATAATGCAGATGCATTAATTGCTTAAAAATGGTCAGATATTGGGTGGTGACTTAACAATATTGACCAGGAAATTGAATTCGACTATTGTTACTGCCATCCCTCATTTTACCTCTACTAGGTTTGTGTTTTTGGGATCTTTAAACTTCTTTATGTAATCTGATTTATAATCTCAGTTCTAGCCTTGCAATGTCATTTACTTCTTCATTGGAATTCTAAAATTTGTAGTTAACAAATTATATATAAGCAATGAACAAATTAGCAATCTATAGGAAACCAATTATATAAGTTTTTTTGTTGAATGTAACATCATGAAATCACCAAACACTCACCCACCAACCTAAACTGATCCAACCTTTTAACACCTATTATCCATTATATATATATGTTATATATGTTGGTCTAAGCCAAACCAGTTTTTTGTACGCTTCATGCCAAACTTCAATATGCAAAAGTCTATAATTTATTAATACATGTGTGACTCTATGGTTTCTAGAGACACAATGACAATACCATATTTGAGTTGTATTACAATTGGAGTAGGAATAATAGATCCCATTATAAATGCATAAAAGGGAAACATTTAAAATATTGTCTCCAATGGCTACAATACATGAATCTGACACGGACATGCTACTTTTAAATTAATATGGGACAAGAAGCATTATTCATTCTCAATGAATTTTTGCATCTTGCAAATATTCATTACAAAATAGTAACAAAAGACCACAAAATTCACAAGATTGTTTGAACATCATATGGGTATATATACCTTATTGATTACAAGCTCCTTTAAAATTTAATATATGGATCTACACCATTTTCTCTTCAACAGTATATACTTTCATTGCTTCAGAATTTAGAAAATGGTTTATCATTATCTCTTATATAGCTAACTGCAATTGAAAACAAAATGTTCTTCTCCACATACAAAGCCAGGGAGGAAAGACATAGGCATTGCTCTACTCAAGAAAGCAGATCTAACAGATCACATTTTGGGTCACGTTGAAGATCAAAAATGTCAGTAATATGTTTTAGGGGTGTGTATATCTAAGCACATTATACAAACTGGAATAGCATGATGTTAATTTTTCTTGTTCAACTCACAAGCAATGTTCGAGTCAATGAAATGCCACCATAGGTACTTAAACCAGTCAGACATGGGGAAGAAAATGCTCTGAAGTATATGTGCTAAAATTTTGGACCTTCAATATTTGATATAATCCCTAGACTGTGGGACTGTCTAATAGAAGTTACCAGACCTCTAAAATCTGATGGTCAGTCTACTATAGGTGATTAGGAGATGCAGGTGATGACAAATAATCATACAGATGCTTAGCGCCTAATTAATAATCTTCACATAATCCTTCTAAATATTTTTCCTATGGTTTTGATATATAGCTTGTGATTTTGATATATGCTTAAAAATATATGTGTATTAGTCATTTGGTAAATAAGATAGCTCAATTTTAAAACAAAATAGGAATGCATTCATCCTTATCTGCTACACATTCTTCACCTAGACATCACCTAATCGAATTGTTTGTCACTTGCTTTTCTAATTTCAGTTTTATGTGGGATCATGAGAGTGCAAAAGATAAACTCGATAGGTTCATATTTGTAAATAAAATGGTTACTCACCTTGATATTGTTTCTTTTTTTCTACTTTTTAGGTGAACATTATGTACTTCTTATCCCATTTCCCTTCAAGCTCTATGTTTAGTCGCATGTAGGGATATTATGATGAGCTATTTGCTGATGTTGATGATCATTTTTCCTTCATAAAAGCATGCTTCCTTCAAAGGATTTTATTATAGAATTGTTTGCTTGTCCTCCATGTCTTCTATGTCTATGTTTGATCATGTTAAGGCATTTTTTCTGCCCTTTTGTTTATCATCTTTATAGTATGATCTTATGGCTAGGATAATGTCTTGAACTAGTTATTTCCATATGTTTTACGCCCGATGGCGTTGATGTTCCTTTATCATTTATTTTGGTTGATGGTCTTCTAAGTAGAACTCCTCTGTCAGCTAAAGATTGGTGTTTCAATAAGAACAAATCTACTATTTGAAGTGTTGGCTGGATGTATCCTTTATGCAGTCATAAAAAAGATTCTAGTTTCTTTTGTATTGTCTTATTAGCTTGTTGATGGGTTTTATAGTATTTTTCATATGCCTTCCTTATTTCAGATAGTAGTTTTTGCATTCTATTCTTCTTTAAAGAAGGCTAGAAATCTATTTTCTTTCAGAGTGATAGTAAGATGTTTGCAAACTTATGAAGGAATCAGTTGGGTACTAAGATATTATTTCTTGGGTTGTGACATTTGATACCTGTGGGTTAATTAAAGTATATATATGTTACACATAGGTATATAAAAGAGGTGGCATGACATGTCATGTAAGGTATTGTCATCATTATAGTATTGGTAATTATTATCAGTGCTCAGGCACTATGTATCTCTCTCTCCTCTCTTACTATTTGTATTGATCTACACTAAAATACCCTAACACAGTTGCATGATTTTAACATTCCAACTACTAGTTTTATATATGTGTTTGTTTCCAGTTATGCATGGGCAGTGAGAAGAGTTTCAACTGGGAATATGAAGTGTGTCTACTCGGCCACTGGTACCAAATGTGTGTTGTCTCTTTCCTTCCTTCCTCATTGATGCTCCTTGGGTGAGGGTGAGATCGCTATCATCCTTGTGTTAGCTAGTCCCAAGGCACACCAGCACATCAACTTGGAGGATGGCTACTTGGAATGGAGTGACCCCAGAGGATGTCAAAAAAGAGGTCAGACGCACATCATAATCTTTGACCTTTTTTTATTTTTCTTATTGTTGATTGTTCTTTCCTTTCAATCCAAGTCAATTCTCTTTATTTATTATGTCTATATGTTGCTACATTTAAAGTTTCTCAATTAGAAATGTGAAAGCCAAGACCAATGAATAGTGGATTCACTTAGTTTTGTGGAGATGACAATTAGTAGATATCACTTGAAACTGTGATACGAAAATGACTATATGTTTGGGTTTGGTTGGCTGATCTTCTAGTCAATCCAGTAGAAAATGACTTTATGTTTGGGTTTCAGTTCATGGATCCTCTTTAACTTTGTTAGGTCATTTTGTGCTTGTGCTGATATACCAATTAATAATGGAAGTCTTTTGAAATTTTTGCGTCAAGTATCAACCTTTAGTCTGTCAATTGCTAGACTTGATATTAGGCAGGAATTAGATAGGCATACACATGTGATGCTTCAAGTATCAACCTTCAACACTTCACAACTTCCACTCTTGAACATGGAATGCACCCTCTTGTATCTCCCAAGTTAGAATGGTGTGCACTGATGGATGAGATGGTTGTGATTGCTACGAAAGAGTATCGATCAATTGTCCCAGGAGCCACGTTGTGTTGAATATTTCTGCCTTGTAAGTACACACTTCTTGCCTCACCAAAATATGCAGAACTAAATCTTTAAAATATGAAGTGCAATATTTACATATTTGTTGTAGTTGTAATTGTTTGTTCCCTTTCTTTTAGAATACACCCAAAGTGGAGTATGGTAGGATGAACATTGGTAATTGGCCATCAAAGAGGAAACTCAATGGAGAATAGAACCCCTTTGTGTGATCGCATGGATGTTTGCCTGGACGTAGACCAGGTTCCATATCCCCATTTGGCTTGGCTTTAGTGCCACATTCAAGTGCATAATGGACAAGGATATCAAGAACCTATGCACTCTGTAGGAGACGTACAATGAGTGGAGATTCTTTAGACGACCACAATCAACTTGCTTGAGATGGTGTTTGCAAAGGGAGACCATGGGATTACATCTTTGTACGATAAGCTCCAGGTCTCCAAGGATCCGTGGTCATTTGGGGAACAATTTTGAGCTAAATATATTGATACTAAGAACCTTCTGCTGCAGGTAAAGTTGGCTTCTTATTTGTAATACTGGTGTAGTTTTGGCTGACTACTTTTCTTTTTTTATTCCTATTCCAAGATTCAACATGGTTTGTCATTTGCTTCTCTTCTCTTGATTGTATAAGTATGTCAGTTTTTATAGTAGTATGTTTCAAATGTGAATGCTTTCATTTATTTATTAGTAAGTAGTTTTTGATTAAATGTGTAACCATCTCTTTGAACTTTACCAAACAAATGTCACCAGGTTATAAGATGGAATGCTTCACAACCAACATGTCAAAAACACATCAATATGTCCTTCAGGAGATGAGGCCCAAGTTTTGTCCAGTGCAAATATTATTGTTGCATTTTACCATCAAGATTGTCTTGTTTGTAATTTTATATCCAACCCATGATCTTCTTCATGATGGTGCAACAACAAGAACCCAAACTATCGCCAACTCGTTGAATAAAAGGAGAAGACAATAAAGACATTGGCTGAGAAAGATGCATACTCTTTTTCCAAGATGCGTGTAGACCTCACTGAGTCATTAATATATGTATATCCTTTTGTTTGTGCATATTGTGTAATAGGGGCAAGGTATATGTCCGCCCCATGTACATTTGGCATTTCAGTATAAATAAAAGTAAGATTGTTGGCATAATGAGCACAACTTGGTCTAACTACTACAATTTTGTTACTAAAATAACTCTTGTACTAACAAATTACACAATATATGCATAATCTAAAATCTAAATGCATATATGTATGTGTAATTCATGACACTACATATGTACCTAGATGTATAATCTAACTATATATATGTGTTTGTATAATAACTGTCACTTTTCCCTACACATTAACTACACTTAAAATGTAGTAACTTCATCTTCTTGCTACATACTAACTACATACGCAATTGTAGTTATATATTTAGCTACAATTACACCTACATTTAAATATGTAAAGACAATATCTACATTTCCAACTATATATGTATTTGTAGTGAATGCATTACCTAACTACATATTTGAAAAATATAGTTAAAGGTTTTATCTTTATGATCATATACTACAATTTGTATATGTAAAGAAAAATATAGCTAAAGCCTTTAGCTATAAAATATGGGGTTTTCACTATATATTTTTTTGTAATTAAAGACCATTCTTTTGTAGTGCATTAGATTATGAAACAAACATGATAAATGTCTAAAGAATGATGTTACTTGATGATATATGTCTTCAGGTTAAGGACTTGAACAATGAGATCATATGTTTGATAGGATTACATACATTTTTGTGATGCCCCTAGTCAAAAATCATTGTAGAAGCAAAATAGATGAAAGTAATACATACGACTAGAATGTGTGTTGACTGATGATGGAGTCTCGTTAGTAATGAGATAATATATCAATTCAAACACAAATGTACTTGTTAGAGAATAGAGTACCAGACAAACCCACCTTGAGAATGATACATGGAAACCATGGAATGGTAGTAACAATTAGTTTGATGAACTCTGACACCACCCAATGTGACCTTGAATAAGGGTTGCCATAAAGGTGATGTTCAGGTACATTGCGACACATGGGGATTGATTGTGAGTGGTGTAGATGGGATTTGTCCTGCCTACGAGAGTTGATATCCTAGCCACTTTATAAGTGACAAATAGAAAGTATGGCCATGCTCGTGTAACTCAATATGTGATATGTAAGTTCGCATGCATCTCATACAGTCTTCTCTAGTTTAAGGAACATGGATTGAATATTAAGAAGATGATGATTCCATACCTCAAGTTCAATCTGGGCATCTGAGATAAAGGAACTATATGATCACTGTAATACTAGTCGCAAATGTAGGTTGAAGTTGTTCTCCAACTTTCCAATTACTTGGGTAGCAATGATGTATTGCTAGATAACACTCATTTCTTGTGATGCCATAATCTCGTTATGGACATTCACTACCAACATAATTTGGGACCTATAGAGTCACACGCATACGATGCCTAGAATAGAAGTTTACTTATGGATAAGGTTTAACATGGTTACTAAAGCATCTAGGTAACTCATAACACCCAAATCTACGCATTTTCTCTATGCATTTTATCTATGGTTTTAAATCACTTTAGTCTTAATTTGCCCAATAATGCTCATGTTCTATGATTTCTATCTCTTCTTAGGTAATGTAGTTAGAATAGCCAATAATGTAGCCAATTAGCCAGTGTTAGACTTGCATGCACCGAACAAAGATGAACAACCTCTTATCCTTGCTCTTTCCCTCCTAAATTGTGGCCCAGTGAATTGTACTTCTTGACACCTTGTTTAATGATAACCACAGTCTGATCACTAGCCTGGGCCCAATTTAGTTATGATTAATTGCTTTTATTGTCTTATCCTCTTTATATACCCATGCTAAACTTAGTGGATTTAATTCATTTTTTTATTGGATTTTAACTTGCTTGTGCAGGTCAGTTTTGAGAATATGGGCCCTATCTTCTCGGCCCAATACCCATTCTAGCCCTTTGGATGTCTGGTCAAAGCTGGGTCAACAGACCTCCCTTCTTCTATAGATCGTGGTTCCACCACTCTAACCCTACTACCGCACCCATGATATACTAAAATCGTGACCCGTCTACATACCCACGACTCCCCTCCCTTAAAATCAAAGTCATGATTTCCATAACCGTGACTCGCGGTTGGCCTCCCTCATCAACATCACCTCATCTGCATCCACCACGATCGACAGAACAACCACCCTACCCGCGGTTCTCCCTCTCCTCTCCACCTGCATCAACCCTCGACCGCGACCTACCCCTCAACATCCTATGACCCCCCCTTCACACCACGATCACCCTCTTCTTCCTCCACCACTCTCCACTCACCCAACGCCCGTGGTCACCCCTACACCGCAACCTAGATTCCCCCGCGATCTCCAAAATCGTGACTCCACCTCTCAGGATTGTGACTTCCACCTTGGACACGTCATTGCCAACACCGCGACCGCAGTACGCATGACCGTGACCGCAGTCATCTCGAAGATCCGCCGCGATCGATCATCTCCTGTCACCAAACCAAGGCCTATACCGCGACCATCCGCTCACAGCACCTGCCACCATCAACACCTTCTCGCAGCTATCAACCTCTCGTGACAACTTTTCCTCCAATGCATCTGCAACCGTGACCGTGTTCATCAACCACCATGACTGTGGTGTGATAGTCGCGGCCACGGTGTGTTCACCCCACCGTAGTCAGTGCCATCATCACATCCTCCACCCTCGCATGCCTCTACGACTCCAACATCAACACTGATTGTGACGTTCATCCTCTTCAACGACCTCGAGCAGATGGCAGTCGTTGAACCACCTCGCGGCAGCAGCTCCGAACATAGTCGCGAGCTAGCAATTCAAGGGCACCTACAGTCAGTGCATAAGATCTTGAGTGAGGTACAATCATAGGCACTAATCGCGACCCACGATTTACAACAATCACAACTGCGATTCCATAAGATCACGACCAGCAGAAAAACTGTGACCTTAGCAAAAGGGAATTGTGACCAAAAGGGAAGAAAAGCAAACTGCGACTGGGTCTGTGCACACCTCGACCGAGGTTAAATGGGTTGAAGCAGACCACGTCCGCCGAGTTGTGCCTATAAATAGGCCCCTACTCCATCAATTCAAGGGGGAATCCAGATGCCGGGGGGGATCCAAATGTGGGGGGGGAATCCAGACGTCGGAAGGTTTTCGGACTCGAGCCAGAGCCTCGGGGGAGCATCCCAAGGTCCGAGAGGACCAATGCAGCCAGTCTACATGCTCCAGTAGCCACCAGCCTCCACTCTCTGTCTCTCCTCCATCTCCATCTCAGATCTATTCTCTCCAAGGGTGGAAACCAAGGAGAGAGTAAATCTATGCTACGTTCACCCTCGCCATCAAGGAGAGAAGATCCACATCACCGCCCTCCTCTACTACTAGTCTACGACCTCCATAGGTGGAAGCTGAGGAGAGAGTAGATCAGTCTCCACTGACATCTGCATCACCTCCATTGGGCTACTGTTTGGAGCAGATCTAGAGAGAGAACCAAGGAGTCCAAAAGGACAAAGAGGAGGACCAAGGAACAAGATCCGTCCTGCACGGAGGCCAAGGAGCGAGAGCCACCTCTCCTCTACGGGCTACATCTCTTTCTTATTCTCTTCTATTCTACTGCATTCCTTTGTTTCTTGTACAAATGATGTTCTTCCATCTTTGGTCGGTGCCGACTATGCTTGTCCATGGCTAGTTAAGCTCCTTCTTGGATATGTAGCCCGATTTGGGCATGTATATGTACTTTTTCCTTAAGCAAGTAGATTCATATCAGATCTAGTATGTTGCATGTTCTATTTTCTATTTCCAAGTTATGATTGCTAGTTTGGTTGATCTCTTACTCACTTGAACTGCTATTTCTACCTATATTGAGGGATCCATTGTAGGAATAGCTAAGAGATGATAGTTTGGATCTGAACCTGAGAGGAGGACGATCCAAGGTATTTTATTCCTAACATCCCAGAATATCCTAAGACCCAAAAGGGAACTGAGCACATTCCAAGGTGTTGATATGTTATTCCTTGTGAAAGGATCGATGACATATCGCTGATAGTTTTAGTCACACATTGCGAGAGCAAGAGGGACGACCCACAGGACAAATGCCACTATGCGTACTAGATGCTTACTTAGGTGTTTGAGGGTTGTCTACGCCCGAGAATGAGTGCATAGACTGCCCCATTTGTGGTTACATAGCCAGGAACTCTCTTTCTCTGATTAGTAGAACCACGAGCTCTGTTTTGTTTTTCTTTTCTTTTTTTTGTTTTGTTTTAATTCATGACAACCCGCTAGACTAGTTCTAGCACATACTTTTATCGACTATCAGCTTGGTTTATCTAACCTAAGAACGAGATCCGTGGCGTCCTAAAATCACCACATCCCTGTGTTTGACCCCGTATATCTACTTCGACCCCATAATAAAAGTTGTGTGGGCCTAGAAGGTTTTGGGTTATAGATTTAAAAGCTTGATTCCTTCCTTTGTCCCACGTTCATTTCCGAATGTGAGAAAAAGGCTGATCAACTTTTGGCACCGTTGTCGGGGACGTGGTCTTTTCACGATTACACGCCTAGCAGATTTTTGTTCTGTCACTTTAAACACGTATATATATGCATAGTTCTTCTTTTGTTTTAAACATACTTATTCATATATATTGAATATCTTTTCTTTTTCTTATACCTTTTTCAGCCATGGATCTCACTTCAGCGAGACAAGTCATCTTGTCCACCTATCCTCCCGAGTTTTATCACAATTTTGACTGCTGGAAATTAATTGAAGGTCGTGCTCTACAACTAGTCGAGTTATACTCACCTCCACCGTCGTCGAATGATGAAATTCCAACAGAGGAGAATTCCAGTCAGCCCTTGACTCCCGTGCTATCATGGTATCAAGAACTGATTAAGGCATTGGAGTTGGATGGGGAAAGTATTCACGTACTCACCTCCTTAGCCCCTCATCTCCAAGAAGATGTCGATCCAATGCAATAAATACTTGAAGAGAAGGGTCATCATCTCAAAGTAGCCACTGAGGCTATAGACCACAGTAGTAGTTTGCTTTGAACTGTTGAACAAGGATCCATCCTAAAGCATCAGTTTGATACAGTGGATTCCCCTTATATATGCATGGCAGAATCGACGGGTCTCAAAAGCATTGCTGCTCAAGTATAACAACTTCATGATAAAGATGTTGAACAAGGGAGGAGGCTCCAAGAGCTCATCGATTTGGTTACAATTCAGTTACAACTGCCATCACAAGACAATGAAGACGTTAGTCATCAAGACCATTCCATCAGTTCTAAAGTGGAGTATGCAGCACCATTCTATTCAGACCATCAACTGGATTCACCAAGATTTTTCTATGAAGACCAACCCACTTGGGGAAACCCTTCATTCTATCCAGATGACCCAGTTGATGAACCAATGTAAGATATGAGTAATTGACATGAATGGTTCATGATGACGACTCTTATCCTCACAATGATAACCAAACAACCTCACATCCAGAGGGTTGGTTTGAGGAACCCGAGTCTGACATTGACCCAGACCAGGGTGATATCTCTCATATTGAGACATGTCACTTAGCTTCGAGCAATGCGCCGATCATGATTTGGAACAATTTGTTCGATGACGATGATGAAAACTGCTCGACATGGAGCAGTGAGTATATTGACGATGATGAGTTTGAACAGCACAAGCTGCCATTTGCACCCATACCTTTACAAGGTAGGGTGAACGTCAAGGGGGCAGGATGGATGGTCCACTACAACATGGTTGTTGAGCATGAAGATACCCCTGAATCCACACCAGGTGATAAGCTTGGGGTGGTAGAACCACAAACTTATTCTTCAGGGAGTACTTCTTGTTCAGAAGATGATTGGATGACTCAGACTGTACATGAAGATTTATCTGAGCATCCAACCTCAAGTGTAGAGATGGAGAGAGAAGATATGAGTCCTCTAAAAGACATCCAACCTGTCTCATCCATATCATCTTGTGCCAACATCCTAGGGCCTTCTTGTTCAGATTCATATTTTGGAAGGTACCTTGAGGAGGATTTGCCAAAGAATTCATCCCAGTGCAGCTCAAATCAATTCTAGCATAGAGATGACTTCACCGAGTCACCGGATTTTATTCCTCTACTTTAGACTCGGCAGGGCCCGCATCTCTGCCTATTCTACTCTTATTATGTGGCGGAACCCGTCGACAAGACACAGGGGACACTGGTCCCAAAACTTAGGATCTGGGATCCCAGTGTCGGTATCGTGGGGCTTCCACCCCCTTTTCTCTTACCCACCCTCCCACCCTTTATTAAAATAAATTTTGCACTACATGTTCTTGTTAGTTAGTTTCTTTCCTCTAACTGTTTTATATTCTTGCATCCATGCATCATCTTTAGAACTTCAATAACTGTCGTTAAAATAATGCATTCCTACCCTTCTATTCTAAGTTTAGATCTTGCTCAAGGACAATTAAAGTTTTAAGCTTGGGGTGGTAGGCTTCGCCCTTCTATCTCTTCATCCTTCTAGCATGCATGTTTACTTCTCGCATTTAGTTTTAAAATTTTCAAAAAATTTCAGCTTTTTCGTTTTGCAATTATGGCTATATGGTGTGAATCTAATAGATAAATGCTTGACTTTATGCCTAAATGCTCAATTTTCATCTTAAAAATTGCTTGACCTTTCACTTGACTTGCTCTTTGACTCTTTCCTTGAGTTTGGTAATAAATCTAAGGCTATGTGCCTTTTTCATAGCTTAAAGCTAAATTCCCTAGATCTATGTCGTGAATGGAAAATCCATGGTAAAGGACCGTTTGAATGAGCTAAAACATGATTAAAGACTCCTAGATGTGATTTCACAAGCTTGCCTCTATTCTAAGGATTCTTGAATCATAATTGCAACTTTTCACACATGTGTCAAGCGAATCAGACGGGCTTTGAGCTATAATCAAGATGAAATGTTTTCCCTTGATGGACTACACACCTTCTCACATTAGATTGAGTCAAAAAGATGAAAAATATAAAAATGTGCAAAAGAGGCTTGGCCGCCCACAAAATCCCAAAAATATCTATATAGTTCTCACCCAAGCCTACAAAATAGAATGTAGAGAATAAAAGCCTGAGAGTAAATAAATGAGCGATTGTTTTCCCTTTTTAGGAGAGTTGAGGATGGTGCCCAGCTGGTGTATGACTGCGCTCATGAACGCGGGTATGTCATGCCTGGTAGTATCATTCCAAAAGCTCATTAGAGAGTCACTAGGAAACCCTAGGTGACCTATGAGATCATCTCAGTAGTAGGGTTGGTTCGAGCGCAGTACGAGGAGTTCATCTCACTGCTATGGGCCAACTGGCTCAGACTGTAGGGACTGTTGCTCGCTACATGTACCAACTTGACGCAGATCGAGATCCTCAAAAGTCATTAGAGTATTTTGCTTCATTTCTTAGGACATGAATAAGTGAGAGGCGTGTTGTTCCAGATTGGTCTGCAGGGATTCATGGTGATAGCTCATTACTCATCACCTGCTTGATCACATATGTGACAACTCTTTCATGTTTAAATAATTATGATTCCAACCCTCATGAGTATCGACAGGTTGTAGTGACTTCACTTAATCTTGCCTGTAAATCCTTTGATCTTACTTTGGCAAGACTGTGGTTGATTGGTGGGGGTTTGTTCTGAATTGACATGGATCAGGAGAATCGATGTTTTAAACTTTTTTCTTAACCTTAGCATCTGTTGCCAAGGTTAATTTGGATGTTATCTTTTTGTTCTTTGAGCACAGTCTTTCTTGAGGACAAGCAAGTTTTAAGCTTGGGGTAGTTGATAACACCCAAATCTATGAATTTTCTCTATGCATTTTATCTATGGTTTTACATCACTTTAGTCTTAATTTTCCCAATAATGCTCATGTTTTATGCTTTCTATCTCTGCTTAGGTAATGTAGTTAGAATAGCCAATAATGTAGTCAATTAGCCAGTGTTAGACTTGCATGCACCGAACAAAGATGAACAACCTCTTATCCTTTCTCTCTCCCTCCTAAACTGAGGCCCAGTGAATTGTACTTCTTGACACCTTGTTTAATGATAACCACAGTCTGATCACTAGTATGGGCCCAGTTTAGTTATGATTAATTTCTTTTATTGTCTTATCCTCTTTATATACCCATGCTAAACTTAGTGGATTTAATTCATATTTTTATTAGATTTAATTCATATGCTGTAAATCGTGACTGTGATTCCATAAGATCACAACCAGCAGAAAAATCGTGACCTCATCATAAGGGAATCGCGACCAAAAGGAAAGAAAATCAAACCGCGACCGGGTCTGTGCACACCTCGACCAAGGTTAAATGGGTCGAAACAGACCAGGTCTGTTGAGTTGTGCCAATAAATAGGCCCCTGCCCCATCAATTCAAGGGGGGAATACAGACGTCAGGGGGTGATCCAGACGCCGGGGGGGAATCCAGACACCAGAAGGCTGTCGGACTTGAGCCAGAGCCTCGGGGAGCATCCCAAGGTCCCAGAGGACCAATGCAGCCAGTCTACATGCTCCAACAGCTACCAGCCTCCACTCTCTCTCTCCTCTATCTCCATCTCAGATCTATTCTCTCCAAGGGTGGAAACCAAGGAGAGAGTAGATTTATGCTACGTTCACCCTCACCACGAAGGAGAGAAGATCCGCATCACCACCCTCCTCTACTACTGGTCTATGACCTCTACAAGCAGAAGCTGAGGAGAGAGAAGACCAGTCTCCACTAACATTCGCATCACCTCCACCAGGCTGCTGTTTGGAGCTGATCTAGAGAGAGAACCAAGGAGTCCAGAAGGACGAAGAGGAGGACCAAGGAACGAGATCCGGCCTACACAGAGGCCAAGGAGCAAGAGCCACCTCTCCTCTAAGGGCTATATTTCTTTCTTCTTCTCTTCCATTCTATTTCATTCCTTTGTTTCTTGTACAAATGATGTTCTTCCATCTTTGTTCGGTGCCAACTATGCTTGTCCATGGCTAGTTAAGCTCCTTCTTGGCTATGTATCCCGATCTGGGCATGTATATGTACTTTTGCCTTAAACAAGTAGATTCATATCAGATCTAGTAGGTTGCATGTTCTATTTTCTCTTTCCAAGTTATGATTTCTAGTTTGGTTGATCTCTTACTCGCTTAAACTGCTATTTCTTCTTGTATCGAGGGATCCGTTGTAGGAATAGCTAAGAGACGATAGTTTGGATCTGAACCTGAGAGGAGGACGATCCAAGGTATTTTGTTCCTAACATCCTGGAATATCCTAAGACCCGAAAGGGAACTGAGCACATTCCAATGCGTTGATATGTTATTCCTTGAAAAAGGATCGATGACATATCGCCGATGGTTTTAGTCACGCATCGCGAGAGTGAGTGGGATGACCCACAGGACAGATGTCACTGTGCATACTAGATGCTTGCTTAGGTGTTCGAGGGTTTTCTATGCCCAAGAATGAGTGCATAGACTGTCCCATTTGTGGTTACATAGCTAGGAACTCTCTTTCTCTAATTAGTAGAACCACGAGCTCTATTTTGTTTTTCTTTTCTTTTCTTTGTTTTGTTTTAATTCGTGACAACCAGCTAGACTAGTTCCAGCACATACTTTTATCGACTATCAGCTTGGCTTATCTAACCTAAGAATGAGATCTCTGGTGTCCTAAACGTCACCACGTCCTTGTGTTCGACCCCGTATATCTACTTCGACCCCATAATAAAAGTTGCGGGGGCCTAGAAGGTTTTGGGTTATAGATTTAAAAGCTTGATTCCTTTGTCCCGCGTTTGTTTCCAGACGTGAGAAAAAGGTCAATCAGTAACCAACTTAAAACAACACTGACTAATAGTTGTTGACTAGAGTGTCCATTCAATCGAATGGGAATGTGATTCGATTGATTGGAGTCTCCAATTGACCGAATGAAAAGTCCAATCGGCAGAATGGATGTTCATTATGACTAGACCATGGAATTGATTTTGATGTCACGATGTGCATTGATAATCACATCATAAGTAGTATGTTTTTGAATAGGAAAAATAGCCAATCGACCGACTGGAGTATCCACTCAATTGACTGGGAGTCCAATCGACCAGCTAGTGTTTTGCAACAAAAGAAAATTCGTGAAATTTGTCTCATCCTATCCACAGATTTATGGAAACCCTAACTGTAAAGAGGCGAGATCACCTCTCTACTAAAATTTAAAGGAAATACAAACATCCACAATTTTAACAAAAATTTAGACTTTGAGGATGATTGCATAATATTCCAAATAAATAATCATGATTCCAGATACATAATAAAATTTCAATAGCAGCGGAAAGAAAGAAATAATAAGCCTTCTAATGGCTTTATCGTTTATTACATCATTGCTTTCTAAAAGAAAAGATGAGATAGATAAGAGGATCTAGCTATAGCAACCTAGCCATCCTTCTTGTCAAGCTAACGAACTCAGCAGAGGAATCTTCCTTCAAGCCCTTCTTTCACCTTGCTCAGCACCAACACCTGGGTGGTTGGGAAGACACCCAGCAAGAGGGAAAACAAGAAAAGTATGTGTTACACTAACAATCTATCAAAGGCAAAGAAAGTTGTAACAAGTAAATCAGGCTAGATATTTGGTGTAAGAAGATATCAAAGAGTATGAGGTTTTTATAAGAGAAACTTGCCATTAACAAAATATTTAAAGGTTTTAGCATGTCATTTAATATGTCTATCTAACTAAGTAGGGTTGAGGCACCTACCGGACCTCTAACCTTAGGTGAGGGAAGAATTAAAAACATTTCCAATCACCTACAATTTTTAATGGGGAGAATAATAAACATTCCCCTAGGGCGATTTTATACATGCCCTCTATGGGTGGTTGTACATAAGTACCACTACTTAAAAATTAAATAGAACATTTAATTTCATGCTAACAAAAGATTTATGGCAAGAATAAGCAAAAGAATATATAACATGGCAGTGGGGTATGAATACCCAAACAAGAGAATACTACATCTATTATTGAGGCAATAAGCAATTTAGGTTTCAAGATTAAAGGCTTTGGATCAAGTTAAACCTCATAAAAGAAATATAGGTAATGGACTAAAGATTTCCCAACTGATAGGTAGATGCACAATCAAAACTCATACTAAACACATACCTTAGTCTCAGGTGTCCTAGATTTCCCTTTTCAACTCTTCACACGAATTATAAACCCAAATTACCTAATACATCATTATATTCATAAATCAGAATTACATGCATTCATTTAAAAGGTTGAAAACCCTAATTCACTAACTTTTTGCACAAACTCTCAATTCAGACTTCAAAAACCTCATAACCATCTTAGTTAGGTTTTCCTGATCAAAATAACATATAATATTGTATATTTTGGAAATATGGATTCTTAAGGTTAATTTTAGTGATTTTCAGATAATTAAATCGATTTTAAAAATATATTTTCGCAAACCTCAAAACCAGATCTCAAAAATATTTTTATTAAATAGATCTCGTTTTCCTGATTTCAAAACACTATTTATTTACTATTTTTGACCAACGGAATAATTTATAAAAATTATTTTATCTCAACCAATGGCAGCTTGCCACGTAGGCAAGGCCAACCGCGTCGAGCGGTCGCGAGCGACTGAGAGCGGTGACCCGCGCCTCAGGGACTCCCGCAACTGGTCGAGCGACCCGGTCAAAGCAGGCGGAAAAGACACAACTGCCCCGAACAGAAAAAGAAGAAAAGAAGAAGCGAGCGGGGCAAAATGGTAAAATGTGCGTCGTCATCTTCCTCACCCGATCAACCTCACGCACGAGCAGCTTGCTCGGCCGATTTGGGCAAATTTGCGATACTTGATGAAAACTCGCGTTCAGGTAGTCGAAAGAAAGAGGAAGAAGAACCGGAATTGGTGGTACCTTTTAATTGGACGGAGAAGGAGCAAACTAGGAGGAAGAAGCGCCGCAACCCAGGCGTCGTCGGCGGCTAAACGGGGGCTAGGTCGTCCACGAAGCTTGAAATCAAAGGTATAGGCGAGTTGCTAAGGTCATAACGGTCCTAGGGACCTAGGTATATATAGGCAACATGCCCTAGGCTAGGGTTTAGCTAGGGGCAAGGTGAGGAGGTCGGCGGCCACTATAGGCGTTTCATAAATACTCGCCAAAACCTGCAAAATTTGGGATAAATCTGTGCGCAATCGCGCAAGGAATCCAACAAGGAAAGTTTGAGCAAAATCCATCGATTACACTCCAAGATAATGCGATTTAAAAAAAATCGGGAAAAAAACACCTGTTGCCTTCTTTGGCTTGAGGTAGGAGACGACCATGGGTCGTCAGATCGGTGGACGCGGGTCCACCAAAGGATCTGGGCCGTCCGATCATGCGCATGGGATAAGGAAATCAAATTTCTAAAAAAAATCGATCAAAACTCATTTAAACCTTACATGTTTTTCTCTCTCTTCATTTGGAGGCTCAAACATTGCCCAAAAATTACCAAATTTTATATACTGACTTATTTCGACGTGTAGAATCCAAATACGGAGTTAGTTTTGCATTTTGAGAAAGTTTGATAGGTGAAATAATTAATATATCATTTTCTCTTACCTCCTTCAAAAGAGGTGATAACATTATCTAAAATTAATGTAACTTCACCCATAAGTCTCCTTAAAGGTTTGGAACACGATTTTGTAATTATCTTCATAAGTTGAAATTATCTTTATATTTATTAAATAAATAGAACATTCTACACACTCTCTCTCTCTCCTAATTCACTTATTATTCATATATTATCCAAATTAGTTGCAAATTTGCACAGAGGCTTATTTTTATGTTTAGAATACGAATTTGAAGTTATTTTCCTGATTTGAGAACATTAAGTATTTTATTTCTCTTTATTGGCATATTTCCTACATTCTTTAGATAATGTTATTAATATTTATATTTATGTTCCATTTTAAATGATACTTGGCCCTTAAGTTACTTTTTGCTCAAGGAAACGAATTAAATTATCAAATTATCATGATGGTTTCATATTATGATATTTGTTGCAAAAATCTTTGTAATTATCTTCTTTACCCATAAATTCTCATATTACCATTAATTATTACATTTATCTTCTTCCTTTTATAAAATTCGGATTTTCTTCCTATCTCTCATATTCTAGGAAACACTAGAAGATTCTAGGACGAATTATTTTATCCCTTTTTATTTCTTAAGGTGAAATTGCATTTTAGACCCATTATCTAATTCTAACTGAGGCATTTGTGCATGCAACCTTGAAATAAGAATATATGGGAAACATTTATCCAATTACCATCTTAATTTTCTTTTAAATCAAAGCCAAGAACAAATGGGACGAAAATGAAGGACAAAACTTATAGAAAAGAGTACAAAGAGGTACAAAGGAGATTTCAGTATGTTACAGCACTCCACCCCTTAAAAAGGATATCGTCCCCGAAATCTCATACAAAGAGGGAAGGGTGAGTACGTAACATCTCATCTCTCAACTCCCAAGTGGTTTCTTCTAAACCATGGTATCTCCACAAAACCTTCACTAACTCTATCTCCTTACTCTTCAGCTGCTTTACTCGGGAGTCAAGGATCTTCACAGGTAGTTCTTCGTAAGTCAGATTCTCATTAATCTCCACAGGTTCAATGGTGAGTACATGAGACGGATCCTTAACGTACTTCCTCAACACAGAAACATGGAACACATTATGAATCTTATCATAAGCAGGAGGCAAAGCTAGACGATATGCATAATCCCCCACTTTATCTAAGATCTCAAATGGTCCAACATAGCGAGGACTCAACTTGCCTTTTACTTTAGATCTTGCAATAGAACGTATAGGCTTGATCTTTAGGAAAGCATAGTCTCCCACTAAGAAGCTTACATCAGACCTCTTCTTATCAGCATACATCTTCTGTCTGTCTTGAGTAGCTTTCATCCATTTCTTTATCAACTGTACCTTCTCAAGCATCATCTGCATGTCATCAGTCTTCACTAGGGAACGTTCACCAACATCATCCCAGTGCAAAGGTGAACGACAAGGTCTACCATAGAGAGCTTCAAAAGGTGGCATACCAATACTGGCTTGGTAGCTATTGTTGTAAGCAAACTCTGCTAAAGGTAGATACCGATCCCAAGCACCACCCCAATCCATCACACAAGCACGAAGCAAGTCCTCCAGAATCTGAACTGTTCTCTCGGACTGACCATCATTTTGCGGGTGGTAAGCAGTGTTGAAACGCAGATCAGTACCCATCTCTTCCAGAATCTGACCCCATAAATGAGAAGTAAATTTCGGGTCTCGATCAGAAACTATCACAGCAGGGACACCATGCAGACGAACTATCCACTCCACATACAACTGAGCCATCTCGGCAACTTTATACGTGGTTTTGAAAGGCAAGAAATGAGCAGATTTTGTAAGCCGATCAATCACCACCCAAACAGCATCATAACCTTTCTTGGACTTAGGGAAACCGGTAACAAAGTCCATTGTGATCTTCTCCCACTTCCATTCTGGAATCTCAAGAGAATGAAGAAGACCACCGGGTCGTTGATGTTCAATCTTGACTTGCTGACATGTCAAGCACTTCGCCACAAACAAAGCTATATCATTCTTCATATTCTTCCACCAGAAGCTTCGCTGTAAGTCCTTGTACATCTTGGTTGTGCCAGGGTGAATAGTGTACTTGGAACCATGAGCTTCACTCAGAACTTTCTGTCTCAGATCACCAACATCGGGTATCCACAACCTTTGTCTGAAGCGGATAGCACCATCCACTCTGACAGAGAAGTCAGATTGCGGTTTCTCAGATAAAGCTTTCAACTCTTCAAGCTCGGAACTCTTCAACTGTGCAGACACGACTCCTGAGATCCAGGCTGGTGTAACGGTCAAACTGGCCATATGAACACACAACTTATCTTCATCCACTGAATCGACAAGCTGAGGTCTCCAACTGGCCACAAGTTCAAGGTTTTCCCACACAGAACATCTCAGAGCAGCACAAACAGCATCCTTCTTGCGACTTAATGCATCAGCTACGACATTTGCTTTACCAGGATGATAAGTGATGGTGAAGTTGTAATCTTTAAGATATTCCATCCACCTACGTTGTCGCAAGTTCAGATCCTTCTGAGTCAACAGATATCTCAAACTCTTGTGATTAGAAAAGACTTCAAACTTTTCTCCATAGAGGTAGTGTCGCCAGATCTTCAAAGCATGAACTATGGAAGCTAGCTCCAAATCATGCGTAGGCCAATTAGCTTCATTAGGTTTCAACTGTCGAGAAGCATAGGCGATCACCTTTCCGTCTTGCATCAGAACACACCCTAAGCCTTGTCGAGATGCATCGGTGTAGATGACATAGGGTATACCCTCAACAGGCAAAGCAAGCACGGGAGCAGAAGTCAGACTCATCTTCAACTTCTGAAAACTGTCCTCACATTCAGGGGTCCATGAGAACTTGACTTCCTTCTGAGTCAGCTTGGTCAAAGGTAAAGCCAACTCAGAAAACCCTTTGATAAACTTCCGATAGTAACCAGCTAGACCCAGGAAACTAAGGATTTCTGACGGGGTTTTCGGAGCATTCCACTTTGTCACAGCTTCTACCTTTGCAGGATCAACAGCTATATGGCCGGCAGAAATCACGTGACCAAGAAACATCACTTCCTTTATCCAAAACTCACATTTTGAGAATTTTGCATACAATTGATTTTCTCGCAATGTGTTGAGTACAATCTGCAGGTGCTCGCGATGTTGTTCCAACGTCTCGGAATAAACCAAAACGTCATCAATAAACACCACTACAAACTTGTCGAGGTATGGGCGGAATACTCGGTTCATCAAGTCCATGAACGCAGCAGGGGCATTCATCAAACCAAAAGGCATGACCATAAATTCATAATGCCCATAGCGAGTTCTGAACGCTCTCTTCGGAACATCATCATCCTTTACACGCATCTGGTAGTAGCCACTTCGCAGATCCATTTTGGAGAACACGGTGGCTGACTTCAGCTGATCGAATAGGTCGTCGATGCGCGGCAACGGATAACGATTCTTCACTGTCACCTGGTTGAGCATGCGGTAGTCCATACACATCCGCAAAGAGCCATCTTTCTTCTTCACAAACAGGACAGGTGCTCCCCAAGGGGAAACACTGGGGCGAATGAAGCCCATGTCGAGAAGCTCTTCAAGCTGCTTTTTCAACTCCGCCAGCTCAGCAGGAGCCAAGCGGTAAGGGGGCTTCGAGATCGGTGAAGTTCCAGGTATGAGCTCGATGGAGAATTCCACGTCGTGATTTGGTGGCAACCCGGGTAACTCCTCAGGAAAGACATCTGGGAAGTCCTTCACCACATCAACATGATCTAGGGCAGGAGGTGTAGCATCGAGAACAATGGAGGCTAGGAAGGCTCTACACCCTTGCGAGACAAGCTTTTCAGCTTTGATGGCAGAGATGACGAACTGTCTCTCTCCACGCTTCTTTCCCTTGACACACACTCTTCCTTCATCAGGATGAAACAGACTAACCTTGGATTCCTCACAGAACAGAACAGCTTTATACTTCTTTAACCAATCCATACCCAAGATGATGTCAAAGACGGTCATATCAAGCAAGACAAAAACTGTGGGAAACATTATTCCGGATACACAGAGGTTCAGGGTAGGAGTTTGGAGGTACGAGGAGCAGATTTTACCACTAGGAGTTTTTACATCTAACACATGATCCATAAACTCAGATTCGATTTCAAGCATAGAGGCAAACTGTCTAGATATGAAGGTATTGGAGGAACCAGAATCAAACAGAGCTTTTAAAGGATGCATATTGAGGTGTAGTGTACCTTCAATCACTTCATTGCTTTCACCATCTTCTTCAGCATTGAGAGCAAACACTCTCCCATTCCGCCTCTCTGCTGGAGGACGCCTCGGGTTCTGGTTGTTGTTGTTATTGTTGTTGTTGTTCCACGGTGGAGGGTTCTGTCTTGGCTGTTGCGGCTGCGGAGCATTATTCTGCCCTTGCTGGAAACGGGGGCAGTTGGGTCGGATGTGCCCAACCTGGCCGCACTCATGGCAGGTTGGTGGAGGACGGTTGCCAACACGAGCAGGTGCATTGTTGGCGGGACATCTTCCAGGAGGATGGTGGTGATTACATCTGTTGCAGCGATCACGTCCACGGTTCTCATGCTGGTTTGGATTCTTCCTTTTGTTGTTGTTGAAGCCACTGGAAGCCTGAAATCCCGGATAAGACTCGATGGCGAGAGCCTTATCCACCATTTTTTTAAATGTGAGTGGCAGCTGGGGTACGAGGCTTTGACCAACATGATAGTTCAGGCCCTCCAAGAATAAGGTTGCTCTTCTGTCAGCTCCAAGGTCGGTGGCGTAACGTTCTAATAGCATAAACTTCTGAACATAGTCGGCCACGCTCATGCTTCCTTGCTTGAGACTGTAAAACTCAGCCTCCTTCTTCCTCAGGAAAGCAGGGCAGATGTACTTCTCTCTGAACAACTTCAGGAACTGGGTCCACTCCATGGAGGAGGTGTCTCGAGTATGGGCAACTCCGTTCCACCAAACACGCGCCGGTCCATCCAGCACGTACGTCGCGAAACGAACCTTCTGGTGAGGAGGGCAAGCCATACCCTCGAAGGTCCGATCCAGGGCCAACACCCAGTCGTCGGCTTTATCCACCATGTTAGGCTCACTCTCACCCTTGAAGTAGGGTGGCTGCATCTTGATGAAGTCAGTGAGGGTGAACTCCCTCGGCTTGGCGGCAACAGCAGCAATGGTGTTGAGTTGTCCCATCATTGTGGAGGACAACAACTGTCGTAACATCGCCAGTTCTTGCTCAGGTGTGAAGGCGGGAACACCAGAAGCTGGTTGGTTAACAGCAGGAGTCACAGGAGTGTCGGGGTTGTCGGTGGTGGACTCCTGGTTTGTGTTGTCAAACAAGTCACCTCTCCTGAAATTAGGGTTAACATATTAAATTTTTCAGGAGTAAAGAATCATAGATGAGAGGGAAAAGATATAGAGATGAGAAAAAGGATAACTAGAATGCTATTGCCTAAAAGCATACTATTTCGGGCAGTTCGTTTCGACGCAGGCCAGGCCGGATCGTATGGGCACGGGAGTCCCCGTATGCCAAGCTAGTGGGTCGGAGGAAAATCTTGCCAGCCCCCATGCCCTGATCCTTTCTAGACACCCTTGCCTCAACTGCATGCCCTAATAGTCGCCTAAAGGCTCTGATACCATGATGTAAAGAGGCGAGATCACCTCTCTACTAAAATTTAAAGGAAATACAAACATCCACAATTTTAACAAAAATTTAGACTTTGAGGATGATTGCATAATATTCCAAATAAATAAGCATGATTCCAGATACATAATAAAATGTCAATAGCAGTGGAAAGAAAGAAATAATAAGCCTTCTAATGGCTTTATCATTTATTACATAATTGCTTTCTAAAAGAAAAGATGAGATAGATAAGAGGATCTAGCTATAGCAACCTAGCCATCCTTCTTGTCAAGCTAACGAACTCAGCAGAGGAATCTTCCTTCAAGCCCTTCTTTCACCTTGCTCAGCACCAACAACTGGGTGGTTGGGAAGACACCCAGCAAGAGGGAAAACAAGAAAAGTATGTGTTACACTAACAATATATCAAAGGCAAAGAAAGTTGTAACAAGTAAATCAGGCTAGATATTTGGTGTAAGAAGATATCAAAGAGTATGAGGTTTTTATAAGAGAAACTTGCCATTAACAAAATATTTAAAGGTTTTAGCATGTCATTTAATATGTCTATCTAACTAAGTAGGGTTGAGGCACCTACCGGACCTCTAACCTTAGGTGAGGGAAGAATTAAAAACATTTCCAATCACCTACAATTTTTAATGGGGAGAATAATAAACATTCCCCTAGGGCGATTTTATACATGCCCTCTATGGGTGGTTGTACATAAGTACCACTACTTAAAACTTAAATAGAACATTTAATTTCATGCTAACAAAAGATTTATGGCAAGAATAAGCAAAAGAATATATAACATGGCAGTGGGGTATGAATACCCAAACAAGAGAATGCTACATCTACTATTGAGGCAATAAGCAATTTAGGTTTCAAGATTAAAGGCTTTGGATCAAGTTAAACCTCATAAAAGAAATATAGGTAATGGACTAAAGATTTCCCAACTGATAGGTAGATGCACAATCAAAACTCATACTAAACACATACCTTAGTCTCAGGTGTCCTAGATTTCCCTTTTCAACTCTTCACACGAATTATAAACCCAAATTACCTAATACATCATTATATTCATAAATCAGAATTACATGCATTCATTTAAAAGGTTGAAAACCCTAATTCACTAACTTTTTGCACAAACTCTCGATTCAGACTTCAAAAACCTCATAACCATCTTAGTTAGGTTTTCCTGATCAAAACAACATATAATATTGTATATTTTGGAAATATGGATTCTTAGGGTTAATTTTAGTGATTTTAAGATAATTAAATCAATTTTAAAAATACATTTTCGCAAACCTCAAAACCAGATCTCAAAAATATTTTTATTAAATAGATCTCATTTTCCTGATTTCAAAACACTATTTATTTACTATTTTTGACCAACGGAATAATTTATAAAAATTATTTTATCTCAACCAATGGCAGCTTGCCACGTAGGCAAGGCCAACCGTGTCGAGCGGTTGCGAGCGACTGAGAGCGGTGACCCGCGCCTCAGGGACTCCCGCAACCGGTCGAGCGACCCGGTCAAAGCAGGCGGAAAAGACACAACTGCCCCGAACAGAAAAAGAAGAAAAGAAGAAGCGAGTGGGGCAAAATGGTAAAATGTGCGTCGTCATCTTCCTCGCCCGATCAACCTCACGCACGAGCAGCTTGCTCGGCCGATTTGGGCAAATTCGCGATACTTGACGAAAACTCGCGTTCAGGTAGTCGAAAGAAAGAGGAAGAAGAACCGGAGTTGGTGGTACCTTTTAATTGGACGGAGAAGGAGCAAACTAGGAGGAAGAAGCGCCGCAACCCAGGCGTCGTCGGCGGCTAAACGGGGGTCAGGTCGTCCACGAAGCTTGAAATCAAAGGTATAGGCGAGTTGCTAAGGTCATAACGGTTCTAGGGACCTAGGTATATATAGGCAACATGCCCTAGTCTAGGGTTTAGCTAGGGGCAAGGTGAGGAGGTCGGCGGTCACTTTAGGCGTTTCACAAATACTCACCAAAACCCACAAAATTTGGGATAAATCTGTGCGCAATCGCGCAAGGAATCCAACAAGGAAAGTTTGAGAAAAATCCATCGATTACACTCCAAGATAATGCGATTTAAAAAAAAATCGAGAAAAAAACACATGTTGCCTTCTTTGGCTTGAGGTAGGAGACAACCGTGGGTCGTCAGATCGGTGGACGCGGGTCCACCAAAGGATCTGGGCCGTCCGATCATGCGCATGGGATAAGGAAATCAAATTTCTAAAAAAAATCGATCAAAACTCATTTAAACCTTAAATGAGTTTCTCTCTCTTCATTTGGAGGCTCAAACGTTGCCCAAAAATTACCAAATTTTATATCCTGACTTATTTCGACCCGTAGAATCCAAATACAGAGTTAGTTTTGCATTTTAAGAAAGTTTGATAGGTGAAATAATTAATATATCATTTTCTCTTTCCTCCTTCAAAAGAGGTGATAACATTATCTAAAATTAATGTAACTTCACCCATAAGTCTCCTTAAAGGTTTGGAACACGATTTTGCAATTATCTTCATAAGTTGAAATTATCTTTATATTTATTAAATAAATAGAACATTCTACACACTCTCTCTCTCCTAATTCACTTATTATTCATATATTATCCAAATTAGTTGCAAATTTGCACAGAGGCTTATTTTTATGTTTAGAATATGAATTTGAAGTTATTTTCCTGATTTGAGAACATTAAGTATTTTATTTCTCTTTATTGGCATATTTCCTACATTCTTTAGATAATGTTATTAATATTTATATTTATGTTCCATTTTAAATGATACTTGGCCCTTAAGTTACTTTTTGCTCAAGGAAACGAATTAAATTATCAAATTATCATGATGGTTTCAGATTATGATATTTGTTGCAAAAATCTTTGTAATTATCTTCTTTACCCATAAATTCTCATATTACCATTAATTATTACATTTATCTTCTTCCTTTTATAAAATTCGGATTTTCTTCCTATCTCTCATATTCTAGGAAACACTAGAAGATTCTAGGACGAATTATTTTATCCCTTTTTATTTCTTAAGGTGAAATTGCATTTTAGACCCATTATCTAATTCTAACTGAGGCATTTGTGCATGCAACCTTGAAATAAGAATATATGGGAAACATTTATCCAATAACCATCTTAATTTTCTTTTAAATCAAAGCCAAGGACAAATGGGATGAAAATGAAGGACAAAACTTATAGAAAAGAGTACAAAGAGGTACAAAGGAGATTTCAGTATGTTACACTAACCCGGTCCACTCATGTATAAAGTGGGGTGGCCAATGCTTTCAGTACATTCACTCGTCATATCAACGTTATGGTACCGTGAGAGACAGATGCATCTTACCCTTAAAAGTAAGATACAGTCTAAAGGGAGAAAGCCTACGCTAACACATAACTGGCTTGAAAGGACAACTCCTTCCCTTTAGTTCTAGAAGATTTATAAGGAGTTTCTAGTGGTCTAAGTAGACTGTGTAGAGGCATGGAGACTGTTGCCATCACACTAAGAAGATATTGTCAACCGCCATCTATGGAGATACACCAAGAAGTCGCTGCCAAAAATTGTTTGGGTGCTGCTTGAGAACGAAGGACATATGCAAACATTGTTGTTTGACTTACTCCAATACTAGGTATATGCTTTTCAACGTTTCCATCCATTCATAGTTATCGATGTGGTCTGTTGGTTATGGGAAATATGGTAAGAAATTCTTATTTCTGTTGCCTCTTTATCGTTGTATTTTCTTATAGTGATGTTGTGATGGAGTGGACTTTTGGAATCCTAAAATGTCCAATGATTTAAGTGAAAGCATAAGCTTGAGATAGATTGAGGGTTCCAAGCTTTTGACAAAGTAGGTGTTTTGTTTGATGTTGATATTATGATTAGGATCCTTAATTTTATGTCCTTTTGAGGTATTTAATTAGATGGCCTAACAATTCAGTTTTGGCACAAAATTCAAGTACAAGGTACCTTGAGTAGTGAGGAAGCTATGGTTAAAATTTGGTGACAATTGGATGTTCCTAAAGGAAGTTATTAAGGTTTGAAATCTGAGAAATAATGTGTATTTTGATGATTTATGGACCTAAGTCCTGATCGTAGCTAGTGTCTTGCACCCCCTGCTTATGGGCATGGTATGTGCGGTCAAATCCTAGCCTTAGATATCTAATCTAGTGGCAGTGCCCTTTAACTTGAGTAAGCCACGGATGGGCTCAAGCGAGGGACTCAGTCAGACCATTGGATTGGAAATCAAAGGTCGATGTGTTGTCTCCAACCTAGCAGTTACAAGCTCAACCACGAAGGCAACCACACACGTCGCCCTACCTTGTTGGTCGTGGCTGGAGAGTGGGAAAGCCCCTGGTAGTTGGACTTGCCTCCCCATCACGATCTATTTTGACCCCTTACAACAGTCTTCCCGCGACCAGTGCTGGGAGCAGCACCTTATTTCCCTATCCTGCCTCTCCACCAGCACGTACAGGCCGTAGAAAGGAACAAGTTGCATAATAAGGTAGAGTTTGGAGAAGCTCCCCAGGGCATCCCCACCAAAGTTGAAAGCCTTGGTCGAGTTTTTGGTGGCTTCGTGAGTGCTTCTGCAATGATTTGAGGTTAGAGAAGGGTGGTGTTCTTGCGAGAACATGCCAACGGCGTCCATGGCTGGAGTGCTTGTGGATTTGGGGATCTGGAGGCGTTGAGGCTGAATTCAGAAACTGAATGCCACCCCAAGACCATGTCGAAGCTCGTGGAAGCAACCAAATCGATTATGGGGGAGTTTCCATGGACTGATTGATCGCCGGAGTAGAGCCCAGCCACGGCTGCGCTCACGGGAAAGCAGAGTCGCGATGGGGGCCCAAGCAATCGACAACGGTAGCCATATCTACAGCTTGCGCTGGACTAGACGACGGTCATTGATACCTCACCGGAGACGAAGCTGTGCGGCGGCGGCTTCATGGAGGGGGTTTTCCCCTTTCTCTTCCACTGCGGCGACGACCCTTGTCGGCGGCTCCAGGAAATGGAGCTACGGCTTAGCAAGCGGGAAACCCTGGAGCCGAGGATCTCCGATAGGTGATCCCAAACCTCGAAGTAGCATCAGAGGATAGAGAGAGGAGGGATCAAGCATGGCTGGTTTCTCACTGGAGTCATTCTTCACGGCGGCAACTCTATTCCAGGTCCACACGAGACTGCGAGCGAAGGAAACTAGGAGGAAGGGAGCAGGCGTTTGAGTCAGGGACAAACCCAACGTGAACTGACCGGTATAGTTCAAACCCAGAACTCACCAACCCGAGCCGAACCAGGGAGAACTGGCCGCAGCACTAAGGGATGCGCGCAGCCCTAGTTGCCACGTGGCAACACTTGATTGGTCGTCGAAGGTGAATAGGTCAGTAAATATGTAGTTCTTCATTAAATCATAGAAAATAGCTCGAGCATCAGAAAAAATATGTATAATATACCAAACTTCTCAGAAAAATGAGTAGAACACTGTTAAAGCAAAATATCAGGCTTTTGATGCACGACTATCAATTATATCTTATTAGTTGTGAAATGCTTAATTGATGGATAATAAATATCAAACGTTGTCCTAAAATTATGAGAATATGTCAGTATATCAATTTTCATGCTTATAATCCAGTGGATGACATTGATTATGATGATGGTGCACGAAATCATGTCATTTGCTTTATATGGCTATTTAGGGCTAATAACCCTAATTAATGTGTAATAATTACAAATATACTCATAAAATCTTGGAATTCATAGAGTAAGCTCATATTAGTATTTTGAACCTCTGTTTTAATTATGAGATCATAATGATGAGAAAAAATCCATGTTATATGAAGATAATATTAATACATGTTATAAAACCCTAATCTAGGTTAATGCATGTAACCTAGGGTTAACGTGTGACATAAGGTTAATATGTTCAGATGATGAACTTTGATAATGAGATGTAATCTGGAAAATGACATCAGTGAGATAATCACAAGACAAGAATACAAGTAATCATGAGAATATCCTAATGAGCTAAGTGAAACCCTAATATGAACAGGTTTAGGGTTAAGATGAGATATAATAAGATGAGAACCTGATGATAGGATATGGTCTTGTTTTGATCAGGTTTGACCAAGCTTATAGTTGACATCAGTGATATGTGTTTAGTATGACCTGTCTCTTTGGAAGGTACGCTATTACCTCTTACTTGGCTTATTATACAATATGCTTGTGTTATATGTGTAGTAGAAGACTTGGCATATGATATTGATTGAAATAATTGTTCTTGTATGATATGTTGCATGATTTTCCATACTTATTGCTATGAACACATGAAACATAAGATATATGATCCATCAAATGATAGCACTAAACTCTTTGGTAGTACAGTGCATTGAAGTGATCTCAAACTCTTTGGTAGTAGATCACATGTGTTAGATCTCAAACTCATTGGTAGTAGATCACACGTAAAATGATCTCAAACTCTTTGGTAGTAGATCATAAGGCCTTGATATATAATAGAAAATAAGCTTAAAATATGTGTTCTCTTTTGTTAATGAATATCTTTGTGCAAGTATACGCTTTTCTTATATTCTTCTGTTACTGCCAAGTATTAGTTTTATCTTATTGCCAAGATATGATGAGAGGTAAATAAAAGACACGTAGGCGTACTCAGTACAATATTCTTGAATATTGTGCTGACGTGTACCGCATGTAATCTTTTATTTAGGTTGTGGTTATGCTCTTGAAGATCCAGGATAGTTGAGAGTTGTGTGGCGAGCTGATGTACAGGTGGACCTGTTGTCTTAAGATCCTATAGTTTAGTTGTAGTACATGTATATGTATAGGTTTGTTGTTCAATATGTAATATCAAATGTTGTAATAATTCATGTTGTAATTATATGTTGAATGGTGAACATGTGTGTATGGTTTTATTATCGTTCATGTGCATGTACTACTGAATTTTCCTTCTGACTCCCTTAATTTTCTTCTTCTTAGCCTTATGTGGGATGTTTAAATTGGGATTCTCACTGAGGTGAGGGTTTCAATTTGGACGTCACACATCAGATTAAGTTTTAGAAAATCCGGGGACGTCACAGGTGGTATCAGAGCATGAACAATAGCAAAGCCTGACATTTGCTCATTATGCAACTCAAAACCAAAGAATCTTGAACTTAATAATCTTTAGGGTTAGATTAGTCATCTTTTAGAGACTAGATCTGACCTAGCCTCTAGGTTAGCACCTAGATGTCTGAGAACTAGGCCTAGACTAGTGCTTGTTGTATAGCAAGTCCTTAGATGTCGTTCTTTCCTTGTAGTGCAGCGGTATGGGACGTTGCACTATTTGGAAATGACGTACATAAAAGGAAGAGAAACCCTAGACATATTGCGCACGTTGTCTAGAGTAGCTACACTAGTGTACCCCTTGTTCTCACCCTTTTCACTAGTTTTCATGACACTGGACTCTCTACTATGTGTGGGACACTCGTTTCTGGTTTTGGTTTTTGATTCCAAATGGATCGAACCTCGATAGTTTTCTCTGGCATTTGTTTTATCGGAGAAAAACTATATAATATTTTATTATGTATACGTATTACAAAAATGTGTCCCCACACATGTACGAGTAGGAGGTGGTCATGCAACCTAAGTGAAAGTGAATGACATCAGTCTAGAAGAGAGAATAGTTCTAGATTAGATGTCTAGAGCCTTGTTGGAATATATGATAGATGGAATAGATGATATAAGTTTTGATGATATGATCTAAGTTGTATAGAGATGATATAAGATGGTTTATGATGATATATGTTTGTCTTTGAGGACTTAAGTTCAGTTTTGAGGATGCAAGATAAGTTCTAACGATACAAGTAAATAGGCTTTTATGAGCTAAGATATGTTAAGTTAAGACAAGTTGTGAGTTAGCATGAGCCTCCGTCTCTTTTACAAAGGAGGACCTCTAGTGTTAGGACCAGTTTGGGGGTTAGCTCAAGAGAGAGAGAAACCCACAGGGAGAAGGTCAGAATACCTAGACTCCACGATATGAGAAATATGAGATATGTGATATGATATGTCCTAACCTAGACTACTCCTGAGTGATTGAGTCAAGTTGTTTTATGTATGATTCCTATAGTCTTGCTGAACCCTAGATGTCCTTGGGAGGACCAACCTAGAGTCAGAGAGAGGCTGGTTACATATGCATATGTGAACATGAAAATGAGTGCCTGCCATCTGGGTGAGGGAGAGAGCCCAAGACCCTGGAGGAGGTAGCTATGTTAGTTTCTGTGAAGCCTCATGCTCAAGTTGGTGGTTTCCCGCATAGGAATCTAGTGGTTGCATGTATAAGAGAGTTTTGAGTAAGCATGTTTCATGGGTAGAGACCTATGAAGAGTATGCCATAGCATGTTTTGGTTTATGCTTAGGTGGCTAGAGCTAGTAAAGCTATCACTAGTGCCAATGAGGTAATCCGAGACACCTAAACTAAGAGAGGAAAGATAAAGTATATCATATGTGATACTCATAGAGATGAGTTAGCTCAGAGAGACTGAGCATGGCACAACCCTCGTGGTATGGGTTAGAGGAACCTCTTTTGGCCTAAGTAAAGTTTTGATATATGATCCACTCACACAAGTTTGTTTAGCAAAACCATGATATAATAAAGGTAATAATGTGATCTAATCTTGAGATATGATAGTGGACATGATATTATGGAAACCTAGAGATGGTGTAATAGATAGAAATGCATAAATGGTTAACCATATACATATATGTTGATGATAAAGTGAAATTGTTGGCTAATCTTATGATGAAATCACTAGTAAATGATGCAATTTATTATGAGGAATGAAATAAGATCATATGAATGAAAAATGTTATAGGAGGTGTTAATCATAGTGCTAATAAAGATGAAAAACATAGTTGACAACTAGCATAGCATAATGTTTATGATACCTTGATATGATCTAGATGGATAAAGTGGGTTAATTATAGTTAACTCCCTCCTAAAAGGCATATGTTAATGATGCACATGTTCTAACAATGAGCTAAATAAAATGTTGATGACACCTTGAGATAATGGGTTGACTATAGTTAACTTCTTTGGAACATGGTAATATGATGTGGGAACCCTAATGGATGGCTAAAGATAAGGAAGCAAAATCTAACATATGAGATATGTAATGACATAACCTAAGCTTCTAAACCCTTGTTTGAGCCTTCTATGGAGTGATGTTTCACCCTTGATGCTTTTGAAACCCCCTAATAGTGCTATGGATACATGGTTCTAGGTAACTTTTGCGGATATGTGACACCTAGAATAGTGCCTACATGTGGATGAAGGCAAGATAAGGTTTTCCCTATAAGTATGATTATGGCTTACTTTCGAGGACGAAAGCTCTCTTTAGATGTATATCATGTGAAAGACTGGATTTCTGGCTTAATTCTGAGGACAGAATTTCTTTTAAGGTGTGTAGGATGTGATGGAGTGGACTTTTGGAATCCTAAAATGTCCAATGATTTAAGTGAAAGCATAAGCTTGAGATAGATTGAGGGTTCCAAGCTTTTGACAAAGTAGGTGTTTTGTTTGATGTTGATATTATGATTAGGATCCTTAATTTTATGTCCTTTTGGTACAAGGTACCTTGAGTAGTGAGGAAGCTATGGTTAAAATTTGGTGACAATTGCATGTTCCTAAAGGAAGTTATTAAGGTTTGAAATCTGAGAAATAATGTGTATTTTGATGATTTATGGACCTAAGTCCTGATCGTAGCTAGTGTCTTGCACCCCCTGCTTATGGGCATGGTATGTGCGGTCAAATCCTAGCCTTAGATATCTAATCTAGTGGCAGTTCCCTTTAACTTGAGTAAGCCACGGATGGGCTCAAGCGAGGGACTCAGTAAGACCATTGGATTGGAAATCAAAGGTCGATGTGTTGTCTCCAACCTAGCAGTTACAAGCTCAACCACGAAGGCAACCACACACGTCGCCCTACCTTGTTGGTCATGGCTGGAGAGTGGGAAAGCCCCTGGTAGTTGGACTTGCCTCCCCATCACGATCTATTTTGACCCCTTACAACAGTCTTCCCGCGACCAGTGCTGGGAGCAGCACCTTATTTCCCTATCCTGCCTCTCCACCAGCACGTACAGGCTGTAGAAAGGAACAAGTTGCATAATAAGGTAGAGTTTGGAGAAGCTCCCCAGGGCATCCCCACCAAAGTAGAAAGCCTTGGTCGAGTTCTTGGTGGCTTCGTGAGTGCTTCTGCAATGATTTGAGGTTAGAGAAGGGTGGTGTTCTTGCGAGAACATGCCAGCGGCGTCCATGGCTGGAGTGCTTGTGGATTTGGGGATCTGGAGGCGTTGAGGCTGAATTCAGAAACTGAATGCCACCCCAAGACCATGTCGAAGCTCGTGGAAGCAACCAAATCGATTATGGGGGAGTTTCCATGGACTGATTGATCGCCGGAGTAGAGCCCAGCCACGGCGGCGCTCACGGGAAAGCAGAGTCGCGATGGGGGCCCAAGCAATCGACAACGGTAGCCATATCTACAGCTTGCGCTGGACTAGACGACGGTCATTGATACCTCGCCGGAGACGAAGTTGTGCGGCGGCGGCTTCATGGAGGGGGTTTTCCCCTTTCTCTTCCACTGCGGCGATGACCCTTGTCGGCGGCTCCAGGAAATGGAGCTACGGCTTAGCAAGCGGGAAACCCTGGAGCCAAGGATCTCCGATAGGTGATCCCAAACCTCGAAGTAGCATCAGAGGATAGAGAGAGGAGGGATCAAGCATGGCTGGTTTCTCACTGGAGTCATTCTTCACGGCGGCAACTCTATTCCAGGTCCACACGAGACTGCGAGCGAAGGAAACTAGGAGGAAGGGAGCAGGCGTTTGAGTCAGGGACAAACCCAACGTGAACCGACCGGTATAGTTCAAACCCAGAACTCACCAACCCGAGCCGAACCAGGGAGAACTGGCCGCAACACTAAGGGATGCGCGCAGCCCTAGTTGCCACGTGGCAACACTTGATTGGTCGTCAAAGGTGAATAGGTCAGTAAATATGTAGTTCTTCATTAAATCATAGAAAATAGCTCGAGCATCAGAAAAATACATATAATATATCAAACTTCTCAGAAAAATGAGTAGAACACTGTTAAAGCAAAATATCAGGCTTTTTATGCACGAATATCAATGATATCTTATTAGTTGTGAAATGCTTAATTGATGGATAATAAATATCAAACGTTGTCCTAAAATTATGAGAATATGTCAGTATATCAATTTTCATGCTTATAATTCAGTGGATGACATTGATTATGATGATGGTGCACGAAATCATGTCATTTGCTTTATATGGCTATTTAGGGCTAATAACCCTAATTAATGTGTAATAATTACAAATATACTCATAAAATCTTGTAATTCATAGAGTAAGCTCATATTAGTATTTTGAACCTCTGTTTTAATTATGAGATCATAATGATGAGAAAAAATCCATGTTATATGAAGATAATATTAATACATGTTATAAAACCCTAATCTAGGTTAATGCATGTAACCTAGGGTTAACGTGTGACATAATGTTAATATGTTCAGATGATGAACTTTGATAATGAGATGTAATCTGGAAAATGACATCAGTGAGATAATCACAAGACAAGAATACAAGTAATCATGAGAATATCCTAATGAGCTAAGTGAAACCCTAATATGAACAGGTTTAGGGTTAAGATGAGATATAATAAGATGAGAACCTGATGATAGGATATGGTCTTGTTTTGATCAGGTTTGACCAAGCTTATAGTTGACATCAGTGATATGTGTTTAGTATGACCTGTCTCTTTGGAAGGTACGCTATTACCTCTTACTTGGCTTATTATACAATATGCTTGTGTTATATGTGTAGTAGAAGACTTGGCATATGATATTGATTGAAATAATTGTTCTTGTATGATATGTTGCATGATTTTCCATACTTATTGCTATGAACACATGAAACATAAGATATCTGATCCATCATATGATAGCACTAAACTCTTTGGTAGTACAGTGCATTGAAGTGATCTCAAACTCTTTGGTAGTAGATCACATGTGTTAGATCTCAAACTCATTGGTAGTAGATCACACGTAAAATGATCTCAAACTCTTTGGTAGTAGATCATAAGGCCTTGATATATAATAGAAAATAAGCTTAAAATATGTGTTCTCTTTTGTTAATGAATATCTTTGTGCAAGTATACGCTTTTCTTATATTCTTCTGTTACTGCCAAGTATTAGTTTTATCTTATTGCCAAGATATGATGAGAGGTAAATAAAAGACACGTAGGCGTACTCAGTACAATATTCTTGAATATTGTGCTGACGTGTACTGCATGTAATCTTTTATTTAGGTTGTGGTTATGCTCTTGAAGATCCAGGATAGTTGAGAGTTGTGTGGCGAGCTGATGTACAGGTGGACCTGTTGTCTTAAGATCCTATAGTTTAGTTGTAGTACATGTATATGTATAGGTTTGTTGTTCAATATGTAATATCAAATGTTGTAATAATTCATGTTGTAATTATATGTTGAATGGTGAACATGTGTGTATGGTTTTATTATCGTTCATGTGCATGTACTACTGAATTTTCCTTCTGACTCCCTTAATTTTCTTCTTCTTAGCCTTATGTGGGATGTTTAAATTGGGATTCTCACTGAGGTGAGGGTTTCAATTTGGACGTCACACATCAGATTAAGTTTTAGAAAATCCGGGGACGTCACAGGTGGTATCAGAGCATGAACAATAGCAAAGCCTGACATTTGCTCATTATGCAACTCAAAACCAAAGAATCTTGAACTTAATAATCTTTAGGGTTAGATTAGTCATCTTTTAGAGACTAGATCTGACCTAGCCTCTAGGTTAGCACCTAGATGTCTGAGAACTAGGCCTAGACTAGTGCTTGTTGTATAGCAAGTCCTTAGATGTCGTTCTTTCCTTGTAGTGCAGCGGTATGGGACGTTGCACTATTTGGAAATGACGTACATAAAAGGAAGAGAAACCCTAGACATATTGTGCACGTTGTCTAGAGTAGCTACACTAGTGTACCCCTTGTTCTCACCCTTTTCACTAGTTTTCATGACACTGGACTCTCTGCTATGTGTGGGACACTCGTTTCTGGTTTTGGTTTTTGATTCCAAATGGATCGAACCTCGATAGTTTTCTCTGGCGTTTGTTTTATCGGAGAAAAACTATATAATATTTTATTATGTATATGTATTACAAAAATGTGTCCCCACACATGTACGAGTAGGAGGTGGTCATGCAACCTAAGTGAAAGTGAATGACATCAGTCTAGAAGAGAGAATAGTTCTAGATTAGATGTCTAGAGCCTTGTTGGAATATATGATAGATGGAATAGATGATATAAGTTTTGATGATATGATCTAAGTTGTATAGAGATGATATAAGATGGTTTATGATGATATATGTTTGTCTTTGAGGACTTAAGTTCAGTTTTGAGGATGCAAGATAAGTACTAACGATACAAGTAAATAGGCTTTTATGAGCTAAGATATGTTAAGTTAAGACAAGTTGTGAGTTAGCATGAGCCTCCGTCTCTTTTACAAAGGAGGACCTCTAGTGTTAGGACCAGTTTGGGGGTTAGCTCAAGAGAGAGAGAAACCCACAGGGAGAAGGTCAGAATACCTAGACTCCACGATATGAGAAATATGAGATATGTGATATGATATGTCCTAACCTAGACTACTCCTGAGTGATTGAGTCAAGTTGTTTTATGTATGATTCCTATAGTCTTGCTGAACCCTAGATGTCCTTGGGTGGACCAACCTAGAGTCAGAGAGAGGCTGGTTACATATGCATATGTGAACATGAAAATGAGTGCCTGCCATCTGGGTGAGGGAGAGAGCCCAAGACCTTGGAGGAGGTAGCTATGTTAGTTTCTGTGAAGCCTCATGCTCAAGTTGGTGGTTTCCCGCATAGGAATCTAGTGGTTGCATGTATAAGAGAGTTTTGAGTAAGCATGTTTCATGGGTAGAGACCTATGAAGAGTATGCCATAGCATGTTTTGGTTTGTGCTTAGGTGGCTAGAGCTGGTAAAGCTATCACTAGTGCCAATGAGGTAATCCGAGACACCTAAGCTAAGAGAGGAAAGATAAAGTATATCATATTTTATACTCATAGAGATGAGTTAGCTCAGAGAGACTGAGCATGGCACAACCCTCGTGGTATGGGTTAGAGGAACCTCTTTTGGCCTAAGTAAAGTTTTGATATATGATCCACTCACACAAGTTTGTTTAGCAAAACCATGATATAATAAAGGTAATAATGTGATCTAATCTTGAGATATGATAGTGGACATGATATTATGGAAACCTAGAGATGGTGTAGTAGATAGAAATGCATAAATGGTTAACCATATACATATATGTTGATGATAAAGTGAAATTGTTGGCTAATCTTATGATGAAATCACTAGTAAATGATGCAATTTATTATGAGGAATGAAATAAGATCATATGAATGAAAAATGTTATAGGAAGTGTTAATCATAGTGCTAATAAAGATGAAAAACATAGTTGACAACTAGCATAGCATAATGTTTATGATACCTTGATATGATCTAGATGGATAAAGTGGGTTAATTATAGTTAACTCCCTCCTAAAAGGCATATGTTAATGATGCACATGTTCTAACAATGAGCTAAATAAAATGTTGATGACACCTTGAGATAATGGGTTGACTATAGTTAACTTCTTTGGAACATGGTAATATGATGTGGGAACCCTAATGGATGGCTAAAGATAAGGAAGCAAAATCTAACATATGAGATATGTAATGACATAACCTAAGCTTCTAAACCCTTGTTTGAGCCTTCTATGGAGTGATGTTTCACCCTTGATGCTTTTGAAACCCCCTAATAGTGCTATGGATACATGGTTCTAGGTAACTTTTGCGGATATGTGACACCTAGAATAGTGCCTACATGTGGATGAAGGCAAGATAAGGTTTTCCCTATAAGTATGATTATGGCTTACTTTCGAGGACGAAAGCTCTCTTTAGATGTATATCATGTGAAAGACTGGATTTCTGGCTTAATTCTGAGGACAGAATTTCTTTTAAGGTGTGTAGGATGTGATGGAGTGGACTTTTGGAATCCTAAAATGTCCAATGATTTAAGTGAAAGCATAAGCTTGAGATAGATTGAGGGTTCCAAGCTTTTGACAAAGTAGGTGTTTTGTTTGATGTTGATATTATGATTAGGATCCTTAATTTTATGTCCTTTTGGTACAAGGTACCTTGAGTAGTGAGGAAGCTATGGTTAAAATTTGGTGACAATTGGATGTTCCTAAAGGAAGTTATTAAGGTTTGAAATCTGAGAAATAATGTGTATTTTGATGATTTATGGACCTAAGTCCTGATCGTAGCTAGTGTCTTGCACCCCCTGCTTATGGGCATGGTATGTGCGGTCAAATCCTAGCCTTAGATATCTAATCTAGTGGCATTGCCCTTTAACTTGAGTAAGCCACGGATGGGCTCAAGCGAGGGACTCAGGTAGACCATTGGATTGGAAATCAAAGGTCGATGTGTTGTCTCCAACCTAGCAGTTACAAGCTCAACCACGAAGGCAACCACACACGTCGCCCTACCTTGTTGGTCGTGGCTGGAGAGTGGGAAAGCCCCTTGTAGTTGGACTTGCCTCCCCATCACGATCTATTTTGACCCCTTACAACAGTCTTCCCGCGACCAGTGCTGGGAGCAGCACCTTATTTCCCTATCCTGCCTCTCCACCAGCACGTACAGGCTGTAGAAAGGAACAAGTTGCATAATAAGGTAGAGTTTGGAGAAGCTCCCCAGGGCATCCCCACCAAAGTCGAAAGCCTTGGTCGAGTTCTTGGTGGCTTCGTGAGTGCTTCTGCAATGATTTGAGGTTAGAGAAGGGTGGTGTTCTTGCGAGAACATGCCAGCGGTGTCCATGGCTGGAGTGCTTGTGGATTTGGGGATCTGGAGGCGTTGAGGCTGAATTCAGAAACTGAATGCCACCCCAAGACCATGTCGAAGCTCGTGGAAGCAACCAAATCGATTATGGGGGAGTTTCCATGGACTGATTGATCACCGGAGTAGAGCCCAGCCACGGCGGCGCTCACGGGAAAGCAGAGTCGCGATGGGGGCCCAAGCAATCGACAACGGTAGCCATATCTACAGCTTGCGCTGGACTAGACGACGGTCATTGATACCTCTCCGGAGACGAAGCTGTGCGGCGGCGGCTTCATGGAGGGGGTTTTCCCCTTTCTCTTCCACTGCGGCGACGACCCTTGCCGGCGGCTCCAGGAAATGGAGCTACGGCTTAGCAAGCGGGAAACCCTGGAGCCGAGGATCTCCGATAGGTGATCCCAAACCTCGAAATAGCACCAGAGGATAGAGAGAGGAGGGATCAAGCATGGCTGGTTTCTCACTGGAGTCATTCTTCACGGCGGCAACTCTATTCCAGGTCCACACGAGACTGCGAGCGAAGGAAACTAGGAGGAAGGGAGCAGGCGTTTGAGTCAGGGACAAACCCAACGTGAACCGACCGGTATAGTTCAAACCCAGAACTCACCAACCCGAGCCGAACCAGGGAGAACTGGCCGCAGCACTAAGGGATGCGCGCAGCCCTAGTTGCCACGTGGCAACACTTGATTGGTCGTCGAAGGTGAATAGGTCAGTAAATATGTAGTTCTTCATTAAATCATAGAAAATAGCTCGAGCATCAGAAAAATACGTATAATATATCAAACTTCTCAGAAAAATGAGTAGAACACTGTTAAAGCAAAATACCTGGCTTTTGATGCACGAATATCAATGATATCTTATTAGTTGTGAAATGCTTAATTGATGGATAATAAATATCAAACGTTGTCCTAAAATTATGAGAATATGTCAGTATATCAATTTTCATGCTTATAATCCAGTGGATGACATTGATTATGATGATGGTGCACGAAATCATGTCATTTGCTTTATATGGCTATTTAGGGCTAATAACCCTAATTAATGTGTAATAATTACAAATATACTCATAAAATCTTGGAATTCATAGAGTAAGATCATATTAGTATTTTGAACCTCTGTTTTAATTATGAGATCATAATGATGAGCAAAAATCCATGTTATATGAAGATAATATTAATACATGTTATAAAACCCTAATCTAGGTTAATGCATTTAACCTAGGGTTAACGTGTGACATAATGTTAATATGTTCAGATGATGAACTTTGATAATGAGATGTAATCTGGAAAATGACATCAGTGAGATAATCACAAGACAAGAATACAAGTAATCATGAGAATATCCTAATGAGCTAAGTGAAACCCTAATATGAACAGGTTTAGGGTTAAGATGAGATATAATAAGATGAGAACCTGATGATAGGATATGGTCTTGTTTTGATCAGGTTTGACCAAGCTTATAGTTGACATCAGTGATATGTGTTTAGTATGACCTGTCTCTTTGGAAGGTATGCTATTACCTCTTACTTGGCTTATTATACAATATGCTTGTGTTATATGTGTAGTAGAAGACTTGGCATATGATATTGATTGAAATAATTGTTCTTGTATGATATGTTGCATGATTTTCCATACTTATTGCTATGAACACATGAAACATAAGATATCTGATCCATCATATGATAGCACTAAACTCTTTGGTAGTACAGTGCATTGAAGTGATCTCAAACTCTTTGGTAGTAGATCACATGTGTTAGATCTCAAACTCATTGGTAGTAGATCACACGTAAAATGATCTCAAACTCTTTAGTAGTAGATCATAAGGCCTTGATATATAATAGAAAATAAGCTTAAAATATGTGTTCTCTTTTGTTAATGAATATCTTTGTGCAAGTATACGCTTTTCTTATATTCTTCTGTTACTGCCAAGTATTAGTTTTATCTTATTGCCAAGATATGATGAGAGGTAAATAAAAGACACGTAGGCGTACTCAGTACAATATTCTTGAATATTGTGCTGACGTGTACCGCATGTAATCTTTTATTTAGGTTGTGGTTATGCTCTTGAAGATCCAGGATAGTTGAGAGTTGTGTGGCGAGCTGATGTACAGGTGGACCTGTTGTCTTAAGATCCTATAGTTTAGTTGTAGTACATGTATATGTATAGGTTTGTTGTTCAATATGTAATATCAAATGTTGTAATAATTCATGTTGTAATTATATGTTGAATGGTGAACATGTGTGTATGGTTTTATTATCGTTCATGTGCATGTACTACTGAATTTTCCTTCTGACTCCCTTAATTTTCTTCTTCTTAGCCTTATGTGGGATGTTTAAATTGGGATTCTCACTGAGGTGAGGGTTTCAATTTGGACGTCACACATCAGATTAAGTTTTAGAAAATCCGGGGACGTCACAGATGTCAAAAACACATTAATATACTATGTTTTAGGATTTAATCAATATGATTAGTTTTCATTTTATCATTTCTTTTATTGCATGCAATGCGAATATTTTAAAGATCTAATGTGCATATCTGATGAAAAATGCATAGGCTAGGGAATGTACTTTATGTAAGTTACTACTTTCATCCCTATCTTTCAATTTTTTCCATACGACCTTCTCTCTCTTTATCCATATGTAAGTTAATATTTTCATCCATGTACTCTCCTAGAATATAACTCGAGGCTTCACCAATTATAATGTCATAAATAAATAGGATTCACTTTAATTTCTAAATCAACAAAAGAGAAGACGTCCTACAACAAGCAATTAGACCGATCGAAGGACCGAAGAGGAAACATATCATAGGATCTAATCGACCGACTGGAGGAGTCTAGACAGTCACTTGAGCCAGAATCCAGTCGAGAGATCAAAAAAGATCAATCAACAGACATGTGTATGCACTGATCGATTGAAAGAGTCCAGTCGACTAACTGACTTGTTTCCAACACAACATTTTTTTCCTTTATAGGTTGTAGCATGTGATGTTTGACCTTAGGTGGATGGAAATTCTTTTTGGTTCAAAGAACTAAATTAGTATGGCAATAACCATCTCCCGTATTTTTGTAATTGTATATTTTTTTGTTGATATAGTATGTATATTATACATATTATATGTATTTATTGTATATGTGTATGTGTTTATATACAAAATCCCTCAATAAATATTAAGTCAAAGATGTTTTGCTTAAGTGACACATGTGAAAAGCTTAATTGACCAAAGATGGACACATCCTAGCATGGTGTGTTGTCTATCTCATGGAAGTGTGATAATAGTCATGTGGGTCTGCATTAGCTGAGTGCATTTTTATTGTGTTGACTTATCAGTTAGGCTTAACTAGGTGAACTTAATAGGATTAAGTTCCAAGAAGCATATAGTTTGATTATGGAAAGGACTTGTACATACCATCTATTCAAAGATTGCATGAGTGACAACTGGAAAATATTTTTAGCCTTAATAACTAATTGTGAGTGCCAACATTGGTTGGTTAATGACTTCATTATTATGGATCTTGGCTCAATAGAAAATTATTTACTACAATCTTCCAAATTGATGGAGAGGGAATCAATTTTAACAAAATAGTGAGATATATAATTAATAAAAGGCCCAATTCATATTATCAATATTTGTGAAATCAAATCAAAACTGTTTTGACAAATGCAAATTTTATTGTACAAACATATGGCAAACACCAACATATTTTCATTGTAATATGTCATGTAAAAGGTCAAATTGAATGGGAACAACTTCCACGACTGGTTCAGGACGTTGAGAATGTTCTCACTCAAGAGCAAAAGCTTTATGTATTCATATCCAAAATAAACTTGTATTTCAAAATATTAAGACATACACATGAACAATAGAACATTCACCTTGAAATAAAATAGAATTGAATTCATATCCAAAATATTGGTTATATCTACTTTAGTTGGAAAGACATCATTGACTATTGTCATGTGTTAGTTTTACAAATATCTTTGAAACACCATAATTAGTGTAATTACAAACCAATGTTGATATATATGGTCATAGTTATTAATGTACTTTTCCATAATCATATTCAAAAGTTATTATTAGAACTCATAGCATAATCTTGAATGAATCGATTAGATACGAGACTTTACATTGAATATGTACTACTGAGAAAAATCAAAATAAAAAAGGCAAGACTTCTTAAAATTTCTAAAATATATAATTTTTTTATTGGCATATATATATATATACATGCACAAATATACACACATCGTAGTATATCTTTGCATGTATATACTAGTACAAATAGAACTATTTTATTATAGTAATTACTAGTCTATCATTGTAGTATATTTCAAAATATGACCTAGTATAATTTTAACATTTTGAAAATTTTGTATTATCTTTAAATCCATAATATCATATTTTTATTTTTCTTCTTCAAAAAATGTTAAGTTTAAACTATCTCTTTTATCTATTGAATGCATTACACACCGGTTATTTTGAATTAACTCTCTCTTTCTTCTCTTTATTCAACCATTCAAATATGAGTTGACCATTGATTTCTCATTCCAATACATTCTCTCATTGTGGTCAATTCACACTGAATCACGTTGATATTATTAGTTTCTCCTTATTTGTAATAAAAATAGATCTTCTTCTCTGTTTTTATCCAATTAATCTTAATATTTATTCTTTGCCCTTCTACATCTTATCATTTTGTTTCTAGATGTATAGACTTTGCCATTCACAAATATTGATAGCCCAATTTGTTGTTAGCACTTCTGTGAAGGAAAATTTGTAAAATATGAGAATTATTCATTAGCTTAACGACCTGGTGTTCTAAATCCTTTCAAACAATTAAGAATTGATACTTCTTTGATAAATTAACACATTGTAAATAAAATTTCAATGAATCACATATTTTAAAATCATACTCTACTATTTACCAATAATTAATTTCAATTTCTCTCACTTTTAGTTAGGAAAGGTTGTTTTAAAATGGTGCATTATTCTTATGTTTCTCTCTTTTTCTCTTCATATATTTCTCTAGATGTTATTATTTGTTTCAAAAAAAAGTGAGTAATTACAATGATGTGATTTTAACGTTTTTTAAAAATACTTCTTCATCAAGAAAGGACTTACAGCCTAATTTATTGTTGGTGCTTCCGTGAAGTCATTTCTGTGAAGAAAACTTTTGGTTTGCTAGAATAAAAAATACATGCTAATAGAATTGTAACAATTCCAAAATATTGTATGAGTTTCTTAAATCTATTTTTCCTTTATTCAACCCTTATAGTACATTATCTATTTGTAACTAAAATTACATTAACTCAGTTCCATATAAAATAGACCCATTTATTGCATCTAGTTAGCATTTTCACGTTCTCTATGAACTCGTATTGACTTATTTTCTCTCTCCTCCAATAAATAGAATTTGTAGAGATAGTGTTGATGCAACTCTCATTCCTTTAAATATTCCCATCGCATAGTAATTCTAAATTGTTTTCTTATTTTCAAACCATAATGGTGTTAATTGCATCAAACTAATTTGTTTTTAATGTATCTATTTTTAAATAAAATACTTTTATCTAAAAATTCAAATGCTCCAAACATATCTCTCTTATCACCTGTTGCATAATATTGTTTTGCATAAAAATTTAACCAACACACTTTTTTCATGAACCATATGACCAAAACCTCCTTCTAAACAGAAAAACAAAATAAATATTCATTTTTTAATTCTAAAAATAGTCAAAATTTGAAACTCAAAAGGAAAATGAATAACTCTCTCACATGAAAAATATCGCATTAATTGGATCATATTAAATTATGTCACTCTTTCATTTGTAATATCTACAAATTATGTCAATGAATATTGCCTTTACGGTAGTAGGTAAGGCAAGTTGTGAGAGACTTCCTTAATATCATATCCAAGACAAGGATGATGAGAAAGATTGGGAGGATGGCATGATTAGTTAAATAAATTGATCTCTACCAACCACGAGCTCTTTTCTTTAACTTGAGATGCACTATTGGTCTTTGTTCCATAGTCATCATTCTTGTTTTGAAATTTACCAAATGTCCAATGAAAAAAATTCATTGTTCCTTTCATATGTGAGTCATGTGATGCCGACAATGTACTTTTTATCATTTATTTATCAAATTGATCGTTTATACCTTTTAACACTTTTTTCACAACTTTCTAGTCCATCAACAATCTACTTTCTTGGTTTGAAATTAGATAACATTAATAGATAAACAATATTACCAAGTAATACATGGTTTAAATATAATAAGTTTTCTAAATGTATAGTTGTTTCATATAAAACCAAATCATTTATGAGAAAAGACTAATATCAATTTTTGTCACTAAATAATAAGAGAGTGTTTGGCTCAACATAATTTAGTGGAGATCATCATGGCTATTATTCAGTTACATATGTTCATAGTAGTCATATTAGCCATCATTCTACCACACTAAGTGTTTTTCTAAACAACATATGTTACACAACTAATCCCACACCAATGTTACCAAAAATCCTAGTTCTATGAAGAAGATATTAGCATTCTAAATTCAATTGATATCACAAAATGTCTGATTTGCAAGATACACCTTGACATATGTTGTTATACCATACTAAACTAGGAATTAATATATAACGATTATTTGTGATCAGATACCCAAACATAAAATAATGAATTTGATTAATAGAAAATGAAATGATGAGAAATTAATTTCCCTAAAACCAACAATGAAATGTTGGTGTTGGGTATTAGATCAATTAAACTTAAACACTACTTCTTAATGGAATAATGTAACATGGACATATATGGTAGAAAGCATGGTATAGTGAGGAACCTAGTCATTGAAGTTATGAGTGGAAACTCAAAGTAGATTTACTAATCACTTATTCAGAAATAAAGTCATCCAAATCCAAAAGCACTAGAAAGTATGATGAAAGTAGGTAATTTTTATTTTTTATAATGTATGCTACATAGAGATAATTATCTTATAGTATCATATAATTCAATGTTCATTGCCAAAATTTTAATTTTTTTACCTCACCAATAGGGTGCCATTATAAAAGAGGAAGTATAATCTACACTTATAAAAGCAAACTAGTTGTAGTGAGCAAGCTAGTCATGAGAAGCTATTTATGAACTCTCAAGATTTAGACTAACCTACCTCTAAAATACATGTAACATCTACGGATTTTGCTGTCTCGAGACTTAGAAGGTCCGAGAGGATAAATCCAAAAATGTTAAATAATTGTATCAAAGTGTGTTGCGGAAGCAATTTGCGCATACATGAACATACAAATGTAACATACACCATACATTGTCAACATTCAACATGTATATTAATTACAACATGAATTATTACAAATTATATATACACATTGAATAGAGAATTTTGCACAAGTCTAAACATGTATGATAACTAGGATCTGACACAATAGGTACAACCTATACAACTGCTCACTCTCATCTTTTTCTCCCATCTTATCTATGAACCTAAAACATACGTGAAACAGCGAATCAACACAATGTGTTGTGTACGTCGGTAGAAAGATGCATACTAATATGATTCCATAATTGAAATAACTTTAAAAGAAAGAGTAAAAGAAAACATCTTTAATGCAATAATCAAGTATTCACATCTTTTTAGACATATCATTGGATGCAGTTGTACTACAATTTTATAAGCACTTATCATACATCCAGTAAGGGAACAATTATTTTATCATACATCTAACATGGGCAATTCATCATACATCCATGCTAGGAAACATACATCCATACTGGGCCATGTTCAGTAGTAGCTACAACTCATCGAAATTACCTTTTATGTTTCACTAAGTTTTGGCGAAGCGTATAGTACTAGTAGTTCAACCAACAAGGTATAATTAGATTCACATAAGGTACACCATATCATATGTAACCAGAGAAAACTAGTCTTACACTTAATAAAAACCCACGTACCTGAGTTCAAAGATTTATACTTATATTCTGGATCATCTGCATCTTTGGTCATCACCTGATTAATAGCAATTAATCATCGTTAATATATGTACATCATATTCTTGGTAGTTTTAGGTTCAAATTAGGGTTTTGCCAAATCTAGGTTCAAACAACATACAACTTGTATCTGATATTTTTCTACTGGTCCGGAGGTCATTCTAGGGGTCTGGTTCAGATTTCATAATTTTTAATGCTTAGTCTATTTTCTAGAATTAAAATGGGATTAAAAGTATCTAAATAGTCATTAATAGAAAATGACCTATTATTTAGATATATTACTCATATCAAAGTCTAAATATGGATGTATATCATCATTAGGGTTCTAGGACATTTTTCTAAGGATTGATATCAATCAGCAACTGTTTATTTAACTTAATGAACCCTAAATAGGAGTATTATCTTGTAGATAAAAACTCATCAGTAATAATACCTCATAGATCTGATTCAGTGGTTTCATAATAAAGAGGGTATTTTTCTGAGTCTATGGGTATTTTTGGGGCATTATAGGCAAAGAGATATATTTTTAGTTGAATTTCTAAACGTTGATAACTTTCTGAATATTAAGAAGATAATTTACCTTATAGCCAATCAAGAGTTGCCACATGGCTCCTTAGGGGGCGCACTACCCAACCTGGGAAAAGGATGAGCCAGCCGGTCCATCCTTGGTTTGGCCAGACCCAACCCTCTCTCCCTCGCTTCCCTCGCCCAACGGCTGCGTGTATTCTGGTGTGCACTTCGATCAGGGCGTCAAGCCGCCGCCGTCATGAGCCTTCTCTCCGACGAGCGTGTACCAAGGTCAGGACCTGGACCCAGTTCAGAAGACTGAACCTGCCCCTCCATCGTCGTGCCTGCGGGACACGTCCAACACGAACCCCGCTCCCCGCGAGAGGCATCACGCCACCACAGACCTGTTCTCCGGTTGGACGCCGCCCAGATCAGCTTCGAGCCACCCTCTCTGATCTGGCTTCCTAGGAGCCGGCTGGTCTGGATGGCTGCTGTGGACCAGTGCACCTCCCTGCACTGCCTCTCGCGTGCACGTCAGCCTGCCCTACTGCTTCCTATATCAGTTCTAACGGCGTGTCCTCCATGGTCTCCCCTGTGAAACAACACCGTCGAGTGGCCTTGAGAGGAGACTTAAAGAAAGGGGTTTGTATCTGTGGTTAATTGAGGAGAGTACTCCTACAGCTTCTCTCTACGGCCACGGCCAAGGGTAACCTGGGTGTCCAGACGCCACTAGTACAAACTATGAAGAATTCAACACAACTGCGTGTAATATTCTATGCCAATTGGACATTAAGATATATCAAATCAGTAGCTGGCGTCAGTTCAGCTATGTTCTCCATACTGGAGACAAAAAATAGTGAAAGCCTGACACATAAATCAAGAGATGATAGGCAGGCATGTCATATTCTTGAGCAATAAATATCAACGAGCTGTTGTCCAAACATAACCTGTACATGTGTCAAATTCAAGCAACTACAACAGAAAAAAAAGAGTATGATCTACTATTGAATGTAGATCACAACCATATACAAATATTCAAGCTGCTTCAGAAAAAAACATATCTCAAAATGTTAATTTGCAACACGTCCAAGAGAGAGAAAATGTGTGGTCTTCTAAATGTGGACCACACAGCCATACATAACTAATCAAGCTTCTATAGAGCCAGCAGATCTCCACGGCAAATTTGCCAACACATCCAAGAGAGATAAATTTTATGGACAACTTCTAAACATAAACAGCTCATGCTGATCACAATAATAAATTAATAACAAGTCTCTCCTAATATGAAATGAAAATTCTTAGAAACATAGACGAACACAATCATAATTGGGATAATTTGGTCTGATCATATATATATGATAAACGTGTTCACAGATACAAAATGGCAGTTCAAGTTCTTGTTTTCACACATTCTAAATCATGCATGATACCTACTCCCATGTGATAGAAATATACATCAAACTATTGTTCTTTTCATGTACCAAAGACAACCATCTTGATACATACAATAAAGACAAGTCTGACGCTATCTAAGTAACCGAGACCTCCAGCTGGACTGCGGCCATATGTGACTCTTGGTAGATTAATGTAGTGCAAGTAGTTAGAAACTGAAACAAGGTCCACAACAACATGATTGGTCATATCCTGTAATACAACAAGAAATTTCAACCATGATAAGCAAATGAATTTCCTACATGTATCAAATAACCAATTATATTTCAGTCAAAAGAAAATGTAATGCACTTTATATAATTTGAAAGTTAAATCACATCTTACAAATGAGAAGATATTTATTCAACATGCATAAGTTGTGGGATCAACACTTATGATCAACAGATTCAAGACATCCATACAATACAAAATGAAGGCATCCTTTGCGAGACAAAATAGTTTTTCTTGGTCAAGTAAGTGTGGATGCTTATTATCACCAAACTTTAGGTATAGTCATACATGCATTCCCATAGACCTAAGTCTCTAGAGACATAAAACTCAAGGTCATCTGAGTTCACAAGGATCCGAGAAAGACCAGGACATAGCTACTCCTATACAAGACAAAAGAGAAAAAATAGTTGACATCATCCAACTCAAGGAATGTAAATAGGTCTCAAAGAAACCAACATTCCAGCAAGGAGATGCAACAGACCTGGCCACTAAAAACACTCCTTACCAGGTCAAACATCACCACATAATAGGAAGTACATGACTGTACTTAAATCTTCAGAAATCAGGAATAAAAACTCAGCCAAGAAAAGCCTGGAGATCTACAGAACAGATTAAAATAGCATATATAATCTTTTCAAACTCCAATCTGGAAATCGTAACAAGCTTTATCTTCTTTAGCCTCTTCTTCTTCTTTGTAGGTCAAGATCATCTTTGACTTTGAACATCCCGAAGGTCTTGATCAGAATCAAATAAATCACATACACCTTCCATATCACTACAAACCTTGTTCCTTTATTGATAATCCAACAAGATGTCACAACTTTACATAACTTGGTTAACATAGTAAAAAACATAACAATCATGAGTTAAACATAAATTTGACTCCTACTCCAGATTTAAACCTTCAACACTCACCACCGGAGAAGTACATAACATATCTAGTTCTTCCACAAATAAATTAATTTGTGGATCAGAAGATCCCTTTCTTGTCTCATCATTCACCCTATTATCCATGCCACCAGAATTAATTTCTCCAGAAACTTCCTTACTGAGGAAAATATGAGTTTCCTTGGCTGAATTGACACTACACTGGGGATGGTTAGATGTTGAAACTTTGTTCCGTACCACTGGGGCATACTCTGGTTTCCTGGCACCTATACAGCTGCACCATTTGATACCTTGACTATTTCAAAGGTGAGTACCTTGGCTGCTACATTAGCATTCGTCCGAACACTTGATGTTCAATCATCCTTCTATTTGCCAAAACCCAGTTGAAGTTCATTGCAGTCCTGAACACAACTACTTTTGCTGGACAAGAAGAGATGTGACCAAAGGACTTACATCCCTTGCAAAGAATAGGTTTTACAATGCACTCAATCTTCTAAACCATTGGATCACCACCATAAATGAATGACTGCATCAACCTTCAGAAGCGGAGATGAAGCCTTGTCCTCTACACAGACTTTGGCAGCAGTAAAAAATCCAATAGTAAGAACTGAGCCTTCATAATTCAATGACTTTCCAATGGTGCTTACAATCCTCACTAATTCATCCAGGATCTAAGGAATACATGGATTCTCAATAGTGAACCATATTGGTCCTGAGGAGAAAGACTAGGGAAGAAATAGAGAACTTGGCAACACTCTTGCACAATAGCAAGTAGTCCATCAAAAGTTCAAGGTGTTGCATCAAGAATACTCACCTGGCTCAGAGGAAAGAATACTCTCCCAACTCCTTTGTAGGTAGTTAAACCATGAAACCCTCCTCCACTTAAACCTCAAATTTTCTGCGAGGATACCATTGCTTGTGGATCCACCCCACAAGGACACATCGAAACGGCTTTTTACCCTGAGAACCTCACTGAGATGTGATCATCACAGGAAGAAGCCTTTCCTTTGGATCTCCGATTCTCCGCAAATCGAATGTCGTCTCAAATAATTGACTTCACAAATTGGATAGTGAAAATGTCTCTTGCTTCTCTCCCCTAGCGGCTAAGAAAAATACAGTCAACATCCACTGAAGTTGGTGTCAGGTCTGAGATTGGAATATAGAGCTCGACAGAGTCTTCCCAGTAGGTTTGTGAGGGCAGCGGATCAGTGGAAAACTCACAAGGTGTTGTCCTTGGTGGCTCATCACTTTTGATGGTAGCTTCTATAATAGGGCAAGAATGTGATCATCTACCCTAGCTTCTCGTGATCCAGGGGGAGTAACCATCGATGTTGACTCATTCAGTTCCCCACTCCACCTCTCCCCCAATCAAAAACTCTCCCTCTCAACCTCTCCCTTGTGCGTGCCCTCGCCCTCTCGTCAAGAGAGACAAAATAATTAAATGTAGGTCGATTTTGCAATGACTAACCAGCCTAAATTATATCCATAATCCTTCACAACCATTTCCCTCCCATTCCCATTATGTTCCCATTATGTTTTTTCTTTGAATCCTAGAATCGAAGCGCCATGGAGGCACGAGAATGCAATGACTCCAGATAATTTGAAAAGTCATGCCTAACATTCTATGTGGACCAGATTGACCACATAATGCATTGCATATGGCAACTCCCTCCACACTACTAAAAAGAAAAAGTATTTTGAATTCACCCATGTTCACTTGTCCCAACCAATCCCATGTTGTCTCATTCACTTGACATCACTCCATAGTTTTATCAAACTATGGCGATTACCCTTAAGACTCTCTTCCTCACATTCTCTATTTCATCCTCTTAATTTTATTGCCTAATCAATATTCACCCACGAACCAAAAAATATGGTTGTCGCAGACCTTTACTACACAATTGGTTGCATGTACAAATAGGGACTAAGACTGGCCCAACAATAACACAGACAAAGAACATGAAGAGAACGTAAGAACTAAGGCTGGCCCAACTCCATCGATGATAGACATGATGAAAAGAATGTAACAACTACTAGTGAAGTAATAAGACCAATGGCGTGTAGGAAAAGTACTAATTCTGGAAAACCTAACATGTTTAAGGAATCCTTATTGGTTCAACATATGGTCTCTAACCTTATGTTTGGTGTTATGGATGATGTTACAATCTACTCATCTTTAGCTTGATATATCCTATTATAAGATGGTAGACTACTTGGTATAGTGTCATGTTGGTTGGTTACCATCAATATTAAATCTTATAGTATAATATAATCAAGCAATAGTGTCCATGTAACCTCTATTTCTTCCATGCCTACTCAACGAATCCATCAAGTGCATAGTTAGTGGTAGCTTCACTGTGAGGAGAATGTGACACTAAACCAAACCTGCAACTTAAATTGAGAATATTTATTCTGAAGAATGTAGTTGAACAAGTTGTCAGTACTAGACAACATCTACAAATCTTAACTGATTGGTATGTTTTATACATTTTATACATTACTACCAAGTTTGTAAGACCAGATTTTTCATTTAGAGACTATCGAAGAACTATCTTGACAAAAAAGACTAATAAAAGAGGATTCAGTTTCTTTTGTTAAGGGGTTAACCAAGTTATTAGAAATCTTGTCAATCTTTTTCTAAGGGTTTGATATATAGAAATCACATGAGGGCTAAATATTTGAGTGTTTACAAGTTCTATAAATGAATCTTATCATACAAAGTCTATCAAAGTATAAAGAGACCAATTAGAATACATTAATGACATTGAGCATGATATTTAGAGTAATAAATGACTCACATCATGCATGTGAAAGTATCCATAGGATTGTTGCTCCAAAATTGCAAAATCTATTTCCTTAGCAATAGTCTTCAAAAAGGGTTTCAGCTTCAGCATTCAAAGCAGGGCTGAAATTTGGAGGTTTTGAGTAACCAAATCTTATCATACAGAAATTTATCAAATATAAGGAGACATAAAATATCTAATGATATTCATCATGCTTTTTTTATCCAAAAAATGACTCACATGATTCATGTAAAGCAGTAGCCATCAAGTATTTGCTCTAAAAGTCTGCAAAATTTGTGTAAGCAACTGTCTTCAAAAAAAGCTTCAGCTTCAACACACAAAAAGTCCTGAAATTTTGAGAACATAGAGTTTTTGAGTAAATGAACCTTGTCAATGCATAAAGGTCATCTTAAAGTAGAAATGAATAATAAATATTCCAACAAGCATATCTAATGTAATGAGAATGCATTTTTAGGAATACATACTCACATTATGTACATGAAGTAGTATCCATTGAAAATCTACAAAATATGTTGCCTAAGCAACAATCAATTTCCATAGTCTTGAGACTCATGAGATGAGCATTGTTCCTATTTACATATAAAGTCTCAATTATATTACATGATTTAATACTAAAAATTTACAAATTCATCATGTAACTACTATACCTGGATGTGGTTTTGATTGCTAGAAGTGTGATGTTGGTCATGATAATTAGTTGTTCTTCCTTGATTACCCTAATAAAAAGATACAGACACACTACTTGGATATTTCAAGTGAGTCATGACAATGTATAAATACATCTTTTACCATGTCTATTTGGAATCAATCTGGAAGGGGATCTTTCCTCATTGTCATCTATTTGGGTTTTTTTTGTGGCTCCCTACAATGCTCTTTAAAATAAAATTTGGAATCAATATAAATACATCTATTCACCAAATCTATTCGATGATTTCAATGAATGGTAAAAGGTATAAAGTACAAATACCTCAAAATATTGGTAGGATATGCTCTAACAACTTTTGCATTGTTGTTTCTTTAGAAGGATACTCATTCTCTAAAGATTGTAGAAAGTTTGCAATTGATTCTCTAAAATGATCTATAATAGTATAAAGTAAGAGACCGCCATTATACTAATCAAGCTATTACACAAATATAAATACACGTGAACACTATGTATGCACTTTCAATAAATTATATGCAATTTCAAGTAATTTACAAGAACCTTTTGAATTGGTGGAATGTTTCCTAATTTTAATTGGTGAACCTAAAATCTAACATAAGTCCTTATCATAAGCAAAGAGATTTTACAAAATTCTAGATCTCAGACAATTGTTCAAAAATTGTATAACTAATGCAAGTAGAAATAAGTACCTGAAGCAATATTATACTCTTCCAATGTGTTAGGAATAAAATCATCAATAGAAGCAACCTCATTTGCCCCTTTGTCTTGTCCATTTTCCTTTAGGATCAAGCGGTTGTTTTCCTTTTGAACCCTTAGCTTCTTTTTCAAAGGAGTCTTAATTCCTATGTTGATTACAAAAAGTAATGAATGCCAATAAGAATTTTTTACTAGTGCATGAAAGTTTTTAGATCATACCAGGAAGGTTGAGTAAAGGTTCACGCAAGCTACTTGAAGAACCTGAATGGGCACCTAGAGATACTTAAAAAAAACAAATATAGGTGAATGAATTTATGAATTCCATATGTGGCCACCCAAAGATACTTTAATAAATTCACATACCATGTTGATTGTGTTCCTCACGTTGTATTGTGTCTCTTTTCTTATTAAGTGCAACTGTGATCTCAGACAATGGTTTAGTTTTCCCAATTCTACTCATCCTACAATGTAAACATATACGAAGATAAAATTATAATCTAAATCTGCATAAAAGTACATAATAAAATGAAGAGCAGGACATGTTACCTTGTCTCATTTTTCTTTTTAACTTTTTTCTAGCTTTATCTATTGTTAGATTATCTACAAGTACATCATTATCTACATCCAATCTAGTCCACAATTCAATGTCGTTACTATCATCACTTTGATCACATGCATTTCCAACATCACTAGACATAACTATGTTTTCAATTTCTTCATCAAAATTGGAAAAATTAGGACTGCCATATGTGTGCCTAGGTCTCCAATGACAAACAACACTCCATTTTGAAAATTCTGGATCAACAGAATAGTACACTTGGTGTGCTAATGAAGGGAAGATGAATGGCTCGTCTTTATAGCTCCTTTGCACAATATCAATAATAGTAAAATTGTATTCATCTTTTTGGCTCCCATATTTTGTATCATACCATATGCACTTAAACAAATGCACAACAATATTCTTAGAATATGAAATCTCTATGATATCTATTAATGTGCCATAAAATATGCTTCCATCTTCTCCAAGAGTCGCTACCCCACTATTTTGGGTGGTTCTCACATTTTCTCTTTCTTTGATCTCAAACTTGTAACCATTAACATAGTATCCCTGGTAAGAAACTACACCAACTTTAGGGCCACGGGCTAAGCATTTTATATCCTCTGACAAGTCAAGGGATTTGTCAAGATCTAAAATCTAAAATGAAGAAGAAAATATTTTTAACATCTATAGATTTAATGAATCGTGTATTGAATCATTGATAAACTTACATGTTGTTTAAACCAGTAGACAAATTGTTCATGTTGTGTTTTTTTAACTTGAAATTCACTCCAATTTGGGATTTGGGCTTGCACAATCATTTTATGCATCCTACAATTATGGAGATAAAGTTTAGAATGAGTTTAGCAATGACATCAGTGACAACTATATCATAAATTTACCTCAAAAATGGTTGCACTTCATCTGTATTAAACAACATAAAATGATGTGCCTGAAATATATCCTCTTCAGAAATTAATTGCTCAACACCTACTCCAATCGACCCATCAACATATCTCTTTGAGTTATCCCATCTGGGGGCTATCTGATTCTTATATCGATAACAAAAAGTGACAGCTTCTTCCATAAGATAAGCTTCAGCAATGGAACCCTCCGGCCTATTTTTATTATGAACATAACTTTTAAGTCTAAATAAATATCTTTCGATTGGATACATCCATCTGAAATACACAGAACCAGCAATTTTTGCCTCAGTAGCCAAGTGAACAGTCAAGTGCACCATGACATCAAAGAAAGCTGGAGGGAATATTCTTTCAAGCTTACAAAGAGTTATTGGGATTTGTTGTTCCAATTGTTCCATCTTTTTAACATCAATGACTTTGTTGCAAATGTCTTTAAAGAAAGAGGATAACTCGTTGATTGCCAATCCAAGAGGTTTAGATATTGTGGTTCTTAGCGCCAAAGGTAGAAGTTTCTGCATTAGAACATGATGATCATGACTTTTCAAAGATCCAATTTTTTATCTGAAATTCGGACTTTGTTAGAAATATTTGAAGAAAACCCATAAGGCAATTTCAATTCTTTTAGGACCTTCAAGAAAACCTCTCTTTCTTCATTTTTCATGTTGTAAAGTGCAGTGGGAACAATAGACTTTTTCATTCTTTTTGAATTCTTAATCCATAATGGTTGTCTTATGTTGAGGTCCTCCAAGTCTAATCTTGCATTGATGTCTCTATTTTTTCCCTCCTTTTCTAATAGCCAATCTAAGATATTTTCACAAACATTCTTTTCAATGTGCATAACGTCTAAATTATGTCTCACCAATAATGTTTTCCAATAAGGAAGCTCAAAAAATATGCTCCTTTTTTTCCACCCACTGTTTGAGAAAGTAGTATGATCATAATCTTTCAAAAGAGATTCTACCTCTTCACCACTTAAAGGTTTTGGAGAAGCAGCATATTCAATATCACCATTGAAATTTTTAGCATCATTACGCCAAGGATGATCAGAAGGTAGAAAGCGTTGATGCCTAAGATATACAACCTTCTTACTAGCATGAAGGTAACAAGATCCAACATGTGAATGACACATTGGACATGCTTTGTACCCTTTTGTGCTCCACCCAGACAACATTGCATATGCTGGAAATCACTCATTGTCCACAATAAAGCGGCATGCATAGTAAAGTTTTCACAAGCAACAGAGTCGTATGTGTTTATCCCATCAAGCCATAATAATTTTAACTCGTCAACTAAAGGTCGAAGATAAATATCAATATCTCTTGGTGTTTTAGGTCCATCAATTAAAAGAGTCAACATAAAATATGACTGATCTAACACAAACCAAGGAGGTAAATTGTACACCGTCATAATCACGGGCCATATTGACCGATTAGTACCCTTAGAAATATTAAAAGGGTTGAATCCATCACACACTAGCCCTAGTCGGACATTGCGTGCTTCTTTACTAAACATTGGGTATTTTTTGTCAAAATCTTTCCATGCTTCAGAGTCACGAGGATGACTCATTTCTCCTTCCTTTCTCGGTGGTGCTTTTTTGTGCCATGTCATTAGTGAAGAGGTAGATTTACACATGAAAAGTCTTGTCAATCTTGGAATCAAAGGGAAGTAACGAAGAATTTTTGTTGGTACTTTCTTGATCTTATCAACTGAACAAATTCGTCTAGATTTACCACACCTTAAACAAGAATCTAACTTTTCATTTTCTCCATAATATAACATACAGTCTTTCGAGCAAGCATGGATTTTCTTACACTTGAGACCTATATTGCTCATTAGTTTTTTACACTCATACCAAGTTTTAGGTAGTGTATTACTTGGAGGGAGAATTTTATGAAAAAAAGCCAAAACATCAGAAGCACCATTCTTTGTCCTTTTATTGTCACATTTCATCTTCCACAATTCCAATATAGTGTCAAACTTAGAAATTGGACAATTAGGATAAAGAGGAGTATTCACATCATGCATTACTTCTTTGAAGTTTCTAATGTTTGAATCATCGAATTGTTGTTGTGTAGATGAATCATTGACTTGCTCTACTTCTTCATAATTACCCATCATATCATTTAGCATATTCAATGTCTCCTTATTTTGCAAGTTCCCAGATACACATCCTCCCGTTGTTTCTCCATGTTAAATCCATGATGCGTATCTTTCAATAAACCCATTACAGAAGATGTGATATCGAATAATATCTAAATGTTGATAAAACTTATTCTCACAAATTTTACAAGGGCAAAGCTTTTGAGAGTTAGCGTCATCTTTGAATGCAAATTTTAGAAAGACGTCTACACCATCATTGAGTCTCTCATACTTAGTACTGCATCTATACATCCAACTCTTATCTTCCATGAACTCTCTACCCATAACAACCTTCACATAAATGAATAACAATTAAGGATATTTTGGTAACTAGTGATTTAAACTATAGAAATAGATACATACACCATGAGAGTATTTTAAAAATAACACTTTAGAAATGAGAAGATTAAATGTGGATGAAAAATAAGCACATTGTCCAAAGATAATACCCCAAATAGATGAAAAATGGGGAACATTACTTTACGCAATATCTAAGTAGTATAAGAATTCATTGATGAAAACATCATATGATATATAACCTTGGTATATATAAATACATACATGAGTAAACCAACTAAGTTGGTAATGAGACCCTTAACAATCAAATTGTTAATGGGAGCCTTACCATGTAAAGTGGTATCTTGTGGGCTACTCATTGTTTAACCTAGTACTCTAAATTATTTTTCTTGTTCCAATCCTTATAGTTGCTTTCAGTACAATGTATAATATTGGATGCTCTTAGTTTAATATTTGCTATAATAACAAAAAGGCACATTATTGTCATAAATTCAACAATTAAAATATTGTACTTGAAATTTGATGGTCCTAAAATAATGCTCAAAACCATGAAGTTTAGGATATATGATTATAATCTTAAATGATTTAGAGACGACAATTTTATAAAATATAGGACACAGACACGACGCTGATGAGGGCTATTTTTGTTTCTAATATATACATATGTGAGTGTATAATACATGTATGTATAATAGTATATGAATATGAATGCAAATGTGTATTTATGTTAAGTACAAACAATATGGTGTAGACAAATAAACCTGCTGCATTTTTAAGTAACTACATTAGACAAATAAACCCTTTATCATTTTCGTATTACCTAGATTATGTCTAGTGCTATTATTTACATGGCATATCCATTTTGTATATTCTTCAAAAAAATATTCTATAAGACGTGGTGTCAAATAACATCTAAATGTTGACATATTATGTAGCAACAACTTTTACAGGGATATGAAATTTTGAACAAAGGATATTTTAGCACCTTTTCGAAGATGTACACACTTTTATGAAAATATGAACCATTAAACTAGCTTAGAATTGCATTTATACACATAGCCATTATCTTGAATAAATCATTTCTCATTTTTCATAACACCATGCAACAACACTAAATATATTTTTCCTAAATAGCAAGTTGAGAAAAGCTACAAAGAATTCTGTAAAATACAATTTGACTAATTACTACATTGCAATAACGGAAAATACAAAGAGAAACATAGTATGGAGATCATAGAAAACTAATTAAAGGGTAAAATAGTAACATGGCAGTCCCAACTGGTGCTTTTTTCGTTCAAGTGATGTCTCGCCTACACACTTCAGAATATTTTATAGACAACTAAAGATGATCCGGTATCTTCCTTCAAGAATTGTTAGAGAGCATACCCACCTCCAACTTGAGAGATCGTTGACTGTGATTATAACCTACATGTAGTGCCAATTTTATCTTGGGTTCAGAGTGAAAAGGAGACTTAAATTTGAGAGTAAACGTCAATTTATTGCACTTGATTTTATATATATGAAAACTAAATTAAGAATCCTTAAAGGGTTAAAATATACTGAACATCTACAAATAGAACAGCAAAGAACAAAAAAAATGATACATAACACACCCAAATAGAACAACAGAGGAAAAAGTTATGACCAGAGTAAAATTTGTAGCAGATGAGGCCAAACATTATGAGGGCAACATTTTACTGAGGTTGGTTGAATGTGATCTTAGATGAAATTTAAGATAGAAAAGAGAAATAAGATATGCAATATAAAATGTTTCAAATACATCAAATACCCATGATGTTCATAGTAATGGTAGAGGCGGGATTGGAGCTAGATATATGTCAAATATAATATGCTACATTTATTTCCTGAATCACAATATTTATCATTTACAGAAACAAGTACATATTTTTTCCACAAAATAAAAATATAGAACTGGCTGAAAAAATTTGTTCTTTTGACTGTATCTTATAAATCATAGTGGAGGTTGTAAAATCTAGCAGTATTTCATAACAACCTTTCTCAAGTTTTCTGATATCAGTGTGCGACATAATCCAACTTAAGATATTAGAAATGTGTCAACCATTATATTTCACACAATGACTTACAACTTTCGACATTTCGATACACACTTCATGTATGCAGGTGTCAGAAATAAAAGATTGTTACGAATAGAGGACGGTTGTATGACAAAATTTTTCTCACTAGTTGAAGTAGTAAAAAATTCAGTAGATTGGTTTCCTACCTTTAAAAGACCTTCTAAAAACAGAATGCATATTCATTTAAACGATGAGCTGAGGTTATCTAAATTGAGCTTAAGGAAAAAATGTGGTCACCGTAAAAAGAGTTACCAAAAAGCAACTTCTCGTTTAATGCTATCAAAAGTAGAGTTATCATATGCGAAAGAAAATTGTAAGTAACTACCATCTATGGTGTATGGATGGCATTATAAAAATAAATTACATGTGACTAGCAGCAGCTAGCTACTTGCGTCTGATCAGCACAAATCTGAATAAGATATGTAAAGAAGATGACAATTATAGATGTCATATGCAAAAGACATGAAAACAGACACACTCTTGGCTCTTGCCAGCAAAAAAGGACAGTAACTAATTAGGCCGTGCGTAATAAAGGCAAAGGGAATTTTATACCGACCCATATTCAAAGGGCACACCTTACGTTTTTTGAGGGTGCTGGTATTCAACAATAGACTACTTTAGAACTGAAGAGGCATTTAAACTGAAGAGGCAGATAACTAAGCGTATGTAGTCAGTGGCAGAGGGAAAAGGGGGCGGGCAGGGCCTTTGCCACCCAAACTTCCGTAAAGTATATAGTTTTTTATGATTAAAATTATCAAATTTACTACTATTACGTTATAAGTGTGATTGTTCTTATTGATATAATTTACATTGTAACAAAACCAACCACAATCGAAGGTGAAATTCACACGTGCGTTTGTTATTAGCATGCTAGCTTTAATAGCATCAATCAATAAGACAAGTTCACCCAGCCACAGTTTGTTATTCCTTCTCGCTGGCTGCTTCACTCATCTCACAATGCATTGGTTTTCGGTTACTGCAAGTCTGCAAGCAGGATTGCTCATATTTCTTCAAGACTTAAAGGAAGATCTACTGTCATCATTGAGGCTTTCGTCCCCAGAACAAACACAACTGCTGCAATGTTTTTGTTCCGGCCTATTACAATATTCAAATTGTCATCAGGTGTTCTTTCTGCTCAATACACCACAAGTCACATTCGCTTATACTGAGAGCAAGAATAGAAAACGTATCCAGTAGCAATAAATAGATATTGCAGAAGCGACATTTCCTTAAAACAAATCTAGGCCATAGCAGTTGGAGTATTTCTGTCTAGGTAAGATATCATATGATCTCTAGCAGTATTGTTAATATAATTTTGATCGCTCCTACTGATTGCCCCCCCTAATGATATCGCTGGCTCCGCCACTATACGTAGTGTTAAATAAAGAAACGATGAAGAGTTATACTAATGGAACTCAGTTGAGGTGATGTGGATAAATTAAATCCGTGATGACAGGATTTGACAAAGGGGAAGGAAGAAAGACAGTTATTCAAGACTTTATTTCTTCATCATTAGTGCAAGAAATGAAGACGATATGGAAAAATCGATGCATCTAACACAGTGTTCCCGCATACCTCTTAGAAGGGATCAAGTGCTTTTGACGATCTTTTGTTCTCTGACAATATGCACGGACAGTAGACATGTACCTTTATGAAAGAAACTGAACTTGCCGCTGGATATGGTTACGCGATGCTTCTGAGCGAAGAGGTAGCGGCAAGTTGAGTGGTCTGTCCTTATGAGCGGCCAGAGAAAATACGAGATGGGGTGGCGGAGGAAAAGAGAAGAGAAAGGGTCCGTGAAAGAAGAATCGGAGGATGTGTGGATCGCGATGCTATATAAGATCAAAAGAAATTGTTGGCGGATGGGGAAAGCTTCGAGGGCCTGGAGATTAAAATTGGGGACGGAGGCAGTTGCCGCTGGCGGGCGAAACTGCGAGAATTTGGGGGCAGACGGAGGAATGAACGGGCGCCGGCGCGACTTTAGGGAAAAATTTTGCGAGACCAGAAATTTTTTAAGAGAATAAGTGGGTGGCGTAATGGGTGGGACCAGTCAATAATTTATTCTAAAATCTCCTCCATAGAATTAGACACGCCTCTGTGCCAGCCCTGCACACGTGTCACGATTGCTTTCCGGAAACGTCCGTTTAGAACCCCCTTCCGGTAGTGCGCTGAGGGGCCGTAGAATTGGTGGCCGGGCTTGGAAGAAATAGATTTTGACAGACAGGGGTTCGGCGTACAGGTGATCCCTACGGCAGCGTTATATAACCAACCTCACAGTCTCACTACTGCAGCGCACACTACAAACCAGTGTAGAGTGCATCCGTTACTTAAGGCCTCAGAACAACCAATGGAAGAGCCGGAAGAAATGGAAATATGTTTTCTCTACTTTTTTTGATATCTCGCAAAGATGGTAGCCGAGATCCGAAAATCTCGAGGATTACAACCAATCCAGCCAAGCCTCCGCAGACTCAGGATTACCACGAAAGACACCTATCCATGGATCAATATATCAGAATCTCATTTTCCTCCTATTTTAATGTTTTCATAACTTTTAAAACATCAAAACAAAAGAAAGAATCGTTGGCCATAACTACTTTAACTCTTAGCCCCGCTCGTGACCAGCTACAAGCTTTGAAGTCATGCACTTATACTCCTTTATTAAATACTCTAAATAAGATCCTTTCGAAAGGTATACCATATCAATAGTAAACCTTGAATATCTATATTTATTCGGAGATTCCATCATTAATGTTGGAAAAGGTTTAGCGTCACCAACATATATCTGAAACCATAGAACCTCATATATGATCTTTGATCACACAAATTCTCAAACCGGTGAATAAAAATATGTACATCATTATTGAACTTAATTGGTTGAATTTCTTTAAGAAGCTTATCCCCAAGATCACATGGATCGGCATTGATTACCAGAAATCATTAAAAGAATCTCAAATATTACATTCTCTAGATTATCACGCTATACATTTAATACAAAACTTTAGTCCAGTTTATGTTATTCATAAATTTCAACTTGTCATATATTAAGCACCTATGAATCTAAAAATCGTATCAACATCAAACCTCTGAAATCTAGGGTCATCACAATACCTCTTTCAAATAACCTTCGCATGGGTGGTCTGAAAAAATACCAGAAAAAAGGGGAAAAGGGAAAGAATGTATTGTAAAAATACTAATATGTACAATAATAGAAATATTCTGAAATTAAAGAGTAAATAAAAAATAAGAGGTTGTGCTCTTCCAATGATGAGTACAATAAAGAAGGCAAAAATCACTACAACAAAATAAACATTATAGACATTTGACAAATTCCTATAAAAAATATATTTACTACTAAAAGCATTTAGTCCCTGTTGACAATTATAAAATGTCTCTCATACTAAAGTCAGTAGAGTGCTAGTTACAAAGTTGTAAATGCCATCGAACATTCACTTTTACTGGCTTTCTTTAAACCTCAAAAAATGCCACTATAACATCAATTGACTTTTATTAAATTTCATTATTGTATATTAGGATATTATAAGATTTAGTACTTATTGTGTATAATGGCTTATGGAAAAATCCACAATAAAGGTATACTTATTGTTGTGATGGAATTTTATTGATTCTAATGATTTAATGTCAAGTTAATAATTTACCTGGATTTCTAAAGAATCGCAACTTGAAAGTCAAACTTATATTATCAAAAATGTAGATTCTAAATGTCAATCCTATGCATATAGTGCAACTTATATGGGGAGGACATTTTACCAAGCCACTTGTATTATATACAACACATGATACATACAATTTCATTAAACTTTCTACTTAGTATAATAGTTTCTAATCCTCTGATCATCTTTCTTGATATAATTGAAAAGTATATATGTGAATTTAACATTCTTAGATTTCCATATTGTTGATTGTTGGTTGTTGATTTGATAATAAGATATTGGGCTTGGTGGGAATAATATTCACAACTGTAACATCTCAAAAATTCCAATAGCAAACCTGTGAATGCTACTAACGACTGAGAATACTACTAACGGCTTCTACAATGCACACAGTGGAAGATTAAGACATACACATGAAAAATAGAACATTCACCTTGCAAAATAGATACCAAAGAAACCTTATAGTCAAATTACTTCTCATAGAGACTAAAAAACTTGACAAAATAGTTCACTTTAGCAATTCTAGTGCCCTTCTTTCCAAACTGATGACAAATACGACATAGAACTGGTTGGCGATTCCCATCATATCCCCCTACTTGAAAGAAGAAACAAAGTTAACATGGACCATGTGAATCCCCAAAAGTGATACATATCAGGTACATCTAACTACTGTACTTAAGATTGAAAAGTTATGGTTTTTGAATGCAAAAACACTAACCGAGGTATATCCATTGACTAAACTACAGACACACATGATCACATCTTTTTGGGAATATGGAATGATATCATTATAAAAACCAAATTGTATATATTGTTTCATTTATCTTAACTAACACCTAATCGAGTTTGTTGGTTTTTTTGTCTCTATCTGGTACAACTAAATTCATTGGACTACTTCCATATCAATATAATCCATGATATCTTTGTTTATGATGCATTTGGTCTATGTACGCGTGTCCTTGTTGGGTTTCAACATAAATAATGACCATGATGTGTAAGGAAAAACATCATATGAATATAACCCATTAAATGAACAATTTCAGTACTAATTCTTGTTGGTCTAGACTAATGCGTCTAGCCCTCACAAAAAAATTCAAAGAAAATAAAAAAATACATAGTTATATGTATCTAACCATCTAGGTTGATGGTCTTACATTGATCATTATGTAGTAGAAGCTAGCTAAATCTGGAAAATTTCTTACAAACAACTATTTAGCAAGTAGGTATTTATCTATTTTCCATATTGTGCTCATTATTGAACTATTGTATCTGGAAAATGACCCAAGTCTGGTTCCTAACAGGTAAGGAAATACTTCTACAAAATGTTTCATACACCTAGAAATGTTCCTCTGAAAGAGTCATTGGATAATATGAGTATCGACACCATGGGGTCCCTCAAGTTAGGATTGGTCGAAAAGACACTTCCTATATCTCGCTAGATAAAAAATTATTTCATACATCTCACTATTATTTGATATCTACTATATCTATAAATATTGAAAATTTTAGTGAGGGTAAGTGATGCACATGATATCTCTACCAAAATTGAGACTTATTTAGGCATGATTTAAGGCTCATTTCACTCATATTCAAGTGTAACAAACATTTTGTGTAAATTGCTCAAAATGTCCCTTCTACATGAATATTATCCATTTCATGTATATTGGAAAAAAATGTTGTGTAAAACAAATCATAAAATGCAAAAATGGACATACTAGATGTAATGGTTGCAAATGCAATCACCTACCTAATAATTAATTGTGTAACGATCGATTTGATGCTCTATTATTTATAAAATTGGTGATTCATTCATCCCTTCTACATGAATGTGATTAGAAAGTATCTAACCAAATATATCCTAAATGATAGATGAACGAATTGGAAAAAAATGTTGTGCAAAACAAATCATAAAATGCAAAACTGGACATACTAGATGTAATGGTCACAAATGTAGTCACCCAGCTAATAATCAACTATGTAAGGATCGATTTGATGCTCCATTATTTATAGAATTGGTGATTCATTCATCCTGTCACCATCAACTTGATGCTCTATCATTATTATTGATAGTTAGTATTAAATTTTAACAATTGAAATTTGTGTAGGTTTGATTTAATCATATTATGTATATCCTATTAGTCCTAATAATAACAAAACCATATGTGCTTCATTTTTTAGGTACATATTTATCAGTGGGTCGTATAAAACAGTGAGATTTAGAATCAAGTTCACCAAATGAAAATTTGACAACATCTTATTTAGTCCTTAATTCCAATCAAATACTTCACACCCATCCTAAGCCATCATCAATACATATACTTTTTTTACCTTTCCAACACCTGAATTAAAAAAGTGGAATATATATATTCTTGGGGAGCAAATCATATTAAACTAAATAAAAAAATTGAATATTACTAAAGGTAAAACATTTTGGCTTCTCCCATCCACCAATCCAATTCTGCTCTATTCCTACAAGAGTCAAACAATTATAAAAATTATATCTGAGATAGAAACTATAGTAGCACATATGATGGTAGAATAGTAGATAGTATGCTAGAACAATATAAACATGAATATATATATTGACAACAACAGTTCAAAAATAAAATAAAATAGTGTTTTGATTTGAAGTTTTAGTGGAGGATATGATATGCCTTCCTGACAATACTATACTTCAAATGCATCTCAGTATAGAACCACATAATAAGCAAGACACTACTATACAAAAATCATGACCATTTGGGAAAGATGGCATGTGCACTAGAGTCATATAGCCTTACGGTGCAAGTTTGTTCCATGTTGACACTAAGTGATATGTTTCTGTTTTGGTCGCAGATGGAGGCTCTCTTGGGTTATTTACCCCAAGATATGCACTCTCTGGAGTATGGATGGTGATTACCCACCACCTCCATGCCTCTCCCCAAAGAAACCCATGCATGCTAATCTATATATAATATCCATTCAAGGACTTGTTTGATCACCTTCTTTATCTTTGATATGCCCATGGATACTCGATTATCATCGAACATCAACTCTTCACAATGGCATGTCTTGAATCTTCTCGCCCCACAAAGTCATCACGTCGATCTCCGTTAGAGGCCCTTCATGCTTTTCCTATAACATGTTTCATGATCACATCACAGGTAATCTACCTTTCCTGTTTGGTATTGAAATCTTTCTATATACTGATAGGCTTCTCTTGGAGAATTAGAGAAAGTGAGTCCATAAACCCTCACTAAAAGTAAAATTGGAGAAAAGGAACTGATTGTATGGGAAATACTTCAAGAAGCTATGCAAGGGCATCCCTTGTTACTGAATTGAGAACCCTTTTTGCTTAGATTAGGAATATAGGCATTCGAACCTATTTTAGTGGAGGGATGCACTATTTATTTACATCCATTAGTTTGTAAGGGTTTCAATGCAGACTTTTATGGGGATCAAATGGATGTTCGTGTACCTTTATCCTTGTAAGCTCAATCTAAGGCTCGTTTACTTATGTTTTCTCATATGAATGTCTTGTCTCCTACTATTGGGGATCCCATTTTTGTACCAACTCAATATATGCTTATTGACTCTATGTATTAACACTTGGGAATTGTCAAGGTATTTGTGCAAATAGGTATAATACATGAAATTTTAAAAACTATCAAGATGAAATTGTTGACAAAAGTAGTTATAAGTATACAAAAGAAAAAGAACCTTATTTTTCTAGTTCCTATGATGCACATGAACCTTATCGTCAAAAACAAATTAGTTTAGATAGTCCTTTGTGGTTGTGATGGAAACTAGATCAATGTGTAATTCATTCAAGAGAAGTTCCTATCGAAGTTCAATATGAATATTTGGGTATTTATCATGAAATTTATGGGAATTATCTAATAATAAGAAGCATAATAAGAAATCCCTTTAACTATATTCGAACCACAATTGGTCACATTTCATTTTATCAAGAAATAGAAGAAGCTACACAGAGGTTTTGTCGAGCCTACTTATACTACAACTAAACTAAGTAATTACCTGATACCCATGAAAGTTTATGCCTCTCTGATTTAAGTAGTATCATAATTTTGGAAATTTATTTATGAATCAAGATTTAGGAAATGAAGTTTTTGAATAATTGACTCAGACCCGTTGTCAAATCTTACTCAGTAGAATACGGAGGTAGTACTTATGGCAGAATAGACCACTTTGGTCTTTCATAATAAAGTGATAGATGGATCTTCCATGAAATGACTTATTAGCAGATTGATAGACCACTTTGGAATCGCCTATACATCACATATCTTGGATCAATTGAAAACTCTAGATTTAGAACAACCTACGACTACATCTATTTCATTAGGAACTGATAATCTTTTAAAAATACCTTCTAAAGTATGGTTAGTCCAAGATGTTGAACAATAAAGCTTGGTTTTGGAGAAACATCATCACCCGGAATGTACATGTAGTACACAAATTATTCCAATCAAATATTTGACACAAGAAATGAATCCTATTTTATGTATGACCAACCCCTCTAAACCATTCCATTTAGTATCCCTTTCAGGAGCTAGAGGAAATGCATGTCAAGTCCACCAATTGGTAAGTATCAGGGGATCAATGTCAGATCCACAAGGGCAAATGATTGATTTACCTATTCAATGCAACTTATGTCGAAGGACTTTCTTTAACAGAATATATAATTTCCTATTATGGAGCTCATAAAGGAATTGTTTATATTGTTGTATGAACATCACATGTTGGATACCTCATGCAAAGACTTTTTGAAGTAGTTCAATACATTATTGTACATAGAATAGATTGTGGTACTATCTAAGGTATTTTGGTGAGTCCTCAAAATGGGATGCCTAAAAGAAATTTTATCCAAACATTGATGGGTCGTTTATTAGTAGATGATATATATATGGGTACATAGTGCATTGCCACTCAGAATCAAGATATTGGGACTGAACTTATCATTTGGTTCATAACCTTTCAAACACAATCAATATATATTCAAAGTCCTTTTACTTGTAGAAGTACATCTTCGATATGTCAATTATGTTATGAATGGAATCACGGCCATGGAGACCTGGTCAAAGTGAAAGAATTCATAGGAATTATTGCAGGTCAATACATTAGAGAACTAGGTAATCAACTAACATTAAGAACTTTTCATACTGGTGGAGTATTTACGGGTGGCACTAATGAGCATGTATGAGCCCCTTACAATGGAAAAATCAAATTCAATGAAGGTTTGGTTCATCCCACACGTACTCATCATGAACATCCCATTTTGTATGTTCTATTGACCTGGATGTAACTATTGAAAGTCAGGATATTATACATAATGTGAATAATCCACCAACAAGTTTAATTTTAGGTCAAAAAGATCAATATGTAGAATAAGAAAAAGTGATTACTGAGATCATACTAGAGTATCCACTTTTAATTTACAAAAAGAGATTGAAAACATATTTATTTCAAATCAGAAGGAGAAATACACTAGAGTATTATTGTCTACCATGTGCATGAAAACACATATGGTAATGTTTATATATTATTAAAAACAAGTCATTTATGGATATTAGTAGTAAGTACATGCATATCCAATATAGTGTGTTTTTTACTCGACAATGATCGAGATCAAATCAATGTTGATTTATCTTCTATTTCTTCTATACAAGATAAATTGACATTTTACCTCTCTATGATTAATGATCGGATGAGATATAAATTGTTTAACTTGTACCTTTATGATAAAAAAAGGGTATCACAGTTCTTGATTAATCAAAATCCAATCAAATTCCAATTAATGGTCATTGGAATTTCATATATTCTTCTATTCTCTAAGAGAATCCTGATTCATTGTCAAAAAGACGAAGAACTCATATGGGTTTCAACATCAAATCAAAGCATTGGACCTCCATCTAGACCATTCACCATGTTTAGCCTTTGATTGAAATCATCTTGAGATTGTCATAGGTAGTGAGGACACTATAATATTCAAGTTTAGTGGGAGAGAAATTGGTCGGCAGTTGTTCTTTTTGTTTTTCTTTTCCATTTTTTATTTTATTTACTAGTTAAGTGAAAATCTAAGCATGGCTCTAAAGACTTGCTTATGTTTCAATATAAGAAATGACTCCCTTTTTACTAAACCATTGTTTCATGAGATAATAGTTGATGAACCCTAGCATGCACATCAAACAATTTAATCAAAACAATTGGCCAATCACTCATTTTGCCATGATATTTCTACTTCGGCATCTTTTTCTTTTTTTTTCACTCTCGGATCAATGCATGCAATGGTTCAAACGCTTTGGATTAATCAACTTTAAAACCTTGTGTAGTGTTTTTAATGATTTTTCCAATTCTGTAGTTTATTTTCTACCAACAGTATGATGAAATTTTTACAAGTAATAGAATTTCTAGTTTTGAATCACTTATCTGCATGACCCTTCTATTCTTTGAATATTAGAGCATAATACTTTGAGGTTCCAGAGCAGGACCTGAATCGTGTATAAAAGGGATTTTTGTTTACTTAAAATAAGTAAAAATCTACATCCCTACAAAACCTAGCTAAGTCACACACACAATTTCCCAACCCAATGAAGGCAGGGAACTACATCACAAAGAGGGTCAATAAACCCAAGCGACATTCCATGTGCACATAATCCTGCATTAGCAGCCGAATGTCGTACCCAAAGCTCTTAATTTTAAAATCTTAATGCTTATGAAAGATTCATTGCATATTTGTTGATGCCAAGCCAGAATTTCAGTTTTATTCATCCTAATAATCATAAGGGTTTTGTTGAATACTCACTACATGTTTGGCTTGTCATTATAACTTTGTTCATTTCTATCTTATTGATTTTTTCAAAGCACTTTGACCACCTTTTTGAACTTAAACTTCCAATTTTAAATGATTGAAATGAATTCATATCCAGTTACAATATCATGCCAATGATTTGCATGCTATGATCAAACTCTTTGATATCATGGAGTTGATGTATGTTCATGCTATTTCTTCAGCTGTGTATCTTTCTTTCTTTTTTATTAAGGAAAAACAATGGTTTAAGATTAGGGGGATTTAATGTGCATATTTTATATCATATTTTGGACACACTTTCAATCCATTTTGTATCTCATTTTCCTCTAATAATACTTGATTTCCCATCTTTTTAGTTGTTTTACTAGCTTAATGTATGTGATCATAGGTATATGATTGTGACGAGGAAATGGGGTCAATCTAGCCAAAATCTAACCTTAGTTGGATCCCGAGGAGTTTTGCATACTTGACATAGTTGTTCTTGAAGCTTTTGATGAGAAGAGTAAGTGTTTTAACTACCACACATTGTGTAAGTTTAAAGATACTTGCAATCCAACATGAAGAGCACAGACACGGTGTGTCTCTACACTGACACAGTGTGTCTGTCCATTCAAATGCTAAGACCAAAAGTTATGCCAAAGTTCACACCGTGTATTTATTAAGGCATAGTGTGTTCAATCTGATCAGCCTTGACTCAAGACTCCCTTTCTCTCAGGGACGCGTCATGTCTCTCAGAGAACACGATGTGTCCCCTTTCAGAAAAGTAGTTTCAATGCCAGTTACATATGGAGACACACTGTGTTGCCTTCAAACATGGTGTGTCCCAATCGATTTCTATAGTTTCAAAAAGCAACCACCCCCTTTTCAAAAATGAAAAATCACTTGTGAAACGGTTATCTCTCATTGTTGTGGAGCACATTTCAAAGCGAGAACAGTTGAGAGAAGAGAAGGGGTGCTTTTGAGGAATAAGAAGTGATTTCTTGAGAGAGAAACTCCATTCTTCTTCAAAGAGTGCAAGAGCTTCTCTACTCTGCCCAGACCTCTTGGGAGAGAATGTTTTCTGATTAGAAGCATTTTCAAGAGTTGAATATCATCTACAAGATGGGGTTCTACCTTTCCCTTAACAATACCTTGGGTTTTCTTTATTATTTCCTTAACTAATCATGTTAAACTCTAAAATTTGTGGCATGTTCATGTGCTTCATGATCATGGATGAGTAGTTTCCTTCTTCTTGGGCATGGGAGAGTAGCTCTCATGTCATTACTCATGTAAACTCACATTTCTTAACAAAATTTAGTTAATTTTCTTCTCCAAGAGATTCTATGATGTAATTTGCTTGTATCCTTTCCTGGCCATCTTGCCTACGTGTTTTATGATTATTCATATAATCTAGGAAGATATGTAGAGCAGTAGGGAGTAGTTCTCTTGTCAATGAATCCTTGACCATGGGAGTGTCTTGTATACATTGAGGATATAAGGTTTTAGTTTTAGTTTTAACTTAAGAATGAGAGTGCTATGTAGAGATAAGAGCCATCTCTTATCACCGTGAGGTGTATGATGACAACAACCTCCTTTACAAGTTAATTAATTTATTAATTTTGAGGTGTAATGTGAGTAATGATATGAAAGTGAAATCTTATGACCACGATCCTTTATAAATCATTCTTAGTCTTTAATTCTCACAATTTTCTACAATTTACTAATTAGTTAACTCTCAAACCAAACCAGTTGTTGTAAACTAATCTAGATTGTTGAACTCTAACATGCTTGCACCTAACTGTACCTTTCTCCCTTGGACAATCTTGAACATACTAAATGCACTCGTATAGTTGTCAGGTAGTGTTTGACTTATAAATATTAAAGCCTGTGCATTTAAGCCAACAATGTTTCGACGTCATTGTTGAGTATCAAACCCAAGTCACCAATGTGACAGGCATGAATACTCACATCTATACTAAACCAAAATTAATTTATGTGCACATTTCGTATAGACTTCTTATCCACTTTTGCACACACTTGCAATCCATTTTTATCTCATTTTCCTCTAATCATACTTGATTTCCCACCTTTCTAATTGTTTTACTTGCCTCATATTTGTGATAACTGGTACATGATTGTGACAAGGAAATGGGGTCAATCCACCCAAAGTATGGCCTTATTTGGATCCCCATGGAGTTTTGCACACTTGATAGACTTCTTCTTGAAGATTTTGTAAGGAACAAAAGGTGTGTTATTTATGACACGTCGTGTAAGTTTAAAGATACTCGCACTCCCACCTGAAGAGAATGGGCACGGTGTGTCTCAACACTGACACAACATGTCGACCCATTCAAATGCTATGTCCAGAAGTTATGCCAGAGTACATGTCGTGTATTTATTAAGACATGATGTGTTCAAAACGATCAACCTCAACTCAAGACTTCCTTAGCTATCAGTGACACACCATGTCTCTCGGACTACACATCGTGTCCCCTTTTGAAAATGTAGTTTGTGCGTCAATTACACATGGCAACATGTTGTGTTGTTTTCAAACACGGCGTATCCGAGTCGATTTTTGTAGTCTTGAAAGTGAAATTCCCTTGTTTCAAATAAGAAAACTGACTTCTGGGACATTTATCTCTTGTCATTTTATAGCACATTTGGAATGGAGAACAATTGAGAGAAGAGAAAGGGCAATTTTGGGGAAGAAGAAGTGGTTTCTTGAGAGAGAAACTCCATTCTTCTTCAAGGAGTGCCATAAGAGCTTCTCTAATCCAATTATACCTCTTGAGGGATAGTTGTCTGAGTAGGAGCACCTGCAAGAGTGGAATTTCATTCTCAAGCTAGAGTCCTACCTTGCCTTTCTCCATTTTGCTTGGGTTTTTGTTGTTCTTTCCTTATCTAATCATGTTGAACTCTAAATTTTGTAGCATGTTCTTGTGTTTCATGATCATTGACGAGTAGTTTCCTTCTTCTTAGGCATGAGAGATAGATCACATGTCATTATTCATGTGAACTCATATTTTTAAAATAAAGTTTGTTAATTTGTTTCTCCAAGAGATTTGATGATCTTATTTATTTGCATGCTTTCGTAGCCATCTTTCCTACGTATTTTATGATTCTTTATATGATTTGTGAAGATATGTATAGAAGTAGTGAGTAGTTCTCTTAGACTCTGATTGGTTTGGTGTAAGTCATAAGTTATGTGGAATTCATTTTCTATAAACTCCAGTTCAGTTTTTAGAACTTAAGTTCCATTCACTTCCATGTGATTGGTTTGTTGTAAGTATAAATATGGAAATCATAAAAGAATATTATTGATTTTTACTGTGTAATTTATAGTAAGTAAGGATAGAAAAAACATAAAGAAAGAATGATATCCATGAATAATCATGATATTTTTTAACCATAACAAACACAACAAGTAGTCATGGTGCGTATGTTGCTCCTTTAAAAATATTTAAGTATGGTGTAATTTTTATTTTAATATAGATATTATAGTTAAAATCACATTGCAATATTTACCATTCTTGATTGCAATAGATATTAAGATAAGCACCCTCTCAAGAACTTTACCATTCTAGCTTCAATAAACATCAATGGGGCTATCAAAAGCCCATAGATTGAGGCAAATAACTTCTCATTCATCCCTACAATAATGCATATGATCCAGTAAAACTATTTTGTAGGGACTCCAATGGAATACCCCAACCTTCATGAAGTTGAATTCTTGCAATATCTGAACACTTTCAAGATTCATGGGTTTCTCTTGATGGTATACGCCTAATTTTGTTTCCTTTTTCTTTGAGAGGAAGATCGAAGGTGTGAATATCTTCCTTGCCAAGGAACTCCATCAACAGCTGGGATGAACTTCTTAAAGTTTTATTAGCCAAGTACTTCCCACCAATCAAGACGGCTCAATTGAGAAGTCAACTGACCAACTTTTCTCGAAGAGATGGAGAGACCATGTATATGACACATGGAAAAGGTTCAAAAAACTCTAATGTATTTACCCTCACCATGGTCTCAGAAACTAGTTGCTTCTTCAAAAATTCTATAATGGGTTTTACTATAATACCAGGATGTCTATAGATGCTATAGCCAATGGGATTTTAATGAACAAATCTTATAGGGATGACTATGTTATAATAGAAGACCTGGAAATCAACTATTGCCAATGGAGTTCTGAAAGGGGTAATTAGCCACATTCAGCCTTTGTTGCTTCTAGGAAATAAGCCGACGTCCATTCTATATATGATGTTGATCCGATTTATGCCAAGCTAGATGCCTTGATGCAAAAGTTTGAGAGGTTGAATACTCAACCAACTCAACCAGTGAATCTTATTTGTGAAGCAAACTAGGCTTTGGGGCAGGTAGCTTCTCCAAGCTACCCTTGTTTGTTTCCTTTTGAGGATACTATGGAGAAATGCAATATTGTAGGCTATGGGTATAAACAAATCTACAACCCATATTCCAACTCCTACGATCCTAGTTGGAGAGATAATTCCAATATTACCTACTGCAACAATAACACTCAAAATCCTCAACCACATCAGAATAATCAACCACAACCTACTGGAAATAGACCCTCTGCAAACAAAAATTCTCCAAGGTTCAATAACATAATAGAAATTTAAACCAACTCCAGTCATGTTCAAAACCCAATCTTGAGTCACTTCAAGATAAATTTGTCTCATGTTAGATCAAGAAAAATGAACAATTCTGCCAACAAGGACAACTGATGAAAGACACCATCCTACAGATTTCTGACAAAGTGGATGGCATTTCTACACAGACAAAGAAGCTAGAAAACCAAGTTGTTTAATAGGTCCTTGCTAACCCACACACTTATCCAGGATCTCTTCCAAGCCAGCCTGAATTGTACCTAAAAGATAAAGGAAAGTTTGTTACATCCAGCTCCTTCTCTCAAGTACACTGAAGAAGAAGAATGAAGAGTCTTAGTCTAATCTCTAAATGGAGGACCTTGTGGTAGTTGACCCTAAAAGTAGGTTGGATTTTATTTCTCACATTTGCTCAAGAACGTTTCCTCTTCTAAATAAATTTCTCATGGATGAATGTAATAATCTAGACCCTTTAGAAAAATATCATCGTCATTGTAGGTGTTATAGATAGATCAAATAAAAAGGCTTGCATTTATAGAAATACATTCAAACACAGTGTGTCCTCCACATAACACGACGTGCTACAACAACCAAGAAGATAATTGAGAAAAATGTCTTGGGTAAACGATGTGTCCTACCTAACACATGACGTGCACCCACTCCTAGAAGCCATTCAATATAGTTGTTGGAATATTACCTGACATATGTAAATCAACACATGACATCTCCTTCAAGAGGTTCTATATTGAAATTTCCCAATGTGGGGGCATGACATATATGCTTCACTACATGGCATGTTCGTGTGTTTCAAATAGGGTTTTTACCCAAATTTGAACCTAACCTATTTACTCCTTTCATTCCTTCACAACATGTTTGGGAGAGAGTCATCCTCTTCCATGTGTCCACTTGCATCTTAGAGAACATGCCATTAAGCTCCAGATCGCCATCGTTGCCTCCAACACTAGCATCTACACCGTTGTCTAGCTCCAGATCCGCACTAAAGTTTCTGATGTCTCCATTAGCTATGGATTATTGTATCCTCACCATGGATCCAAGTCGACAAGTGCCCAAGGGAACACACTATTGGAACCTTGCTATCCAAGCATGCAAATGTCGTTAATCACAAGATACACGACATGATCGAGTCATGATACATCATGACAGTTCAATCATCTTCTACATGTAGAAATCCCCAAATTGTAGGGCATACATTGTGTGTTTCTAAAAACACATTGTGTCAGGCCATTCATTCACCTGATCCTAACTTCTTCTCCAAGCCCATCTAACGCAACATGTATCAGTTCTCTAAACTCAATTAGGATATCAATGGAGCCCATCAAGAAAGAGGTGAAGTGCCATAGAGGGGAGAGTTCTTCTGCTCCAAAGTATGTCTCATCCACTCATTTCAAGGTCACAAAGGAAGAATATGGTACCTACCAGATTTGATCACTCATGGATTTCTCCCCATGCATTTTCTTGTGAAGAAACCATGGAAGCACGTGGCTTCAAAGATGAAGTCCTAGGACTTCTTGATGAGCTTGATCTCAATTACACCTATTGCACAATAAGTGACACCTACACTAGGCTTACTTATGAATTTTTTACTACTCCGAAGGCTAAGGATGATCCCAAAAAATCCATATGAGCCTTTTTCAATCATTACTTTCCAACTTCTGGATCATGATTACAAGCTTACTTTTGAACAATTTTGTGATACCTTTTAATTCCACAATGGAGGAGCAATGTCATACCAACTTGCATTTAACAATGATGAATTCTAGAGGAAAATTATTGATGACAACATTCATGAGACGAAACATCTAGGGAAACACATATCCACAATCCTATTTTTGTTATATGTACAAGATTCTCAGCACTTGAGAATTTCCAAGGAAAGAAACTTAGGTAGTTTGTGGTAAGCATGATCTATTTTTCTTATGGGGTATGATTTAAAACTTCAAGATTAATGTTGGGTACTAAATCCTCTATCCTTTTTTTGGGATCAAATGTAGCAAATCAGATAGTATTATGATTGGAGGATTGATCAACTCATTGCTCGTAAGGTCAATGTTGAACTTATAGGACTAAAAGTTGCCCCTGGGAGGAATTTAATTGATCTCAAGCTCCTTATGTCTTCTGGCCTGATTGTTAGGGACACTTCTGATGACAAAAAGTTTAGGCAATATTTTTTTATCATGGTTATGTTTTCATTGAACTCCCTAATTTGCCTATAGTCACCCTAACAAACAAGGATAATTGTAATTCAACCTTGATGATGAATCTCATTCTAAAGACAATCTTGAGGTTTCAAATGAAGCTATAGTTTCATCTCTACCTCCCTACACTGACACATAGACAGAGTATAGTTGGACAATGCCTAATGTCTAGCATCTCTATGAATATATTCAACATCATTTGGATCAGTATGATGCTTATTTTGACATGATCATTCAACAATACTCTGACATGCACAACATTCTCCAGAGGATGGATACGTGGCTAATCTCTCAAGGATACTATACCATGACTCCACCTCCACCACCACCATAGCCTGAACCTCCTGTGGATATCCCTAACAATGACCCTTTGAGCCAACATTTAAGAGATGAAGATGGGGGCATTGGCCCTTCTTCTTGATTCACCATGGCTGGTACCTGATTGCTACTAACTTAAGTTTGATTGATGTAGTGAGGACACTTTATAATCACTCATCTTCGTTAGTTACAAGACTATATGAGGTGATCAAAAAGGTCACTTCAAGCATGCAAATTTCTTCACCTTGAAATTGAGCACAATGTTAGAAACCTTCAAAAAGCAAGGAGGAGTCAACTACAATTATATATGAAGGAGTTAAAACATTCATCATCACCACCTTCACTCAAACATCCATCTCCATAATAAGAAACAATCATGGTAGACAACCGTCCCCTTTAGATTTGTTGTTCCAGTAATCATAGACATCAATGGGGATATCAATATCCCACAAATCTAAGCAAATGATTTTTCTATCAGCCCCACCATTATACAAATTATACAACAGAACTCGTTCAGAGGGACACCAATGGAGGATTTGAACCTCCACATAGCTAGATTTCTACAATTACTAATCACTTTCAAGACAGATGGCATTTCAACTGATGAAATTTGTCTTCTTCATTTCCCCTTCTCATTAAGAGATAGAGCCAAGGTGTGGCTCTCTTCTTTGCTGAGAAATGTAGCGAAATATGGCATCAAAACAGGAGCTAAAACAAAACTTTAACTACCATATTTCCCTTAAACCAATGGAATGCATCATTAACTATGTAATGGGAAGGATGGTTTATGAGGTCATACCTGGTCTTGGAGCTAGTCCAACAACTATTACCTCATTATAGAAGAATGGACAAGAAGGAGTTGTCCCCTCATTTTGGTGTACTAGTTACCAACTTGCTCTCCCACAATTGTTCTCCCTTGCTATCCCTCCCTTTCATGGGTAATTCTTGCTCAGGTTATCTCAGTTACCACAACTAGATAAGACAAAAAAATTTTAGAGGGAATCGAGTTGTTGTCTGAGAAGCCCCAAGTAGTGGGAGTGGAAGGGACTAGAATTTCTAGAATTTTCACAACTTGTAAGAAGTGAAATGGTTGATTTATAGGTGAATTGATCGGTTGGCATGTGACATGATCGGTTCAACCCTTGAATTGGTTGTTTCATCAGATTTCCCTATCACAATTGTATTGAAAATTAATATCTAATTTAATGCACAACATGATGTCAAAACAAATCCTTGAATCAATTGAATTGGCCCACCAATCGCTCGGTTCACAACCTGAGCTGGTTGGTTCATGGACCTGAGCCAATCAGTTCACTTCCTGAATCGGTCGGTTCATTGTCCAGAATTGCCAAATTTGGTTCAATTGACCTGACATGCTGAAACACTTAGTTTAACACTTGGATCGGTCGGTTCACTTGTCTAGTCAGTCAATATTCAATAGATTTTGTTTAAATTAAATACCTAACTCTTTACTAATCATAAACCATATTCATGAATGAAATCCTATTCGAAGTAAATCCTATGTGTGTGACCCTATAGGTTCCAAGTTACATTGGAAATTAATGTCCATAATTCATTTATGACATCACAAGCAAAGAGTGGTGTCTAGTCACACATCATTGCTACCCAAGTAATCGAAAAGTTGAAGAACAACTTCAACCTACAAGTTGTGATCAACGTTATAGTAATTGTATAATTCATTTGTCTCTGATATCTAGATTGAACTATAGGCATGGAATTGTCATCCCTTAAAGTTTCAATCCATTTTTCTAGAACTAGAGAAGACTGTCTGAGATATATGTAACCTCAATATCATGTATCCATTCACATGTGCATGTGCATTCTTTTCTTAGTCTCGCTTATCATGTGGCCAATATATCAAACTCTAGTAGGAGGGACGAATCCCATCTACATCATTCAGAATCATCCCCATGTCTCACAATGCATCCAATCATCATCTTTATGGAAACCCTTATTCAAGACCACGGTGAATGATGTTAAAGTACACTGAACGACATGTTATGATGTAATGATTTCAGTTCTAAGCACCAAAATCACCACCTTCACTATGAGAGATGACTATGATCACCAATTATGGTCTCCATGTGTCACTCTCAAGGTGGTTCTATCCAATACATTGTTCTCTAATAAGTATCTATGTTCTTGTTTTGATATCACATATCATGAGTAGTGAGATTCTATCATAAACCAACCCACACTCTAGTATTATCTTTTATTATTGTCTATAAACCTTCCACAATAACATCCAACTAGGACCATAACAAGAATGTATATACTCTTAACATCAATATGATCTCATTGTTCAGGTGACACACCTAAACTCATATGTCATTGAATAATTTCATTCTTTAGACATTCATTATGTTTCCTCATTATCTCATAACTGAGTGAAACATAATAAATCTAAATATTTCCTTTATTATTAATCAAATCCTATGCCATGAAAATCATCATATGATTCTCTTTATAGGGATATATACCAATAGACTCCCACTTGTACTTAGAGTCAATCACCCATGAATCTTATTCTCAGTGATCTAAATATGCCCATCATGTTTCTTTTGTGCAAGTGAAAATCTAGCGGGTTAGAAACATTTTTCTTTTAGTCAGTATATTACATGTTTCACATCTCTTCGTTTTACGATATTCATATAATATGGAATTGTCATAGTATGCTATTTGATATAGCTTCCATAATCAGTATATCCATTGTTGTCATAGTACTTATACTATGTCATCAATGGTTGAAACATCTCATAAGTTCATCTATATGAACTTCTAGATCCATACAATATCACTCCTATGTTCACAACACCAGGACACATGACTTCTATTGTAGAATAAAAATAATGGTATGTAGTTCAAAACCCTTTCCAACGCATAACTCTTCCATTAAGATTAAACACAATTTTATATTTCAATCATTCTATGTCATTTAGGAAGCTTGTATCAGTGTAGCCCTTTACACCCAACTCTTCCTTGTTACCATAGTGCAACAACTTATCTTTAGTGCTTCTCAAGTACTAATGGATATTCTTATGGTGTTCCAATGACCTTCATTGGGTTTGACTAATATCACCTTGCCATGTCCAATACATACATGATAATGGGATGAGTACATTATATAACATACATGATAGATCCAAATTTGAATGCATATGGCATCTCATCCATTCTTTAATAGAATTGGAATAGTAGGTTCTTGAGAGACTAATCCCATCTATATGGATATATTTTCTCTCACTGAATCCATCATGTTGAACCATTTCAGCATCTTGCTAATATATGTGCTCATATTTAGGTTTGTAAGCTTTCCAACACTATATCTAGGGATCTCAATTCCTATCACATAGGATGTTTCACCTAATCCTTCATATTGAAGGTGATTTCCATGCCTGGTTTTCAATACTTGGTATTGAGATGTTACTCTCCATCAATATGTGGAATATACATATGTGCTCCCACTAAATCTTTTGTAATCACATATTTCATCTTTTATCTTGACTCAAGTCAAACTCTTCGACTAGCATGTCAAACCAAAGATTCCAATTCTGATATGTTTATTTCAACCTCTAGATTGAACACTGCAGTTTATAGACTTTATTTGCATAAATGGAGTTATAAAACCTTCAGGTTGTGTTACGTAAACATCCTCTGAATTATTCCCTATTAGGAATGTGGTTTTAATCTTCATATGCCAAATCACATAGTCTTATTAAGATGCAGTAGTAAGCATGTCAATTGGTGAAGGGATTTCATTATATTCAACACTTAAAACTGGTTTGAAAACCTTTGCAACCAATCTGTCCTTTTATGTCATCCATGTTGGTCTTCCTTATGGAAACCCAATTGCACCTTATGGGGTTTTACCCATTCAGGTGGTACCAATAAGGTCATACCTTGTTGGTGTTCATGAATTCCATTCTTGATATAATGGCATCAAGCCATTTATCATACTCTAGTCCCTCAATAGTTCTTATTTATTGTTCTCTCATCATCATATGACCAACTCATAACTTATCTGAGTTATAGGATTCATAATATTTTAACCTCAGATGTGTTCTGTTAGAACTATGAGTTTTGTGTTACATATGGAACTTGATATTCCACAATAATTTGTGATTCTAAAAATTCATATTGTACCCCTTAGGTTGAATGTTTTCTTGTTGATGTCAAACTTTTTGAGTTCTACCTTTCTCCCACTAATTCTTTTGGAGTTCAGCTATTCTATCAACAAACATTTTTGCTATAGTATTGGGATAAATAGTATTCAACAAATTTGATTAAACCTTTCCAAGAAGCTATATTCTTGTATAAGTTTCGATTCTTAAGACATATTGGGACATTCTCATACCATATCTCATATGTTTTCCATTAAACCAATTAGAGGGTATATTGTTTTAGTGCTAATCATATCTGTAAAAGGAAATTAGAAGATTAAATTATATGATAATCATATCATGACACATCAGGTTGTGATTTCCTCTTTCTGATACATCATGATGCTTCAGGTGGAGTTCATTGTGATACACTATCATAGTCTCTCCAGAAGTTCCTCAAATATCTTCCTATAAAGTATTCCAACATTGATCATATCAAAGTATCTTAACACCTTTAAGGATGTTGTGTACTTCATACATGTAATCTACTTGAACACTTCAAGAGATACGTATTTTATTGAACACTTATCACCATATCATCAGTAAATGCAATGAAGTACAAATGATGGTCTCTAGGATTTATTCTATAGGTTTTATACGACATTAAGTACAAGTTCTAATAGAATGTTTGTTCTCTCATTACACCTATTGAGAGGTGGTTTGTCATGTTGCTCATATGTAAGACTTGCATGTCTCTTATTGGTTCAATAATCGAAAGAGTCTGGACATCAATATGTTCTAGAAATGTATTTCTCATAGATGTTCTCTAGATGACATGGTTCTAGATATTGATTGTTTGATTTTATGAAGTTTTAATCCTTTAGGTATTTACATCATAAACATTCATCTTTATATCATTCATATATAGATCACAAGATATTTGGGGCATTGTCATACAAGATCACATCTTTAAAACCATTAACCACTCTTTATTTATAATAATCCTTGTCCATACAAGATGTATAAAGTAAAATGTTTCTATTATTGGTAGAATGAAATAGAAATTCTTCTACATATATTACATGCCCAATGGGATACGATAAATTTTAAATGTGGACTGAAGTTGCAGCAACTCTTGGTTTGCATAGTCCATCCTTTTCCTTTCATAAAGGCTATACTTCTTATCAGAACCTAACCATTAACTTATGTCAGATCCACATCTGGTATCACATACCCAAGATGAAGAAGTGGCCAAATTTATTTTATTACATATATACCAAAAGTAGAGGTCTCTATCCCCTCTTTATTATCCTTTAGTTACTCTAGATAGAGAGGGAAATTCCTTTTTCAGTGTCCAGGATGGTGACAGAGGTGACAATTGCCTCCCTTATCTACCCCTCCTTTTGCTTTGAGCACTGAAGACTTGGGATTTTATCTAGCTTTAGAACTCTTCTTAGATTTGCCTTTGCCCTTAGAGTTTCCCTTTGGTTTGCTAATTATCATAAAAGACTTGGGCTTGCCTTTATTCATTTTTGCCTCAGCTATTCTCAACATGTCAAGTAACTCTATCAATTATTAGTCAAATTCATTCATGTTGTAGTTCACAACAAACTGATAGTATGACTATGGTTAAGACTACAGAATCAATCGATGGAAAACTCTTAACCCAATGGGATTCCCAATCTTGAAAGGTTCTCTAAGTACCCAATGAGCTTGAGCACATGAGGACCTACTGGATCTCCTCCTACCATGTTACATTTGAACATCACCTTAGAGACATCAAATCTCTCATGTCTTGTATGCTCTTTGAACATGTTCTTAATATCTATGACCATCTCAATAACATCCATGTTTTCATGTTGTCTTTACAACTCATAGTTCATGGAGCACACCATTAGGTACTTGATATCAATGACATCCTCAGTATGCTTCTTGTGAGCATCCTTGTCAACCTTAGGTGCATTAGGAAGAGGTTCTTCTAGCTCTGGTATCTCTAGGACATAGATCTTGTGTTCCTATGTGAAAACAATTCTCAGTGTCCAACACTAGTCATGGAAGTTATTCCCATTTAATTTTTCCTTCTCAAGGACTGATCACAGAGTAAGAGTGTAGTTGTGTGTTGCCATTTAGTTCTATAAGAAAATTTTGCAATTTGTTAAAAACCCATTCTAATTTGATTTGATTTTGATAAAATGCACGATGTAAAATTAGTACTTTAATTAACAATTTCTCTCATTATATTGTTCTAATTTGTAGCCCTCAATTATCAATTCATAACATTGCATCGCACAAACTTCTAATGAACCAAGATCCAAAATGATTCACTTATTATCCAGCATGCACCAGTGTCAATAATCAATTACTAAGGTAGGAAATGTTTGCCAATTGCATCTTTATGCAATTCTTGAATAGATGGTATGAATAACTCCTTAACATAATCATATATATGACTCTAGGTTGTTAATCCCATTAAAGGACATCAATTTAAGCCTGACCCAAAAGCCAACATGATAGAAATGCGCCCTTCTTTGGCAGATCCTACAAATCTACCATCACATTCTAAGAGGTGGATGACACACCACGCTTTGGTGTAACCTACACTTAGTCGATCAAGCATTACATGTGTATTTATAATGGAAAGCATCTTAGACTTAAAATGTTTGATTGAGGGATTTATATTTTTTATAAATATATATACATTATCCAATCGCCACATATATAGTATGCATCATTTACATGCTATACATGCAATATAAAACACTAGTGATGGGTATGGTCATTCTACTATAACTCCTTGCAGCCACAAAGAATTACTACCATCTAGATTTACATCTCATGCAAGAACCTATTTTTGATGTAGATGTGTCTGTCAATCTGGGTTTACTAGTTCAACCCTTGAACCAGTCGGCTCGCCTCCTGGCCGATCAGTTGGTCGTTAGAAATGACCGTATGGGCTTATGTCCAACCGATATCTAGACACCTCTAAATGATCAGTTGGTCCACCAACCGGTCGATTTGCTCCTCCATTAGTCTTCCCTTCCCAGTCCTCCAGTCGTTCGGCTCATCTCATGAAGCGTTCAGCTTGCCTAACGCTGATCTTATTCTTTGTCGTAATAGTAATAGAAATCATCCTATTTCTATCAGAGTTATTACATGGTAATGAGAAACCTCGAGTTACATTCTATGGGAGAAAAGGTAGGAAAGAATAATACTTTTACATTGGGAAGAAGAAGGTAGAGGCTCGGTATGCAAACTAAGATATAACAGGAGCAAAACCATTCAACCACACATAGATTGTTACAACCCAAATTTTTGGATTCATATGGTTGGAAATGCAATTTTTTTCCCAATAAATGTATGATTATGGGAATTATATGATTTATGTGTATTGAATGGATTTTTGTAAGGAGGTGGGATCACCGCCTTACTAGAGATTTAAGGAATAAAACATCCATTCCAAACACACTCAAAGGTATGCTGGAATAGGTGTAACATTTTCAAATTTCAATAAATGGTATTCAAAACAACCAAAGTATAGAAACGGAATAAAAATGTTGACTATATTCAATTATCACAAGGTTATTACAAAAGTACATCATAATATCCCATAAGGGTTTACATGTATGATACAACATAAGGATCTAAGTAGAGGGAAATCTAAACCATAACAACTTTGTCTCCAAGCTTTAACTCCTTAAGCTAGTCCAAAACTTCATGCATTATCATCCAAGTCCTTCACCTAGGGTTGAAAGCATACCCCAAAAAGAAGAGAAAACAGATGACATCAACAAAGGCTGGTATGTGCATACTAAATAGGAAATTGAGCAATATATGGAATAAAGGACATCAAATATAAAAGGCTTCCCATAGAAGGGATAAGGACCACCCAAATGGGTATCAAGAGAAAAGGAATTGAAATCATATGATAACAAAAGAATACCTGCAATTAATAGAACATAATGATTGTGCCACACAAGCACATGTAAAGAATTAGGGCACACACCCTGTAACATCAACATTCATGCATGTGAGATAAACATTTCCCTAGAACAATATAAAAACAAAGGCGGCCAATTCTCATAAACTTGAAACCTGATAAAGAAAGGAATACTACCAATCTCCCAAATATATAAAACATGGGCCAAGAATCACACATCTTGTCCTAGGTATGAGGTTCCTTTCCATCCCAAAGGAGCAGGAAATATCACATCTGCTTGGCAGGAAATAACACATCTGCCATAAAAACCAATGCAAATACACTACTCTAGTGCTACTAAATCACATAGCATGTTAAATGTAGAGGCAAGTATAAAGTATAGTCGGAATACATAAACTATTCACCACATAAGTGACCAACATATACATCCACCTCATAAGTGGGCGAAAGACATCACATGTCATCTTTTAGAGTTCCATCATGAACAAAGCATACGATAAGAGTTCAAAAGAATATCCATGATCACATGATCAATATCAATTAAGGTAGTTCACATGAACCATGATTTTCAAAAGAAAAGATATTGTGTATAGGCTAATGTTCATAGGACAAAGAGAATGAATAAGAATAGGTGAATTGCTCAACATAGAAGAATAAGGGATACATCATACCTCAACTTCAGAGTCTAAACAGTCCAAGTCAATCCTAGATCCAAGCCTAGGTCTACAAAGAACCTCTAGGGAAGGTGGACAGGTCCAATAAGTAAGGTTCCCAAGCTTAGAGAGGTTGTTTTCTCCAACAAAGCTCCTATCTCGAGCAAGAAGCACCTTCTCCACTTTAGAGGTGAAAACCCTAACAAAAGAACATGGAGATGAGGTGTTTATGGGTTCTAGGTGGGGTTTCACCATGGAAGGACATGGTTCTAACCTGGAGGAATGTGGAAGAGAGATTAACAACATTAAAATAGGGAAGGAAAGGAGGATACTTACTATTTTTGGTCAAAATCACCAAGGAGGAGCTTGAGAAATCATGATTAGAGAAATTTGGAACCCTAGGAGCCTTCTTCACCAAGGTAGGCACCTCCTTTTACCTTGGGACAACAACTTCATGGAAAAATAGAGTAGGAATGATGCTCTAAGCTGGAGGGAATAAAGGAGAGCAAGAGTTTTCGAATTGGGAGTTGGGAAGAGGTAGATATGGCTATATAAAGAAAGAGGTCAAGTATGAGGTGTCTATGAGATTTTCATGTGTCATGTATAAGGGTGTCCATGGACATGCAAGACTTTATCGATAAGGAAGAAGTCAGGAATGAGGTGTCAAGTTTATTTCCATTTGTCCAATGCTAAGGGTGCCTATGGACATGCAAACCTTTATGGATGAGGAAGAAGTCAAGCATGAGGTGTCCATGGAGCTTTCCATGTGTCCTTTGCCTAGGGATTTCATGGCCATGTAAGAGGATAGCTCATAGAGGTTTCTTTCATATCAAATGTCAGTTTATGTACACTTATAGTCCATCCCAACCGACCTCCAGTCAAAGAAATAACCCCATTGGTTGATAGCTTCAAAAGATAAGCTCATTTATAAAGAGAGTAATCCCTAAAATGCCCTTGGAGAGAAACACCTTCAAACCAAGGTGCAACTAGGTTCCCATTGGTTAAAAAAATCAATAATGGTAAGATAATATATAAGGATTATAATTCATGTGACAATTTGCAAAGAAAACCTCCTAATTGGGTAAATTGCAGAAAAGTCCATATAAAACATCCAAATTGGACCAAACTTCATCCACAAGTTATCTTTGATGTGCTAAATATGAATTTGCCATTATTTCCATATTTTTAATTTATATTATCACATTATTCTTTTCTTATGCCTTTTACTCATTTTCTCTCTTAAACTTATCCTAATATTTCAAGGTGTCTAAATTAGATGAAATTTATCATGTAGGCTAATTTTGATATGTAGATTTCAATTTTGATGTTTATTTCCACTTTTGAGACTTATTTTTATGAGATATGTCATATGGACCATTAATGGCCCATTATCTAAATTATTCTTCCAATTAAGTTTCTTATCTTCATATTACCACCAAAATGAGCTATGTGGCATATTTAATGTATCCATTATAAACCTAAGATAATGTTATAACTTTATGTTATAATAAGGTGATATATACATGCATTATCTCATTGGGGTTATCCTAAACATCTATTTAGGTCTAACCTTCAACCTTGTTTGGCTAAGTCCAAAATGTCAACTTCCAGGGTAGGGTCTGAGATCTAGTATGTTACATTTTTTTGTAATATTTCCTTTTTACATTTTATTTCGTGGATCATAATATGTTAATGAGTCCAATATGATTAAAAGAAAATGAAGAAATCAAATATTGCTTTATTAAAAAGTAAATGTGAGATAATGAGGAAAAGATAAGAAATATGTAGAAATATGGATAATGGAATCATCATGGATGAGATTTTGAGTCCACATGGTTTATAATGGTAAAAGGAATCCAAATAAATTATATTAAGAAGAGGAGAGATAAAATATGAATAAAATATGCTTTATTAAGATATAACTTGCATATCAATAAAAGTCTATCATACTTTCATATGTGAGTCCTAAATTTGGTACAGAAGTAGTTTAAGTCATTATAGACTTTCCTCAAAAATTTGGGATTAAAAGAATAAATGGTTTAGGAGATATGAATTTTGTAAGTTTCCTAAAGTGAATAGGATATCATTTAAATGTCATGAATATCCAATTTAATCAAAAATTATTATTCTTGGCATGTGGTTGATAGTCGTTGGATTAGGATCCAACGATGTTTGTTCTTTGCACTCTTCTATTAGAAAAGTATCAATGAAGCGAGTTTTTGGGATTGATTTTCTTGATGGCCTCTACATGAGAGTTCTTAGAAAGTGTCCCATTGAGATCGGGAGGAAATTTCAAATTTAGGGATCCTGAGTTTGCTAGGATTTTAGGACACATAGGAGTTTTGCCCAATCTAGTCTCCAAGAATAAACTGGCCAGGTTGAAGGATCTATATATGGGGGGCTTAGGGACCCTCTGAGGGATGGCCTATCTGTTCTAATTGTCTCGCCGAGTTGTTAGCATCAACATCGGACCCCAATTATACCTCACCATCTATGTTCTTTCCCTCTATTCTTCTCTAGTTTGATCGATGAACTTCTTGATCGTCCTCTCTATGTGAGCCAACTCCGGAGAAATCAGGGTGGCCTACAAATTCGGGATGGTTCAGTGCGGCGATCTTTACCTGGGTTGATGCTCTAGCACCCTATAGCTCCAGCTCAACTTTTGGGTTGACCACAGCCTGCAGCCGTGAGTCTTGTCCATGGAAGCAGAAGGAGGGAGATGACCTCACGCAAAAGAACTTATTTTCCCCTGACCTTATGAACAGGAAATAAGGGCAGAAGGGACCTTTTGTCGGGTCCACGAGTGAGTGAGTTGCACCCAGTATGGCACTAGGTGGCACACAACTACTGGTCCAGCCGGATCGGCGTGGACCCAAGGGCTCAAGGTAAACGCTGACGTGGCTTCTTTCAATTGGTTCAATATTCATTATTTTTCCAAAATCATAACAAAATATTGGTAACTCCGATTAAGACAAATAATATATGAAAATTGATCAGAAAAATGTATAGAATCTAATAAAAATAATATTGAAGCCTGATATCATTTGTATATGTGTGTGACTAACCCAAACCTACATACCCCTATGGATGTAAGATAAGAGACCAAGCCCTAGAGGTAAGGTCAAGGTGGTCAAGCCCCCGAGGGAAGACCATAGGGCACCCAGAGAGATGACCCCAGGTACCAAGCTCAGGATGGAGAAGGTAGCCTTAAAGTCACTTGCAAGGACTTGACCCTAGAGAGGGTATCCCAGAGTTGGTAAAAGCGGTTGAGGAGTCATATTGAAAATGTAATTTTGCATTATTAACAACTAATTGATGTGATTATGTTGTTAGAACTTATGGGCAATGTTTTGTTTATCCCCACATACCAGTATATTCATTTATACTGACCGACATTTTTTCTAACAGCGTTTAGGATTATCCAAAATAGGACAAACAATAAAGTGAAACTTGTGAAGATTAAAGTTAATTCATAAAGGAGGATTTGGAAAGATAGAATTCTACTGAGGGTAGAAGTTCCAGTTCCTATGTTTGAAAGGTATGTGAAAAGTAATTTTTATTCTAGTTTTCAATTTTTTTTTGTAGAATTTATTAATTATTTTTTATTATTTGCAAAACCATTGATCCTATTTTAGAGATAGCACCTCTGACTTCTTGGTCTTCCATAATTGGGGGTTATTGGGAAGCAAGGTCGTTACAATTGGTATCAGAGCGATGGTTTTCCATTTAATATCTAATAATCATTAAATTTTACAAATTCTTTAGAACCCAAGGGAGTTATTAGAGGATTTTCCAATGATGGAGGTGTCTAGAAAAGGATCACAGTCTGGGAACTGACAAGATTTCCTCCGCCCCACTAGTCAGTCTACGAGGACTTCCGGATATTGTGTGACTGCCTGGCCGAAATTGGAGGTTTTGACTCAAAGTAAGATACCTCTAGGACTCTCTCACATGTCTTCTTCTCTTCTAAACCCTAATTCATATAGGATTCTAAGTTCTTAGGTTTTCTCTCTCTCCACACCCCTCCTGTGTTTGGGATAAGAGTAATAAGGATTATTAAGGAATCCTCCACCAAATAATGAAAAGCATGTAAACAAGATGTCATGGACATAAGTTGTAATAGTTTAAGCGTAAACTAAAGATTAGTTACATGCTTAGGTTGCATGGCATATGTTTTCATGCCCTTAGGAGAGCTCTGAGGTTAGACCTTCTGGTAGGAGGATGAGGAGAGAGTTATCCTTGGAGGAAGAGGTAGAGACCGGATGCATCCTCTAAGGATGATGCTCAACCGAAAACCGTAAGAGGTGGCTAGAGAAAGAGAAGGTACGATGAGTTGGATATCATAGTTGACCATGCATACATGTATGTGGGTTTGACATGCATGATTTATGTAAAGGTTTTGAGTACCCATGAGAAGCATGAGCTATGTGTGATTGTCTTACCTACTGTCTTTTGGTGACCTGGCCTTGGGAGGGTCGTTCCTGTTAGGGTGAGGGATAGCTCCCTCATTGAGGAGGTTAGTGGTAACCCTATAGGAACCCTAACAGATATATATGAGTAGAAAAGAGGCATGCACCTATGTAGAAGAGAATGACAGCAAGGCTGGCAGCATGTGTTAGACCTAAGCCAGATGGGATATAATTGATGTTTATGAGATGAACATGCAGAGCTTTGGATAATCTTGGTCAAACATAGGTTTTGGATTATACGTTTCACCCAGGTAGGTGTAAACATGTATCCTTAAGAGCTTGACCCATCTTCTTAGAGAGAACCTCCAGTGGTAGGACCAGTTTTAGGTTTAGCTCCAAATAGAGAGAGCGAGACCTGATGGGGAAGTTTGGAGATCTTAACTCTGAGACATGCGGAATCATGAGAAGTTGGGTACAATATGATCTGGTTCAGAGAACCCTGAGTGGATATATGTGGTTGCTTCATGTATGATCCTTGGATGCTTGTTGTACCTTGGTTTTGGTTAGAGGAACCAAACCCTAGAAAGAGAAAGTGGCTTCTTGAACCGATGTTCAGAGGTTATAAGTGTCTACCATTTAGATGTAGAAAGTAGAGTTCCTTAGACCCGGAAAAGGTATGGTAACAAGTGGAGAGGTATCACCCCCAGTTGGTTTTCCTTGTATAGGGCTCTAAGGGTTATTTACAAGGAAGGATGTTAGGATGCTTATGCCCTACCTTGTATAGGTTCGGTTCATGGTGGAACAGTTGAGCATGTTGTTGGACAATGATGCATGAAAGATGAACCTGGGGTTCCTGGACCTAAGAGGGGAAGTAGTAGTACCCAGTGCACATAATGCTCACAAGGTTGTATGAGTTCATAGAAATTGAGAATGGCACCCCCATGTTTTAGAGCAAGGAAACCCCACTTGAATGAAGTTGTATGTTTGATGAACCCCTCACACATGTTAGTGACATATGTATGAGATTGGCCAACTTTGAGGAATAAGGAACAAGTATGATGTACCAAGGCACTCAACATGGTTTAGTAGGTTTTCTTCTTGTTAGCTACGTGTATAAGTAGCATGATAGGGCTAAGCATGCACATGATGATATAAACCTTGGAAGTAAGGACGTTTGTGACCTTTGTTACTATCAAGAGATAGTTTTCTCCCATCTTGGGAAGGGACCCTTAATGTAGGATGAGTACCATCTTTTGTTTAGGATTGTGGTAACCTAAAGGGGTCTCATATAAGAGTTTGATGAGCTAAGTGGAGAGTACATGGTGTGAACACGAATCTATAGACTCTGGTGTGACCATCGCTAAGGGGCATGAGGATATGTTGCCATGGAGTTAATTTGTATGGGGCCAGACTGAGATAGGTAGGTCGCCATGATCCCTATAGAAGGATGTAAGTTTAACCATGCATGCCCAGAGATATGATGGAGATATAGGTGAGGATTCAAGTTTGACATATACCACGATTGAATCCTAAGTCTATACCAAGGTCAAGTAGGGATAAGACCGAAGGGAAGAGGAGTTGTGTATTCCCTAAATGCACGAGACCATAGGGTCGGGAGGTAACAACTATCTTTGTCCGAGGACCATGGGTTAGGAGATTGATCACTTTGATGAATTCATGGGACCCAAAGGGAAAATGAGGGAGGCACTCCCTGGATGCATAAGGGAAGAGGGATGAATCCAAAAGTATCGGCACCCTAGAGACCTTGAGGTAATGACTAAGGATTATGTATGAGTAATATGAAATCCCAAGGTGGTTTGGGTATGGCCTTCCATGGATGTAAACTTGAAATTGAGATGTTAATGAGGTGGAGACATGTAATGTACATTTCAACTTAGATTGGAAAAGTGTACTGACGACGTGTGATGCACCATCTCTACTCTTAGAACGGGATGAACTCTGTATTTAGACTATAGTCAAATGCTTATTTCTTCTCATTATGGGTGTGAGAGATAGGATAAAACACATGCCATATACTAAGGAGGAAGGTGATATGAGTTGAAACATTTCTATGATGTTTGAGTATAGAGGAAGCACCACATCTTTTTGAGAGTATATTGGATAGTTGATATAAAGGCATAAGGAGAACAAGGGAGATATGAGGATGTACATATCTAAGGTAATTTAGAATCTATAAGTCATAAGTTGAGTTTGATAACTGAGATGATGAGTTTGAAGTTTTCTTGACTCAGTTGATGTAACCCCAAGATGAGGATGTTGAGTGGAGTATACAGAGGTTTATGTCTTCACCTGTAAGGAAGCTTACATGGTAACAAAATGTTCTCAGCTGAATATAGCTCAGGTGTACAAATGTCTTGTTTAGCCAATAGAGAGACTGGAAAAGGTTGCTAGGTGAACCCTAAGTTCATTAGAAGATGAGACCTATATGGCTAATACCCAGATACAACAAGACCCATTGGTCAAGTTGGTGGATACTCAGTTAGCCAACCCATAGCTTGATGAGATAGAAGGATTTTTGTTAGAACCTCAGATACACCTCTTAGGAAAAGGAAGGTGGTCAAACCCACTACTAGAGCATTTTAAGGTTTCTGAGGAGTCACCCTTGCGGAATCATATCATGTAAGAAGATCATGATGTTAAGTACACCATACATTGTAGTGCTACTAAGATGGTTAAGGTTTGTAATGGTACTGGGAAAAAGGATATAGTGTTGCATGTGGCCAGTTGCCATACATGCCAGAGAGTGAAGGCCGAACACCACTAACCAAGTGAGTTTCTACAGATATGAGGAGTCCCTGAGAGGGATTGAGGGTAGATCACCATCGACATTGTGGTGAGTCTCCCCTAGACCAAGAGAGCTCATGATGCAATATGGGTTATGGTAGATCACCTTACCAAGTTGACCTAATCCCTTACCTAAAAGAGAGGGCACTGTCAATGTGACATATCTGATTGAACTATATATATGAGAGAGGGATAGTTCAGCTACACCATGATTCTAGTTCAATATCTTGAGTATAACCTTAAGTTCACTTCCATGTGGTGGAAGTAGGTACATGAAGAACTCGATGCTAGATTGAAGTGAGTACAACATATCGCCCCTGACTGGTGGACAATCAAGAGAGTATGATCCAGACTTTAGAGGGTCTGATGAGAGAATGTGTGCTCATTCAAGGTGATTCATGGGAGCAGTTCCTGCCCCTAGAAGAGTTTGTTTGACATGATAGCCACCATAGCCATTATTGGGATGTATGAAGCTCTGTAAGGGAGGATGTGTCAGTCACTACTTCACTTGGATGATGTCGGTGAGAGGACCTCGTAAAGGTCATAAAGACCATAGTGTATGCAGATGAAGTTGCTTTAATCGAGCAATGGCTGAGAAAGCCCAGGATCGACAATAGTTGTCTGTTAATGTGAAGCAGACTGACTTGTAGTTCACTATGAGTGAGTATGTGTTATGAAAATCCGACCCCTCTGAGCTATATCTAAGAAAGCTGAATCCCCGATACATGGTTCCATTTGATATTGATTGGTGGAGTTTCTTATGTTTAGCCTTAGCCCTCAGGATAACATGATGTATGATGTGTTCCATGAGTCTGATTTAGAGCAATATGTGATGTACCCGAGCCATGTGTTGAGCCATGAACCTATTGATCTTTAAGAGAGGTTGCCATATCCCGAGTCACGTATGAGGATATGAGATACCAAGGTGAAAGAACTCAGATGTAAGAATATAAGATGGTAAAGGTTCTTTGGAAGCACTGTGGAGATGATGAAGCCACATGGGAGCTAGTGATAGACATAGGAAAGTCATATCCTGATTCTTTGTATGTTTGGTAGAATTTTGAGGGCAAAATTCCTATAAGAGGGGAAGGATGGAGGGAAAAATTCCTATAAGAGGGGAAGGATGTTACAACCCCAATTTTTGGATTCATATGGTTGGAAATGCAATTTTCCCAATAAATGTATGATTATGGGAATTATATGATTTATGTGTATTGAATGGATTTTCTTTGCAATATTTCCTTTTTGCATGTGATTTCATGGATCATAATATGTTAACGAGTCCAATATGATTAAAAGAAAAAGAAGAAATCGAATATTGCTTTATTAAAAGGAAATTTGAGATAATGAGGAAAAGATACGAAATATGTGGAAATATGGATAATGGAATCATCATGGATGAGATTTTGAGTCCGCATGGTTTCTAATGGTAAAAGGAATCCAAATAAATGATATAAAGAAGAGGAGAGAGAGAAAAAAAAATAAAATATGTTTTATTAAGAGATAACTTGCATATAAAGAAATGTCTCTCATACTTTTGTATGTGAATACCAAACTTGGTACACAAGTAGTTTAAGTCAATATGGACTTTCCTATAAAATTTGGGATTAAAAGGATAAAAGGTTTGGGAGATATGATTTTGTAAGTTTCCTAAAGTGAATAGGATATCATTTAAATGTCATGAAAATCCAATTTAATCAAAATTTATTGTTCTTGATGTGTGGCTGATACACGTTGGATTAGGATCCAATGGTGGTTGTTCTTCACACTCTTCTATTAGAAAAGGAACAAGGAAGTGAGTTTTCGGGATCGATTTTCTCAATGGCCTCTACACGAGAGTTCTTGGAAAGTGTCCCATTGAGATCAAGAGGGGATTTCAGATTCAGGGATCCCAATTTTGCTAGGATTTTAGGACACATAGGAGTTTTGCCCAATCTGGTCTCCGAGAACACATCAGTCAGGTTGAAGGATATATATATGGGGGCCTTAGGGACCCTCTGAGGGATGGCCTATCAGTTCTAGATGTTTCATCGAGTTGTTAGCATCAACATTGGACCCTAATTCCACCTCACCATCTTTGTCATTCTCTAGTTCGTCCGGTGAACTTCCTGATCATCCTCTCGGTGTGAGCCAACTCTGGAGAAATCAGGGCGGCCTATGAATTCGGGAGGGTTCGGTGCGGTGATCTACACCTGGATGATGCTCCAACGCCCTATAGCTCCGGGTCAACTTCTGGGTTGACCACAGCCTACAACTGCAAGTCTTATTTGTGGAAGAGGAAGGAGGGAGATGACCTCACGCAAAAGGACTTCTTTGCCCCTACCTTGCAAATAAGAGAGAAGGGTAGAAGGGACCTTTAGCTGGGTCCACGAGTGAGTGAGCCACGCCTAGCATGGCACTAGGTGGTGTGTAGCCACTGGTCCAGCCAGATCGGCATGGACCCAAGGGCTCAAGGTAAGCACTAATGTGGCTTCTTTCAATTGGTTCAATATTCATTATTTTGTAAAAATCATAACAAAAGATTGGTAACTCCGATTAAGACAAATAATATACGAAAATTGATTAAAAAAATGTGTAGAATCCAATAAAAATAATATTGAAGCTTGATATCGTTTATAATTCTAAAAGTGCACTAAGTTACTCATTTTTATGTATTAAACCATGATAAAACCCTAATTGTGATGGAAATTCGGATTTAATGTCTTGATTAGGTTATTTTGAGACATGAATATGCAATAATGAACTTAGAAACCTTAATTTAAGGTTAATGGTTTCTTATGTGGTTTAATTCAAAATTCATCATAGGGAAGTGATACTAAGTTGATCCTAAACCTGTTAGGAAGATGTTAATGAGATAATTAGGGTTTTCACTCAGTTTTTAGGGTTTTTTAGTTATAATGATGAAAAGTTGTAGATAAACCCTAATGAACCCCTAAACTGGATTAGAAACCCTAGGAAGAAATTTCAAGTCGAATAGCTAGATTCTTGATAAAGTATGTAGTAAATAGGTTACATATGCTTTTCAGGATTATGTGATTGTTGAAAAACCACTAGAGGGGGGGGTGAATAGGGTTTTATAAAAGTTTTAATAATAATTCAACTCAAACAATCACAATTGAGATAATGAGAAGAAGGCAAGGTGTTTAGAGTGGTTCCACCTTTAGCAAAAACTAAAGGAGTCAGTACACTACCCAATTGTTTCCAATTGGGATTTTGAAAGTATTTAATTTTATTACCTCGCAAGGATGTTACATAAAATTACAACACTTTCACCACCCTTTGGACATCATTCACCTTAGAGTAGTCTCACCAACCTCGAAGCAGCCTTCCTTGAAGTAACTTCAACCTCCCCCTTGAAGTAGCCTCCCTCTTGAAGTAGCTTCCCGTTGAGACATCCTTCTTGAAGTAGTTCAAAGTCCTCCTTCTCCACCTTGAAGATCAAACCCTCTCCAATCCGTAGCCTCCAACCCTAGGAGTAGCAAGGAGAGTACAAGAAATAAGAAAGAAGAAGAAGGGAAAATAGAAATTACAATTACTACTTGTAGCACAAGGCTTGATTTCCTATATCAAGCATTTTGATCTCCTAACCAATGTGTATCGAAGTGTAAGTGTAGTGGGTAGGAGATGCTAGCCTATAGGACACGAATTTGGAGCAATGGAAATGAATAGCCAAGGTTGGAGTTTCTCAATTGCTCACAAGAGTGGATTGCCAATTGCAAGTAGTATGCTCAAGTATTGCACAAGTGTGTGTTAGGTGTCCTAAGGCATGTCCTGTTTATAGGAATGACCTATGAGTGCTTAAGGACATTCTAGACACTTTCTAGGGGGTTCTTAGTGCTTAACTAGACGTTAGGTATCCACTAATTGCTTTAGCAATGACTAGTTAATTAATTCTGAAAAGTGCAGATAGAGCTCTTCTCGGTCGAGGAATTGTCGACTGAGAATCCTGTCAGTCAAAGTCTTTGTCTACCCAGGGATAGTTTGGAGCAAGTGTGTATAATGTTCGATTCCAACTCCCAACTACCTTGTCTGCTATGTCTAATGGCTACTTGGGTCATTCTCGGTCGAGGAGATTGTCGACCGAGAGTGTCTCGGTCGAGAAGTTTGTCGACCGAGAATGACTCTGTTTCAATGTTTTAAACTATTTACTAAGTGTGTGTATCAGTGTGTAGTTGTGACACTATTGTAGGGGATTACCTATCTAAGTGTTGTGATTGACTAGGGAAGATCTAAACACACGATTTACATGATATCTAAGTACTTGTACATTATATACTTGTACAAGTTTTTACATTTGATTACAATCATGAAATTAAGACATTTTGAGCATATAGTTCTTCCAAGGGTTTGTCATCCACCCAATTCCTGCAACACTCAAGTAGCATGTTAGATCCACAAGAATGAAATGTTTGTCATTATCAAAACAAAGGGATTTAAATGATGTCCGTTTAGCCAATAATCTCCCCCTTTTTGAAGATGACAAACATTTCCAAAATATAAACCAAACAATCTTAAAATGAGTTGAGTTTCATACCTGAGATTTACCTTGTGTATTCCTTCTCTTGTTTATGAAATGTGTGCTTATTATTCCCAAATAAGTATGGAACATAAAATCCAACTCTTAGGGAATATAGCAACTTTTAATGTGAAGCCAAGGGATTATAAAACTCATTGATTGAGTATTTAAGATTTACAACTATTTAAGATTTATATTATTTCTACCCCTTTGTCATTTCAAAAAGATATATGTTAAAATCATGTGTTAAAAACTCCCCATTAATTTGTTCTCCCTTTAAAAAAGATAACCATCAAATCATTAAGTATGAATTTTATCATTCCTCCTTAATTTTATTTCTATGTTCCCCCTTAATAAGATATTCACTTTTAAGAGTAAGGGATTTAATATGAATTTGAAACATGTGTTGTCAAATTTAGCCACAATTTAGTTCTCAATCATTTGTAAAAGGGTGTTAAGCCTTGAAATGATATGAGATCCTTTAAGCTTAGAGTTCATGAATGTATCTCTAACCAAATACACAGGATGCTAAGCCCAAATTTGTTTAGAGAATTCCATTAAGAACAAGATATATATCACATTCATGAATATTGTAGGCTCCTTTGCATAGCCAAGATTACCTGAAAAAAATACTAAGGTCATAACTTGTTTTAAATTTTCTTTATAATGTTTACAAAATTTTGTAAGTTCCTTCTTAATCTTATAGTCAAGATAGTTTTTGTGAGCTCCCCCTTAATCTAATAATCAAGATAATTTAAGGATTCTAAGGTCACAATAAGTATTAGATAATAAGTTAACCTTTTATGAGAGCTATGTACTAAAATCTTATTTTCAATATATTAAGATTAAGTGCAAGGAAATGATTTACAATTAAGCATTTTGTCAAGCTTATTTTAGGTCGACCTTGACTTCGACCTTGGCGCCCCTTGGTCAAACTTGATTTCAACCAAGAGGCAATTTCTACAGATTTATAGTTTAAGCACTCTTATTGAGTTACACATTAATATGTAATATGCTCAAATGTATATCAATTTGAAACACTTTGAATGATACCTATTTTGAAGAGATTTTATCACTTGAAAACTCAATATAGGCATTACAATGAAGTCTTTGTTCTTGATTTTGATATCCACAGAGATTGTTCTTATAACATATTCAATCATTGTAAGAATGTAGTTTTCAATCATTTATTTATAAGCAAGATTATTTGCATCAATAGAAATTTCCATAAGTCATGTTGTCACCATGATGCAAAATTATATCCTAAGAACAATCCTGTGTAGAATTTTAAGTAATGAATTTAGTACCTTTCTCTTTGATTTGGTTATAATAGATTGAAATAGCTCTTTATTCTAAACAAGTCTCTTATTTTAAACTTATTTCTAGATTAACTCTTTAGAATTGGTCATCCTTGAGTATAAATTAAGAACAAGTTTTATATCTCAAGTTTAAAATCAAGAGTTTGCTTTTGATTACTTAGAACAAATAGCTAGATAAGACATTAATATTCTTGTTCTAAAAAAAACCATTTCGCTTGCCATAGTGTCATCTAGCTAAAATCATTCATTTATAACATGAGATGATACAAGCCATGCACACGATAATCATTATATATTATGTCAATATGCATTTGTGCCATAGAGTTTTACTATTTTGCAAGATGGCATTTTCATCATCTTTATATGTAATGAGATGAATCACAATGATCATTTTGAAAACAATATCCATTCATGGTTTGTATATATAGATCAAAGATTATTTTAGCCAAACCAAGTAAAGAATGGAAAATAGTAAAATCATATCCATAATTTTATGAAATACAATTATGATGATCATTTAAAAGCAAATTTCAAGACACATGGTTTTTATATAGATAGACCAAGCAATACTTAGGACAAACCATGTGGATTGTGATAAAACGATAATTTCCTTGACTAAACCAATCATGGTTCATATTTTCAGTTTTAAGCCAAAACATGTAGGAGATTATAGAAATTAAAAATGAACTTGCAATCTATATTATTTCTGTATTGATTCATTTTGCAAGAAGTCATATTCAATTTGAGATTGCAAAAAGTATACAAGTTTGATAAAAGTATATTTAATAAGTCACAATGCAAGCTTAAAGAATTTGTCTCCAAGATTCATTCTTGATTTCCAAATTAAATCAATCATTAATAGCAAATTCATAGCAAACTGGATCAATTAAATAGGTTCAGCAGAACTTGATTTGGCCGAACTATTCTTTGATCAAATTTATCTCGGTCGACGTTTTTCTCGACCGAGAATGTTGCTGTTTGTACATGTTTTATTAGATTGTTGCAAGCTTAAAAATAGTAACCTTCTTAGTCGACTAATTCTCGATCGACAGTGTTCTCGGTCGAACATCTTCTTGACCGAGAATGTTTCTATATCATTTTTCAGTAATTATTTGCAAGTAAAGCATAGATCACTTCCAATTCAATTATGCAATTTAAAACTCAGTTTAGTTGAGATAAAACATTTAAGTATCAAAGTAATATTTTAGTCAAATCTCAACTAATCATATTCAAATCTCTAGGTTTTAGGAACCTAAACTAAAACAAGTTATTAAAGATGTGTCTCTGCAGGTTTTATATAAGAATGTGTATTTTCAAGTTAGAAATTTTAATTACTTGAATCAATTGGTTATCTCATTATGTTAAGTTGAGATAGCCATAAATATATACAATTTAGAGTCTTTGGTCATATCTCAACTTAATCTAATCTATCTAGTTTGGGGGTCTTGGAACCCATACCAACTCAACATCCTTTTTCTTGTAAGGACATGAGAAGGAATAATGTCCAAGACGCAAACAATAATGGCAACATATAGAATCAATCTCATTTCTCTTTTTATGAGTTTGATCTAGATTGTTCTTGGGTACATATGTATACTAGCCTTTAGGTACATACATAGATTGAGTCTTTGGCACTTGATTCCTTCCCCTACTAGGTTTTTGATAGGATTTTCATTTAGGTTTGTAACCTATTCCTCTCCTTCCAATTTGACCATGAGAATCATTTAAGATCTTATCAAGAACATCATTGCTTCTTAAGCTACTAACTCCTTGTTGTAACTTAGCAATCTCATCAATTATCTGTTTGATATCTAACTTTTCTTGATCTAGATTAGATAATAAAGAATCTCTTTCTTTCACAATAGTATCATAATCTAGATGATTGCATTGGATTGGTTGTTTTTGAAGATCATTAATTTGGGCTTGCAAGTTTATCTTTTCTAGAGAGAGAAGGTTGCAATTTGCATCTATTGATTTCAGCTTAATATCATGGTCTTTAATAGCTAAATTTAATGTCTCCTTAAGATCCTCATTTTCAGATGTGAGCAAGAAGATTAGCATGTAACTCATCATTTTCTTTATTAGATTTCTTCAATTTCTTCTTGCACTCAGTATACTTATCATGTGTTTCTTGAAGGCTAGCAATTAATTCTTCTTTAGATAAATCAAAAAGGCTTACCCCTTCTTCTTCTTCACTTATTGTAGCAATACGACATTCTTTGTGCACATCGTCCTTCTTTAACCTCCATGGACAGCTAGATGTTGTGTGCCTTGTTCCTAAGCACCAATTACAACTTGTTGCAGATTGGTCCATGCTTCTCATTTGCTTGCGGTTGTAGACACCACCACCCTTCATTATTTAAGACTCGATTAGAGCTCCTTAAAGCCTTCTCTGATACCAAATGAAAAACCATTAGAGGGGGGTGAATAGGGTTTTATAAAAGTTTTAGTAATAATTCAACTCAAACAACCACAATTAAGATAATGAGAAGGAGGCAAGGTGTTTAGAGTGGTTCCACCTTTAGCAAAAACTAAAGGAGTCAGTACACTACCCAATTGTTTCTAATTGGGATTTTGAAAGTATTTAACTTTATTACCTCGCAAGGATGTTACATAAAATTACAACACTTTCACCACCCTTTGGACAACCTTCACCTTGAAGTTGTAAAGACTCGGGCCCACTGCCCTAGGCTCTAGTAGAGTTTTAGGAATGAAGAATGGCCCCACAGACCACCACTAGCCTTAACTGCGCACTTTGTCCTCACTGACGCGCAAGCCAGGATCAACTTCCCGACTGGTCACCCATCCTAGTACTACTCCAAGCTGAGCACGCTAAACTATGGAGTTCTTTAGCGATGGGCTCCCGGCAAAGGAGGTGCATCTTGGTGATATGGGTAGTCCAATCATTCCTTTTAAGATCTTGTTATCCGAGGCCTCAAATCCTGGGATGTTTCAATCTCCCCCACTTAGACTCTTGACGTCCTCATCAAGGCTCAACTATAAAGCCTCATAATCTCTTCCCCATTTCAGTGCAGACCCACAATGGTCCATGGACACCCAACTCCTGATCACGGAATACCAGCACAAGGGTGGCTACGCCAACCATGGACAACCCTTTCCTACATGCCTGGACCGCACGGCTCAAGACTGGCATGCCATGTCCATGTGGGCCCCACCTACTAGAGGGGTTATGGCTCTGATACCATTTGTAAAGACCCGGGCCCACTACCCTAGGCTCTAGTAGAGTTTCAGGAATGACGATTGGCCCCACAGACCACCACTAGCCTTAACTGCGCACTTTGTCCTCACTGACATGCAAGCCAGGATCAACTTCCCGAATGGTCACCCATCCTAGTACTATCCAAGCGGAGCACGCTTAACTATGGAGTTCTTTAGTGATGGGCCCCCAGAAAAAGAGGTGCACCTTGGTGATATGGGTAGTCCAATCATTCTATTTAAGATCTTGTTATCTAAGGCCTCAAATCCTGGGATGTTACAGAAGTAGTGTCACCAACCTCGAAGCAGCCTTCCTTGAAGTAACTTCAAGCTCCCCTTTGAAGTAGCCTTCCTCTTGAAGTAGCTTCCTGTTGAGACAGCCTTCTTGAAGTAGTCCAAAGTCCTCCTTCTCCATCGAGAATATCAAACCCTCTCCAATCCGCAGCCTCCAACCCTAGGAGTAGCAAGGAGTGTACAAGCAATAAGAAAGAACAAGCAGGGAAAATAGAAATTACAATTACCTCTTGTAGCACAAGGCTTGATTTCCTATATCAAGCATTTTGATCTCCTAACCAATTTGTATGGAAGTGTAAGTATAGTGGGTAGGAGATGCTAGCCTATAGGACATGAATTTGGAGCAATGGAAATGAATAGCCAAGGTTGGAGTTGCTCAATTGCTCATAAGAGTGGATTGCCAATTGCAAGTAGTATGCTCAAGTATTGCACAAGTGTGTGTTGGGTGTCCTAAGGCATGTCCTATTTATAGGAATGCCCTATGAGTTCTTAAGGACGTTCTAGACACTTTCTAGGGGGTTCTTAGTGCTTAACTAGTCGTTAAGTATCCACTAATTGCTTTATCAATGACTAGTTAATTAATTCTGAAAAGTGCAGACAAAGCTCTTCTCAGTCGAGGAATTGTCGACCGAGAATCCTGTCGGTCGAAGTCTTTGTCGACCGAGGGACTGTCTGGAGCAAGTGTGTATAATGTTCGATTCCAACTCCCAACTACCTTGTCTGTTATGTCTAACGGCTACTTGGGTTATTCTCGGTTGAGGAGATTGTTGATCGAGAGTGTCTCGGTCGAGAAGTTTGTCGATCGAGAATGACTTTGTTTCAATGTTTTAAACTATTTACTAAGTGTGTGTATCAGTGTGCAGTTGTGACACTATTGTAGGGGATGACCTATCTAAGTGTTTTGATTGACTAGGTAAGATCTAAACACTTGATTTACATGATATCTAAGTACTTGTACATTATATACTTGTACAAGTTTTTACATTTGATTAAAATCATGAAATTAAGACATTTTGAGCACATAGTTCTTCTAAGGGTTTGGCATCCACCTAATTCCTGCAACACTCAAGTAGCACGTTAGATCCACAAGAATGAAATGTTTGTCATTATCAAAACAAAGGGATTTAAATGATGTCCATGTAGCCAACAATTGTGTGGTTGAATAGCTTGCTTGGATTGCTTCCTTGATTGGATTGTGCTTATTTCTTAAGAAATCTCCTAATCAGGTATGTTGTTATATATGAGTACACACTTTAGATTCTCGGCATTTTCCCGATGATTTATTGATTGCAATGAAATTAAACTGCTTGGATGTTTCATTACTGCAATCTTTAAAGTGAATAGGATTATCACAATTTATATATATGTGTGACTCGCCCGAACCTACATACCCCTCTGGATGTAAGATAAGAGACCAAGCCCTGGAGGGATGGTCAAGGTGGTCAAGCCCCTGAGGGAAGACCATAGGGCAGCCAGAGAGATGACCCCAGGTACCAAGCTCAGGATGGAGAAGGTAGCCTTAAAGTCACTTACAAGGAATTAACCCTAGAGAGGGTATCCCAGAGGTGGTAAAAGTGGTTGAGGAGTCATATTGAAAATGTAATTTTGCATTGTTAACAACTAATTGATGTGATTATGTTGTTAGAACTTATGTGCAATGTTTTGTTTGTCCCTACATACCAATATATTCATTTATATTGTCTAATGTTTTGTTTTTCGAAGTTTAGGATTATCTAAAATTAGACAAACAATAAAGTGAAACTTGTGAAGATTAAAGTTAATTCATAAAGGAGGATTTGGATAGATAGAATTCTACTGAGGGTAGAAGTTTTAGTTCCTATGTTTGAAAGGTATGTGAAAAGTAATTTTTATTCCAATTTTCAGTTTAATTTTTTTGGAGAATTTATTAATTATTTTTTATTATTTATAAAACCATCCATCCTCTATTTGGGATAGCGCCTCTGACTTCTTGGCCTTCCTTAATTGGGGGTTACCAGGAAGCAGGGTCGTTACATAGATATTTGTGTTATTGGCCATAACCATGCTACACATCCACCATCAAAATACACTTTTTAGGACAAAGCATGCAAATTGCATATATATATATATATATATATATATATATATATATATATATATATATATATATGAAATTTAATTGGATATGAACATTAATGAGTTTAAGTATTTGCATCATATGAAATAAAAATAAATGATGAAAACCAAAAATATGATTATATTGATTATCCCAAAATATAGTAGATTGGTGTGGCTCTAATACCACTGTAGGGAAATATGGCATCAGAATAGGAAAAGGAAACAAAAATTTAACTGCCATATTCCCCTTAAACCAATGGAACACATCAATAACTATGTGATGGGAAGGATGATTTATGAGGTCATACTTGGTCTTGGAGCAAGTTCAACGACTATTTCCTCATTGTAGTATGCAACTTTCTTTAAGTTTCACTCGAACAACGTCTATGTTGGGCTCTTGGTTGATCACCATGGATAGTAGGTTGGCATTGTCCTCCAAGCTAGAAAAGCTCCACACATCTAGAGTAGTCCACACAGACCACCAGGAACACTTTTAGCTCTAGAAGAATAGACAACAAGGAGTTGTCCCCTCATGTTGGCTTACTAGTCACCAACTTGCTCTCTCACAATTGTTCTCCCTTGATATCCCTCCCATTAGTGGGTAGGACTTGCTCAAGTTCTCTCAGTTACCATAACCAGAGAAGATAAACAATTGTCAGAGGCGATTGAGTTTTTATATGATAAACCTCCAATACTCCTCTATTTATAGGAGGGTTAGGGTCATGGTTCTAAGTCTGAGTGGGAGTGGAAGGGACCAGAATTTCCCAAATTTTCACAAATTGTGAGCAGCAAAATGGTCAGTTTATAGGTGAGCCGATAGGTTGGCATGTGAGCCAATCAATTCAACCATTGAACTTGTCATTTCATCGTGTTTCCTTATTGAAATTGTATTGGAAATAAATATCCAATTTAATTCACAAAATAATGTCAGCACAAATCCTTGAATCAATCAAATTGATCCACCAACTGCTCAGTTCCCAATGTGAGTCGGTCGGTTCATGGACCTGTGCTAATTGGTTCACTTCCTGAACCAGTTGATTCATTGTCTAGAATTGTCAAATTTGTTTCAATTGACCTGACATATATAAATGGTTGGTTTAATATGTGGATTGGTCATTTCACTTTTCCAATCAGTCAAGTATTCAACCAATGTTGTTTAAATTTAACACCAAACTATTTAGTAATGAAGTTCAAACCATATTCATGAATGAAATCATATTTGAAGTGTATCTTATGTGTGTGACCCTATATGTTTCCAAGTTACGTTGCTAGTGAATGTCCATAACTCATTTATGACATCATAAGAAAAGAGGGGTGTCTAGTCACACATCATTTCTATCCAAGTAATCAAAAAGTTGGAGAATAACTTCAACCTACAATTTGTGATAGGTGTTATAGTTTTTGTATAATTTCCTTTGTCTCTGATATCCAGATTGAACTCTAGGAATGGAATCGTCATCCTTTCAGTGTTCAATCCATGTTTCTTGAACTATAGAAGATTGTTCAGATATATGTGACCTCAATATCATATATTGATTCACATGTGCATACTCATGCTTTTCTAAATCTTACTTATCAAGTGGCCAGTATATCAAACTCCAGCAGGGGGATAAACCCCATCTACATCACTTACAATCATCCCCATGTGTCATAGTTCATCCAATCATCACCTTTATGGAAACTATTATTCAAGATTATAGTGGATGATGTTAAAGTACACTGAACAACATGTCTTGAGTGTTGTGATTTCAGGTCTAAGAACCAAAATCACCACATTCACTATGAGAGATGACTATGACCACCAATTATGGTTTTCATGTGTCACTCTCAAGGTGGGTCTGTCCGATACACTATTTTCTAACAAGTATCTGTGTGCTTGGTTTGATATCACTTATCATGACTAATGAGATTATGTCATCAACCAACCCACACTCTAGTCTTATTTGTATTTTTTTACTATCATCCTTCCACAATAACATCTGACTACGAAAATAACAAGAATGTATATACTCTTAACATCTGTATGATTTCATTATTTAGATCATGCACCTAAAGACATAAGTCATTGAGTAATGTCATTCTTTAGACGTTCATTATGTTTCCACGTTATCTCATAACTGAGTGAAATACAATAAATCAGAAGATTTTCTTTATTATTAATCAAATATTATGCCATCACAATTGCTCTCTGTTCATATATACCAACAAGAAACTCCATCAACAACTAGGAGAAACTCTCCAAGGTTTTTTTAACTAAATATTTTCCACCAAGTAAGACTGCACAATTGAGGAGTAAACTCATCAATTTTTCTCAAAGCATTGGAGAGACCTTGTACAACACATGGGAAAGGTTCAAAGACCTTCATTGTATTTGTCCACCGCATGGTTTAAGCAACTGGCTACTATTGCAAACTTTCTATAATGGATTATTCTATAATGAAAAGATGTACATTGATTTTGCTGCAGATGGTACTTTAATGAACAAATCATACAGAGAGGCTTATGCCATTATTGAGCGCATGTCAATTAATCATTGCCAAAGGACTTCTTACTGGAGCATCCATACTTCTTCCTAAAGCTCTATTTTTGCAAAGCAAGCCGCCAAAGTAATTTGTGATGCATGTGGAGCACCAAGACACACTTCTTCTTCATGTTTTTCCATACCATCACAATATGAAGAGACACTAGAGCTCAACAAAATTCCAACCACAATTTCACCCAGCAACAACAACATTTGTAGCCCAATCCAAGTTTGGATTCCATGCTTGAGACCCTTGTCTCAAATCAAATTTAGTTAAAAGATGAGGTTCGTCAACAAAGAGAGCTGCAAAAGGATGCCATTTTTTAAATTTCTTCTAAAGTGGATGGAATTTCCACTCACTCTAGGATGTTGGAGAATTAAATTTCTCAACAACCTCTTACCAATTAAAAAGCACCTTTCATTCCCTTTCCTAATCAATTGGAAATGAACCCAATGGAGACGTTCACATCAGTTACTTTGAGGAGTGGAGTTGTTATAAGAGATTCTTTTTCTTCATCAAATACTATATCATATGAAGTTGTTGACTCCGATGTAGGCAATAAAATTGAAGCTTAAAAGAAAACATCTACACATACTCCAAAGGATGTTTTTTCAAACAAGCCAAGTGCCCCCTTGCAACACATCTTTGATACAATGCTTGGTGATGAGAAAATTCTCTTGGAATCCAATTCTATTTATTTTGAAGAAGTGAATGAAGGGACAAACAAAAAATATTTCTAGAAGGTTATTTGTAATGTAAAACATAAGTCGACGTCTTTATCCCAAATAAAAAATATATTGACAAAGAGGTGTGATATATGGAATAATAAATTACAACCTCAAATCAAAGCATTAGACCTCCATCTTGATCATTCACCAAGATAGGTTTCCAATTACAATCTTGTTGAGTTTGTTATATACAATGAGGATGCTACAAATTTCAAGCTTAGGGGGAGAGTAACTGACCAATACTAGTTTTTTTTGTATTTCTTTTCCATTTTTGTTCTTCTTTCCTAGTTAAGTGAAAATCTAAGCATGACTCTATATACTTGATTTTTTGGGTATAAATTGACTCCCTTTGAGCCAAACCATTTTACAATTGAGATAATAGTTGAAGAACACTACCATGCACATCCAAAAATTTAATGAAAACAATTTGCCAATAACCCATGTGCCATGATAATTTTTTCTCTAGTATGTTTGTCATTTTTATCACTCCTATCTCAATGCATGTAATGGTCCAAATGTTGTGGATTAATCAATGTTAAAACCTTGTGTAGAATTTTTGATGATTTTACCAAATTTTAGTGTGTTTTCCACCACTCCTGTGATGAAAATGTTTACAAATAAAAGAATTCCTAGTTTTGAATCACTTATCTGCATGACCCTTCTTTTCTTTGAAGATTTGACTAGCCTAGGACTAGGAGGCTCCAAAGAGGGATTCAAATCATATTTAAAAAAGGATATCTGTGTTCTAAAAAAAATATACATCCCTACAAAAGATGGCTAAGTCCTCCATAATCTCCCAACCCAATGAAGGCAAGGAATTATCTCAAATAGGGTCAATAAACCCCAACATGTATTCCACATCTGCAAAAGCCTACATTAGAAGCTAAGTGCCATACCCATAGTTATTAATTTTAAAAATCTTAATGTTATAAAGGAGTCATTATAGATTTACTGATGTCAAGACAAAATTTTAATTTTATTCATCCCTACAATCATAAGGGTTTGGTTTCAAATTTACTACATTTTTTGTCTTTGTCGGCATGCCTCTATTCATTGCTATCTTTTTTATTTTTCCAAAGCAATTTGACCATCACTTTGAGCTTAAATTCCAATTTTGAGTGATTGAAATGAATTCATGTCTAGTTGCAATATCATGATAATTATTGGCATGCTATGATTAATTTTTTCCATCTCATGGAATTGATGTATGTTATATACTATTTCTTCAACAATGTATCTTTCTTTCTTTTTGTTTGAGGACAAGAAATAGTTCAAGATTAGGGATATTTGATGTGTGTATTTTATATAATCTTTTAGACCATTTTTGGTTGCATTTCCAAATCAATTTCACCCAATAATCACTCTTAATAATGCTAGATTTTCCACTTTGTTATTACCTTTACTTGATCTAGGGTTTGGATTGTAGGTACAACATTTTGGCATCAAAATGGGTAGAAATCACCATCATATTATCTATCAATACATTATGCAGTCATCTAAAGATTCAAAAAGTCAAAGTTGTTGCAGCTGACAGTGACACCTCATGTGTAGAAATCAGCACGTTGTGTCCAGACTCAGACATGTTGTGTCTAGTAATTAACATGTCATGTCCCAGTCCAAAACTTGGATCTAGAACTCCTTAAATTGCAGCAACACACCATGTCTAATTTCATACACGCCATGCAAAATCTAGAAATTAAATCCAAAACTCCCTAAATTGCAACAACACATCATGTCGAATCTAGATACGTTGTGAAACTTTCCATAACTTAGATCAAGACTTCAATTATTGCACCAAACACGATGTATGGGCCATCCAACATGGTGTGTCTCCTATAGATTTCACTCAAACATGAATTGAAATGTCACACTCTTATATATATGACCTCAAGCCATCTTACGATACTTGGGATGGTTTTTTTAGATCATTTGAAGTGGGACTAAAGTAAGGGAAAATCCAATAGGAGTTGGAGGTGTTCCAAGGGAGAAAAGGTGGTTTCTTGGGAGAGAAACTTCTTCTTCCTTCTTCTCCAATAACTACAATAGGAAACTCCATGGTTCACTTCTCTCCACTCCAACGTGAATCTTTCTGGAGAGTTTCCAGCAACAAGGATGGATTTGTAATTACTTCTTCCATGAACATTCAAGTTTATTTCCTTCTACTATGATGTCTAGCACTACTTTCTACTATATGTATCTACTTTCTACAGTCATAAATAAGTAGATCTTTTTTTCATGGGCATGAGGGTAACTCCCATGTCACGCCTTGCAGAACTAAGAATTCTCTTCCTTAAAGTTGTTTTAATCACTTTAATATGGATACATCGGTGTTTATTACACATATAGCATCCTTTAGAAGCTCTCTTTGTTGATGAAGCTCATCATTTTTTTGAACTGGATTTAAAACAAAGGTCTCAATCATAGACTCCAAACTCAGCTTGGGTTGCAAAAAAAATTTGCTATGTAAAATTGTGGATGGCATTGTTATTGAGCTTTGGTGTCTTCAAATTGTGATAGCATGGTAAACCATGAAGAAGGGATGTGTCATGCTACTCCACATGCATCACAAATTACTATGGCATCTTTCTTTCCAACAATAGAGCTTGAGGAAGAAGGATGGATGCTCCAGTAAGAACTCCATTGGCAATGATTAATTGGCATGTCTTCAATAATAGCATAAGCATCCATGTATGATTTGCTCATTAAAGCACCATTTGCAACAACATCAATAGACATCCTTGTATTGTAGAATAAGCCATTATAGAAAGTTTGCAATAGAATCTAGTTTCTTAAACCATCATGTAGACAAAGACATTGAATGTCTTTGAACCTTTCCCATGTGTCATGCAAGGTCTCTCCATCCCTATGTGAAAAATTGATGAGTTGACTCCTCATCTGTGTAAACATGCTTGGTAGAAAATATTTGTCTAAGAAAACTTTTAGGAGTTCCTCCCAGCTATTGATGGAGTTTCTCGGAAAAGAATAGAGCCACACTTTAGCTCTGTCTCTCAAAGAAAAGGGAAAAAGAAGAAGAAAAATTGCATCAGTAAGAACACTAGCTATCTTGAAAGTGCTTAGCAACTACAAAAATATACCAATGTGGAAGTTTAGATCCTCCATCAGTATCCCTCCAAACCGGTCCTTTTGTATCATATGTATAATGTTGGGGATGATAGAAAAATCATTTGTTTGGATTTGTGGGATATTGATAGCCCCATTGATATTGTAGCAGCTAGAACAACAGGTCCCTTTAGGGGATGATCATATTCTGATGTATCCATATAACAGTGATCAAACTAACATTAAGAAAGCAATTTTTTTTCTCTAAAAAGCATGAGATGGGAGTTACTCCCCCATGCTCAAGAAAAGATGATCTACTAATCCATGGTTGTAGAAAGTAGATACAAGTAGTAAAAACCAATGCTAGACATCATAAAAGAAGAGTGTAAACTTGGATGTCCTGAGAAGAAGTAAGATAGAGTTGGAACTCCATTCAAGGAGTCACAAATCCATCCAGGTTGTTGGAAACTCTCCAGAAGCTTCACACCGGAGTGGAGAGAAGAGAACGATAGAAATATCCCAGCAATAATTATTGGAGAAGAAGAAGTTTCTCTCCCAAGAAACCACCTTTTCTCCCTTGGAACACCTACAACTCGTCCTAGCTTTTACCTTGCTTGAGTCCCTCTCCAAATGTCTGAGATAGTCTGTGATAATTGTAACATATTGAATCTTGGGTAAATTTCTAGTTTAACCCTTAATCTAAGTTCTTTTTATCCTCTATATCTTGTATGTGCCTTCATGTTTAATTTGTGGAAATAATAATAGTTTGGAATGAAATTGAATACTAATTATATCAATGTAAGGTCATATGCATAAATATCTTAATGGATGTTTCAATGATGGATTAAAATGTAATTTCAATAGTTAAGAGGGATAATAGTAAATATTTCATACTAGAACCTTGTAAGGCCTTTTGGAATAAGAAAGAGAAAAAGAAATACAATGAAAATGGCTAAAGTCAAGAAAATAATGCATTAAATGCTCTAATGTGATAAATAGTGGAAATATGAGTAAAATTGCCTAAAATTCATAAAAGGGAATCTTAAAATATAATTCCAAACTCAAATTCATTTTCTTGGAGTTAAAGTTTACTTAAGTGACAAGTTTCACAATTTTGGAAAATTAATAATTATCTTTGCATTATTGGAATTGGAAAATATGAGTTTTTTCTCCAAATTATTAAATAAATTATTAAACAACTTGAAAAGTGGAAACAAACCTTAAATTCATATTGTACATGTCAAAATGAATCTATTTGTGAATTTTCATCTAATTTGGACAATCTTAAATATTATATTTTATCTAGGAGAAAGAAAATGATTCAAAGATTAAAAATAATAAATAATATGTTAAAAAAAATTAATGTCATAATCACGTTCCTCACATTTAGTTTTGATTATAGGCCAAGCTTCATATTTTTCGAAAGTTTCTAGATGCCGCTAATATATTAAAAGGACAAAATAAGTGACAAGATACAAATGTAATAAATAAAATAATTAAAGTATTAAAAAATAAAATAATTCCAAATTTGTATTCTACATGTTAAAATATGCCTTTGGGTGAATTTTCACTCAATTTGGAAAATATTTGATGAGAAAGTGGATTTAGGAAAGAGAAAGTGTGTAGAACCTTCAAATCATTAATTAAAATAACAAATAACTTCAACAAATGAAAATAATGGCAAATTCATATCCAAGACACTTAATATGACTTATGGGTGAAGTTTCATTATTTTTGGAGAATCTTAGAGTCATTAATGCATGAGGAAAGAGCAAATAATTTTTGCATAATTAATAAATCAAAATCTTCAAAAGGAAATTTAATTGCATATTTAGATTCTACATACTCAAATTAGTCTAGGTGAAAATTTTCATTAATTTTGGTGGTCATTTGCATCCTCAAAAGAGGAGAGAGAAAACATAAATAAATAAATACACCACTTTGTTCGAATCAGAATAGTATTGCATTTAAATGTCACACATTGGTAGTGGTCACATGTGAGTGGAACCGTTGTATCCATGATCCAACGGCTCGCAGTCATCTTCCACCTTATTTTGATTTGTTAAATTCAAGATTTCTCACTCGTTTCTCAACATTTTCACACAATTTCTTCGCCATTGGTTCCCAAATACAAATATGCATGTTTTGATCCATTATTTATGTTATTATGTTGAGAAATAAGGAAATGCCCAATCCTCTCTCGGAAGCACCTTGCGTCCACATTCCTCTTTCATATTCCTCACATCCTCATCTATAAAAGACCAAATGTCAATCATCTTTGGCCCTTGTGCAACCATCATCTTCGCTCAATTGCTTCCTTTGCTTGCATGTGAGGTTGTCAGAGAGCTCGGTTCATACTCAACTTGCAGTGGCTTGTTCTTCCTTCCCTTAACTCCTCCAGTCAATTGCCTTTATTAGTAAGTCCCTCGCACCCTATAATTCCCTTCAATCTTCTTATTTTCTGTAATGATCGAGGGTAGTAGGAATGCCCAAATTCACCCATGCGAGCAGCTTGCTGCTCTGGCCATGGCGTCAGGTGTGAAGGGAGAAATCCCCCAAGTTGTTTTACACATATACCCCTATGCTTTTCTTCTCTCCTTGTTTTCTCGTGCAGGGGTAATACGGTATTTTGACCCGATTTTCTATTTTGCTTTTACAAAGCCACACAGGCTTTGACTCGTGACTTGACGGCTTGCTATTGGGCCAAGTCATGCGGGGCCAGACCCTCTCCCATCTCTCTCTCACCAACATTTTGGTGACATTGCATTTTATGATTGGTTTGTTTTGTAAAAATTATATCTTTTAAATCATTTGTCTAAAAATTATAAAAAAATATGGGTTGGAATTGGAAAAATATTCCCTATCTAATAAAAATACTATCAGAGCCTCAATGTTTATCGAAGGATTATTTTTTTAGAATGAAATATATGTATGAAATTAATAATAATTATAAATTAATCATATAAACTCCAAATTAGATAAAAAGATATGTTTTCTTAATTAGGAAAATCTAACTAATTGATTGGTAAAGTTTTCAGAGTCTAATTCCAATTTAATAAAAAGGTGATATTTTTAGGGTTTTTAAAATTCTCATTAATTAATGGTTTATATTTAATATGATATTAGGTGAAGATAAACTCTGATTTGATCTAAGGTATGGATCCTAACCTGATATATACATCAGTAAGGTATGTTGCATCCTCTTATGAGTCATATTGGAAAATTGACTATTTCCTCTCTCTCTCTCTTAGACTTGATGGTGACATATAATTTAGATGTCACATACTCACTTGTAGTAGTACCAATAGTTTCCTAATCTTGAAATTAGACTCCTGCACTATGATAATTGTTAATTGGATCACATCCTTGTATCTTGTGATTATGCATCTGCTTGCCTCTCTATTTATAATGCATGTTTGGTTTGGGTAATTTGTTTATTTATGCATTGGGTGATGTATCCCAATTGTGTGTAATACCAACAGAGGGTGCATATGGTGTTTCCTGTCCCTAGGTAATTGTGTTGTGATGCCATTACTCCCCCAAAGATTATGGTGGTGATTCCATATACCCCAAAATGTTATTATGAGGATTATTGTTTAGTTTACCCACATGCATAATTCTTATTATTAATTATTGTTCTCTTTGTGATTTTAAAGGCAAGATTTGATTAGTGTGAGCTTTACTATTTTCTTCATATATTATCTTTTGTCTTACTATATGAAGAATTTCTTTTGATATCTAATTGGATGATTCTTCCTTATTCTATGGAAAGCCTTGTGATTTTTTGTCCCTATTTTCTTTATATAGTCCAATCACTATTATATGCACATACCGGATTTGATACCTGACAATTTTCATCTTTTTCTTCTTTTTGGGGTATGGTTCCAACCCCTAGGTAGTGAGAAAGGAGAAGCTCCCTAAAGTTGACCAATGCTATCCAGGAAATTCCTTATCTAGCTTTTGGAGGTAGATTGAGATAGTGGGATGACCCTCTACTTATTAGTTCCTTTTTTTTTCTTCTATGTGCACCCTTTGTGGTGAAGAAGTTTCATAGACACTCAATTGTAGTAGTTAGATATATTTTTTTCGGCTACTACGTTATTGGTTTTATGATACATACATGTGAATGAATTGGTTATCATCCCTTTTTGTAAAAAAATTACGATGGTTTTGGTTATAAGGGATGTTGCCTTTTTATTTTAGTAGGGAGTGGATCCCTACGGGATCCCACTCCTTAGAGCATGGTATCAGAGCCAAGGTAGTTGGTTGGTCTAACTAAATCAATTTATCTCCCATAGGTTGTTTGCCTTTTTACATAGGTTGCTTATACCCTACCCCTTGTCTTGTGCAAGAACATACATATGGCTGGTGAAACATCATCTGTTAATAGCCTAGAAGGTTTTGTGACACCCCAAAATCCTAAGTTTGGGATGCCCAAGATGGATCCTCCTTTCACTCCATCAACATCGAAAAATCTAGTGACATATGATGGTCAACCTATAGTGAACCAACCTATCCCATAATCTGCAAGTTTGGGACTCTCCCCTGGGAAAGAGTTGACTCTCTTTTGGTAACTGCTTTCCTCAACCTATCAGAAAAGGCTAACCCCATTCTTACTCTTGAGAAGCCCAAGGAGTATAATCACATAAAATTCCTGAAGATGCGCCCCACATACTTTAATGGTGAGAATGAAGTCAACATGGTGGATAAGGCAGATGATTAGATTCTTTCTTTCGAAAGGACTTTTGATGGCATGTCTTGTCCTGAACATCAAAAGGTTCACTTTTCTACTTATGTGCTCAACAAGCCAGCTCGACATTGGTTGAATAGTTTGGCTATGACTCGTAATGTTGCTTCTATGACCTAGAGTCAGTTTCTAGCCTTGTTTAGAGAGAAGGATATATCCTCTACAGCCCTAAGGAAGAAGGAGTCTGAATCATATAGCCTACATCAGAATTCCATGATTGTAGTAGAGTACATGTAGAAGTTTATACATTTGGAGTGTTATTCCATAGGGCTGACTGATGAGCGACGTGCTAGTCTCTTCATGGACAGACTATGTTTTAGCATTTGACGTATGTTGATTCCTCATCTACCCTTGACCCCTCCCCGGTTGATGGATAAGGCCCTCTCTATAGAAGCTTACCCAAGTTATCAAGCAAAGATAAATCATAAGAGGAAGACACCTAGTGAATATATAAAGAGTGATAAATGTTCCAAGTGCCATAAGAAGCATTCACTTGGAAGTTGTCCTCCTAAACCTGAATGTCCTATCATATGCCATCATTGTGGAGAACTTGGTCATATGAAACCTTGTTGCCCTCAACTTCATGGTGGCTAAGTACCAGTCTGACGTAGGGGTAATGGTAAAAAGCACAATGGAGAAGGGTCTAATGGTGTAACCTTAATCTTACATTAACCTTATCGTTCTTTCCTTTGTCCCTGGTTCTTGATAAAATGCAAGTGTTGTTAGTAGGTAATGTTTTGCCTATTCTCTAGGTTTATCATGGTATCTCTAGTTAGTTTGACTGGGTAGGTCAAACCCTTTAAAGGGTGGAGGGATAGTAGTTGTGCCTGGATAGATCATGGATGATTAGATTTCGAGGATGAAATCCTCTTTAAGGGGTGGAGTGATGTAATATATCAAAACTTGGGTAAATTGCTAGTTTAACCCTTAATATTAATGGATGTTTCAATGATGGACTAAAATACAATTTCAACATTTAAGAGGGATAATAGTAAATATTAAGTACTAGAACCTTCTAAGGCCTTTTTTAATAAGAAAGAGAAAAAGAAATTAAATGGAAAAGGATAAAGTCAGGAAAATAATGCATTAAATGCTCTAATGCGATAAATAGTGGAAATATGAGTAAATTGCCTAAAATTCATAAAAGGGAATCTTAAAACATAATTCTAAACCCAAATTTGTTTTCTTAGAGTTAAATATTACTTAAGTGACACGTTTCACAATTTTGGAAAATTAATAATTATCTTTGCATTATTGAAATTGGAAAATATGAGTTTTTCTCCAAATTATTTAAATAAGTTATTAAACAACTTTAAAAGTGGAAAAAAACCTTAAATTAATAATATACATGTAAAAATGAGTCTATATGTGAATTTTTATCTATTTGGACTATCTTAAATATTTTATTTATATAGGAGAGAGAAAATGATTTAAAGACCAAAAATATTAAATAATATGTCAAAAAAAATTAATGTCAAAATCATGTTTCTCGCATTTAGTATTGCTTATAGGCCACGTTTCATATTTTAGAAAGTTTCTAGATGCCTCTACTATATTAAACGGACAAAATAAGTGACAAGATCTAAATGTCTTAAATAAAATAATTAAAGTCTTCAATAAAACAAACAGTTCCAAATTTGTATTCTGCATGTTAAAATATACCTTTGGGTGAATTTTCACTCAATTTGGAAAATATTTGATGAGAAGGTGAATTTAAGAGAGAGAAAGTGTGTAGAACCTTCAAATTATTAATTAAAATAACAAACAACTTCAACAAATGGAAAAAATGGCAAATTCACATCCAACACACTTAATATGAATTTTGGGTGAAGTTTCATTATTTTTGGAGAATCTCAGAGTCATTAATGTATGAGGAAAGAGAAAATAAGTTTTTCTTAATAAATAAACCAACAATCTTCAAAAGGAAAGTTTAATTGCATATTCAGATTTTACATACTCAAATTAGTCTAGATGCAAAATTTCATTAATTTTGGAGGTCGTTTGCACCCTCAAAAGAGGAGAGAGAAAACTTAAATAAATAAATACATGACTTTGTTCGAATTAGAATAGTATTGCATTTAAATGCCACACATTGGTACTGCTCACATGTGAGTGAGACCATTGGATCCACGATCCAACGGCTCATGGTCATCTTGCACCTTGCGATCGAAAAGGAAATAGACCAGTTTGTTTTGATTCGGTAAATTCAAAATTTCTCACTCGTTTCTCAACCTTTTCACACTATTTCTTTTGCCATTGGTTTCCAAATACAAATCCACACAATTTGATCTACTATTTATGTTATTATGTTGAGAAATAAGCAAATACTCAATCCTCTCTTCGAAGAACCTGGCGACCACCTTCCTTCTTCATATTCCTCACACCCTCATCTATAAAAGACCATATGTCGATCATCCTTGGCCCTTGCGCAACCATCATCTTCACTCAATTGCTTCCTTTTCTCACATGTGAGGTTGTCAGAGAGCTCAGCTTGTGCTCAAGTTGCGGCGGCTCATTCTTCCTTCCCTTAACTCCTCAGATCAATTATTTTTAGTAGTAAGTCCCTCACACCCTATAATTCCCTTCAATCTTCTCATTTTCAGTAATGATCGAGAGTAGCAGGAATGCCTAAATTCACCCATGCCCTGCTCTGGCCATGGCGTCAGGTGTGAGGGGAGAAATCCCCCAAGTTGTTTTATGCATATACCCCTATGCTTTTCTTCTCTCCTTGTTTTCTCGCGTAGGGGTAATACGGTATTTTGACTCAGTTTTCTATTTTGCTTTAAAAAATCCACATGGGCTTTGACCCGTGACTTGGCAGCTTGCTATTGGGCCAAGTCACGGTGGGCCAACCCCTCTCCCATCTCTCGCTCTCTCTCTCGCCAGTATTTTGGTGATGTGGCATTTTATGATTGGTTCGTTTTGCAAAAATCATATCTTTTAAATCGCTTGTCCAAAAATTATAAATAAATATGTTTTGCAATAGGAAACATATTCCCTATCTAATAAAAATAATTTCAAAGCCTGATCTCAATTTTTGTTGAAGGATTATTTTTATAGAATGAAAGATATGTATGAAATTCATAATAATTATAACTTAAATCATATAAACTCCAAATTAGAAAAAAGATATGTTTACTTAATCATGAGAATATAACTAATTGATTGGTGATGTTTTCAGAGTTTAATTCCAATTTAATAAAAAGGTGATATTTACGATTTTTAATATACTCATTAATTAATGGTTTACATCTAATATGATATTAGGTTAAGATAAACTCTAATTGGATCTAAGGTGTGGATCCTAACGTGATATACACATCAATAAGGTATGTTGCATCCTCTTATGAGTTATATTGGACAATCAATTATTTCCTCTCTCTATCTCTCTCTCTTGGACTTGATGGTGACATATAATTTAGATGTCACATACTCACTTGTAGTAGTACCAATAGTTTCCTAATCTTGAAATTGGACTTGTACACTATGATAATTGTTAATTGGATCCTATCCTTGTATCTTGTGATTATCCCTCTGCTTGCCTCTCTATTTATAATGCATGTTTGGTTTGAGTAATTTGTTTATTTGCGCATTGGGTTATGTATCACAATTGTGTGTAATACCAAAAGCGGGTGCAGATGGTGTTTCCTATCCTTGGGTAATTGTGTTATGATGCCATTACTCCCTTGAAGATAATGGTGGTGATGCCATAATATATGGTTATGGTGGTGATGCCATATACCCCAAAATTTTATTATAAGGATTATTGTTTAGTTTACCTGCATGCATAATTCTTATTATTAACTTTTGTTCTCTTTGTGAATTTTAAGGTAAGATTTGATTAGTGTGAGCTTTACTATTTTCTTCATATATTCTTTTTGTCTTACTATATGAAGAATTTCTTTTGATATCCAATTGGATGCTTCTTAGTTAATGGGAAGCCTTGTTATTTATTGTCCCTATTTTCTTTATATTGTCCAATCACTATTATATGCACATACTGAATTTGATAGCTGAAAATTTCAATGTTTTTCTTCTTTTTAGGGTATGCTTCCAACCCCTAGGTAGTGAGAAAGGAGAAGTTGCCTAAAGGTAACCAAGGCTATCCAGGAGATTCTTTATCTAGCTTTCAGAGGTAGACTGAGATAGTGAGATGATCCTCTTCTTATTAGTTCTGTTGTTTCCTTCTATGTGCACCCTGTGTGGTGAAGAAGTTTTATAAACACTCAATCGTACTAGTTAGATATATTTTTCTTCTGTTGCTACATTATTGGTTTTATGATACATACATGTTAATGAATTGGTTATCATCCCTTTTTGTAAAAAAATATGATGGTTTTGGTTATAAGGGATGTTGTCTTTTTATTTTAGTAGGGAGTGGATCCCTATGGGATCCCACTCCTTACAATAATTGTCACAAGACGGCTTGCAGTCATATATAGGAGTGTGAGTGTAACATCCCTGACCTGGGTTATGCTTTAACCCTAGATGTTTTGTTTAATAAAGATTAATTATATGCTTGTTCTTATCTCTTGAAAAGTAATTAAGGCTCAAGAGGAGCTTATGTTTCAATTTTAGTCCTTTTTGAATAATGTTGAAACAATGTTTTTTCCTATTTTGGACTAATGTCCAAATTACCCAAGTTGAGGGGTTAACTTGCAAATGTTACATGGTAAAATGTTCCTCAAGTGTTGAAATGTCATAAGGATGAGAATGATGTAGAGGTATGGCTTGTGGTAGCCTGAGCACCAAGAAAGAGCTTGTTAAGCAATGTTTGTGCATTAAAACCTAGTTTTGGTGTAATGTGCAATTTACCCAAAACCTAAGGTTCAATATGAAAAATACCACTTCTAGAGAGTCCCTAATGTTTCTTGGTATCAATTAGAGACAAGAAAATCAGAGGGACATCTCATTTGAATCTCTTTGGAGGAGAGAGAATCTTGATATTAAAATAATCAAGATTTAAGCATAATTGAAACCCTAATTCAATTTAATGCAAAAATAAATATATTAATTGAAGTGCCCTTCAACCAAAAATGTGTTGGTTGAAATTCTATAAGAATGGACGTCTTTTTTCCTTGCAAAGACACCTAAATATCTAAAGTTAGTGGAGAGCCCACTCACATTAGTTAACTAAAAAGTAATATCCACTAATATTGGATATTATTATTAAAATGGTAAGGTGCTTAATTTGTTTTCTTTTTATTCATGGATAATGAAGAGGAATTACAAGGTGGGGGATATGGCTTCGTATGCAAGGGATGGAGGGGAGTATTTGGAACCAATTTTGGGAGTTGAAGGAATTATTTATCACTTTCTCTCTCATTGAAATTCCCTTATAAACATCCCATTTTCAACCCACATGAAAGGCTTTTTTGATTCCTTTTTATTCCATTGTTTTGGCCATGAACAAGGGAGCTTAGGAGCAATAGTAGGATGTGCCCCAACCTGTAGGTAAGCTCCATAGTCATCTTCAACCTTAATTTCATGGTGGAAATCGAAATTCAATGCTTAATTTCTTCTTTTCTTCATTCAATCTTCAACCTTAGCCATTCATTTCACTCAAAGACTTGAGGACAAGACTTTGGAAGTTGAGGAAGCTTCATTCACCATTGAGAACGTGAAGCTTGAAGCTTAGAATCAGTTTTGAAGGAGAGTTATATAACTTGAACCCTTAAACATTGTTATTGATTTCATTCCATTATCATATGTTGATTCCTCCTTTAGTTTCATATTTCCTTTTGATTGGTTGTTGAATTCACCACAAGAATCACAATGGATTTCGAAGGTTTCAAGCTTGAAGATGATGGTGTTATATTAAGCACACACCTCAACATAGAACATGTGCAAACGGTTTTGCTTTTTTTTGGTGATCAAACGGTCTCAAGACTGTTTGAGGGGTCAAGAGGACTCAAACCGTTTGAAGGTCAAATGCTGATGTGGTTGGATGATAATCCAATGGTTTCAATTAATTGAATTTTAAAAGGTTCCATGTATGTATGATCCACCAATTGCAAGCCCTAATCGATTGAATTGATTGAAACCCTAATTGAGGGAATCGATTTTAAGGTTGATTGACCCAAACGATCTCAAGACCATTTGGAGGTCAAACAGTCTCAAGACCGTTTGAGACCAAACGGTCTCAAGACCGATTGGAGGTCAATGGTTTATTGTGGTGGATGGTTGGAGATCCAAGGGCTACAATATGATGTACTTTTAATAGTTCAATTGATGGATGGTTCAATGAGTACATATCCTAAATCGATTTGATGTTGGAAACCTTAATTGGTCCATTTGGTTTCAAGGTGGTTTGGACCAAATGGTCTTGAGACCGTTTAAATCCAAACGGTCTTGAGACCGTTTGGGATCAAATGGTCTTCATACTGTTTGGAGAGCAAATGGTCTCAAACCATTTGATGATTCAATCGATTTCAATGATGGTTTGTTCATTCGGTTTCAATGATGATTTGAGCAAACAGTTTTAAAACTGATTGAAGGAGTTAGGGGAAGACCGTTTGGAGGTAAAAAAGATTCAAGACCGTTTGGAGATACAATTGAACCAAGACCGTTTAAGGTCTAACGGTCCTTAAGACCGTTTAAAGGTCAAGGAGGTCAAAACCGTTTGAAGGTTTAAAAGTGTCAAAATCATTTGGAGACCTAAGGTTACGAAAGACCAATTAACCCCTTGATTGTTAATGGCATATATCAAAGTTATGTCCAGTGGTTGTACCTCTAAAGTACTTAGTGATTAGTACCTTTAGAGTGGTTAACCTTTAATGCTTATGGAAGCAATGACTTAATACACTATGTCAACTCTTCATTCAATTTGATTCAATCTAATCAAGATTAAAGTAATTAACCTCCTAGAGAGGATGAGAGAGAGGAACTTATACATGAGTGATAATCATGTAGTGATTAATCCTCAACACTTTCAACATGAATAAAATATGTAATTAAGGTTTGATCCATGATGATGAGATCATGAGACCCTAATCGAGAAGGTTGATGAGCTCTAACCCTAATTTAAGGTAAAGCTAGGTGAAACCCTAATCTAGGGTGATGATGTAACCCTAATTTAGGGTAATGATATGAGAAACCCTAATTCAGAGTATTTTAATGAAAAACCCTAATTTAAGGGAATGCTTCATGAAAACCCTAATTTGGGTAAAGCTACATGAAACCCTAATTTGAAAACCTAGCCCTAATTTGGGTAAGGGGATGAGTAACCTTGATTGATATGAATTGGGAAAACCCTAACCCTAATAAGGGTATAAGTGGTGTTACTATAGCATGGTGCTAAAATGTAATTGATATAACTATTATCAAGTGTACTAACCATGCAGGTATCATGAGATGATGAGCATAGCTAGGTATGAGCTATGATGTTTCATTTATTATTGTTAACGGGCCTTGTGAGCCATAACATGCTTTGTTGCCTAGTGAGAGGTAACAAGAGATGAAATGGGCTTTTTGAGCCATGTGAGATGCTTGTATAGAAAGTATCATGTTTACCTTGGTCAGACGACCTGAAGGTATTAGTTACTTGGTATATGATAACAATTGTTTTATGTTGAATTGAGGGTTTGAGTACCCATTTTCTATAATCATAATGATGAGTTTATTAAGGGATGAGAATACCCCTGATGAGATGAGGGATTAAGATCCCAATGCCTTATTAAAGGTTTGAACAATACTTGATGGAAGTATTACACATTCTTTCTAGCAACTAATATAATAACTGATGTTTGGAAACTTGGTGATGCTAAAAGAATATGGTAATACACTTAATTAATCAAGTGATATCATATAATGTAGTCACCCTGACCATAGATCCATCAGCGTCAGAATTTGCTGAATGGTGAAACGAGTTAAACTCGGAGCGCATATTTTTGAATATGTGGGGGTAATTGGGCAATTATATCCTCATGCCCCATAGGAATGGCTGCAGGCTATATCCTATGTACGAGATTGGTTACAGACCATACACCAGTATGAGTATGGCTATGAACCATGACTCCATGATATGATACGAGGCATTGGCTACGGGCCATAACCCTGAAGAGAGTATATGTTGTGGGCTATAACTCTATAGCGAAGATGCCAATATACTTACCCAATTTTCCAAAAAACAAAAAGATGCCAATATACCCTAGCAAGCTAATTGCAGTTTGACACGTGATGTCTCTGTCGAATAATCTCGTACTGACCGAGAAGGATGAGGTCTTGGAGTCTGGCTCTTCCATTGACCTTGTGTGGTACCAATGCTTTTTGTAATCGTGGTCGGTTGGAGTATGAGCGGTATACCTCATCTTCTCAGGGCTTAAGTATGGTTGTAAAATGTAATCAGCCGTGTAGCGTATTTGCTTAAGGTTGAAATAGGAGAATCATTGGTTGATGTTATCTTGCTTAGCATATCCTAGATGGATAAATGTTATACATGTTCTTCATATTCCTTATTAAATAAATAATATGTTGTTGTATCATTCATAGCTGAAATGTTTTGAAAAAATATATTACACTAATCTGTTTAGATAATGAATTATATGTTGTTAAACATTTATGATTCCTCTATTCTGTTTTATCTTAACTTGAGGAATATTTTACCATGTAACATTTGCAATTTAACCCCTCAACTTGGGTAATTTGCACATTAGTCCAAAATAGGAAAAAACATTGTTTCAACATTATTCATAAAGGACTAAAATTGAAACATAAGCTCCTCTTGAGCCTTAATTACTTTTCAAGAGATAAGAGCAAGCATATAATTAATCTTTATTAAACAAAACATCTAGGGTTAAAGCATTACCTAGGTCAAGGATGTTACAAATTATCCACCCCTAACACGGATTTCATCCCCGAAATCATCAAGAGAAAAGAGAATGGTACTTCCTCCTCATCTCTTCTTATAGCTCCCATGTAGCTTCTTCAATGCCATGATAATGCCAGAGAACTTTCATGAGACATATGTCCTTTTTTAGCTTTTTAATTCTTTTATCAAGGATCATCACATGTCCTTCAACATATGATATATCATCATTTAATTCTATCTCCACAGGTTGTAGAACTAACTCTGTTTCAAGATGACACTTTCTCAACATGGAGATATGGAACACTGGATGAAACTTATGCAGCTCAGATGGAAACTCCAGCTTATAGGCTACCTTTCTAATTTGTTCAATGATTGGATAAGGCCCCATAAATCTAGGAGCTAACTTTCCCTTCTTCCCAAATATAAGGACACCTTTCGCAGGTGAGACCTTGAGATATACTCTGTCTCCAACTTGGAATTCTAAGTGTCTTTGTCGTTTGTCGGCATATGACTTCTGTCTATCATGTGCAACCTTTAACTGTTGTTTTATTATTTTAATCTTCTTAGTTGTTTGCTGCACTAGCTCAAGACCTAAAAGTTGATATTGTCCAGTTTCATACCAACATAAAGGAGATCTACAACATCTACCATAAAATGCTTCATATGGTGCAATATCAATATTGTGCTGATAGCTATTATTATAAGCAAATTCTATTAAGCTCAGGTGTAGATACCAACTTCCTACAAATTGAAGGACACATGACCTAAGCAAGTCCTCCAAGGTTTGTATGGTCCTCTCAGATTGTCCATCTGTCTGTGGGTGAAAGGCAGTACTAAACCGTAACTGCGTACCCAAAGCTTTATGTAGTCGTTCCCAAAAATGACTCGTGAACTGGGGACCTCTATCAGAAACAATTGTAACGGGTACCCCGTGTAAACGCACTATCTCATATGTACATATCTGTGCAAGCTTCTTAATAGTACATGTTGTTTTGATAGGAAGGAAATGTGATGTCTTAGCCAACCTATCAACTATCACCCAAATGGAATCATGACTTTTGGCTGTTCTGGGCAGACCAACCACAAAGTCCATAGTCACATGATCTCATTTCCACTACGGTATAGGCAAAGGTTGCATTGTTCCTGCGGGCTTTTGATGTTCAACTTTAACCTACTGACACACCGGACACCACATAACAAACTCAGCTACATCTTTCTTCAATCCTGGCCACCAATACATATCTTTCAAGTTATGATACATTTTGGTGCTCCCTGGATGCATTGCATACATCGAAGAATGAGCTTCCTCCAAGACTAACTTCCTTAAGTCATTGGCATCAGGTACTACCATCCTACCATGATAATAGACTACCTAATGCTCTGACTCATGAAAGCCATCTCATTTCTCACTACCATACTCTGACCTGATCTATTGAACTACAGTATCAGCTTGTTGTGCTTCTTTAATCTACTGTCTCAGAGTAGGTTTCATTTGCATCTCAGCTAACAGCCCGGCTAACAAAGATACCCTAAGTTGTATATTGTTTTGCCTCATAGAGATAAGCATATCTCTTTTAAAGCACACTAAGGAGTTCAACTGTGCCTTATCTAGGGCTGGTGATGATGATTTCCTGCTTAGTGCATCAACCACTACATTAGCCTTCCCTGTATGATAATCAATTGTACAATCGTAGTCCTTGATTAATTCCATCCAGCGGCATTGTCTCATGTTCAACTCATGTTGTGAAAAGATATATTTTAGATTCTTATGGTCTGTGAAAATCTGGAATGTTTCTCCATAAAGATAATGCCTCCAAATCTTCAAAGCATGGACCACACCAGCTAGCTCTAGATCATGTGTCAGACAATTCTCCTCTTATTTCTTAAGCTGTCGAGAGACAAAAGAAATCACTTGATTATCCTGCATCAACACACATCCTAGGCCATTCTTAGATGCATCATAGAAAACTCTATACCCTTTCCCTTGCTCAGGTAATACCAGCACATGTGCACTTGTTAACCTTTCTTTCAATAGTTGGAAAGAATGTCGACATTTGTCATTCCAGACAAAAGGAACCTCCTTCCTGGTCAACTTGGTTAGGGGTAAATCTATAGAACTAAAGTTCTTAATGAACCTCCTGTAGTAGCCTGCCAGTCCAAGAAAACTACGAATCTTCGTCGGTGTCTTTGGATGTTCCCACTGCAGAACAAATTCCACCTTCTTAGGATCAACACGAATACCTGAGACAAATATTACATGTCCTAGAAAAGAAACTTTTGGTAACCAGAACACACATTTGCTAAACTTATCATACAACTTATGTTCTCTTAGCAAAGTTAAACCCTGACGGAGGTGTTGTTCATGTTGTTGAGCATCTCTACTGTATATCAAGATGTCATCTATGAAGACTACTATGAACTGGTCAAGAAAAGGCCGTAAAATTATATTCATGAGTTCCATGAATGCAACTGGTGCATTAGTCAGTCCAAACGACATAACTATGAACTCATAGTGACCATACCTTGTCCTGAAGGCAGACTTAGGTATGTCACTCTCCTTGATATGCAACTGATGGTATCCTAACCTCAGTTCTATCTTAGAAAAGATAGTTGCATCGTGCAACTAAACAAACAAGTCATCTATCCTTGGCAGAGGATACTTATTCTTTATAGTTACCTTATTTAACTTCCTATAGTCGATACATAATCGCATAGACCCATCCTTCTTCTTAACAAAGAGAACCGGAGCACCCCATGGTGAAGTACTCGGTCAGATAAAACCTTTCTTGAGAAACTCTTGTAGCTGTTTCTTGAGCTCTGCCATCTCAGCAGGTGTCATTCTATATGGTGTTTGTGCTATTGGCTATGTGCCTGGGATTAGATTAATATCAAAATCAATCTCTTGGGGCGGAGGAATACCTAGAAGTTCCTTAGGAAACACAGCTTCAAACTCCCTAACTATAGGAACTTCAAAAAGATTAGCGCTCTCCATTGTGGTGTCTACCACATGTGCCAAGAATGCAAAGCATTCTTGTCTCATCAGCTTCTCAGTTACCACATCTGACATCAGATAGGTTGGAAGCACCTTTCTGTCTCCCTAAAAGATCCATGTGTCACTATCATCTGTGAACACAGCCTGCTTGGAATCACAATCCAAGACAACCTTATACTTTTCTAGGGTGTCCATCCCAAGAATTATATCGAACCCGTGCATCTCAAGTGGGATAAGATCCATAGGAATGCGATGTTTAGAAAAGGAAAGAGTGTAGGGAGAACATACCTCCCGTAGCACTGTAGATCCCAACAAAGGGGTTCCTAATAACAGACTATCTGCTCTATGACTGACAGTCATGTTGCAGTCAAGAATCACTCTTCGAGTGATAAAGGAATGTGTAGCGCCCGAATCAATTAAAACATATACAAAGATGGATGAATACATATCTGTATAAAATAGTTCCATCTGACCTGTCACAACCCGTGGGTTAACTACTGCTTGAGGTTGATTCATTGCATAGAATCTAGCCGTTGCTTGCTGTTGACCTGGTGCTCTGTTGTTGGGTGCTAAAGAACCATCTTGGGATGCTTGCCCACATCCTCGAGTGCCACTCGAAAACTGCCTCCTATAAGAGCCTTCCTAACTCTACCTCTGGAGTTGAGTCACCATTGTGTTCCCGACTGGACAATCCCTTGCCAGATGTCCCACATGTCTACACTGATGACAGATCCTGGTCTCAGGATAGGGTCTATAAGGTCCAGTCACCGATGTTGATGCTGTGATGGGGGCTCTATTTGGAAAAAAACTACAGCCCCTACCCCTACTTGACGTCCATTGCATCTGGGTATTTAATCTTGATGGTGATGTCGGTGCAGAAAACCTTGGCTTCTTAAAGCCCTCAGACCTTTGTCCATGAAACTGAGTGTACACCTTCTATCCATCTGACAGACTCCACAAACATGGAAAACCTCTCCCTATTCTCGAAAGCAGACATAGGAGTGGTCAATTCAGCATTCAACCTCTTCTCAAAATGCCAAATTCTTTCCTCATCAGTAGCTGCCATATGCGGACAGAACTGCAAAAGCTCCATGAACTTACCCTCATACTCTCTAATGTTCATCGGTCCTTGTCTTATTTGAAACATCATAAGGATGAGAATGATGAAGAGGTATGGCTTGTGGTAGCCTGAGCACTAAGAAAGAGCTTGTTAAGCAATGTTTGTGCATTAAAACCTAGTTTTGGTGTAATGTGCAATTTACCAAAAACCTAGGGCTCAATATGAAAAATACCACTTCTAAAGAGTCCCTAATATTTCTTGGTATCAATTAGAGACAAGAAAATCAGAGGGGTGTCTCATTTGAATCTCTTTGGAGGAGAGAGAATCTTGATATTAAAATAATCAAGATTTAAGCATAATTGAAACCCTAATTCAATTTAATGCAAAAATAAATATATTAATTGAAGTGCCCTTCAACCAAAAATGTGTTGGTTGAAATTCTATAAGAATGGACGTCTTTGTGCCTTGCAAAGGCACCTAAATATCTAAAGTGAGTGGAGAGCCCACTCACATTAGTTAACTAAAAAGTAATATCCACTAATATTGGATATTGTTATTAAAATGGTAAGGTGCTTAATTTGTTTTCTTTTTATTCATGAATAATGAATAGGAATTACAAGGTGGGGGATATGGCTTCGTATTCAAGGGATGGAGGGGAGTATGTGGCACCAATTTTTGGAGTTGAAGGAATTATTTATCACTTTCTCTCTCATTGAAATTCCCTTATAAACATCCCATTTTCAACCCACATGAAAGGCTTTTTTGATTCCTTTTTCTTTCCTCGCTTTGGCTGTGCACAAGGGAGCATAGTAGAAACATGAGGACATGCCCCAACCTATAGGTAAGCTCCATAGTCATCTTCAACCTTAATTTCATGGTTGAAATCGAAATTCAATGCTTAATTTCTTCTTTTCTTCATTCAATCTTCAACCTTAGCCATTCATTTCACTCAAAGACTTGAGGAAGAGCCTTTGGAAGTTGAGGAAGATTCATTCACCATTTAGAATTTGAATCTTGAAGCTTGGAATCAATTTTGAAGGCGGGTTATATAACTTGAACCCTTAAACATTGTTATTGATTTCATTCCTTTATCATATGTTGATTCCTCCTTTACTTTCAGATTTCCTTTTGATTGGTTGTTGAATTCACCACAAGAATCACAATGGATTTTGAAGGTTTCAAGCTTGAAGATGATGGTGTTATCTTAAGCACACACCTCAACATACAACATGTGCAAACGGTTTTACTTTTTTTTTGGTGATCAAACGGTCTCAAGACCGTTTGAGGGCAAGAGGACTCAAACCATTTGAAGGTCAAATGTTGATGTGGTTGGATGATAATCCAATGATTTCAATTAATTGAATTTTAAAAGGTTCCATGTATGTATGATCCACCAATTGCAAGCCCTAATCGATTGAATTGATTGAAACCCTAGTTGAGGGAATCGATTTCAAGGTTGATTGACCCAAACGATCTCAAGACCGTTTGGAGGTCAAACGATCTCAAGAATGTTTGAGACTAAATGGTCTCAAGACCGTTTGGAGGTCAATGGTTGATTGTGGTGGATGGTTGGAGATTCAAGGGCTACAATATGATGTACTTTCAATAGTTCAATTGATGGATGGTTCAATGAGTACAAATCCTAAATTGATTTGATGTTGGAAACCTTAATTGGTCCATTCAGTTTCAAGGTGGTTTGGACCAAACGGTCTTCAGACCGTTTGGAGAGAAAATGCTCTCAAACCGTTTGATGATTCAATCGATTTCAATGATGGTTTGTTCATCCGGTTTCAATGATGATTTGAGCAAACAATTTCAAAACCGATTGAAGGAGTTAGGGAAAGACCGTTTGGATGTACAAAATATTCAAGACCATTTGGAGATACAATTGAACCAAGACCATTTAAGGTCTAACGGTCTTCAAGACCGTTTAAAGGTCAAGGATGTCAAAACCGTTTGAAGGTTTAAAAGTGTCAAAATCGTTTGGAGACCTAAGGTTATGAAAGACCAATTAACCCCTTGATTGGTAATGGCATTTATCAAAGTTAAATCCAGTGGTTGTACCTCTAAAGTACTTAGGTGATTAGTACCTTTATAGTGGTTAACCTTTAATGCTTATGGAAGCAATGACTTAATATACTATGTCAACTCTTCATTCAAGTTGATTCAATCTAATCAAGATTAAAGTAATTAACCTCCTAGAAAGGATGAGAGAGAGGAACGTATACATTAGTGATAATCATGTAGTGATTAATCCTTAACACTTTCAACATGAATAAAATATGTAATTAAGGTTTGATCCTTGATGATGAGATCATGTGACCCAAATCGAGAAGGTTGATGAGCTCTAACCCTAATTTAAGGTAAAGCTAGGTGAAACCCTAATATAGGGTGATGATGTAACCCTAATTTAGGGTAATGATATGAGAAACCCTAATTCATGGTATTTTAATGAAAAACCCTAATTTAAGGGAATGCTTCATGAAAACCCTAATTTTGGGTAAAGCTACATGAAACCATAATTTGAAAACCTAGCCCTAATTTGTGTAAGGGGATGAGTAACCTTGATTGATATGAATTGGGAAAACCCTAACCCTAATAAGGGTATAAGTGGTGTTACTTTTTATAGCATGGTGCTAAAATGTAATTGATATAACTGTTATCAAGTGTACTAACCATGCAGGTATCCTGAGATGATGAGCATAGCCAGGTATGAGCTATGATGTTTCATTTATTATTGTTAATGGGCCTTGTAGGCCATAACATGCTTTGTTGCCTAGTGAGAGATAACAAGAGATGAAATGGGATTTTTGAGCCATGTGAGATGCTTGTATAGCAAGTATCATGTTTACCTTGGTCAAACGACATGAAGGTATTAGTTACCTGATATATGGTAATAATTGTTTTATGTTGAACTGAGGGTTTGAATACCCATTTTCTATAATCATAATGATGAGTTTATTAAGGGATGAGAATTCCCCTGATGAGATGAGGGATTGAGATCCCAATTCCTTATTAAAGGTTTGAACAGTACTTGTTGGGAGTATTACACATTCTTTCTAGCAACTAATATAATAACTGATGTTTGGAAACTTGTTGATGCTAAAAGAATATGGTAATACACTTAATTAATCAAATGATATCATATAATGTAGTTGCCCTGACCACAGATCCATCAACATCAGAATTTGCTGAATGGTGAAACGAGTTAAACTCGGAGCGCATATTTTTGAATATGTGGGAGTAATTGGGCAATTATATCCTCATGCCCCATAGGAATGGTTGCGGGCTATATCCTATGTACGAGATTGGTTACAGACCATACCCCAGTATGAGTATGGCTACGGGCCATGACTCCATGATATGATACCAGGCATTGGCTACGGGCCATAACCCTAAAGAGAGTATATGCTACAGGCTATAACTCTATAGGGAAGATGCCAATATACCCTAGCAAGCTAATTGCAGTTTGACATGTGATGTCTCTGCCGAATAATCTCGTACTGACCGAGAAGGATGAGGTCTTGGAGTCTGGATCTTCGATTGACCTTGTGTGGTACTGATGCTTTCCGTAATCGTGGTCGGTTGGAGTATGAGCGGTATACCTCATCTTCTCAGGGCTTAAGTATGGTTGTAAAATGTAATCAGCTGTGCAACGTATTTGCTTAAGGTTGAAATATGAGAATCATTGGTTGATGTTATCTTGCTTAGCATATCCTAGATGTATAAATGTTATACATGTTCTTCATATTCCTTATTAAATAAGTAATATGTTGTTGTATCAGTTATAGCTGAAATGCCTTGAAAATAAATATTGCTCTAATCTGTTTAGACAATTAATTATCTGTTGTTAAACATTTATGATTCCTCTGTTCAGTTTTATCTTATTAAACTGCAATAATAATGTTTTGAGTGGAGAGTTATATATCTCACTGGGACATGGGTCTCACTCCGTTGGTCACCAACACTTTTTAGGTAGACGCAGAGGAATACGCAGAAACCCTACAATAGGAGAAGAGCAGCAGCAACAATAGGGACAACAGTGAATTATCAGGAGGAGACACTGGATGTCATGTCTTATATATAAAGTCCTATGTGTCGTCTCTGTACTCTTAGGTCCTCATAGTCAGTAGTTAGTTTAATGAAATCGATCTGAGATTTTGGCTTGATGCCTCAATGTTTTTATGCTTCCTGTGTATAGTTTTAAACATGGCAGTTGATGCTTGGAATCCTCAAGAAGGAATGGTACAAGATATGTACTTGTGAACCAGAATGTAATTGAATTACTTTGGTTCTTCTTGAAAGAGTTTTCCGGTGTATGGATCTCTTTGTAAATAGTTTTAATTTTTAGTGATTTTTAGTAATCCACTGCTAATGATCGCTTTCGTTTAGTTAATAACATTTTGTTCGAACACTTCACGACAGTGAGTTAGTTAAATTTGTGTTTGAGTAAAATTTGCATATTACACGGCATGTTGGATGACCAACACAACGTGTTTGATGAAATAACTGAAGTCTAGATCCAAGTTTAGGACTAGGACACGACTTGTTGAATTCTAGACACATCATGTCTAAGTATGTACATGTTGTGTTGATTTCTAGACATGAGGTGTCACTAACAGTTTCAATAACATTGACTTTCTGAATGCTTAAAAAATTGAAGAATGTATTGATGCATGATATGATGGTGTTTTCTCCCCATTCTGATGCCAAAATGTTATACCTACAATCCAAAACAAAGAGCAAGTAATGATAACAATAAAGTGGAAAATCTAGCATGATTAGGAATGGTTGTTGGGTGAAATTTATTTATAAATAAAACCAAAAGTGGTCCAAAAGATGATATAAAATATACACATCAAATCTCCCTAATCTCAAATCAAAGCTTGTCCTCAAGCAAAAAGTTAAAAAGATACATAGCTGATGAAATAGCATGACACATACATCAATTCCATGACATGGAAGAATTACATCATAGCATGTCAATCATTGTCATGATATTGCAACTAGACATGAACTCATTTTAATCACTCAAAATTGGAGGTTAAGTTCAAAAGGTGGTCACATTTCTTTAGAAAAATCAATAAGATAACAATGAACAAAGTTATGAAGACAAGCCAAAAATGTAGTGAATATTTGAATAAACCCTTATGATTATAAGGATGAATAAAATTGAAATTCTGGCTTGACATCAACAAATTTGCAATGTCTCCTTTATAAGCATTATGATTTAAAAATTAATAGCTTTGGATACAATACTTGGCTGATAATGTAGGCTTATGCGCACATGAAATGCCATTTGGGGTTTACTGACCCTCTTGCTGATGTAATTTCCTACCTTCATTGGGTTGGTAGATTATGTGGGTGAGTTAGCCATCTTTTTTAGGGATGTATAATTTTTTTTATTTTAAGAAAAAAATATCCATTTTAAACATGATTTGAGTCCCACTTTGGAACCTAGTAGTCTTAGGCTAGTCAATTCTTTAAAGAACGGAAGGGTCACGTAGATAGGTGATTAAAAACTTGAAATTCTTTTACATGTAAATTTTTTTATCATAGGGGTTGTATAAAATGCACTATATATTTGGCACAATAATAAAAAATGCTACACATGGTTGTAAAGTTAATTAATCTAAAGGATTTGAACCATTACATGCATTGGTCTAAGAGTGAGAAAAATAAAAAAACATGCAAGAGAAGAAATGTCATGGAAAAATGAGTGATTGGCCAATTTTTTTCATTAAATTATTGGATGTGCATGCTAGGGTTCGTCAACTATTATATCAACGAGTATAATGGTTTAGCAAAAAGGGATTCAATTTCTACCCAAACAAAAGCAAGTCTTTAGAGTCATGCTTAGATTTTCACTTAACTAGGACAGAAAAATAGAAATGGAAAAGAAAAACAAAAAAACAACTATCAACCAGCTGCTCTTCCCTTAAGCTTGAAATTTTTAGTGTCCTCGCTGTAATAACAAACTCAAGAGGATTGTAATCAGATACCTGTCACAATGAATGATCAAGAGGAAGGTCCAATGCTTTAATTTGAGGATGGAAATTGTCGTGCCATAGATCTACACCTCTTTGACAATATATTTTAGATTTGGGACAAAGATGTACACTTATGATTTGCAATAGGAATGTTCTTTTGGACATATGTTTTTTGTCCCTCCATTTCATCAAAATAGGTAGACTTGGATTCAAAGAGAATTTTCTCATCACCAAGCATTGTATCAAAGATGTGTTACAAGTGGGAACTTGGCTTCTATAAAAAATCATCCTTTGGAGCATGTGCAGATGTCTTCTTTTGATCTTCAATTTCATTGTCTGCATTGGAGTCAACAACTTCATATGATATTGTATTCGATGGTGAAGAAGAATCTCCTATAACAGCTCCACTCCTCAAAGTATGATGTGAATGTATCCATTGGGTTTATTTTCTTTTTTGGAAATGGGTAAATATATTGCCAAAAGGGGGGTATAGCCAGGATATACTATACAAGTTCTAGACATAACAAAAGTATGCACGGGTTATCTATACAAAAACCCCAATATAAACTAACTATAGGGCTTAGTCCTCTGACGAGGCTCTTCTTAGCCTTCATCACAACAGTTAGATTGTGTTCCACCTCATGAAAAACGTCCGGGTTCTCTGTTCTTTTATGAATTAGCATGTTTCTGACCTTCCAAATGTTAAAGCACACATTTGTAAGGAAGAGACCACCAAAAGCTAACTCATACTGATTAGAACTTCTTGCTATGATCTGCACCATAGGCTCTTGTAGGCTGCTGGATGTGTGTAGTCCCCAGTCGTTCTTTAGCCAGATCAACGCCCAGGTATGTCTCGCTTTACTTCATTCATGGAATAGATGGTTGTGGTTCTCTTCTTCTTTGCAAAAGCAGTAGACCAGATTGACATTGAGTCCCCATCTCCTCATGTGGTCTTTAGTTGGTACCCTGCCAAGAAAGATTCTATAACAAGTTGTGGTCCATTTGGGTACAAAGCCTTTACCCCATAAGATCTTAGCCCAAGGGATAGGGGTATGTCAATGTGGATCCACAGTTTCCACTGACTGGAGAGTTTGTAGAGACCGTCCGAGTCCACATTGTATAGGTGACCAACCTGCCGCCAAGAGTTGCACAAAGCATCCCAAATTCTGCAAGGGACTAAAAAAGGCTTTTTTATTGGCAAGAGTTTGTTGATCAATTTCATTCTCCAACATCCTAGTATGAGTGGAAATTCCATCCACCTTAGAAGAAAGTTGAAAATAGAATTCTTTAGTAGCTCTCTTGTTGATGAGATCATCATTTTGTTAAATTTAATTTGAGACCAATGTCTCAAGTATAGACTCTAAACTTGGCTTGGGCTGCAAATGTTGTTGTTGTTGGGTGAAATTGTGGTTGACATTGTTTTTGTGATCTGGTTTTTCTACAAATAGTGATGGCATGACAAAACATAAATTAGGAGTGTGTCATATTGCTCCACATGTAGCACAACTTACGTCAGCATCTTGCTTTCCAAAAATAGAGCTTGAGGAAGAAGGATGGCTACTCTAGTAAGAACTCCATTGGAAATGATCAATTGATATCTCTTTGATATTGGCATAAGCCTCCCTGAATAATTTTTTCATTAAAGCACCATCTTTCATAGAAGGAGAGGACACTCCTAGGATTCTGACTCCTGGGATAAACTCTTTGGTGGGGGTTCTTACCCTATTGAATAAAGGGAGACCAATATTCACTAAAAAAGGAGGAAAGTTTTCACACCACCGAGAGCTAGAGGAGGTAGCAAGGATAGATGAGGAGGGTTATGACACACCAACAATTGTTGCATTACGATTGTGATGACCTAGAATACAAATTGTTTTGAAAACCTGATTTAGAAGTGTAGCGTCTAGAATCTAGCTATTATTGAGCCTTGAGTGAGTGGAAAGCATGCCACAAACATAATAAAGAGCATCAACTTCAATAGGTCCCATAGGGTTGAATCTCATGTTTTCTATGGGGGGATTTGGGTGTTATGGAATGAGGAGAACCATTTTGTAGAGATACTATAGTCGCACAAACAATACATCCATTGCATAATAGATGAGAAAGTTATATTCACCTTTGTTTGGTAGAACCTTAAGATCATCCATGAAAATGTAGTAGAGGTGATTGGAATGGATTCATTCTAACTATAGAGAATCCTATGTAACAATTGGCAACTTCAATGCTCACCTATTTCCAGAGGAGAAGATTGGAGGTAAGATGCTAGACTTGACTAGTTGTAGAGAATTTGTTGAGGTTGTGGCAGACTGTGAGCTAGTCAACTTGGGAGTGTATAGGCCATAGATGATCTTTCGAAGAGGCTTGCTCGAAATTCTCCTAGATAGAGAAATGGAAACAAATTGTGTCTAGAAGAATTTAACCAAGCATCATTGGAGGTGGTGGAGCAACTAAAATCATATCACACTCCAATTCTCATCAGGATGGCCCTAGAGAATATGACAATGACCAGGAGGCCACAGACTCTAGCACATTGACATAAACATAGTTACTTTAAATCTATCATCAATACTCATTCATATAATGGAACTAGCTTCATGAACAAGGCTAAAAATTTGGTTTAAGGAGCTATGGCGTGGGATAAGGGAATAAAGAAATAAGGCTGGTAGAGAAATAAGACACTAATGGTGAGGCTAGATCTTACCCAAAAAAAAAATCTGAATGTTATAACGTTGAAGTGGGGGATAGGATCAGTGACCTACAAGAAGAGTTGTTGGAAGTAATGAGAATAGAAGTGATCTAATGGAGGTAGAATTCAAACTATGATGGTTTAGGCAAGGACATGGCAATAACAAGTTCTTCCACACTTTGGTTAAAGCGAGAAGATGGAATAACAACATCAAGAGGCTACAAAATGACAATAAGGAATGGAATGAGAACAAAGAGGAAATCTCAGCACTAGTGTCCCACTTCTATGTAAACCTATTCATAGACCCAGCACCAGGATCCAAAACTCGAAAGGCAGCTGCGTACATGGGTGCCTTTCCAAGGATGATCAACAATGTACTCAACTAGAGAAGGTCCCAGAGATTGACAAAATTAAAGAAAACCTTTTTGCAATGTCAACACTAAAGTCACCCGGACCGGATAGAATCTATGCAGGCTTCTTACAATCAAAGTGGAAAGCATTTGTGTAGGATCCCTTCACCAGATGTTCCTTTGAAGTAACTTCTACGAACTTTGCAATTACCCTAAATCCCTAAAAAACAACACCCTACTTATTTTAAACATATTACACCTATTTTCTTAAGTAATGTGTCTATCAAAGTTGTATCTAAAATCATTGTAAACACGATAAATCCTTACCTTCTGGATTGAAGCTCACCTACCCAGATGAGCTTCATCCCAAGTTGGATCCTACATGACAACGTTATTCTGATGCAGAATATCATCCACTCCATGGAGAAGAAGAAAACTAAAATTCCATAGATGGAGATCAATGTCAATATCTCAATGGTGTATGACAAGCTCAACTAGGACTTCATTCATTATTCACTTAATAGGACTCATATCCCACCAAGCTTCATCAACATCACCATGCAGGTTATAAATTAATTTCAATGGATCTAATATTATATGGAATGGTAAACAATTACCAACCCCTAATACGGCCCTCTACGGGTGTCAAGCAGGGAAACCCCCTGTCACCCTACATCTTTGTCATTTTTATGGAGCTCCTATGTAGTCACAATCCAAGAGGAAGTAGACCAAAAGCATCAGAAACTCGCTACCTTTACTAAAAAGAAAATTAGCTTCTGACATTTGTGCTTTGTTGATGACCTCATTCTCTTTGGAGAAGCTTCTATTGCACAAGCCTCCTATACGCTCAAATGCCTCCAACGATTCGAGAATGCCTTTATCAGGACATTTCCAGCAAAAAGCCATCAGTGTTCTTCTCCAAATGCACCCCACCATTGACCTATAGGTCTATATGTCGTAAACTTAATATGAACAGGGTGTAGGACCTTAGAAAGCATATGGAGTACCTAGAACTTGTGAATATATTCTAGGGAAAGGTGAACAGTTGGGCCACGAGAAATTTAATTTTGGCAGGCAGAATCACCCTGTCCAATGGGTCACTTACAACAACAACCTCTCATATCATATAGTCATCCAAGCTCCCCATATTGATTTGTGATAAAATCGATCAAATCACTCACAACATCATCTATAATGGTAACCCACAATCGAAAGGATTCCACTTAGTGGCCTGGGAGAAGATCATCGCCCAACCAATGAAGGGAGGTTTTTGGGGTTGCAGTTTCAAAGGAGTTTAATGAATCAATGCTTATGAAAACAACTTAAAAGTTTTTGACTGTTCACAACCAATATGGAAGAAATTGGTACTCGCCATGTATAAAACATCAGAAGACATATTTCCAATAGTATCCTTCATCTACAGAACCATCAAAAGCCAATGAAACTTTTTCAAGGAAAGGATGGCTATCTCAGTTAACAATGGAAAGAATACAAGGACCATGTATGAAAAATGAATTAAAGAAGAAGTCACACCATTTCTCAAGAACAGTGTGAAAATATCATAGGATTACCAGACATCAAGATCTCAAGCTTGGTTATTGATGATGGTGTCTGAAATGTCGACTTCATAAACTCTTACATGGATGAAGAATATATTCATATCATCACATCAATGCTTACCCCTTCATAGAATTTGTCATAGGTTGAGGTCTATTGGACTAGTCACGTGCATGGAAGGCTTGAAATTAAACAAATCTATCATGAACTAATTAACCTAAGGAATTGGATAAATACTAGCAATTTGAGTGTGTTATGGTGATAATACATCCCTCAAATAGTTAAAGTCTTCATTTGGCTCCATAAGCACAATAGAAACAAACTCACTCAGATTAAAGAGATATATGACTGAAACTACTACTTGTGAATTGTGTAATGGTTCATAATAAACAAGTCTACATGCTATAAGAGATTCTCCTATTCTGAATAGATATGGAGGAATAATAATCTTGATATTAATGTTTATTTCTTTCATACCCCTATAGTGAAAGTATGGTTAAACAAACACCTCATACCTGAACCTGGGAAGTCATGGACATCACTTTTTCCATTGGGTGTTAGAGAATTTGGAGATTCAAAAATATGTCCAAATTCCATAATAGAAAACCATCACTTAGGGAAATTTTTCAAGATATCCAAGGAACTACATCCAGTCACCAGATCCAAGGAACCATAGAACAACAAGAAAAGTAATCAGATGACCCGCTCAACAAGAAGGTTTCATCCAAATTGCAATAGACATTACAATTAACACTAACTCAGACCTACAAGGAACTGGTTACGTCATGAGAAACTCAAGAGTAGAATGGATTGAGGGAGGGGTATCAAATAAACTAGGAAGAGATCCCCTCAAAGGAGAACTGATGGACATCCTTAGGGGTTCCCTAGTAGCTTGTAGGAGAGGAGGGGAAAGATATAAATTGTGCACAAACTCTGAACCAGCTAATGAATGTATATTGATCACGTTTCAAATACATTTTCATAGTCTTTATATAGTAATTTATTTCCTTTTTGCTAATTTTATAGAAATAATTCCAATTTTCTCACTTTTTGACCAATAATGCAAATTCTTTTCGTTTCCATTCATATTTTGTAGAGTTCACCTTCACTACAATTTTTCGACCTTCTCAACACTTGAACCAATTAATTCATGCTATGAACCAGTCATTTCATTCATTCAAAAATCTACACTTCATAGCCCAAATAGACATTTCATTGCTCGGTTCCAACCTTCCACATAGGCTATTCAGCAGTTGTAATAGGAATCTCGTGTCCCCGACTAGTTGTTTGAAGTTCCCAACCAGTCATTCTAAGATCCAACCAAATGACTTGGATTTCTTCACCTCCAAGTCTTACGCGATAGTGCGTCGCCACCTTGCCTTGGGGTTTTCTCCGCACTTCCCTAGTCTGCACATATCCATATGTGAACTGAGCTTTCCCATATTCAACTAATAATTTGAGATTGCTTCGAGGAAAGACTTTGTCAAACGGTGCCCCAACCTTGACTCTAGGGTTTTGACCCACTTCCCTGGGCCCACTCCCCTTCAAACCTGAATCGACTGATTTAAGATTTGCACCGGTCAGTTCACGGCGTGTGAATTGAATTCTTCAGTAGCCACCACCCGTTCCTTTTTCTCTCCCCGTATTTAGGGTTTTCACCCCTCCTTCCTCTATAAAAGGAGGGGGGTATCTACACAAAAGGGGATCTGAGATTTTGTACTTGCACTTTATATTTCAGCACTTGGTATTTCATTCTTGCATTTTGTACTCTTGTTCTTCAATAAAGAATATTAATTATCTTTTCATTGTTTATTGGACTTCTTGTTGGAAGCAAGGAATTAAGAGGGGAAGCCATTTCAAACCACTAGACAAGATCCCTTGGATTTTTTCTCTTCTAGTCTATTGCTTCCTCTCTTTCTTCCATCATTCTTTCTTTAACCTCCATGAATCATGAGTAGTTTCTTATATTGGGGTGTGGGGAGTATCCCCATAGCCATCGTGTAGACTAGGACAATTTATTTACTGTGAGAAATCATCACGCTAAATGAGATTACTCAAAACATAAAACACAATCAATCACTAATTAATCACATAACCAAAAATATGGGTAAAAAATTGATTTCAACATCAACACTCTCTCAAAAACATTTGCATAAGAGCCAAACATATTTCTTCTATCCATACTATGCCAAGAATTTGATACAAATTGGTCTATCGCCTTAGCCACAACATATACACATAGGTGTAAAATATTCATATATGTCACACAAATAAGTATTAACATGCTAAAAAAATTCCAATTTGTTTGAAACACCATATACAAACGTTTCCAGCCTGGACCTGAGAGTACAGGGATGACTCTATGACACACTAGACATCTAATCAAATTTTCTCAAAGATTCATTACTATAGCTCCTCTTTGCTGCCACAGATTTGTTTTCTTCACTTTTTATTACCTAAAAAAATGTGTCAAACCACAAGGGTGAGACCCATGTCCCAGCATGAGATATAAACTCCAACAACGTTTATTGATTCCAACATTTTTAAATAGTAGATAACTAAGCAGTTGGAGTATTGAATAAGCAATATGAAAAGATTGAACAGTTTAAGCATACTAAGAAGTTAAGAAAAAAATTTGTAGCATCAAGTAGAATTACACAATTTTCATAAGTCTGCATCATGTGAGAACTATGTAGTGTAAAGATAAGACAAGGGTTAATCAACCAATGTGAGGGCAACCCTAAATTCTTTTTCCAAGAAGATCCCCTCCTTCCTTGGATAGGAAATTCATAGTAGCACAAAGAGAGAACGATATTTGTAGATCGAGGGAAGTGATGGAGAGAAAATGGCTCGTTTGGGTGCTTAGGGATAAGTATGTGAAACTTTAAGATAAAGAAAAAGAAAAGGTTGAAGTTCTAGTATCTTTCCAAGTGTCCATGGCCTTAAACTATTAAGAATATACAAGCACACACACAAGAAGTTCCCCCACCATCCATACAGACCTGATTAGATTTCCTTTTTTGAATTTCCAAGCCAATCTAATAAGTCATTAGTTGATAGCTACTAAAGGTAGCTCATCCATGAAGGGGTAAACCCTAAAATACCCTTGAGGAAAACACCTTCAATCCAAGGTTTAAATAGGTGACCCGTGGCTCAAAAAGCTCAAGAATGATGAGAGAATATCCAAGGAACATAATGCAAGTGATAAATTGCAAAGAAAATATCTCAATTGGGTAAATTGCAGAAAAGTCCAAAATATGCATAAAATTGCATAACTTGCTCAAATAGTGTCCAAATTAGACCAAATTTGAAACTTAAGCTTGTATTATAATTTCAAAGAATATCACAAGGTTATATTATGGTTATAAGAATTAAATTATGATAATTAAGCTTATTCAACTCATTAAGCAAGTTTAGGGCCTTACATTTACAATAATACTTGTTAAATGGTTTTTGTTTCAATTTTCTCCGACTCAAACAAATTGATCTCTCGCTTTTGTCGAATGTTAGTTTTGGGTAATGAGAACTTGAACCCCAAGGCTTGGAACAACCAAAAATTCACAAAGACCCATATGAGACCTTAAAAGAATCTTTTGTTGGAATGTTTGGGCAAGGCTCTATAAATGCCAGGACCAATGGGTTTATAGGGAGTTTAACTTTTGTAATGCATTTGAGGATGTTTTTAATACCTTCATATAACTTGCCTTATCTCATAGATAGTTTCACGCAAGCTATGGTGATAAAACCCATAACCCTAAAATCTTTTATTAATGATTCATTCTCATTTCTCAACCACTTGTTTCTCAATCTCTCTTTTCTTTACTTGCAATTTGATTATGCTCATAGATAATGTCTCCTTTATTGTTCTTAGCATAACTCTATTTTACTTGTTTTTAGTATAAATCTTTCCTTTAATTGTTCTTAGTATAAATTTATTTTCTTATTCTTACTGTAATCTTTTCATACTTGTTTGAGTATAATTAACCATCAATGAACGGATTGTTACCTTCTTGTTCCAATAATTGTTCTAAGTAATTTGAGTTTAAAGTCAATCTTTAAAAAATTGTCATGTGGAATCAAACCTCTCTATACTAATAAACTAATCTTAATCTATTGTTTTTCTATTAACAAGAGGTTAAACTCTAGGATAAAAACTCCTAGTGAATTGGTGTGTCAAATGAGGCGTATCAATTTTGGTGTTGTTACCATGGGCAACAGATTGTTTTTTCAAACCTTGAAAACTTTTGAACAAAATTTTTCTTTTTTTCTACTTTCTGAGTACCATTTTGGAAGTGCTACTCATTCTTCTATCAAGTATCCATTCTGGAAGTCCATTTTTTTAGCAACTGATATTATTTGTTCATATAGTTGTTCATGCAATGGTGTCTATACGTTGATTCTACGCCACCACTTTTTTATTCAGTAATAAAAAGGACGTTTGATAGTTGAAATCGAGAAAACCATTTTAGGATGGCTGAGTAAGAAGTAACTCATAGGATCGATCAGTCCCTTGTTTCTTAGAGGGAAGCCTTTGCAACCAAACAAGCAGCCAGAGATGCCATGCTAAGCGAGGCAGAATGGTAAAAACAATTACAGGACTTCTTAGTCCCCAAAACAGCCTATGCAAAACACCCTATTGTGTCACCTGACATCACAGTCCCTCTGTTCGAGATCTGTGCTCAATGGATCATAATGCTTCAGGCTAACCCTTTCTATGGTAATAAGGGAGAAATCTTTCAGGACCTTCTCCAGTGTTTTTCTGATCTATGTTCCTTACATAAGATCCCTAGCATTTTTTAGGATGCCATTTGACTTAGATCGTTCGAATATTCCATTTTAGGCCAAGCTAGAAGCTAATATAATGCCATGGAGGAGGAAATCGTGTCACTACTTAATATGCACTTCAATCTAAATTTCTAGAAAAAATATTACCCCCCTTCTCTCGCTTATGAAATCAGGGGACAAATTACCCAAATTGGCATGGTCTCAGGTGAGACCCTAGGAGAATATTGGGAGAGGTTTAAATGTCTTCTACGTCATTTCTCCCACCATGACATTCCCCAATCCCAACTTATCGAAATATTTTACCTTGATGTTGACAATGAAACCAAAGCCTTTCTTGATTCCTCATTTGGAAGAAATTGTATCATTCAAAATCTTGACAGTGTTTGGGAGATTATTAAATGTAGTTCAGAAACCCAAGCACGATGAGGGATCAGTGGGGTTCTCAAGGTAGCTAAAACTGAAGAGAATTCAGACATTAAGGATATTGCTAACAATCTTAAGCTTCTTGTGTTGAAATAGAATCACCTAGAGTCTTCTCTTAATGCCTATGAGAGGAGAGGGCAACCTCAACAAGTAAAAGTGGTAGACTTCCTTTGTGGAATTTTCCAAGGGTATGATCACACTACCATGCAATGTCAATTTCTTTACAATGCCCCCATGCAAGTGAAGGTCAGAAAACAAATGGTGGACCTCGACTCCATTTATAGAATACCAGGTGAAGCCTATTATAACTCAAACCAGGTTAGGAACCACCCCAAATTCAATTATGGGAACCCATTGGGGGATGAAAATGCTCCCCAACTTGCTCCAAAAAAAATATTCCCTCACCCTCAAGACAACAATACAAATTGTCCACCACTAGGCTTCCCCTACAACAACAATCAGAGGAACTTTGGGAACTAGGGAGATTACATGTTAATTTCCAAAACCGTGGGCCGTGCCAAGGGCAACAATATCCAAATATGAACCAAAAACCATCACAAATGCAACAAAATGTCCCCATTCTTTCTTATGAGAGGATAAATGCTCTAGAAAAATGTATCATTTCTCAAAATCAAATACTCCTTTCCCAGAAGACCCTCCAAAAGGAAATTGATGCTCAGTTGACCCAACTTATTACTAGCTAGAAGCCTCATGTCAGAACTTTCGTCGAGCAACCAGGAAATAACACCAAAAATCTCGAGCAACTTAAAGTTGTTTCCACTTTCTTGGGAAAGACACATGCTCCTCCCCCTCCTCTATAGAAGTCCATGTCGTACCCTAATATTTTAAGGATGACGACATCGTGATTGTTGAAACCCAACCATCCCTAGAACCCACCATGCATGCTCCTCAAGCTCCATGTGTAGAGGCTAATGAGCTTTAAATCCCTATTTACAAGCCTCATCCACCATATTAGGCCCACCTAAAGCAAACTAGGATAGATTCCCTTTTAATGAAGTTTAGGGAGGTTATGAAAAAGTTACATATGTACATTCCCTCCTTGGATGCTCTTGTTGACATGCCTACCTGGTCCAAGTACATGAAATCCCTTTTGACTAGGAAGTATGCCACCGAAGAGTATGAGATGGTAAAACTTGCTAGGACCACCTCTGATATCATTCAAATCAAAGCTCTTAAAAATAGAAAGATCACATCTCCTTTGGGATTGGGTGATATTTAGGTGACAATGCATGTAGAAAAGGTCTTGATAACTTAGGCGCCAATATTTTCATTATGCCTTATAGTCTTTGCAGGAGATTGGGATTTTTTGATATGCTTCCAACTTCTAGGACCATCCCTCTGGAAGATTCATCTATGATGAAACCTATGGGTATCATTGAAGATATACCTATATGGGTTGGAGAAAATGCCAATTTCCATGTGATTTTGTGATCATGGACATCAAGGAAGGTCTACATTACCCAGTTGAAGATATAACTATACGGGTTGGGAAAGGCACCTATTTCCATGTCATTTTTTGATCATGTACATTAAGGAAGATCTACGTTACCCACTCATTTTTGGTTGGTCCTTCTTGGCCACTACTAGAGCCTTGATGATGAGGTCGGAACCATTCTTCTGTGACTTGGAAGTCATACCCTAGAATTTATGGTGTTTGAAATTATGAGGGTACTGCGCCTTCAGGAGGAGATCTACCTCCTTGATTGTGTTGACAAGATTTCTCAATTAAGGCAAGAATGGGAGTTACTTGACAATCTCCTCCACAATTCCCTCATGGCCCTTTTTTAATGTCATTTTGAAGATAAGCAATTGGATCAATGCAGGGCTCATCTAGACAACTTTGAAGAGGTCTTTGATGGATAATTTGAAGACCTTAAGATGGTCTCTATTCTAGAAGAGAAACCCTAACTCCCTAAGGCCCCTAAAATGAAACCTATACCGAAAAGACTTAAATATTTTTCTTGATAAACTACAAATATGTCATGTCATCATTAGTTCTTACCTTAATTTTGAATAGGAAGACAAGCTCATGACTGAGCTAAGAAAAGGAGATCTATCCTAGGATATAAAATAAGTGAGTTGACATGGATCAATCAAGGCATTTTAATGCATAAAATACCTACAAAATAAAAAATACAAACCATCCTAGGACCCTAAATAAAAATTAAATCCAAACATGAAAGAGGTTGTCCGATTGGAAGTTATCATACTTTGACCACATGAATCCTCTACCCAATCTCTGACTGCCCATGAGTCAGCCCTGTCCAAGTGGTCCCCAAGAAAGGGGGGACCACTATTGTGAAGAATCACAAGGATGAGCTCGTCTCCACCCGTACTTCTATGGGATGGAGGATGTGTATTGACTATAGGTGTAAGGACCCTGACCTGAGTTTTGGGGTAACCCCATTTTCTTTGGCTTAATCATGTTCTTAGAACCTTGATCTAATCTTTTGATATGTAGTTAGGGCTTGTGGTGTGCTTAAGTTTCAAGTTTGAGCTTTTTAGGATGATGTTTGTGCTTTCTGTGCTATTTTTTTGCACATTACAATTTACCCAATATAGGGGGTTGATGTGCAATTTTCCACATCTAGAGCATTCCTTCTTTCTCCTGGATTTATGAGAGAGACTATGATGCTTTTGGGTGCTTTGTTTGACCCTTGGTTTATTGGTGTCACCCTTAGTGCTGATTGGGGTTCTCGAGGGTTAGTGTGCTTTGACCTTGTGACCTTTGTTGGTTTGTCTCGACCTAAGTTGCGACCTAGGGTTTGTTGGGGGGTTGTCATGGTTAAGACACTACCCCTTGGTGTGGTGGTCACAACCTAGGGTTTGTTGAGTGGGTGTCATGGTTAAGACACTTCCCCTTGGTGTGGTGGTCGTGATCGACTAAGGTTGTCTTGGGTCGAGACAAAGGCTTTGAGAGGTGTGTTTTGACCTAGGTTGCTTATGGTGGTCTTGGTGTCATGACCTAGTGGTGTTGTTAGGGTATGTTACAACCATGGAGCCCCATGGTGTGTCGTGATCATGACATAGAGGGTGAAGTTGCTTAGGTGGTAGAGATATTAGCTAGAGTGTATCACCATGTCTTGCATGTCATGTTTAAATGGTTGCATGTGGATGCATGTTTGTCTTTTATGAGGACAAGTGTCCCTCGGGTTCCTGAGTGTGTTGACACCTCACCCATTGCTCTCTCTCTCACCCTTCATCTATATAAACCATCATCCCTTCTTGCTTTCAACCCTTTTAGCCAAATATCTTTTTCCTCCTTCTTTGCTTGTTCTTGGAGATTGGTGGAGCAAGGAGGTTTTTCATTGGATCTTGAGGAACCAAACTCCTCTTGCATGTGGAGGTGGTGGTGATCTGAATTCATCTCCCATCTTTGGTAAGTGTTTACCTTCTAAGTTGATGTTCCTTTGATCTCCTATCTTCATATCCTTCTCTTATCTCAGCCTTATACCATGGTTCTCCCATGGTGGTTGTTTGGGGGGGGAGACTACTCATCACAAGGGTCATAGACCATGTCTTGAAAAGGTAGACCCAAGTGTGAAGATAATTTTTTCTCTCTTTATTCCTTCTTCTTTGGTTCGGCCTAGAGCTTCTTTGTTTCTTTCCTTGGGCTACCCTTTGACCTTGGTGTTCCCCCTTTCTTGAGGTGCTCTTGAGGCCAAGTGTGGAGCTTTTGGTGGATCTTTTCCAACCCTTAGATCATGTGCTTGGAGCTCTTGATCTTGGAGTTTGGAGCTCTTGGTGGTGATCGTCTTAAGGCGGTGTTGGTTGTGTGTACAAGTTTTAACATTTATAAACTCGAACACTACCCCACAAGTATACGGGTGTGTATAGTATCATCTAGGTCATCCAAGGAGCAAGGTATTGTTAGGCGCAAGAGTTTTAAACTTCAACAATCTAAATCTTTTTAAGAATATAGGCTTTGTTATGCTAACTAAGCAATTTAAAGGAAATGAACTAAAACAAAAAAAACTTGTATTAAGGATAAATTTGGATTAGGGATTCTTGAGGATAGGGTTTCACATCCACATCACAACATTAAGAACAACAAGGATCAAGAACACTAGCAATAACACAAGGGAGGCATGTATCCTACACCCACCTCCCGGTAGTGTAGAACAATCCTAACTTTGTATGCCACTCCCGTGGATATACTTAGATTCGGACTAGAAACCTTTATTCCCCAACGCATCCCATCCACTCCAGTGGTCAAGGTAGTGCAACTAAGGTACATATCCTTACTCCTATACACATCTTTCCAGATTATATAAAGAGCAGAAATCATACATACAAAGTGGCCAACAAAGCAAGTAAGAGGAATTAAACACCGATGAACTTTAGAATAGTGAAACAACTAGCATTATATATGAAATTTGTCTTCAACAATGTTATGATATGGGAGTTACTCCCCCATGCCCAAGAATAAGAGATATACTCATCCATGGTTGTAGAAAGTAGATACAAACAATAGAAAGTAGTGCTAGACACTGACCAAAAAAAGAAAGTAGTGCTAGAAATCATAATAGAAGGAAATAAACTTGGATGTCGGTCAAAGAAGGAAGATAGACTTGGAACTTCGTTCAAGGAGTCACAAATCTATCCTTTCTGGTGGAAACTCTCCATAAATCTTCACTTCTGAGTGGAGAGAAGAGAACGGCAGAGATCCTTGTTGTAATTGTTGGAGAAGAAGGAAGAAGAAGTTTCCCTCCTGAGAAACCAACTTTTCTCCCTTGGAATGCCTCCAACTCCTCCTTACTCTCCATTTCTTAATTCCCACTCCAAAAGGTCCCAAATAGTTCGTGATAACTATCCCAAGATGGGTCAGGGTCGTACATATAAGTGTGAGACAGTTAAATTCGTGTTTGAGTGAAATCTACAGGTCGCACGACGTGTCTTTTAGAAGACATGGATTGTCTTATACAATAATTGAAGTTTGGATAGAGTTCTGGGAGATAACACGATGTGTCTTTAATAAGACATGTGTGTGTCATTAATAAGACATGGTGTGTATTTAATAAAACATGGTGTGTTACTGCAAATCTAGAGTTCTGCATCTAATTTTTGGACTGAGACACGGAGTGTCTTTAATAAGACACGTCGTGTCTTTATTAATACATGGGTTGTCTTAATTAAGACACGGGGTGTCTTTATTAGTTTCAACAACATTTATTTTTTGAATGCCTAGATGATTGAGGAATGTGCTTATGGATGTTATGATGGCATTTTCTCCCCATTTTGATGTCGAATTGTTGTACCTACAAACCAAACTGTAGAGCAAGTAAAGACAACAATAAAGATGGAAAATCTAGCATGATTAAGAGTGATTATGGGGTTAAAATGATTGGGAAATGCAACCAAAAGTGGTCCAAAAGATGATATAAAATACGCACATCAAATCCCCCAAAGATTAAGCCATTGTTTGTCCTCAAGCAAAAAGAGCACAGAAACACAAATGAAGGAATTGTCAAGTTCATGCATAGATCAAATGAACTAAAAGATGTTATAAGACTGAACCAACCATGATCAGTATGTTTATACTCTTAGCCATCAATTCAACTTAAACATTCAAGAAAGAGAAATTTAGTTCAGTAGGGGTGGTCACAATTAAATGAATCAATCAATTAAACAACACTAAGTAGAATTTGGATGACCAATCCAAAAAAATTGTGGATGCGCAACTCTAACTCTCAATTATTAAGGATACAAATGATGAAATCTTAGTTAAAATTAAAAATTTTAGTTTTACTCTCCTTCTTTTCCAAAAATAATATGACAATGAATTACGGGTTCCATCACTCAGCTGCTAATATAGGATTATGCACACGTGGAGTGTCAGTTGCGGTATTTTACCCTCTTTTAAGACATACCACTTAACCATTGTGGCCAGATCAGACTTATACTAGACTATCATGATATGTGGGTGGTTTATCCATCTTTAATGGGGTATGAGGGTGAAATAAGCCAAAAGAAATTTTAATTTTTTTTCACAACATAGGAGAGTCAACTAAATTGCAAAATTAGCTAGATTTCATTCATTTGTGTTGAAAAAAATTCACTAAAAGAGTAGTTTAAAATGCACTAAGAGCTTGGCAAGGTCATCATGTATTCTAAATGATGTTGTAAATTTGATTTACTCACAAAATTTTGAAACCATTACATGTTTTAAGTAATCAAGGATGTGAAAGATGAATGTTCAGGCTAGAAGAATAAACCTGAGTTAAGCAAATGTTGATGGCCAAAAGAATTTATTTGATTAATGCATGCCTTTTTCAATTTCTCCACATGATATTTCTCATCAAAAGAGGAAAATCAGTTAAGCATTGAAATGATTCAATCCACTTATATAAGATAAGCCTCATCTCATACTAGATTTGCCACCAGAAGAGCAGAACTGAAAACAACAACTTAGAAAAGGATGATAAAAGGGAAATAAAACTACACTAAGGCCAGTTTCTCTCCCCCTAAGCTTGAAATTTGCAGTGTCCTCATTGCATATAACAAACTCAAGAGGATTTCAACCAGATACCTGACATGGTGAATGATGAAGATGGAAGTCCATTTCTTTGATTTGAGGCTGGAAATTGTTGTGCTAATGATCTACGCCTCTTTGTCAATATCTCTTTTATTGGGCCCAAAGATCGACACTTGGTATTTGCAATAGGAAAAGTCTTTTGGACTTCAGTGTTGTATATCCATTCATTCTCTTCTTTAGAAGAATCAACATCCGATTCAAAGAGAATTTTGTCATCACCAAGCATTGTATCAAAGATGTGTTCTAAGGGGACACTTGTCTTGTTTGAAAAATCATCCTTAGGAGCATATGCATATTTCTTACTTTGATCTTGAACATCATTACCTACATTGTAGTCAACAACTTCATATGATATTGTATGTGATGGTTAAGAAGTTTCTTCTATAGCAGCTCCAGTCCTCAAGGTAGTTGATCTGAATGTCTCCCTTGAATCTATTTGTTGTTGATTAGGCAAGGAATCAGAGGGTGCTCTTTGATTGGAAAAGCTTGTTGAGAAATTTGATTCTCCAACATCCTAGTGTGAGTGGAAATCCCATCCACCTTAGAAGAAAGTTGAAAAATAGCATCCTTTAGCAAATCCCTTTGTTTGCGAAGCTCATGATTTTTCTAAATTTGAGTTGAGATAAAGCTCTCAAGGATGGACACCAAACTCAGCTTGGGTTGAAAATGTTGTTGTTGCTGGATGAAATTGCAGCTAACATTGTTGTTAAGCTCTGGTATATCTTCAAATTTAATGGTGTGGAAAAACATGAAGAAGGAGTATGTCTTGTTGGTCCACGTGCATCACAAATTACTTCAACAGCTTGTTTTCCAAAAATAAAGCTCTAAGAAGAAGGTTGGCTTCTCCAGTCAGGACTCCATTGTCAATTATAAAGTTCCATGTCTTCAATAATGGCATAAGCATCCATGTATGATTTTTTCATTAAAGCACCATTTGTAACAATATCAATAGATATCCTTGTATTGTAAAATAAGCCATTGCAGAAAGTTTGCAATAGAAGTCAGTTTCTAAAACCATGGTGTGGGGAAAGACGTTGAAGGTCTTTCAACCTTTCCCATGTGTCATACAAGGTCTCTCCATGCCTTCGAGAAAATTGATGAGCTGACTCCTCAATTGTGCGGTCTTGCTTGGTGGAAAGTATTTGGCTAAGAAAACTTTGAGGAGTTCATCCCGTGTGTTGATAGAGTTTCCTGGCAAAGAATAGATCCACACCTTGGCTTTGTCTCTCAAAGAGCAAGGGAAAAGAAGAAGACAAACTACATCAATAGGAACACCATCTATCTTGAAAGTGCTAAGATACTACAGAAATTTAGTAATGTGGAGGTTTGGATCCTCCATTGGCGTCCCTCCAAACTGGTTCTGTTGTATCATTTGTATAATTATGGGGCTGATAGAAAAGTCATTTTTGCCTCAATTTGTTCGATAGTTATAGCCCCATTTATTTTTTAGCAGATGGAACAATGAAGTCTTTAAGGGGATGGTCATCTTCCATGATTTGTTTTTCTTGTTAAGATGGATGCTTGGGTGAAGATGGTGGTGAAGACGTTGGTGATGATGTTTGTGAGTCCTTTGGATCTATTTGATTTTCATTCGTCCTTGCTTTTTGAAGGCTTCAAACATTGTGCTCTAGTTTGGGATCCATAAATGTGGAAGGTTCAAGACCCCTTTTGGATCGCCTCATATTGTCCTGCAAATAAAGAAGCCGAGTGAAGTACAAAAATGAGAATGGAATATACAAAATATGATAATGATGTTGATCATGATGAAAGGTAAAAAAAATGATGGTGGATATGACATGTGGTGTGTGACCTAGTCTCACTTACAATTCAACACTTCTTACTCTAACAAAAATATCAATGCTCCCCGGAAATGGTGCCAAAAACCTTTTGGTTGTGTGTGCAAGTTTTAATATTTATAAACTCGAACACTACCCCACAAGTATAGGGGTCCATTTAATATTATCGAGCTCATCCAAGGAGAAAAGTATTGTTAGGAGAAAGAGTATTAAACTTCAACAATCTAGATCTTTTTAAGACGAGACGTTTTGTTATGTTAACTAAGAAATTAATAGGGAAATTAACTAAAATAGAAAATACTTGTATTAAGGATCAATTTGGATTAGGGATTCTTGAGGATACAGTTTCACATCCACATCACAACATGAAGAACAACAAGATCAAGAACACTAGCAATAACACAAGGGAGGCATGTATCCTACACCCACCTCCCGATAGTGTAGAATAGTCCTAACTTTGTATACCACTCACGTGGATATACTTAGGTTCAGACTACAAACCTTTGTTCCCCAACACATCCCATCCACTCCCATCGTCAAGGTAGTGCAACTAAGTTACATCTCCTTACTCCTATACACATCTTCCTAGATTATATAAAGAGAAAAAATCATACATATAAAGTGGCCAGCAAAACATGTAAGAGGAATTAAACTCCGACGAAACTTAGAATAGTGAAACAACTAGCATTATATATGAAATTCGTCTTCAACAATGTTATGATATGGGAGTTACTCCCCCATTCCCAAGAATAAGAGATCTACTCATCCATGGCTGTCAAAAGTAGATACAAATAATAGAAAGTAGTGCTAGACATCATAATAGAAGGAAATAAACTTGGATGTCCGTGAAAGAAGGAAGATAGATTTGGAACTCCGGTCAAGGAGTCACAAATCCATCCTTACTAGTGGAAACTCACCAGAAAGCTTCACTTCCAAGTGGAGAGAAGAGAACGACGAAGATCCTTACCGCAATTGTTGGATAAGAAGAAGTTTCCCTCCTGAGAAACTAACGTTTCTCCCTTGGAACACCTCCAACTCCTCCTTGCTCTCCCTTGCTTGAGTCCTATTCCAAAAGGTCCCAAATAGTTCATGATAACTATCCCAAGATGGGTTGGGGTTGTATATATAAGTGTGAGACAGTTAAATTTGCATTTGAGTGAAATTTGCAGGTCACACGACGTGTATTTTATAAGACGTGGCGTGTCTTATGCAATAACTAAAGTTTGGATCAAGTTTTGGGAGGTTACATGATGTATCTTTAATAAGACATGTGCATTCCTTTAATAAGACACAACGTGTCTTTAGCAAAACACGACGTTGCTGCAAATCTAGATTTCTGCATTCAATTTCTGGACTGAGACATGGGGTGTCTTTAATAAGACATGTTGTGTCTTTATTATGAAACGGGGTGTCGTAATTAAGACACAGGGTGTCTTTATCAGTTTCAGCAACATTGATTATCTAAATGTCTAGATGATTGGGGAATGTGTTTATGGATGTTATGATGGCATTTTTTCCCCATTTTTATGCCAAATTATTGTACCTACAAACCAAACCATAGACCAAGTAAAGACAACAATAAAGATGGAAAATATAGCATGATTAAGAGTGGTTATTGGGTTAAAATGATTGGGAAATGCAACCAAAAGTGGTCCAAAAGATGACATAAAATACACACATCATGCAGGTTATATAACACTAAACCTACTCTATTATTTCACTTCTTTATGCTTTTTATTACTATCTTCTTCATCTAAACTACCTTCTCACTATGCTTGTGAATAGTGGTAATCTCTAAAGCTTCTTTAGTGGAGATTCCTTACTTGGTTTGAAAGTAATCTAAAACCCTAATCTTTTGTACCCATTTTAGTAGACGATGTGTTATGAGGGTTTTTCTCTATGTATTTTCTCTTTACCTTGCTCTCATGCATCGTGTTTGTACACCTAGAGGTTGGAGGGATGTTAGGTTCAGTTTTGGTTATCTTGATCTTGGTTTTCTCTCCCTTGGACAAGGTTCCTTCTTGATAGTTTCTTGACTCGTGACTTAGGGTTTTGGTGACCAGTTGTATGTGACCTTTTATTCATAGTAACTATGGTTTCACCATCAGTTTCAGTTCTATTTTGGTGACCAAGTTGGTGCATCCTGGGATGTCACGACACTCCTCTCAGGATGGTCATGACCTTGATAACTTTTGGGTTGAGATGCTCCTTTGAGGTTGAGTTGGACCTAGTGATGTTAGGTTGAGACCTTTTATGGGTGGTGGTCGAATCACCCTTGGTGTTGGACCAACCTTTCTTGAGTTGAGACTCACCCTAGAAAGTAGGGTCATGACCATGATGGTCTTGGGTCATGACATGGGTGGAGGTTGGTCATCTTGGGTCGCGACATAGGTTGGGGTCGTGACATAGGTTGAGGTCGAGATACCTTCTGGTCGAGGTTCTTTAGAGGAAACCCTAACCCTAAGTGTCATGGGTGCGACATGGTCTAGATGTTGAAGGTCCTGACATGTGATAAGATGGTTGAGGCACATGAGGGCCGTGGTCGAGACATGGACCATAGTAGGGGGTCATGACCTATGTGGTTATGTCGTCAACATAGAGTGATGGTAGGTGGATGAGAAACACATGTAAACACCTAATGATAATCATATATGTATGATACCTAAGCCATATACAATGTTGTTTAGAATGTTATCTAAGAAACTCTAATTATTCTTTATTATCCTTATACACTCCAAGATGGTGTAGGGTGATGGTTCTAGGGTTGATGGTTGAACCTAATCTTGAAAACCCTAATCGGTTAAAAAGAAAACACTAACCCTAATAATAATGAACGACGGTCTTGCTTGTTTCTTCATCAAGGAATGGTTATGATGTTATGTGGTTACCTCTCCTATTTATAAACTTCTAACCATGCAGGTTTTATGAGATTGATAGTCATAGCTAGTGTATTCTATGGTGATGAGACATGATATAGGTTGAATGAGACTTGAGAAGCATGTTGTAGTGCTTGTGATACAGAAATGATTTGTTGAGGGATTGATATCTCATAGCATGTGACTATTGTATTGATGATGTGATAAATGCCATTAATAAATGCATCATGTGGTGATAGTGTGAAAAGTTCACACCCTATATGTTTTCATCTGTTGGAAGAGTACTATGCCCTTATCTTTGTAGAATCTATTATGATTTTTTTTGTGTTGTAACTTGATTGATGCTAAAAGACACTTAATTGACTTAACTAATCAAGTGGAACTCAATCATGTAGTTTTGCCCTATGCCATAGATCCATCTCAGTGTTAGCACTTGATTGATGGTGAAATGAGCTTTCCCTTAGAGGAAGCATGGAGTCATATATTGTTGAGTATATGCATTCACAGAATTAGTTTCGGGCCATACCCTAGCAGGAGTGCGGCTATGGGCCGTAGATCGGTGATATGTTGCTTATGAGGTTTCACATGATTGGCTGCGGGCCATACCCTGGCAGGAGTGTGGTTGTGGGTCATAGCTCAATTTCACTAGCATCGTGACCTATACCCAGGTGAGCTAGGACTTTCACTATTGACTATATGTCACAGGTTGCAGTGGAATGGAATGTCTCCACTGTGTACTCGTGTACTGACCATGAGGTTTGGTGAGATTGTGGATTCCAACTCTTCCATGGAACTTGTATGGCACCAATTTTGACTTAGCAGTGGTCAGTTGGATTTGGGTGGTAAAACTCAAATCCTCGGGGCATAATAAAATATGTAATCATCTGTGTAGTATCTTTCTTAGGTTCAAATACAAAAATATTGGATGAAGCCTTGCTTGCTTTTTGTACAGTATAGTTCGTAGTGAATATACATGTTCTTCATATTGCTTTTACGATGATAAGATGTTTCATAATCTAATTGTAATTGCTTATTTTGTTAGTGATGATCTATGTATCATAGATGTAGCTTTACTGTTGTTCTTTAATCATCTTATCTATGCTAATAATACTGTTAGTGGAGAGTTATATCTTCCACTGAGATTTAGAAATTTCACCCTATGGGTTTCCCACATCTCTTAGGTGGACATGTACAAGGAGGTATATGTCATGCAGCAGAGGTTGAGCAGCAGCAAGAAGGGCATTAGAAGACAAGGTTGGAAGAACTACTAGTTTAGAGTCCTAGAGTCATCCATGTATAGTCAGGTCTTTGGGATAAGTTCTTGGGAGTGTTTTATAGACTTGCTTTCTATATATGGCTTTGGCTCAGGTGTTCTCCTTGATGTAAATTTATAGTGGATATGTATATATGCATGTTTTTCTTGTAACAGGCTGACGGCATACATGGTAAGTACCTTGTGACATGAAAGGACTCATATGCAAAGGTTTTTGTTGTTTGGGAGCTTAATGAAAGTGGTTTTAATTTCTAGTTTTTTTGTAGTTATGTATTTGTTTAAGTTTTTTCTGCAATTAGTTTTGAGTTATCTTGTGGTTTGTGGCATGGGGCATTACTATTGGAAACTAAATAAAGCCACTAGGAAAGATCATTTTCTTCTTCGATTTCTAGATCACGTACTAGAATGCCTTTCCCATCAACAAAACTTTTGTTGTCTAGATGGTTATTTAGGTTTCTATCATATTCCCATTCATCCTGAAGATCAAGAGAAGATGACCTTCATTTGCCCATTTGGCACCTTTGCATTTAAAAGAATGCCCTTCGGGTTGTATAATATCCCAACCACCTTCTAGTGGTGCATGTCCGCTATTTTTATTTGGTTAAATGAAACCATCATGGAGGTGTTTACGAATGATCTCTCCATTTATAGAGATTGTTCTGACTATTTCCTTAGGCACATGTCCCTTGTTCTAGAAAAGTTTTAAGAAACACACTTGGTTTTAAATTGGAAAAATTTCACTCAATGCTGACAGAAGGAATTGTTTTGGGACATAGAGCTAGAAACTGAGGAATAGAGGTATATAGATCCAAGATTTAGGTGATTATGAAATGTCCCCCACGTACTTCTATCAAGGACATTTGTTCCTTCCTTGGGCACGCTGGATTTTATCAGTGATTCATCTGGTATTTTTTTTAAATACCAAACCACTTACCAACCTCCTCTAGAAGGATGCCCCCTTCATCTCAACAAAGCTTTCTTGACTAGTTTCCATTGCCTAAAGATGCTATTACTTATACCCTCCTCGTTGGTGCACCTGATTGGTCTTTGTCTTTTCAAATCATGTGTGATACTAGTGATTTTGTTGTTAGTGCTATTCTTGGACAGCGTGTTGACAACAAACACCACGTCATTTACTATGCATCCAAAACTCTATATTATGCACAGTAGAACTACACTACTAGTGAGAAGGAAATGTTAGCCATTGTCTATGCCTACAACAAGTTTCACTCTTACCTTTTTGGGTCCAAAGCTATTTTTTACACGAACCACACCGCCATTACATACCTAATGACCAAAAAAGATGCCAAACCATGTCTCATTCATTGGATCCTTTTACTTCAAGAATTTTATTTAGAAATCCTTGATAAAAAAGGATGTGAAAATGTTGTTTTTTTCCATCTTAGCCGCCTAATCTTGTTTGAGGACGTTGGAGTCCCCATTAATATTTCTCTACCAGTTGATAAATTTCTTAAGGAAAAATCCCAATACTTATGGTTCACAAATTATGTCAATTATCTTGTTGTAGGGTCCTACACCCTAATTACAAGGGACATGTCAAAGAAAAAAATTTACATGATGCCAAGCATTATTATTGGGATGATTCTTATCTTATTAGATTGTGTCCTGATGGTCTCTATCGTAGGAGTGTTACTGAGGAAGAGGCTCATGAAATACTTGGACTATGTTACTCTGACCCCACTGGAGGGCACATGAATTCTCAAAAAATGGCTAGGAAGGTTCTCCGATCTGGTTCCTTTCCACCTATCTTATTTTGAGATTCTTATGAATTTGTCTTAGCATGTGATCAATGCCAGAGATCTGGAAATATTTTTCAAAAGAGACCAAATGTCCATGACCTCTTGGCTATAGATAGATATCTTTGATGTTTGGGGGTGGCTTGTATGGGACCCTATCCTTTTTCTTGTAGGTACTAGTATATCTTAGTGGTTGTGGACTAATTTTCAAAATGGGTAGAAGCCATCTCTACCAAGAGTTGTGACTTCAAATATGTCAAGAATATTTTCAAAGACATCATCTTCCCTAGGTTTGGGGTGCCTTGCGTCGTGATTTCAAATGGGGGATCATATTTTCAGCAAAAAAGTTTTGAGTCCTTACTAAAAAGATACGAAATCCTCCACAAAGTCACCCCTCCTTAACACCCTTAGACTAGTGGTTAATTTGAGGTATCAAACTAAGAGATTTAATCCATCCTAGAAAAAACCATCAATCACACTACGAAAGACTAGTCTTTAAATCAATGATGCCTTGTGGGCATACAGAACTTCCTACAAAACACCCATGGGCACCACTCCCTTCAGATTGATTTATGGAAAATCTTGCCATCTACCCATAGAATTGGATCACAAGGCCAGTTGGGCCATTAAAACCCTACACTTTGACTTACTACAATAAGAGAAAATCATTTTATTCAAATGCATGAGTTAGAAGAGATCAAAATGATAGCATATGAGAATGCCCAAATATACAAAGATAGAAACAAATTATGGCATGATGGCCATGTTAGGAAGAAAGACATCCAATAGGGTCATAAGGTCCTAATCAATAATTCTAGTTTGAGGCTTTTTCTTGAAAAACTCAAATCTAGATGGTATGGAACCTACCTTGTCAAGTGTGCCTATCCACATGGCACCTTTCTCATTAGGGATAAAAGATAGGGTGAGTTTTTAGTGAATGGACATAGGCTTAAGCGGTACATTACTACTGAGGATTTTGTTGGATCTAAAGCTTATCACCTTCCTAAATGGTGCAGAACTAGAATTAAGTGATCCTTCAACCCCACTCAATCCCAATACAAAAGCGGCTCAATGAGTACAAGTTTTAGGCCTTTGAGAGGCAACCCAATATCTCTTCTTTTCATTTTTTATTTCTTCTATCTTTTGCAATTTCTAGCTAACTTTGTTTTATTTTAGGTTCCTAGTTTCTTTCAGAAAAAAATGAATGGCTCGGTTGGTCCCCCCAGCCTATCGACTCATGTTGGAAAACTATGTGTTTCAAAATAAGCAAACTAGTCATTTCAAGAAGTGAAATGATCGATTCAGTCCTCAAGGTAGCTATTCAACTCGGTAATTGATTTGAATTTCAAACGCCTCTATGCCTCCCACCATGCATGAACCAATCATTTCATGCTATGAACTAGTCGACTCAAGACCACATTATATGATTCAAATGGGTGGTCATCTCGAAATTTGAATCGCCTCAACACGCTCCCGCGACGTGCGAACCAGTCGGCTCATTTAGTGAAATGATCATCTCACATCTTGCAAATGGCTTACAAAATTAGACAAAAGGTGGAGGACAGCACACAAAATCAAAGCCCTCCATAGAGCTTTTAAGTGCATTTGTGGCCATCTCCCTCCCCCAATAGTAGCTTCCTTACTCTAGAAAATAGAGCTCCCAACCTCCGGTCGCCCGCTTCAGATAGCCAGTCATCCAACTCGCAACTCAGCTTCCCGTTTGGTGTCCAATGACCACCCGTCTCCCTCCCCCAATCTCTAGTTTTCCCCCTTCACCAAGGAACTGACTGTTCTGGGACTCGCTTGCCACCTCCTCATCGCCAACTTCCCGTTTGGTGCCTGACGACTTCCCGTCTCCCTCCCCTAATCTCCACCTTCCTCCCTTCACCAAGGAACTTACTTTCTTGGAACTCGCTTGACACCTCCTCATCGCCAGCCGCCTGTTTGGTGCCCAATGAGCACCTATCTCCCTCCCCTAATCTCCACCTTCCTCCCTTATCTAAGGAACTGACTGTTCTAGCACTCACTTGCCACCTCCTCATCGCCAGTCGGTCGTTTGGTAGCTCAGTCATCCAATCACTCCACTCAACAATCCAAGCTCATCCACCTCCCTTCCCTCCCCTTGCAATATATCTTAGCTAATTGACCCAACCGAATCACATTCTCAAAAGAGTGTTTTATAGCACATCGTATCACTCTTTATCCAACTAAAATGAGTGTTCATAAGCCCAGCCAGCTGTTTTAGCTCATAGAAATGATCATATCAACTTTGAACTGAGTGGTTCATCTCCCCAACACAACCATCATGTCCCAAGAAGGATCATATAGAAGACTCTTCAGTTGTTTTTGCAAGGGAAAGGCCCCGACAAAGAAGATTGTCTCCTGTGAGCCTCCTCGACGCTCCACCTTAGGCCCCGAAATATGCATCCGAGAACACAGTGGTGAGTATTCACCTGAGATAGCCAAGGATTACCCCACGACCTCGACAAAGTAGAGGAGTTCCTCTAGGAGACTAAGGTAGGCCAGTCATATCGACACCTTGGGTACCCTGCATAGCTCTTGTTCCATGAAGTTATGCCCAGTTCATCAATGACAACCATTTTGAGAGGTTCTACTATATGTTCATTGTCAGCTTTGTGCTTCCTAGATGGGTTTACAGCACCACCGTCAATTCCCTTAGCATAAGGGATTCCATGGACAACATCCCACAGTGATCATGCTCCCCTACTATATCCTCTTAGTGTACAATTATCTCACCCTTGAGTTTATGTCCACTTTCTGACATTTCTACTACTCACAGGAAGTTCTAGCTGCAAAGTTTAGATTTTTGGGGAAGAATTGGAGATCTCTGCCAGACAACTCACCTCCATCATTCTCAATGGCAACAAATTTGATTGACTTTCTATTTGCAGGGAACATTTCCATGACTCTTACCTCAGTAAATACAACAAGGAGAAATTTTGGACAGACACCACTGGACTCCTACCTAAGCTACCTAGTGGTCCCAAGGCCTTGAGAATCAACAATTTTGATATCAGATATCTTCACCGAATCATATCATGCACAATCTTCAGTACGAAAGGCACCCAAGGTGTTGTCACCCAACCAAATCTATATATACTATGGTGCCTTCTCAACGACGAACCATTCAACTGGGGGGTTCCATCCTCTACCACATTAGCACTCAGCCATTCGTGCCACCATTTTTGCTTTCTTCATCGGCCATATAGTAACTACCTTGTCCATCTTCTTGGACTATACTCACATCTCTTTCCTACCCCTATCGTACAAAAACCACCTTATTGATCTTCAATATCTGAAAGGGAGAAAGTTCATCCACTATGGTGTGGACGACATCTACTACTTGATGTTCAACAATTAACATGTCTTCTGCAAGATCCCATGGCATGCCAGGTTTGCAATAGAAAATCTGGTATTTGATTTGACTGACCTGTATGTGCACATTCAGTAGTTCTATCTGGAGAACCTTAACCCAATTGACATCCCTGAGCATGTAGCCCATAAGAGGGGTGTCACCATGGAGTCAAACGATAATGCCACTGGCCCTTCTCCACCATCTTGACGTGTTGGCTAATTTGGACATTAGCATACCCTTTGTTTTGATGATGAAAAACATTTCATTCTTGTGGATCTAACGTGCTACTTGAGTATTTCAGGATTCAAGGAACAGAAGGAGATCATACTAAGTGGATAATTGAAGATCAATACACTTAAATGTTTAATATTTTCATGATTGTGCTCAATGTAAAAACTTGTACAATTATATAATGTACAAGTACTTAGATATCATGTAAATCAAGTGTTAGATCTTCCATATCTACCCAAAACCCTATGTCACACTCACATGATTACTTTAGGGTTGATAGGTCTCATATGAGTCATTAATAGGACCTCACACACATTGCAAAACTTTGCAAATCTTTAGTTCTGAGCCAAAATTCAGTCAACAATATTGTGGACCGAAATATAGCCATTGTAACAGGTTTAGTTCTCAGAACCAATCAGTCATCTGGTCGACAATATTGTGGACCGAAATTTTATCCGGTCGACAATATTGTCGACTGAAAAAAGTTCTAGAAACTTCGCATTTAATGCAAATTTAGTCATTGCAAGCCAACTACTTTCTACCTAATGGCTAGTTAAGAACTAAGAACACTCTAGCCACTCCCTAAAACGTCTATAAACACTTATAAACAATTTCTATAAATAGGAGAGGCCTTAGGATACCCAAATCATCACTTGCATACACAATACACAAGTTACACTTGAGCATCCATTCTTGAGAGCAACAAAGCTGAGATTTACTTATTATCTTCTTCTTTATGCTCTAGAGTTGTGTCCTATAGCTACAATCTCCTAGCCACCACATATAGCCACGTCCATCTTAATTGGATAGGAGATCTAAATGCTTTATATATGATCAAAGTGATGTACTTCATTGGTTAAGTATCTTCTTTCTTCCAATCTTGTTCTCTTTTATTGTATATTGTTCTTCTTGACTACTACTAGGTTGGAGGTTGTTGAAAGGAGGTGTTCTTGAGATTACTTCAATGAAGGCTGCTTCAAGGGAGGTTGGAGCTACTTCTAAAGGAAGGCTATCTCAAGGTGGTGGATCTACTTCAGGTGGTAAAGGCTGCTCTGTGGACTTGGAGTTACTTCAGAAGGTTGCTTCAAGGAGGTTGAAGATACTTCAGGTGAAGGCTAATTCAAGGGTGTAGATAGGAAGAAATTGTATTTTGTGTAACATCCTCGAGAGGTAATAAAATAAATTGCTTTTAAAATCCCAGTTGGAAAATCCCGGTTGGAAAAAATCAGGTAGTGGACTGACTACCTTATATTTCTAAGGTAGGAACCACTCTACATCCTTGTGTCTTCCTTGTTTCCTCCTACTTCTTGTTCAAGTGTTTAATTGTTTAGTTAACTTTAAAACTCCAAAAAGCTTTATTCACCCCCCTCTAGATCTTTCAATTGGTATCAGAGTAGGTCTTCAAAGAGCCTTAACTGGTCTTGAATCATGGGGGATGGTGTGCTCAACAACTTGAACTTGGAGGGAACCTATGTAGCTCATCCACCGCCATTCGATGGAAGCAATTACAACTATTGGAAAATAAGGATGCAATTTTATTTTCAAGGCATCAGTTGGGAGCTTTGGAGGATGGTGTATACTCCATATGAGCTTTCAGAAACTGAGTATGCTACATGGGATATCAATACGGTAAAGTATGCTTAACTAAATGCTAAGGCTGTAAGTATTTTATATTGTTCTATTTTGGTAAGTGAATTCAATAGAATTTCTTCATGTGAAACTGCATATAATATATGGCATAGACTTTCTATTACACATGAAGGAACTATACAAGTTAAAAATTCTAAGATTAGTATGCTTAAATAAAAGTTTGAACAATTTTGTATGGAACTTTTATATTACGATTTGAGTGCATTAGTACAAACCAAAGGTGACAGCCATTAAAGAAGCCAATGATCTCACTAGATTGAGGATGGAGCAGCTCATTGGCAACTTAGAGACTCATGAGGTCACCCTTGAAGAAGAAGAAAGATTGGCGGCCGAACACAAAAATGAGAAAAGGAAGGATATTGCATTCAAGGCAACAACTAAAATTAGTCACGATACAAGTGAAGAAGAAAGTGAAGAAGAAATTCTCATTGTAAATGGTAAGAAATATAGAAGATTTAAAACTAACAAAATTTCTAGTGTTTCTTCCTCTTCCCCTAGGTGCTTTGAATTTGGCAAAAAGGGACATTTAAAGGTGATTGTCCCAAACTCAAGAAGGGAAAGAAATACTCTCACAAGAAGAAGGAAAAATCCTACAAAGCTACATGGGATGATTCAAGTGATGATAGTGAGGATGGAGAAGAAGAAGTGGAGTGTCTTATTGCTATAACAAATGAGGAAGAGAGTGAGGTAAGCTTGTTTGATTTATCTAAAGAAGAGTTAATTTCTAGCATTGAAGAATTACATGATAAATATATTGATTGTAAAAAGAAAGTAAAAAGAGTTGGAAAAACTAATGAAGAATTATATGCTCAATTAAATGATCTTGATTCTTAAAAGTAAAGTATTATTTCTGAAAATTCTACCTTGAAATCATCTTTTAATTATTGCAATGTGAAGTTGCTTACTCTAGAAACAAACTACAATTTTCTTTCTCAAGAAAAGGTTGAATTGCTTACAAAGTTGAATGATCTTCAAACACAGCCTATCTTGTGTACTCATTTAGATTATGATTCTATTGTCAAAGAAAGAGATAGTTTTTTATCTAATCTAGATCAAGAAAAGTTAGACATTAAAAGGAGAATGGATGAAATTGCTAAGTCACAAAAAGATATAAGTAGCTTGAAAAATAAAGATATCCTTGATAAGATCCTAAAGGATTCTTCCAGCCAAATTGGAAGAAGAGGTTTAGGATATGTTACAAAAGGAAGATCTCATCCTAAATCTAGAAGAACACAAGCACCCAAGACCAAGGCCATATTTGTACCCAAAAAAACTCAACTCAAAGGAAAAATGAAATTGATTCCATTTGTTGTCACTATTGCTTGTGTCTTGGACATTATTCTTTTTCATACCCATACAAGAAAAGGACGTTGATTTAGTTTGGGTTCCAAGCCTTCAAACCTAGTATATTTGAAAATGATTAGTTGAGATTTTACCTAAAACGTTACTTTGATATTCAAAATATCTTATCTCAACTAAACTGAGCTTTAAATTTGCATATTTCTGTAAAATTGTATTGAAAATAACTTATGTTTTACTTGCAAATAATTATTGCAAACAAAGTAGAAACCATCTTGGTCGACAATAACTTCGACCGAGACACTCTTCGATCGATAAAAATGTCGACCAAAGAAGTTTCTGTATCAAACCTGCACTTTCTCGACAAACAGTAACTTGCTCGGTCGAGAAAATTATCGACCAAGAGGATCTCAGTCGAGAAAATTGTCGACCAAGAAAGTTACTGTCTTTAGCTCACAAATTTTTGAAAAACATTCGACTGGCAAATACTTCGAACAAATCTCACTCGGTCGAGAAAATTGTCAACCGAGAATGTTTCAGACAGAACTATTTAATAAAATTGAATATTTCACTTGAGTAATGAACTGTACATGATACATTGCCTAAATATTTGAAAGTTTTTAAGAATTATATATGTGCACCAAAACTTTATACTTTGAAACTGTCCCAACTAGTATATAATTGAAGAAATTTTCACATACATGAGGACTAAATAGGTCTTATTAGAGGAAAGTCCTAATGACAAATCTATTGGCATAATAGAGTTTGATCAACATTAACATAATCAAATTGAAAACAAAAGAATTGATCATATAAGGAACTTGGTTAAAATATAATCATCGCCGTTTTGTGAGAAAATTTAAAGTTTGAGAATTCTAAGAATTAAAGACAAGATATCTTTTCAAAAAATTTCTCACGTTAATTAAGTTCTAAAAAGGCAAACTTTATCTTAAAACACAAAAAGGTTTAATCTTAGATTATTCAACATTCACAAGTTCATATATGAGAAAAATGAAGGACAAATAATGATCATATACAACAAGATCAAATCATATTCTATAAGATTGGTTCATTGGATAACTCATTAAAATGCATATATTGGATATCTACAGAAATGCCTCTCGGTTGAAAAAGAGTTCAATCAAGGGGCGCCCAGGTCAAAGTTATGGTCGACTAAAAATAAGCCTGACAAAATGCTTATTTGTGAAATCCAATCATTGACTTGCACTCAACCTTAGTATATTTTCTCATCATGTTATAAAATTGATTCATTGCTTTACTCATTCAATTAAACTTCAAAGCTAGTTATGACCTTAGTATACTTAAGGTAATCTTGGTTATAAGGGAGCTTACAACATTCTTGAATACAATGTATATCTTTCTCTTAATTGAATTCTCTACACTAATTAGGGATTAACATCCCCTATATTTGGTTAGAGATACATTCATTAATTCCACTATGAGCTTAAAAGAATCTCATATCATTTCAGGGCTTAACATCCCTTGTAAATGGTTGAGAAATATATTCATCGATCCTATTATGAGCCTAAAGGAATATCATATCATTTTAGGGCTAAACATCCCTTATAAATGGTGAGAAATTAATAACATATATCCATGAGCTTAAAGGATTGTCATATCATTTCAGGGCTTAACAACCCTTGCAAATGGTTGAGAAATATACCATGATTTTTGAATTGTGGCTAAATTTGACATTCTTGTTATAGTATACAATTAAGGGGGAGTATCTCATTCAGGAGGAGAAAATTGGTTATATGGCTATCTTTTTGAAATGACAAAGGGGGAGAAATAATATAAATCAAAATTAAATGAGTTTCAAAATTTCTTGGCTTCACATCAATTGTTGTTATATTCCTTAAAGAGTTGGATACTATGTTCCATACCTCTTTAGGAATAATTATCACACACTACATGAAAACAAGAGAATGTCTTCATCTAAGGTAAATCTCAGGTATGAAAATCATCTTATTTGATTATTTTGATTGTATTTTTAGGAATGTTTGTCATCTTCAGAAAGGGGGAGATTGTTGGCTAAATTGGACATTAACATACCCTTTTTTTGATGATAAAAAACATTTCATTCTTGTGGATCTAACATGATACTAGAGTATTTCAGGGTTCAAGGAAAATAAGGAGATCATACTAAGTGTATAATTGAAGATCAATACACTTAAATGTTTAATATTTTCATGATTTTACTCAATTTAAAAACTTGTACAATTGTATAATGTACAAGTACTTAGATATCATGTAAATCAAGCGTTAGAGCTTCCATTTCTACCCAAAATCCTATGTCACACTCACATGAATACTTTAGGGTTGATAGGTCTCATATGAGTCATCAATAGGACCTCACACACATTGTAAAACTTTGCAAATCTTTAGTTTTGAGCCAAAATTCGGTCGACAATATTGTGGACCTAAATATTTCTGTTGTAATAGATTTAATTGATAGAACCAGTCAGTCATCCGGTCGACAATATTTTGGACTAGAATTTTATCCGTTCGACAATATTTTTGACCAAAAAAAGTTCTGGAAACTTCACATTTAACACAAATTTAGCCGTTGCAAGCCAACTACTTTCTACCTAATGGCTATTTAAGCACTACTTCATTGGTTAAGTATTTTCTTTCTTCCAATCTTGTTCTCTTTTATTATATATTGTTCTCCTTGACTACTCCTAGGTTGGAGGTTGTTTAAAGGAGGTGTTCTTGAGATTACTTCAAGGAAGGTTGCTTCAAGGGAGGCTAGAGCTACTAAAGGAAGGCTATCTCAAGGTGGTGAAGGCTGCTCTATGGACTTGGAGTTACTTCAGAAGGCTGCTTTAAGGAGGTTGAAGCTACTTTAGGTGAAAGCTACTTCAAGGATGTAGATAGGAAGCAATTGTATTTTGTGTAACATCCTTGAGAGGTAATAAAATAAATTGCTTTCAAAATCCCGGTTGGAATCAATCGGGTAGTGGACTGACTACCTTATATTTCTAAGGTAGGAACCACTTTACATCCTTGTGTCTTCCTTGTTTGCTCCTACTTCTCTTTCAAGTGTTTAATTAACTTTAAAAACTCCAACAATCTCTATTCACCCCCCTAGATCTTTCACGACGTCCAACCAGGAGGTGCAAGAAAGATGAGGCTGGCCTTGATGACCCTTATGGCTTTTATGAGAATTAGGATCAACTGGAGGAGATTTAATATGAGAAACAACTCTAAGGACATAAGTTGAACCATCACTTTTTAATACAATGCTCACATGATTCTTGGCACATGGAAAGTGGCCACTAAGCCCCCAGTCATACATCTTATGAGGAGTATGGGGCCCATCAGGCCTACCCTAGCCCCAACTCCTCATATTGGGGGAACTACTTATACAACCCCTCCTATTCATCTGCTCTACCTCATTATCTATCACTGAAGTGCTCTTCTTCCCTCCATATCAGGTTTGGGATTTGGTTGGGATGAGAAAAATTCTAAGTCAGTGTGGAGGTGGGTGGTACGTAACAATTCCACCCCCTATCTTCCCTTTCACCATTATCTATTCATCATTTTACTTTGCATTTAGTTTGCTTTCTAAAAAAGTAGTTTGCTTTTTTTTATTTGAAAAATTAGCCTTTATCTAGTCTACCTACATGAATAGAATTTGTATCATTGTACCCCTGAAATTCAATAAATCTTCCTTGCAAAATTTATACAAATTACCAAAATTAGAAAACACCATGTCACCTAGGACCCCAAAATTTGCAAAATTTGTATCATTGTACCCCTGAAATTCAGTAAATATTCCTTGCCAAATTTTTACAAATTATCAAAATTAGAAAACACCATGTCACCTAGGACCCCAAAATTTTCATTGCTCATTGGAAATGTTGGCAAGCCTTATTGCATTAATTAGAATCAAACAAAAAAATTTCTTATTTTAAATATGTAGATTAGCTTGGCATATCTCTTATATGATGTTGTGATAGGAAAAGTCGAACTGATATGAGGGAACTCCCTAAAAAAGTTTGAAAGCACAGGAACAACCTCCCTTTATCATCTTCATCTTAGAAAGAAAATTCAAAATCACCTCATGCCAAACCTGTTGGTATGTATGCCCTGAGAGCCAATCATGGGATGATTTGTGGGATACATTAAGATTGATTTGATAAACATCAAAGGCAAACTTCCAATTCTTTCTGGTTCAGTCATATGAGATAGTGATAGAACATATTGAATGTCTAGAGAATGACAGTACTCAATTACGTATGTTTTCAGGTTGAGGACTTGAACGATGAGATCATACGGATGCTAAGAGTTTGTACATTCTTTTTATGTCCCTAGTCAGATGTCATTGTGGAAGGTAGATAGATAGCAATGACACACAATACTAGATTGTGGTGTTGGTTGATGACAGAATCTCATTAGTCATGATATAGAGATATCAAACCAAACACATAGGTACTTGTTAGAGAACAAGTGTACCGGACAGACCCACCGTGAGTTTGACACATGGAACCATGACATGGTAGTCACTGTCAGTACTCACAGTGATGGTGGTGAGTGTGATTCTTTGACCTGAAATCACTACACTCAACACATGTCATTGGGAACACTTTGACATCATCAAACGCAGTCCTGAAACATGGGTTGTTATAAAGGTGATGATTGGGTGGCTTTGACACATGGGACTTTTGAGGGGTGAGTGATAGATATGGGATTTGTCCCTCCTAAGGGAGTTTGATATCCATGGACACTTGATGAGTAGGATTGAGAAAGGCGTGCACACATGTGTGAATCCATATGTGATATCGATGTCATACATATCTCTTCCAATCTACTCTGAGATCAAGAAAGTGAATGAACGTTGACAGGATGACCGTTCCATGCCTCGAGTTCATTCGGGATATTAGTGACAAAGGAATTATACATTCACTGTAACAACATTCATAGATTGTAAGATTGAAAGTTGTTCTCCAACTTTCTATTTCACTTGGGTAGCACAGATGTGTGACTAGGCACCGATCTTTGCTTGTGAAGTCATAAGTGTTATGGACTTTCACTGCCAACGTGAAATGGACCTGTAGGGTCACACACATAGGATTTAACCTGGAAGAGGAGTTTTGTCCACAAACAATGTTTAGATTGATTACTAAAGGAGTTTAGTAGTTCAATTAAACACTCAATTAATTGATAGCTCAATGTCATAATGTTCAAGGTGTTGGACACATTGATTGGAGTATCGGATTGATTGAAACTGCAATTGGCTGATTCTGCACAATCTACACTCCCAACCGATCGACTCATGTGATGAACCGATCGGCTGAGCTTGGTGAACCGATCAGCTCAGGTGGTGATTCGATCGGCTCATGTACAGTGTGAAATGATCAGTTCAAGTGTTGAAACGATCGGTTCAACTGGTCCAACCGAGCAAGTTGGGAAAGTCAGGTTGGTGAGAAATTGCTTTTCGTTTCACTTGCCCAATTTGATTGGAACAAGGATTGGTATTTGATACCAATTCGAAACAAAAGAGGAAAAGTCAATCGGGAACTGACCAGGACCACGAACCGACCGGTTTAGAAGTGAACTGACCATTTCATGGGTCCCAACCGATCGATTGAGGTGTCAACTGACCGGCTCAGGTCCCCAACCGTCCGTTTTAGAAATGAAACAATCAGTTCAGGTTGCGCAGTTGGTTGTTTTTGTGGAAAATCTTGAACCCTTCTACTCCTGCTTTAGTCCCGCATTGCCCGGTATAGATAACCCTGTCCTATGACCCTCCTATATATAGGGGTATTGGGGGCTTCTCAAAGAACAACTTAGTGCAACCAGTTGTTCTGTAAAGTTGTCGTTCTCTTTAGTTTTGGTAACCGAGAGAGCCCGAGCAAGTGCTACCCGATAAGGGAGGCACTGTTGGCTAAATGGACATCTGTAAATCCCTTTGTTTTGATAATGACAAACATTTCATTCTTGTTAATCTAACGTGCTACTTGAGTGTTGCAGGAATAAGGTGGATGACAAAGCACTAGGGAATCTATATAAATGAATGATTGTAAATGTCATGAAATGTAATCAATTGTAAACTTGTACAAATATATAATGTACAAGTACTTAGACTTCATGTAAATCAAGTGTTAGATCTTCCCTAGCTAAACACCACATTTAGATAGGTCATCCCCTTCAATAGTGTCACATATGCACACTCATACACACACTTTATGGCTTCATTTGAAACGTTGAAACAGGGTCCATCTCGGTCGACAAAATCCTCGACCGAGACACTCTCGGTCGACAATCTTCTAGACCGAGAAAGACCCAAGTAGCCGTTAGACACAGCTGACAAGGTAGTTGGCAGTTGGAGATAAATGTTGCATACACTTGATCCAGAGAGCCTGTCGGTCGACAAAACGTCGACCGAGTAGGTGTCTCGGTCGACCATTTCTCGACCGAGATAGTCTGACAGCAACTGCAGAATTAATTAATTAGTCATTGCTAAAGCAACAAACTTGTACCTAACGACTAGTTAAGCACTTAGAAACCCCTAGAATGTGTCTAGAATGTCCTTAAGCACTTGTAGGACATTCCTATAAATAGGACATGCCTTAGGACACCTAAACTCACTTGTTACACTTGAGAAATCTTTGAGCATACTTTGAGCAACCTGTTTGTGAGCAAATTGAGCATAGTGACAATTGGCTACTTCTTCTCTCAGCTCAAATTTAGTGACCTATAGGCTAACATCTCCTATCCACTGCAATTACTATTCCATACACTTTGGTTAGGAGATCTACACGCTTGATCTAGGCAAATCAAGCCTTGTGCTACAAAAGGATAAGTTGTAATTTCCTTTTTCCTTTCTTGTTCTCTATTATTGTTTGTACTCTCCTGGCTACTCCTAGGTTGGAGGCTGCGGATTGGAGAGGTTGGAGATCTTCTTGGTGAAGAAGGGGACCTTGAGCTACTTCAAGAAGGCTGGTGCAACGGGAGGTTACTTCTAGAGAGGAAGGCTACTTCAAGGGGGAGCTTGGAGTTACTTCAAGAAGGATACCTCAAGTTGGTTCATCTACTTCAAGTGAAGGTTGTTCAAGGGGTGTCAAGAAAGTATTGTATTTTGTGTAAATCCTTGTGAAGGTAATAAAATTAATACTTTCAAAATCCCGGTTGGGTAACCAACCGGGTAGTGGACTGACAACTTTAGTATTTGCTAAAGTTAGAACCACTCTAAACACCTGTCTCCTTCTTCCATTTTCAATTGTGGTTGTTTTGAGTTAAATAATTGTTAAAATATTTAAAAACTCTATTCACCCCCCCTCTAGTGTTTTTCAATTGGTATCAGAACAGGCTTCAAGGAACCTTAACAAGGTCTTGAAGAATGGGTGACGGGGTGCTTAACAATCTTAACCTTGAAGGGACACTTGTTGCTAGACCTCCAGCGTTTGATGGAACAAACTACACATATTGGAAGAGAAGGATGCAGTTCTACTTCCAAGGCATCAATTGGGACTTATGGAGGATGGTGTCAACCCCATACGAGCTTCCTCAAACACAATATGCAGAGTGGGATGCAAACACGGTAAAGTTGGCTCAAATGAATGCCAAAACTGTAAGCATTTTATATTGTTCAATTTCAGTAGGAGAATTTAATAGGATATCAAACTGTGACACAGCCTACGACATTTGGCATAGATTGTCCATAACTTATGAAGGTACAGTTCAAGTCAAGAATTCTAAGATCAGCATGCTTAAACAAAAGTTTGAACACTTCCGTATGGATCCAAATGAATCTATTAGTGAAATGTTTGCAAAATTCTCTTCTATTGTTAATGGTTTAAATGCCCTAGGAAAAACTATTCTTGAAGAAGATCAGGTATCAAAAATCCTTCGATCACTTCCTCCTAAATACAAGCCAAAGGTGACAGCCATTGAAGAAGCTAATGACCTCACTCGACTGAGAATGGAGCAACTCATTGGCAATCTAGAAGCTCATGAAGCAACCCTAGAAGAGGAAGAAAGAAGAGAACGTGAACTTCAGCAAGGAAATAAGAAGGATATGGCTCTAAAAGCTTCAAAGATAATCACACCAGAAAGTGAGGAGTCAAGTGAAGAAGAAGGAGAAGAAGCATTGATTGTCAATGGTAAGAAATATAGAAGATTTAAATCTAACAAAATTTCCAGTTCTTCTTCTTCTCCTCCTAGGTGCTTTGAGTGTGGAAAGAAAGGACATTTCAAAAATGAATGTCCTAAAGCAAAGAAAGGAAAGAAAAGCTCACACAAGAAGAGGGGAGAAAAATCCTATAAAGCTGCATGGGACGAGTCAAGTGAAAGTGAAAGTCGAGAAGAAAAGGTAGAATGTCTAATGGCAAGAGAAGATGATGAAGACTCTCAAGAGGATTGGGTGGTTGACAGTGGATGTTCCAAACACATGACTGGAAAAAAGGATGCATTTCAAACTTTTGAAGAAAAGAAGAGTGGAACAGTCACTTTTGGAGATAATGGTAAAGGTAAAATTGTTGGAATAGGTAACATTGGTACAAACCTCGAAATAAAGAATGTTCTACTTGTTGATGGTTTGCACCATAACTTAATAAGTGTGAGTCAATTATGTGATAGTGGCTATGATGTTTTATTTAACAAAACATGCTGCAAATTATTAATAGAAAACACTACCAATGTTGTCTATGAAGGAAAAAGAGTTGGAAATCTTTATATTCTTAGACCTAACTCTATGAAATCTATAGTAGGAAAATGCTTGCTTGCAAATGAAAATACTTTACAATTATGGCATAAAAAGCTAGGACATGCTAGTTCACATGTTATCAAAAAGTTAGTGAAATATGATCTTTTTCGTGGTTTGCCTACTCTATCCTTTGATCAAGTTGAAAATTGTGAACCATGTACATTGGGAAAGCAAACAAAAACCTCTTTTAAACCTAAACATGAACTTAGCACCAGTAGATCTTTAGAATTAATTCACATAGATTTATTTGGACCTATGAGGACCCAATCTATCGGTAGCAAAAGATATTGTTTTGTTATTGTTGATGATTATAGTAGATATACATGGGTACATTTTATTACAACCAAAGATGATACTATTCATGCTTTTATAAAATTTTGCTCTATGATTGAAAATCTATTACAAAGCAAAATATGTACCATTAGAAGTGATCATGGTGGAGAATTTGAAAATCATGTATTTGAAGAATTTTGCACATCTCAAGGGTACACTCACAATTTTTCTGCTCCACGCACTCCACAACAAAATGGCATAGTTGAAAGGAAAAATCGATCACTACAAGAAATGGCTAGAACTATGATGCTCGAACATAACACCCCCAAAACCTTTTGGGCTAAAGCTGTAAACACCGCATGCTATGTGTTAAATAGAGTAACTGTTCACTCTCACTTGAAGAAAACTCCGTATGAAATAATACATTCTAAGAAACCTAGAGTTGACTATTTTCATACCTTTGGATCTACATGTTATATCTTAAATACCAAAGATGATAGAGATAAATTTGATTCTAAATCACACAAAGCATTCTTTTTGGGATATTCTACCTCTAGCAAAGCATTTAGAGTCTACAACACTATCTCTAGAAAAGTTGAGGAATCTATTCATGTCTCTTTTCATGAAGAGTCCAAATCAGAAAATCTAGAAATAATTGATCTTACTAATCAATTCGAAAACTTAAACATACCAAATGATAGTGAGAAAGATACTACAAACAATACCCAAAGTGAAACACAACCTATACCTAGACTTATTAAGGATCATCCTCAAGAATTAATTATTGGAAATCCAAATGATAAAGTAAAAACTCGGTCTTCCTTTAAGGATGTCGCAAACATGGCTTTTGTTTCTATCATTGAACCTAAGAAGATATCTGAATCTCTTAAAGATGATTATTGGATAATAGCAATGCAAGAAGAATTAAATCAATTCACAAAAAATGATGTATGGGATTTAGTTCCTAAACCACAAGATAAAACCATCATTGGAACTAAATGGGTTTTTAGAAATAAGCTCAATGAGGCAGGAGAAGTAATAAGAAATAAAGCTCAGTTAGTAGCACAAGGATATAATCAACAAGAAGGAATAGACTTTGATGAAACGTATGCACCAGTAGCTAGACTTGAAGCTATTAGAATGTTACTAGCTATTGCTGCACATAAAAACATCAAACTCTACCAAATGGATGTAAAAAGTGCATTTCTAAACGGAATTATTCAAGAAGAAGTTTATGTTGCCCAACCACCCGGTTTTGAAATACCGGAAAAAGGTGACTATGTTTATAAACTTAAGAAAGCACTTTATGGTTTAAAACAAGCACCTAGGAACTGGTATGAAAGGCTCAAGACATATCTTTTTGATAATGGTTTTTCTATTGGAAATTCAGATTCTACTTTATTTTTCAAAACATATACATCTGATTTTCTTGTTGTTCAAATATATGTTGATGATATTATTTTTGGAGATTCAAATGAATCATTGTGTACACAATTTAGTGACATTATGCAAAAAGAATTTGAAATGAGCCTCATGGGTGAACTAACCTTCTTTCTTGGTTTCCAAATTAAGCAAACGCCTGCCGGGATTTTTATAAGCCAAGAAAAGTATACTAAAGAACTCTTAAAACGTTTTGGGATGGATCAGTGCAAACATGCTACTACTCCTATGGCCACTTCTACTAAAATTGATAAGGATGAAGATGGGGAACCTATTGATGATTCCTTATATAGAGCCATGATTGGTAGTTTGCTTTACTTAACTGCTTCTAGACCGGACATCATGTTTTCCGTTGGTCTTTGTGCTCGATTTCAATCACAACCTATGCACTCTCATTTTCAAGCAGTTAAACGAATTCTTCGATACTTCGCCGGCACTACATGTTTTGGTTTATGGTATCCAAAAGGACAATCCTTGGATTTTAAAGCTTATACTGATGCTGATTATGCTGGTTGTCGACTTGATCGCAAGAGCACTAGTGGTGGTTGTTTCTTGTTAGGGAGATCTTTAGTATCTTGGTTTAGCAAGAAACAAAACAAGGTTGCCCTTTCTACAACTGAAGCTGAATATATGGAAGCCGGATCTTGTTGTGCTCAAGTGCTTTATATGCAACAAGTATTAAATGATTATGGTTTTACTCTTTCATCTACACCTATTTTTTGTGACAACACAAGTGCTATAAACTTAGCACATAATCCTATCTTACACAACAGAGCTAAACATATTGAAATCCGTCATCACTTTTTAAGGGATCATATTTCTAAAAATCATGTTTCTCTTCATCATGTAGATACGAAAGATCAATTGGCTGATATTTTTACAAAACCACTTCCATTAGACCAATTCAACAAAATAAGGAAGCATTTGCTTATCACTCCTTTGGAAGATGTTTTCTTTGATATTTGTGCTTCCTAACACTGTCGTCTATTTGCATCATTTTGGCTTTTAATAGACATCTTTATCATTAAATTTGGTATTTTTTGGGACATCTAATTAAGGGGGAGTTTTATTCTTAAACGGATATCTTTTTGAAATGACAAAGGGGGAGAAATAAATATAAAACTTAGTATTTGTGCAAAACTCAATCAATGAGTTTCATAAACTCTTGGCTTTACATTGAAAGTTGCTATATTCCCTAAAGGATTGGATTTCATGTTCCATAATTCATGGGGAATAATAAGCACACATTTTCTAAACAAGAGAAGAAATTTAAAAAGGTAATCTTCAGGTATGAAACTCACATGTTTTTATACTTCCTTATTTTATATTTAGGAAATGTTTGTCATCTTCAAAAAGGGGGAGATTGTTGGCTAAATGGACATCTGTAAATCCCTTTGTTTTGATAATGACAAACATTTCATTCTTGTTAATCTAACGTGCTACTTGAGTGTTGCAGGAATAAGGTGGATGACAAAGCACTAGGGAATCTATATGCTTGAATGATTGTAAATGTCATGAAATGTAATCAATTGTAAACTTGTACAAATATATAATGTACAAGTACTTAGACTTCATGTAAATCAAGCGTTAGATCTTCCCTAGCTAAAAACCACATTTAGATAGGTCATCCCCTTCAATAGTGTCACATATGCACACTCATACACACACTTTATGGCTTCATTTGAAACGTTGAAACAGGGTCCATCTCGGTTGACAAAATCCTCGACCGAGACACTCTCGGTCGACAATCTTCTCGACCGAGAAAGACCCAAGTAGCCGTTAGACACAGCTGACAAGGTAGTTGGCAGTTGGAGATAAACGTTGCATACACTTGATCCAGAGAGCCTGTCGGTCGACAAAACATCGACCGAGTAGGTGTCTCGGTCGACCATTTCTCGACCGAGATAGTCTCTGACAGCAACTGCAGAATTAATTAATTAGCTGTTGCTAAAGCAACAAACTTGTACCTAACGGCTAGTTAAGCACTTAGAAACCCCTAGAATGTGTCTAGAATGTCCTTAAGCACTTGTAGGACATTCCTATAAATAGGACATGCCTTAGGACACCTAAACTCACTTGTTACACTTGAGAAATCTTTGAGCATACTTTGAGCAACCTATTTGTGAGCAAATTGAGCATAGTGACAATTGGCTACTTCTTCTCTCAGCTCAAATTTCGTGACCTATAGGCTAACATCTCCTATCCACTGCAATTACTATTCCATACACTTTGGTTAGGAGATCTACACGCTTGATCTAGGCAAATCAAGCCTTGTGCTACAAAAGGATAAGTTGTAATTTCCTTTTTCCTTTCTTGTTCTCTATTATTGTTTGTACTCTCCTGGCTACTCCTAGGTTGGAGGCTGCGGATTGGAGAGGTTGGAGATCTTCTTGGTGAAGAAGGGGACCTTGAGCTACTTCAAGAAGGCTGGTGCAACGGTAGGTTACTTCTAGAGAGGAAGGCTACTTCAAGGGGGAGCTTGGAGTTACTTCAAGAAGGCTACCTCAAGTTGGTGCATCTACTTCAAGTGAAGGCTGTTCAAGGGGTGTAAAGAAAGTATTGTATTTTGTGTAAATCCTTGTGAAGGTAATAAAATTAATACTTTCAAAATCCTGGTTGGGTAAGCAACCAGGTAGTGGACTGACAACTTTAGTATTTGCTAAAGTTGGAACCACTCTAAACACCTGTCTCCTTCTTCCATTTTCAATTGTGGTTGTTTTGAGTTAAATAATTGTTAAAATATTTAAAAACTCTATTCACCCCCCCTCTAGTGTTTTTGAGGCACAACAAGGGAAAGACAACTGTAGAAAGAGACTGGTGGTAGGAGAGTGTGTCGGTGACTAGTACACCGACAGGAGGGTGCGACTCCTTCCAATTCCTTGTGAGACAAGGAGATTGGAGTTCCAGGTGGTCTGTGTGGACTACTTCAGAGGCGGGAGATTTCTGCCGCTCGGAGGACAGTTGTCAATCCCGACAGTCCCGGTGAGACCAGGAGTCGTCAGTCCCAGTGCGACCAGGATCTGCACAGACACCATCCAAGACCAGAGGTGAATACCGCGCAATCCACAAGGTATTGTCTCCGAGAAAGCCTCGGGACAAGGTATGATTCCATAAACCATACTTTCCAATTGTATAGACGTTGACGTGTCTCCTTGTTCTAGGTTTGGGGAGGAGAATGTTTTTGTTTCCGCTGCCTTCTCTACCTCCAATAAAACCCAATAGTGGTATCATAGCCACATCAGCTACTCTATACTTTAGGATTATCGGTATGATCGATTTTGATTTGTCGCCTTTATTTATTGCATACGATGCGAATAAAATTGGCTTTATGCATGTCCAATCCAAAATCCACAAATCCCAATTTACATATATGATATGTATTATGAATGCACTTGATACGCGTCGCCCTTAAATGAGTTTTGTGGTGGATGTATAGCGTGGTTATGGCCAATAAACCCTATCTGTGTATGGTTGTATGTGGTTGCTTGCATCTCGATCTGCGCACCGATTCCCTTTCTCCTATTCCTGATGTAACTCGAAACAATTCGAGATTTCTTTCCTACCTTTGCTCCCCTCGAATGTAACTCGAGGTTTCTCTTTTGATAATGTAAAATAGGATAGAATTTTATTTCCTGTTATGTTAAAGAACGGAGGACATCCTGACGACAGAGGAGACGATCGGTTGACGTTCGAGACGATCGGTTCAAGGAGTGAGCCAATCGGTTGATGATCGGTTCGAGGAGCGAGATGAGCGGGTGGCAGCCATGATGAGATGCACGACGACCAGGCAAACCGATCGGTTGGAGGAGACAATCGATCGGCTGGTGGCACCCAGTCGACCGACCTGATGGCGAGCCGATCAATCATGTGATGAGTTGATCAAACCCAGAAAGGCAAAGCACAGAGTTCATCTTGTATAGGTTGCATGTGATGTAGACCTAGATGATCGTGATTCCTCTTGGCTCGAGGAATCACATTAGGATGTCCATAATAATCGCTTTTATCGTTTCACATGTTTTCTGTGGGATATAGCATGTATATGATACATACTATATATTGTGGTGATTGGATATTGTATATGTATATAAAACCAAATCCCTCATTAAATATTAAGTTTTAGATGCCTTCCAAATGCGACACACGTAAAAAAACTTGATCGACCAAGTGTGGGCACGCCCTAGCGTGGTGCACCGTCTATCTCGTGGAAGCGTGAAGGATGGATATGTGGGTCTGCCCTAGCAGGGTGCATATTCATCGTGTTTGCTTTGGGTCAGACTTAACAAGGTGATCTAGATGGGATCTAGTACCTTGAGGCATGGAGGTGATCATGGCAAAGAGTTGCATATGACATCTTATCAAGAGTTGCATATGATGCAATTGGCAAGACTTGCCTACCTGAGAGATCTAAGTTGTGGGTGACAGCCCTAGCTGGTCCATGACTTAGAGGATTTCAGGATCTTGCCCACTAGAAGGTTGTATGCTGCAATCTTCTGAATTGATGGTGAGGGTTATCAATTTGAACTAAAATAGTGGGAGTGATAATTAATTAAAGGCCTAATTATATCGTCAACTTTTCAAATCAATCAAATAAGTCAAAAATGAGTTTTTTGGACTAAAATTGCATATTTCCTTTTGTAGTACAAATGACAAAAAACAACAATCACTTTTCTTTGTGATCAGTCCTTGAAAAGGACAAGCTAAATGGGACAAACTTCCACGACTGGTATAGGACATTGAGAATTGTTCTCACTCAAGAGTGAAAGCTCTATGTCCTGGATACTCCAATTCCAGAGGAACCTGCTCCTAATGCACCAAAGGCAGAAAGGGATGCTTACAAGAAGCATTCTGATGGTGCCATTGATGCAAAGTGCTTGATGTTGTGCTCTATGAACCACAAGTTGCAGAGACAATATGAGAACATGGGTGTCATTGAGATGATTCAGCATCTTAGGAACATGTATGAAGATCAAGCACGGCAAGAGAGATATGATGTCTCAAGGGCACTGTTCAAGTGCGTCATGACAGAAGGAGATCCAGTTGGTCCAAACACACTCAAGATGATTAGGTATGTGGAGAACCTGACAAGACTGGGATTTCCATTGAGCCAAGAGTTGGCTACTGACGTGATACTGTAATGGTTTCCAGAATCCTACAGTCAGTTTGTGATGAACTACAACATGAACAACTTTGATAGGCCACTGTTAGAGTTGTTGGGCATGTTGAGGACAGCAGAGACACAGATGAAGAAGGACAAGCCTAAGTCTGTGATGGTGATCACGAGCAAGAAAGGCAAGTCCAAGCGCAAGGGCAAGGGCAAAGCTAAGAAAGGTTCTAATGCTAGCCAGGAGCCCAAGTCGTCTTCAGCTCTCAAGGCCAAGGGAGGCGTGACCAAGAAACGCAATTGCCACCATTGTCAAAAGCCAGGACATTGGAAAAGGAATTGTCCTCTCTATCTGGAAGAACAAAAGAAGAAGGAGGCAACAAACGTCTCTACTTAAAGGTGTCCTGAAAGTAAACTTGTAACACTTTTGAGGTATATGATACCAAGATGTAAAGTGTAAAGCACTCAATAAATGGGGCAAGTGTTGCCGCCATAGATAGGAGTACTTTAGTTTATTTTCAGCCTAAAAGGCATGTAATATAGTTATGAACTGCTATTTCATATTTGCCAATAGATAGAAACACTTTATTTTTGCATAGTATATGACAATGATGGAAATCAATAAAGAGATGTTTCAATTTCTAAAGATATGATCTTTGTGGCAATGCCTTGTTTATCTTGTGGTATTTGATATGCATAAGATAAAATGATACCTAAAAGTTATAGATAACTCAAACAATCAAATTAGCATCAATCATGAGAAATTCATTTCTAGTTTCCATGTGATGGATAAATCTAGACTCTTTTGGTTAGAGAACCAGTAAGAGACATGAATATCTTGGGCATGATTAATCAATCTTCACTAATGGTAGTGGGAGAATGATTGTCCTATTAGGTATAATATGTATTTACATACCTATTGGAGAAAATGCTAAATATTTCAAATGGTGTTTAGAGAAATACCAATATGAATATCTTGAAGTGTTCAAGAATATCATAAATGAAGTACAAATTTGGTAAAGTGTTAATTCTTGATGAGATAAATGAATGAAATACTTGGACCAAATGTTTGAGATCCTTATGAGTGATTATGATAGTATATCATAGTGAACTCATGATTAAGGCATGGTGATGTCTAAATCAAGAAAGAATCATACTCTAAGGAGTTAGAGAATGATTATCAAATAACTAAATTCTTCTTAATAAAAGAATACCCCACACTAATAAAGGACATTAAGAATCACAAGGAATTGTAAGTTCTTATATCCTTGACGGACACACCTCGTTTATCTATGTGATAAGTTGTTCATGTGATGAGTCAACTATCTAGATGAATATGAGGAACCGAATTTTGAGTTACAGTTATGACCATTACATCCTAAATGACATCCATGTGAACCATAAGGTATGACCTTGATGGTAGAACCCATTGAATGAAATCCATAAGTGTAAATGAATCTTAAGTGTTAAGACACATGGATAACATTTTGAGAAGGATGATGCTTGTTGATTGCAACTTAATGACTAAAGATATTTGGCATATGGATACTAAAACCTCATTCCTATGAGGAATAAAACAAGGATGTGTACGTGACACAACCTATAAGGTTTATGAATCCACTAATGCAAATGAAGTCTATAAGTTACAATGGACTAATCAATGTGATTGATTGAGTACAAGCAACTCAGAATTGGATCTTTACTTTGATGATATAGTCAAAGGGTTTGACTAATACGTCAAAGATAAAGAAGGGATCTGTGATTTAGTGGGAGCGTGTTCACATTCCACATGTTGATGTGAAATGGAAATGTTCTAGAATGGAAATCCAAAAGTGGAAATTATCTTAAAGGAATATTGAGATGTTTCCTATGTGATAGGAATAGAGATCTATAGAGATAGTTCTCAAAAACCTCTTGACCTGAAAAGAGAAAGCATACATTGGCAATTGGGAGAAAACTTGTCCATATTACATGGAGTTAGTATCCCAAGGCCAAGTGTCCAATTCTTATGAAGAATGGGAACACTAAGAATAGATGTGGATCTATCATGTATGTAATCATCCAATTATCTTGCATGGCAAGAACAAAATCCATTCATCATCTTGTATGTATGACATGGCAATATGATGTGCTCATCTTGATAACTCGTATGTGAGACATGATGAGTGGATGTCTGTCTACTTCCAGTAAGGGTTACTGGAATACCATGAGAACTTTATAAGTACTTGGGAAGTACTAGTTCTATGGAAATAAGGAAGAGTTCACTGTAACGAGTTACACTGATGTGAACTTCTGAAAAAGGGACAGAAAATTAATCGCAAAATATATATAGGATATATAAAAGTGAAAGATTGTTGATAATTGGAAGTGTTCCAATAAAACCATTTAAAAAGTAAATGCCAAGTATATATGTGTTAGAGAACAACAGTGGATACTATATGGATTTGGAAGTTCATGAGATGAACTTATAGATATTCTGCTCATTGATGACAAGTATGGAATCCTTGATCATGCAATGTGGCTAAAGGTTAGCAAAGGAATACTAGATCGCATATTACGACAACTCCATCTCATACGTATGACGTACGGAGAAGAGATGAGAGACATGCAATTTATACTGACTTTGGCAAGGTGTTTCCATTACTCACTATGATCGCACTAGAGCAGAGTAACATGTGGGACATGTTTGAAGATCACTATGAATATGATTCAAGGATGATTGGCTCGCAGTGCAAGTGGGAGTATGTTGGTACGTATTCCCTGAGAGCCAATCATGGGATGATTGGTGGGATACATTAAGATTGATTTGATAAACATCAAAGGCAAGCTTCCAATTCTTTCTGGTTCAGTCATATGAGATAGTGATAGAACAGATTGAATGTCTAGAGAATGACAGTACTCAATGATGTATGTTTTTAGGTTGAGGACCTGAACGATGAGATCATACAGATGTTAAGAGTTTGTACATTCTTTTTATGTCCCTAGTCAGATGTCATTGTGGAAGGTAGATAGACAGCAATGACACACAATACTAGATTGTGGTGTTGGTTGATGATAGAATCTCATTAGTCATGATATAGAGATATCAAACCAAACACATAGGTACTTGCTAGAGAACAAGTGTACCGGACAGACCCACCGTGAGTTTCACACATGGAACCATGACATGGTAGTCATAGTCATTACTCACAGTGATGGTGGTGAGTGTGATTCTTTGACCTGAAATCACTACACTCAACACATGTCGTTGGGCACACGTTGACATCATCAAACGTAGTCTTGAAACATGGGTTGTTATAAAGGTGATGATTGGGTGGCTTTGACACATGGGGCTTTTGAGGGGTGAGTGATAGATATGGGATTTGTCCCTCCTAAGGGAGTTTGATATCCATGGCCACTTGATGAATAGGATTGAGAAAGGCATGCACGCATGTGTTAATCAATATGTGATATCGATGTCATACATATCTCTTCCAATCTACTCTGAGATCAAGAAGGTGAATGAACGTTGACAAGATGACTGTTCCATTCCTCGAGTTCATTCAGGATATCAGTGACAAAGGAATTATACATTCACTATAACACCATTCACGGATTGTAGGATTGAAAGTTGTTCTCCAACTTTCTATTTTACTTGGGTAGCATTGATGTGTGACTAGGCACCACTCTTTTCTTGTGAAGTCATAAGTGTTATGGACTTTCACTGCCAACGTAAAATGGACCTGCAGGGTCACACACATAGGATTTAACCTGGAAGAGGAGTTTTTTCCACAAATAATGTTTAGATTGATTACTAAAGGAGTTTAGTAGTTCAATTAAACACTCAATTAATTGATAGCTCAATGTCATAATGTTCAAGGTGTTGGACACATTGATTGGAGTATCGGATTGATTGAAACTGCAATTGACTGATTCTGCGCAATCTGCACTCCCAACCGATTGGCTCATGTGATGAATCGATCGGCTGAGCTTGGTGAACCGATCAGCTCAGGTGGTGAGTCGATCGGCTCATGGACAGGGTGAAATGATCGGTTCAAGTGTTGAAACGATCAGTTCAACTGGTCCAACCGAGCAAGTTGGGAAAGTCAGGTTGGTGAGAAATTGCTTTTCATTTCACTTGCCCAATTTGATTGGAACAAGGATTGGTATTTGATCCCAATTCGAAACAAAAGAGGAAAAGTCAATCGGGAACTAACCAGGACCACGAACTGACTAGTTTAGAAGTGAAGTGTATGTTTCATGGGTCCCAACCAATCAGTCAAGGTGTCAACTGACCGGCTCAGGTCCCCAACCGACCGTTTCAGAAATGAAATGATCGGTTCAGGTTGCGTAGTTGGTTGTTTTTGTGGAAAATATCGAACCCTTCTACTCCTACTTTGGTCCCACATTACCCGAGATAGAGAACCCTATCACATGACCCACATATATAGGGATATTGGGAGCTTCTCAAAGAACAACTCAGTACAACCAGTTGCTCTATAAAGTTGTCGTTCTCTCTGGTTTTAGTAACCAAAAGAGCCCGAGCAAGTGCTACCTGATAAGGGAGGCACATCAAGGGAAAGACAATTGCAGAAAGTGACTGGTGGCAGGAGAGTATGTCAGTTACTAAAACGCTGATAGGAGGGTGCGACTCCTTCCAATTCCTTGTGAGACAAGGAGATTGGAGTTCCAGGTGGTCCGTGTGGACTACTTCAGAGGCGGGAGATTTCTGTTGTGCGGAGGACAGTTGTCAATCTCGACAGTCCCGGTGAGACCAGGAGTCATCAGTCCTGGTGCGACTAGGAGCTGAACAGATACTGTCCAAGATCGGAGGTGAAGACCGCGTAAGCCGTGAGGTATTGTCACCGAGCAATCCTCGGGACAAGGTATGATTCCACAAACTATCCTTTCCTATTGTATAGACGTTGACGCGTTTCCTTATTATGGGTTTGGGGAGGAGAATTTTTTTGTTTTCGCTGCCTTCTTTGCCTCCCATAAAACCCAACAAAACACCAAGTTTGAGGAGACATGCCTTATTTGAATGAAAAGATCCTGAAAAAATATGGTCAATGTAACTGCAGTATATGAATGAAAAAATCACAATTCGAATAGAGGAAGGATCATCTTCTTCCATACATCATTTCATCTTGTTCTTGTGAAATACTTACAATAAAATTGGGAGTGTCAGCGTAAAGTAAGATGAAGTATGTTCTTACGAAGTCTTGTTATAGAAGCAAGTCATGAAACATGTCTTAGTAGGGAATGTGGAATTTTGTGTTTTTTAGTTCTAGGAGATTGAGCCGCTTGGCCAAGAAAGGATGTAAGGAACAAATTAATTCTATGAGGGTGAGTGCGGACATGTTTATAATACAAATTGGAATTATTTGTGATTATTTGTTGCTTGAGGACAAGCAAACATTCAAGCTCCTGGGTGTTTTGATAAATGTATATTCATCTCTTTTCAAATACATTTTTCATGTGTCTTTTCATAGGAATTTATTTCCCTTTTTCTAATTTTCTATAAATAATTGCAATTTTCTCACTTCTTGACCAATAATGCAAATTCTTATCTTTTTCAATCATATTTTCTAGATTACCTTCACTACATTTTTTACCTTCTCAGCACTTGAACTAATGGTTCATGTTGTGAACCAGACAGTTCATTCATTAAAAAAGATGCACTTCATATCTCAAATGGATGTTTCACTGCTCGGATCCAACCTTCCACATCAGTATTTCAGCAGCTGAAATGGGCATCTTGTGTCCCCAACAAGTCATCTGAAGTTCCCAACTGGTCATTCTAAGATCCAACTGGCTAACTGGGATTTCTTCACCACCAAGTCTAGTGTGGTAGCGTACCACCATCTTGCCTTAGGGTTTTCACCCCACTTCCCTGGTCTGCACATACCCAAATGTGAACCAAGTGTTTTGAGATTCAACCAATAATTTCATACTACTTTGAGGCAAAACTTTGTCAAATTGCATCTCCACCCTAATTCTTCCTTGGGCCCGCACCCTTTCGTACATGATCTCATCAACTCAGGATTTGAAACGGTCGGTTCATGGTGCGTGAATTGAGTTCTCCAACAGCCGCCACTGATTCCTTTTTATCTCCCCCTCTTCAGGATTTCCACCCCTCCTTCCCCTATAAAAGGAGGGTGAACTCCACAAAAAAAGGGATTCGAGTTTTCGTACTTGCACTTTACATTTCACCAGTTGTTATTTCATTCTTGCATTTTGTACTTGTGTTCTTCAGTCAAGATTACTAGTTCTCTTTGCATTATTTATTGGTCTTCTTTTTGGGAGCAAGGAATTAAGAGGGGCATCCATTTAATAGTCACTAGATGAGATCCCTTAGATTCTTTCTCTTTTAGTCTATGGATTCCTCGCTTCTTTTTGTTATTCTTTCTTTAATCTCTATGGATCGTGAGCAGTTTCCTATATCAGAGCGGGGGAGTAGTCCCATATCCATAGTGTAGACTACATCATGTTTTTTAAAATAATACTTGTTAGATGATTTTTGTTTGGATGTTTGCTAACTTAAATGAATTCATCTATTGTTTTTATCGAATGTTAGTTTTGGGTAATGAGACCTCAGACCCTAAGGCTCAGAACAACCAAACAAATGCACAAAGATATAGATGAGACCTCAGTAGGGTCTTTTGTTGGGATGTTCAGACTAGGATCTGTAAACGCCAAGACCAATGGGTTTACAGGGAGTTCGACTTTTATAATGCATTTGAGGATGTTTGCATACCTTCATCTAACTTGCTTTATCTCATAGATTTCATTGATCTAGTTTCAAGCAGGGTATGGTGGTAAAATCCATAACCCCAATATCTTTTATAATCGATTCATTCTTGTTTCACAACAACTTGTTTCTCAATCACTCTTTTCTTTGCATGAAATTTGATTCTACTCATAGATAATCTCTCCTTTTTGTTCTTAGCATAATTCTATTTTACTAGTTTTTATCATAATTCTATCCATTAATTGTTCTTAGTGTAACATTTATTTTCTTTTTCTTAGTGTAATCTTTCATTAATTGTTTTAGCATAATCAACCATCAACAAACAAATCTATAACTACTTGTTCCAATAATTGTTCAAAGTAATTTGGGTTTAAAATTAATCTTTAAAATGTAGTCTTGTGGGATTGACCATATCTATACCAATAAACTAACCTTAATTGATTGTTTTTCCATTAATAAGAGGGTGACTCTAGGATTAAAACCTCTAGTGAAATTGGTGTGTCGAACGACGTGTATCACTAGACACGAGATTTTTAGCAGAGCCAAATCAATGTCTTATAAAATTGTAATATACTAAAATCTGGGACCTTACTCTAATCTAGGGATAAGTAGTTAGAAACCTTATTTCTTTAGACTTATCCAAATAATGAATTAGATATACCCAAAAGTAGTTAATTGAAACCCAATAAGTGAAGGCATGAATAAATATCCTAACATATAAGCATAAAAAATATGACATGATACCCTCATATTAATCATAAGGCCAACAAGGAATATATAAAATATGTCACATGTGATGATATTTCTTAAGGTGTGATGTTTAGATAATGTGACTTTAATTTATAAATGACTAAGAATTCAGTTATTAAGTCGATGTATTTGATTTGCTAAAGTTCCATAATTTTCCCAATGTCACATTATTTTCCTTTTCTTGGTATCTTGGCTCTCTTTTGCAAGGTTTGATCCTAACTGGAGGGTGCAATATTTGTCTCCTACCTTTGGTAGCAAATGGAGCGTGCCTAATAGTTGAGGATGCTTTTTTTTTCATCTCCTTCTTTCTCTTCTCTCAACCATATTTCCCAATTCTTATTCTAATGGATTCCCCTTGCTTTCCCGAATCCAGTGGTACCCTATTCGAACTTTGACTATCTGAATCCATGAAACATCCAAATCCAAATTTTGGACTCTCTTCCCAAAACTTGTAGATTCGTCAATGCTCTCTCATATATATAGATAACTACCCAGAAACCATGGTGAACTCCCACAAAACCCTTCTCCATCTTCAATTTGGTTTGAGAAAGCATGGGTTGCCACAATGGACCCATTTTATATCACCGACAATCACATCCTTCCCAAATGAATTTTTGACCATCCTAGGACAATGGAACCTATGGTAAGTTTCCTCCAACCCTCCTCAGTCAATCCCATATGTTTCACCAAGTGTGAATTGGTACATCTGTGACTTTTGTTTCTACCCATGACATACTTGTTTATTTGCAACTTCCATAGTGTACTTCGAGTTTCCTCTCCCTTTTTACTCGACGATTGCCCCTCAGAGTCCTCTAAGACCTCGAGTAGTTGTCTCATGCGTTTTCATGTTGAGTTTTGTTCTGTTTGGTCCCATAGTTGCCTCACCTGCCACTTTTTCCGGCCAGGCATGGGGGAGGTGTATCTGGAGGCTTTGGGCTTTTGCGAGACCCTTGTGTAAGCTTTTTAAGTTTGTTTTTATTCCATGGATCTTTTGTTTTATTTTCTCCCTTGTGTTTAGGAAGAAGGATCGTGAGTTGGAGAAATACTCCAAACGTCCTCTTGGTTGTGGCTCTAGGAGACGGTCATGTTGTGAGAGGTTGAGGAAGAGACAATCACCTTCATCTATTCCCGACTCTGCCCCACTCATTTCCATTACATTATATTTTTGTAGTAGGAGTAAACTCGTCTTTCCTCCCTCTGAGTTTTATTTTATCATGTTGAGTCGTGCTCCTGGTTGACCGAGGGACCACTGGGCCCGTTGGAGTGTCATGATTGGTACACCTCAGTAGGGTTTTATATATATAACTGGATATTTTTCTTAACTAGCTTATCAGAATTTTCTGATTGGTCAAGTTTCTGAAAATTCATAACTAATTATATACAACTCATAAAGATAAAACAAAACAAGCTCTTGAATTATAGTATTTTTCTCTATCCAAGGAAACTACTTTATAACCTTATTCTAATCTAATAAACATATGTTTTTATGGATTTATCTAATTGATTCGAAATTGCAAAATTCATAACTAATAATTTATAAGTTATAAAAATAAAGTAAAATATGTTATGAACTCAAAATATATAATCTAAAATATGGCATAGTTTTGATACCCTAATTTGTGAATAATAAAATTATATTTTTAGGGTTTGAGTAATATATGTAATACTAACCCTAAATCTACATATATGCCTAATAGGTACTTCGGAGACCTAGGATTGGACCTAGATCTGACTTGGAACTTGTTTAGACTCTGAAGTGAGGTAATCATTCTCTTGATTGCCCACACAATATCTCTCTTTTGAGAATTTATTCCTTACGGAATATTCTACTTGATTAAGATATTATTATCATCCTATTTCATTGTACTTTCTTTTGACTCCAACTTATACTTTATTCTTGAAGAAACACTAATTTTTTCACTTATGCGGTGGATGTTTATATCGTCCATTTATTTGATGACAATCTTGTGTATTCTGACTATACTTTTTACTTGCCTCTACATTGAGCATGTTATATGAAGTGGTATCCATAGAGTAGTGTCATTGCTTTGGTTTTTGGGTTATATGCCCTTATTATATGTTTAGGATGGAGGTTATGTGCCCCAATCCCGCATATTATGCACATACTTTATATATTGGGGAGTTTGGTTATGTGCTATTCTCTATCAGGTTTCAAGTTTGTGAGGCTTGGCCACCATTGTCTTTATATTGTTCTATTGTTATGCTTATCTCAAATGCATGCATGTTTATGTTATTAAAGATAGGTTATGTGCCTAATTTCTTTTTATGTTCTTTTGAGGAACAATTTCTTTATTGATTATATGGCAAGTATTCTTTTGTTATCATATGGTTTAAATTCATTCCTCTTGATACCCACTTGGGTAGTTCTTTACTTTTCCTATGGGGAGCCTTATTTATTTTGATACCCTTTGCTTCATAATGTTGCTCAATCCATATTTAGTATGAAAAAACTAGCCTTTTTCTGATGTCATCAACTTTTTCTCCTCTTGTTGGGGTATGCTTCCAACCCCAGGTGTAGGACATGGAAGACATGGCATGTTGAGATGGACCTATCTTAAGGAGTTGATGCTTGGAGACAAACTTGATATTGTTTATATTTCCCTCTACTAGATCCTTACGATGTTATATCCATGTAAACCCAATATGAGAGATGATGATGTACTTTTGTAAAATTGATTATAGCCATGTTTTACATTTTGCTGTTATACTTTGGTCTTTTGTATACCAACATTTGAGATTTGAAAATATTACACCTATTCCAGCATACCTTTTGTGTGTGTTTGGAATGGAAGGGTTTTCTTCTCAAATTAATTAGGGAGTGGATCCTCTTTTGAGCCCCACTCCTTACAACATGGTATCAGAGCCCATGGTAGTCAGAATCTGACTATTTCAATTTTGTCTCCATGATTAGAACCCTTGCCTTAGGTAGTCGCCCTCTAGGTGATGTTCACCCCATAATTGATATATGTTTTTCATGAGATGATGAAAGGATGATTTAGAATCATATGAGTTGCACATTAGAACCATGATTAGTAAACCCTAATGTGATAAGGTTTTAGGAGATCTTACCCTACCATATAGGTGACATATCTTTGGATGTTATGAGGTTTGACTTGAGGACTAAATTAAGTTATGAGGATGAGGTATTGGTAGGATAAGGAGATCTTATTATGGACAATTGTGACTTAGTTTCTGCAATTGATTTTGGATCCATCTTTTATTTTATGTCAAGTAGATGTCATCGCCAATTTTTTTCATAACTATTATATGTACAAAAGATTTTTTTTAGATTTTATCGGGGTTTTCTTGAACTAAGTCACAATAAAGATATATGTGAGAAACCCCAATTTTAATGTTTAGAGTGATGACTAGGAAGATATGTCTTGTGTTAAAGGTTAGTTGAACCACCCTTTGTACCCTATGACTTTTTGGTTGATATTATGAACCTTATGGTTGTTAGTTTAGAGACACAAGGACCTAGAGAACAACCCTAGGCTAATATGACCTATTAGTTAGATGCTTGAACAATGAACAACATAAAAAGTATTCACAACTAAAAGATTCATACGAAACCCTAGTATCAATAAGAGTTTTTTAATTTGACTTAATAGGTTAAACCTTTTAAGGGGTGGGGAGTAGTTGGTTGATAATGTTTGGACGATTAGATTTTGAGGATGAAATACCTTTAAGGGGTGGTGTGCTATAATATACCAAAATCTAGGACTTACCCTAATCTAGGGATATGAGGTTAGAGACCTTAGTTCTTTAGACTTAGCCAAATAAGGATGTAGATATACCTAAAAGCAGTTAATTGAAACCCCAATAAGTTAAGGTATGAATAAATCACCCTAACATATAAGCATGAAAACAAATATGATATTGTACCCTCATATTAATCATAACACCAATAAGGAATACATAAAATATGTCACATGTGATAATATTGCTTAAGGTGTGATGTTAAGATAATCTGACTTTAATCTAAGATTATCGATGAAAAAGGGGACATAAAGAAATATATCGATTAAACCATAATGATGATAAAATTCATTAAAGGGAACTACAAAACCCAAATATAAGATGAAAATCATGTTCTTTGGGTCCCAAATAGCTTGGGGTTCAAGTTTTACCTTATTTGCACAATAATAATTAACCTAGTTCCTTTTAGGAAAGAAAATATGAGTATTTCTCCAAAATAGTGAATGAAACATTAAATGACTTCAAAAGTGGAAACAAATCTCAAATTTGTAATCTACTTGTCAAAATTAGCCTATGTGTCATCTAATTTGGAAAACTTTTAATGTTTAAGTGTAGTTTACGAGAGAGAAAGTGTGTAAAAGCCCTAAACATGAACAATTGTGATAAATAATCTCAAGAGATGAAATTTATGGAAAAATCATATTCAATATGTTCAAGTTTGCTTGAGGGTGAAGTCTCACATTAATTGAGTCAATCTAGATGCCTTAAATGCATTAGAAAATAGAAAATATGATTTGTTTAAAAGAATTAAATAAGATATCAAAAGTTTCCAACTGTGAAAACTAATGCCAAAATCAGATTCTACATGTCCTAGTTAGTCTAGGTGCCAATTTTTTATTTATTTGACCATTGTTTGAACCCTCAAATTGGATTAGGAAAGAAAATTAGGTTTTAAATGACTAAGAATTCAGTCATTTAGTCGATGTATTTGATTTCCTAAAGTTCTATAATTTTCCCTGTGTCATGTTGCTATCCTTTTCTTGGTGTCTCAACTCTCTTTTGTGTTGTTTGACCCTGATCGGAGGTTGTCAGATTCATCTCCTACCTTTGTTAGGAGACCAAGCGCGCCTAATAGTTTAGGACTTTTTTCATATCGTTATTTCTCTTCTCTCAACTATATTTCCCAATTATTTTTCCAGTGGATTCCCCTTGCATTCCCAAATCCAGTGTTACCTTATTCAAACCCTAACTCTCTAAATCCATTAAACACCCAAATCTACATTTTAGACTCTCCTTCCCACAACCTATATATTCTTCATTGCTCTCTCCTATATATCGATAACCACCCAAAAACCATGGTGAACTCTCGTAAAACCCTTCTCCATCATTAATTTGATTCAAGAAATCATGGGTTGGCACCGTGAACTCCTTTTACATTGTCAGCCATCACATCCCGAATAAATTTTTGGCCATCCTAGGCCAATGGAACCTACAGCAAGTTTCCTCCAACCTTCCTTTATCAATCCCATAGGTTTCACATAGAATGAATTAGTGCATCTGTTACTTTGATTTCTACCCCCGATACTCCTATTTTTCCGCAACTTCCATAGTGTATTTTGAGTTTCCTCCCCCTTTTTACTCAATGATTTCCCCTCTGAGTCCTCTATGACCTCCAGTAGTTGTCTCTTGTGTTTTCATGTTGAGTTTTACTCTGTTTGGTCCATAGTTGTCTCACCTTCTACATTTTCCTGCCAGGTATGACACAGAGGTGTATCAGGAGGCTTTGGGCATCTCTGGGACCCTTGTGTAAGCTTTTCGTGTTTCTTTTTTTTATTTCATGGATCTTTTGGCTTGTTTTCTACCTTGTGTTGAGGGAGAAGGATCGCGAGTTGGAGAAAGGCTCCAATCCTCCTCACTGGTCGTGGCTCCTGGAGATAGTCATGGTGTGAGAGGTTGAGGGAGAGAAAATCACCCGTGTCTATTTCTGACTCTGCTCCACTCGTTTCCATTACGTTTTATTTTTGCATCAGGGGTAAACTCATTTTTTTTGTCCTTTGTGTTTTGTTTTATCGTATTGAACCGTTCTCCTAGTTGACCGAGGCACCCCGATCTAGTTGGCATGTGGTGATTGGTACGCCAAAGCGGGGTTTTATATATATAGCCAGATAATATTTTTACGCGGCTTATTAGAATTTTTTAATTGGTCAAGTTTTTGAAAATTCATAACTAATTATATCATATCATTATCATCATCATCTAAGCCTCAATCCCAACTATGTTGGGGTCCGCTACATAGATCCTTCATTTCCATTTAGCTCTATCATGGGCCATATTCTGGAGTCATAGTATTTTTCTCTATCTAATGATATTGGTTTTATCACATAATTCTAATATAATAAATATGTTTTTTTTGTGAATTTATCTAATTGATTATAAATTGCAAAATTCATAACTAATAATTTGTAAGTCATAAAAATAAAGTAAAATACGTTATGAAATAAAAAAATTTAAAATATGTCATAGTTTTGATACCCTCACAGATAATCAAAATATGATTTTTAGGGTATGAGTAATTAATGTAAAACTAACCATAAATCTACATATATGCTTAATAGGTGCTTTGGATACCTATGCTTGGACCTAGATTTGACTTGGAACTTGTTTAGACTTTGAAGTGAGATAATTTTGCATCCCTAGTATTCTACATTGAGTAATCATCCTAAATTATCATTCTTTTGATAGCCTACATAATATCTCTCTTTTGAGAGGTTATTCCTTATGATATATTCTATTTGATCATTATATTATTATCATCCTATTTTATTGGACTTTCTTTTGACTTTAACTTATAATTTATTCTTACGGAAAACATAATTTTTCCACTTATGCGGTAGATGTTTATAGTGTCCATTTATGTGATTCATTATCCCTAGAGTAGTGTAATTTCTTTGGTTTTTGGGTTATTTTACCTTATAATATTTTTTCGAATGGAGGTTATGTGCTCCATACCTGGGTTTTGTGTCCACACTTTATATATTGATGAGTTTGGTTATGTTCCATTCTCTATCATGTTTCAAGATTATGAGGCTTGGACACCATTGTCTTGGTATTGTTCTAGTGTTATGCTTATCTCACATGCGTGCAGGTTGATGTTATTAATGATGGGCTATGTGCCCTAATTTATTTTTATGTACTTTTGAGGTACAATTTCTTTGTTGATTATATGGGAAGTGTTCTTTTGTTTTCATATGATTTCAATTCATTCCTCTTGGTACCCACTTGGGTTGTTCTTTACTTTTCCTATGGGAAGCCTTGTTTATTTTGATGCCCTTTGTTTCATAATGTTGTGCAATCTATATTTAGTATTCACATAACAACCTTTTATAGATGTCATCTAGTTTTTCTCCTCTTGTTGGGGTATGCTTCCAACCCCAGGTGTAGGGCATGGAATACATGGCATGCTAAGATGGACCTAGTTAAGAAGTTGATGCTTGGAGACTAACTTGATATGGTTTAGATTTCCCTCTACTAGATTGTTATGATTTAATATCCATGTAAACCCAATATGGGAGATGATGATGTACTTTTATAAAATTGATTATAGTCATGTTTTACATTCCACTGCTATACTCTAGACTTTTGTATACTATCATTTGAAATTTAAAAATTTTACACATATTCCAGCATACCTTTTGTGTATGTTTGGAATGGATGGGGTTTGTTCTCAAATTAAGTAGAGAGTAGATCCCCTGTCGGGCCCACTCCTTACAAAAGTACTACCCAAATGTGCAAAGAATTTCATACCTAAGAGTGGTCTTTAGATCTTTCACAGTCAAAAATATAAAATGTTAGGCCAATAATATTGTAGATAAAATTGTTGGGTTTTTGTGGAGAAAACATGCGCGGCGGAAGCGATAAATCCACGCAACCCGTAACAGGATCTCGTCGATAACAGCGTATTCGGAAATAGGTTTGCGGGATATACCTTATCGCGGAGCAAGTCCGGCGATGTCCCGCTGCACGACGGTGCAACGCTGCTTGTCAAACACGGACAGATCTTCTCTCCCGTTCGCTGTCGCAGGTTGATCCGGTGATGCTCCTTTGCGGCAGTGACGTACGTTGCTCGCAGCACGTACAGGTGGTCGTTGACGTCCTCCGAACGCAGGCGTCAAGGCGTCTGCATCTCTACTTCGTCCACGTGGATGGACGGAACTCCACGTCGCGCTTCTCAAGCCGGCGGGAAGGAGCGTGTCTCTGTGGCGGCGTGCTAGCGGCGCGTTGCTCTCCTTTCTCTCCTAAGGACGGCGACGGCTAGGTTTACGTACGTGAGCATAACCTAAAAGCATCTCTCTATATCTTATATAGATATCGGCCGTCTATCCTCCTTTAAATAGGATAAGAAGAGAAGTAGGGTTTCCTAAACCCATCGGTAAACAGAAACGTTGCGTTAATTAAAACGCTCGTGGATTAATTAGAATATTTCGGAATTCATTAATTAACCAAATAATCGCATTAATTGATTAATTAATATCCGACTCCATGCAATCGCTTGGGATGGCTCTACGGGCATACATATACCAACAGACTCCCACTTGCACTTAGAGCCAGTCACTCCAATATTATTCTAATCGATTACATAAACATTTTAGTAATCAATGTGATTCGAAGCAATTTCAATCAAATCCACAATTATACTCCTATTCCAACACATCCTGTGTGTGTGACCCGGTAGGCTCCAAATTACATTGGCAGTGATATCCATAATCATATTATGATTTCACAAGCAATGATTGGTATCTAGCAAGACTTCATTGCTACCCAAGTAATTGGAGAAGTTGGAGAACAACTTGACCTATCATTCATGACTGGTGTTTCAGTGATTGTATAGTTCCTTTGTCACTGATATCCGGATTGAACTCGAGTCATGGAATTGTTATCCTTTTCAACGTTCAATCCATGTTTCTTGAACTAGAGCAGACTGTCTGAGATATATGTAAGCTCAATATCACATATTGATTCACATCAGCATGGCCATGCATTTCTCAGTCTCGCTTATCAAGTGGCCGGAATATCGAACTCCCGTAGGAAGGACAAATTCCATCTACATCACTCACAGTCATCCCCATATGTCACAGTGCACCCAAGCACCATCTTTATGGCAATCCTTATTCAGGACCACGGTGGATGATGTCAAAGTACACCGAACGACATGTGATAAGTGTAGTGACTTCAGGTCTAAGAACCACAATCACCACCATCATTATGAGATGTGACTCTAACTACCAATCATGGTATCCATGTGTCACTCTCAAGGTGGGTCTATCCGATACACTGTTCTCTAACAAGTGTCTATGTATTTGGTTTGATATCTCCATATCATGGATAATGAGATTCTTCCATCAACCAACATACATTCTAATCTTATGTGTTATTGATGTCTATGGATATTTCCACAATAACAACTGATTAGGGACAAAATAAGAATACATACTCTTAGCATACATATGATCTCACTGTTCAGGTCATCAACCCAAAGACATATGTCGTTGAGTATATTATTCTATAGACATCTATAAGTCTTATGGTCATCTCACAATATAAAACACAAACATATAGATTGGAAACTTGCCTTTATTGATATGATCAATGTAGTATTACAAATCATTTACATAGTATCCCATTACAATCATCGAATGATAGTCTCTATGGGCATACATACCAACAGATTCCCAATTACACTTATACCCAATCACCCATGAATCTTAATCCAAGTGATCGAACGTGTCCGTCATGTTTCTGATGTGAAAGTGCTTGTGTGAGCGGGTCAGCCACATTGCTTTCTGTAGGTACTCTGCAAATCTTCACATCTCCTCATTGTACGATCTCTCGTATGAGATGGAACCGCCGTAGAATATGTTTGGAACGTTGGTGCGATCTTGGTTCTTTAGCTTGTGCAATTGCTCCATTGTTGTCGCAAAACAACTCAATTGCATCACCAGCACTTGGAACCACTCCAAGTTCAGAAATGAACTTCTTGATCCACACAGCTTCCTTTGCAGCATTAGATGCGACAATATATTCGGCCTCTGTTTTAGAATCCGCAACCGTCTCTTGCTTGGAACTCTTCCAGCTCACAGCTCCGTTGTTCAGGCAAAACACAAATCCAGATTGCGATCTGTAGTCATCTTTGTCAGTTTGGAAGCTAGCATCGGTGTAACCCTTTACCACGAGCTCTTCCTCACCACCGTATACCAAGAATTGATCCTTAGTTCTTCTCAAGTACTTTAGGATGTTCTTTACGGCTGTCCAGTGACATTCACCTGGATCTGACTGATACCGGCTCGTCATGCTCAAAGCATACGACACATCAGGATGAGTACATAACATTGCGTACATGATAGATCCAATTGCTGATGCATATGGAATCTTACTCATGCGTGCTCGTTCATCACATGAACTAGGACACTGGGCTTTAGAGATTGTAACCCCATGGGACATGGGCAAGTTACCTCTCTTAGAACCCTCCATGCTAAACCTCTTTAGCACCTTGTCAATGTATGTGCTCTGGCTTAGGCCTAGAAGCCTTCTAGATCTATCTCTATAGATTTTAATCCCAAGTATATAGGATGCTTCGCCTAAATCCTTCATAGAGAAAGTCTTCCCTAGCCAACCTTTTACTGTCTGAAGAGTAGGGATGTCATTTCCCATCAATAGTATGTCATCCACATACAATATGAGAAATACGACTGTGCTCCCACTAACCCTTTTGTAAACACAAGGTTCATCTTCATTTTGACTAAAGCCAAACTTTTTGACTACTTCATCAAAACGTAGATTCCAGCTCCGAGATGCTTGCTTCAATCCATAGATTGACCTTTGTAGCTTACAGACTTTATTGGCTTCCTTTGGATCGATAAAACCCTCAGGTTGTGTCATGTACACATCCTCGAGTAAATTCCCATTAAGGAATGATGTTTTAACATCCATCTGCCAAATCTCATAGTCATGATAAGCTGCAATGGCAAGCATGATCCTGATGGATTTAACCATGGCAACTGGTGAGAAGGTCTCGTCATAATCAACACCTTGAATTTGACGGAATCCTTTAGCAACCAATCTACCTTTATAGGTTTGAACATTTCCATCCATGTCAGTCTTCTTCTTAAAGACCCACTTGCACCCTATGGGTCTTACCCCTTCGGGTGGATCCACCAAGGTCCATACCTTGTTGGTGTACATGGATTCCATCTCAGATCTCATGGCTTTGAGCCATTTCTCAGATTTTGGTCCCTTAGTAGCTTCTAGATAGGAGGTTGGCTCATCTGCTATGCCCAATTCGTCACTATCTTGAGTCACGAGAAATCCAAATCTCTCAGGCTCAAGTCGTGTCCTACTAGATCTACGAGGTTCCTGTGTTACATTTGGAACTTGAAATTCCACAACAACTTGCGAGTCTTCATGTTCCTTATGTACCTCCTCAGGTTCTTTGCTTTCTTGTTGTTCTCAAACTTCTTCGATCTCTACATTCCTCCCACTAATTCCTTTGGAAATAAATTCCTTTTCAAGAAATACAGCAGTCCTAGCAACAAACACTTTGTTGTCAGTTGGTGTGTAGAAGTAGTATCCCCGAGTTTCCTTGGGGTATCCAACAAAATAGCATTTTTCCGATTTGGGTCCAAGCTTTTCAGGAAATTTTTTCCTAACATAAGCTTCACATCCCCAAATCTTTAACATAGACAAATTGGGACGATTCCCATTCCATATCTCATATGGTGTCTTTTGAACCGATTTGGAAGGTACACGGTTAAGTGTAAACGCTGCAGTTTCAAGAGCATATCCCCAGAACGATATTGGAAGTTTGGCTGAACTCATCATTGATCGTACCATGTCTAATAATGTACGATTCCTTCTTTCTGACACACCATTATGTTGTGGTGTACCAGGTGGAGTCCATTGTGATACAATACCACGATCTCTCAGAAGGTCCTCAAACTCTTGGCTTAAGTATTCGCCACCTCGATCTGAACGGAGTGCTTTAATACTCTTACCAAGTTGCTTCTCTACTTCATTCATGAAAGTCTTGAACATTTCAAGAGTTTCTGACTTGTGTTTCATAAGATATACATAGCCATACCTACTGAGGTCATCAGTGAAGGTAATGAAGTATTGATAGCCTCCTCTAGCATTTGATCTAAAAGGTCCACATACATCAGTATGTATGAGCCCTAGCAGATCACTGGCTCTCTCACTGTGTCCAGTGAAAGGAGTTTTGGTCATCTTCCCTAATAAACATGCCTTACATGTCTCTAATGATTCAAAATCAAAAGAGTCTAGATAACCATCCTTATGGAGTCTAGATATGCGCTTCTCGTTTATGTGCCCAAGACGACAATGCCATAAGAATGTTTTGTTTGAGTTGTCAAGTTTTAACCTTTTAGTATTTACGTTATATATGCTAGTCTCAAGTTCTAACAAGTAGATACCATAAGACATAGGGGCATTGCCATAAAAGATCTCATCTTTAGATATAGAAATAATTCCATTCTTAATGTGAAATTCAAATCCACTCTTGTCCATACAAGATACAGAAATAATATTTCTATTAATGGCAGGTACATAATAGCAATTCTCTAATTCTATTACAAGGCCCGCAGGCAAAGATAAACTAATAACTCCAACTGCGGTGGCAGCAACTCTTGCTCCATTAGCAACCCGCAGCTCGACTTGGCCCTTTCGTAAAGGCTTACTTCTTATCAGATCCTGCATATTAGAACATATGTGAGATCCACATCTGGTATCCAATACCCATGATGAAGAAGTATTTACGTTTATCTCAATAACGTATATACCTGAAGTGGAGATCTCTATCCCCTGCTTCTTCTTCCTCAATTCCTCCAGGTAGAGAGGACAGTTTCTTTTCCAATGTCTAGTCTGGTGACAATGGTGACAACTGCCTTCTTTGGAGATCCCACCTTTAGCTTTGAGCGCGAATGACTTTGGCTTCTGCCCGGCCTTAGAACTTTTCTTAGCCTTGCCTTTGCCTTTTGACTTTTCCTTTGTCTTGCTGATCATCATCACAGACTTGGGCTTGTCTTTCTTCATCTGTGCTTCAGCTGTCCTCAACATTCCCAACAATTCTGACAACGGCTTGTTAAAATTGTTCATGTTGTAGTTCATGACAAAATGATTATATGATTCAGGCAACGATTGTAGAATCACATCAGTGGCCAACTCTTGACCTAGGGGAAATCCCAGCTTGGATAGGCTTTCCACGTACCCAATCAAGGTGAGTATATGGGTGCCAACTGAGTCTCCCTCTTTCATCTTGCTTTTGAACAACGCCTTTGAGACATCATATCTCTCCTGTCTTTCTTGATGTTGATACATGTTCTTGAGATGTGTTACCATCTCCATGACATTCATGTTCTCATGTTGCTCTTGCAACTCATAGTTCATTGAGCACAACATTAGGCACTTGACATCCACGACATCATCAAGGTGCTTCTTGTAAGCATCCTTTTCAACCTTGGGCGCATTTACGGAGGGCTCCTCTGGCTCTGGTGTTTCAAGGACATAGAGCTTACGCTCATGTGTGAGAACAATTCTCAACGTCCTAAACTAGTTTTGAAAGTTGGTTCCGGTAAGTTTGTCCTTCTCAAGGACCGATCGCAACGAGAACGTGTGAGTGTTGTTTGCCATTTGATTGCTATAAAAGAAAAAATGTACATTTAGTCCAAAACATTTTGACTTGTAAAGATTTGATAAACGAGATTAATTAGGCCTTTAATTAATTACGCTCCCACTATTTTATTCAAATTGATAGCCCTCACTATCAACTCGGAAGATTGCAACGCACAACCTTCTAGTGAGCCAAGACCCAAAATAATTGGATCAATGCCCAGCCAACGCTGGCGTCAAAGACCAAATACTAAGGTAGGCAACTTTTGCCAATTGCATCATATGAAACTCTTGGATAGATGATCATGCACAACTCCTTGCCATGATGCATATGTGTGCCTCTAGGTACTTGATCCTATCAAGGTTCCCTAGTTAAGTCCAACCCATAAGCCAACACGATGAGTGTGCACCCTGCGGAGGCAGACCCACACACCCACCTTCACACTTCCACGAGATAGACAGTGTACCACGCGGAGGCGTACCCACACATAGTCGATCAAGCTTTTCATGTGTGTTGCTTTATGGAAGGCAACTGAAACTTAATATTATTAATTGAGGGGTTTTATTAATACATATACATATCCAAACACCACATACTTATAGTACGTATCATATACTACTATATCCACAACCACAAACGATAGACATGCAATCACAAACACAAATACATCGGTTATGGCCATACTATTGTAATCCTTTGGAGCAACAAAGGATTACGGTCCACCTATGGTCTTATGCATCTCATGCAACACCTGTGAATCAACCTGTAAGCACGTAATGATCAACATTACAATGAACAACTTCATGGATGCTTCGTGAGGTTAGAACTTCAAGTTGCTTCTTGGAATGGGATCTTCTTGTTGCTTCTCCTTGGACGCTCCTTGGAGTTGGATCTTCATGTTGCTTCTTGGAATTAGATCTTCATGGTGCTTCTCCATGGACACTCCTTGGAGTTGGATCTTCAAGTGGCCTCCTTACATCAAGTTTACAAAGACTAAAACTAATCCTATCTCTATTACATCATATGAGTACAAACATAAAAGGAAAGAATTAATTACACTTTGAAATAAGAGATGAAGCTCGGCATGCAAGCCGAATACTTTATACAAAGGATCCATATGTAACCATTATACATCCATAGAATTCACAAACAAACATATCCACAAGATCGACATCCACATTCATTCACAACATTCACAAAAGGGGATACTAGGCAATAACCGTGCATGCACTCACCACATAAAATAGATTTTAAAGGCGACGTGTATGGTATCATAGGTATATCTACATATACGTATATACATATTAAAATTGCAGTACTTTTAATGCGGGACATTCCCCATTAAATGAATTTTGACTCCCACGCAGACAATGCGGGGTACACAGGGGCAGCGCCCCTGTGCGGGGTCGAGGGGAGGCCGCCCCTCGCGGGGTCTCAGGGGCAGAGCCCCTGAAAGGTCTACGGAATTTTACTTCTGTGCACTTAGGAAAATCACTATTTTCCATAGTTGACCCCGTCCAAAACGTCAAAAACAATATCCTGCGGCGTATGTGGAATTAGGTTTAGATTTGCACATTAACAGGTTTAATTTGCATCGTATGCAACATAAAACAGTATACAGCGATTCGATCATATCGAAACGAATCCAAATACGTTGTAGATCGACGCTGCTCTGATACCACTGTTGGGTTTTTGTGGAGAAAACATGCGCGGCGGAAGCGATAAATCCACGCAACCCGTAACAGGATCTCGTCGATAACAGCGTATTCGGAAATAGGTTTGCGGGATATACCTTATCGCGGAGCAAGTCCGGCGATGTCCCGCTGCACGACGGTGCAACGCTGCTTGTCAAACACGGACGGATCTTCTCTCCCGTTCGCTGTCGCAGGTTGATCCGGTGATGCTCCTTTGCGGCAGTGACGTACGTTGCTCGCAGCACGTACAGGTGGTCGTTGACGTCCTCCGAACGCAGGCGTCAAGGCATCTGCGTCTCTACTTCGTCCACGCGGATGGACGGAACTCCACGTCGCGCTTCTCAAGCCGGCGGGAAGGAGCGTGTCTCTGCGGCGGCGTGCTAGCGGCGAGTTGGTCTCCTTTCTCTCCTAAGGATGGCGACGGCTAGGTTTACGTACGTGAGCGTAACCTAAAAGCGTCTCTCTATATCTTATATAGATATCGGCCGTCTATCCTCCTTTAAATAGGATAAGAAGGGAAGTAGGGTTTCCTAAACCCATCGGTAAACAGAAACGTTGCGTTAATTAAAACGCTCGTGGATTAATTAGAATATTTCGGAATTCATTAATTAACCAAATAATCACATTAATTGATTAATTAATATCCGACTCCATGCAATCGCTTGGGATGGCTCTACGGGCATACATATACCAACAAAAATTCCCAAATGGTTTCTCCAAATTCCAGGGAATATCATGCAAATGGAAACATGCCCGAATGAGCTAAAATTACCTGGCTACAAGACCTTACTTAATTCAATCTGTGATCTTGTATGCAAAAAAACATTTTCATTATAGTATAACTTAAAATTAAGATTAGTTTCATAATAGATATAAGTACAATGAATTCCATATGCACTTTGGAGGTTTTAGAAGTTCCAAAAATATTAGGTGCAATCGACTGATTTTCCTTCGAGGAAATACAATTGACATCTCTATGTATGGGTTTCTAGAGACCTCTATGTTGTATATCAATGAAACTGATCACACTAATGTCAAAGGATGGAGAGAAGCCTTATTAGGCCAATATTCTCAAAAAGAAAATTTGACTAAAAATATTGTACTTTATCATTTGCAAAAGAGCATATAGTTGTTAAATGGGGTTAAAACTTGAGAAATGGATTTGTTTGAAACCCCAAAATTAAATAGAATTCTATCAAATTGTCTCTATTGGAAAGTGGGCACCCTCAACCATAAAAAGGAGTAATGGGATACAACTCCAAGGTTGCCTTTATTTCTCTTATGCAATATTTGAGTAGAAAAGCCTCTAGAACCTCCTAGTCACTTATTGAGATTGATTATCTACTACAATCATTATATTGATCTTGGATACTTGTGAGACATCTCACTTTCATTTTCATTTATAAAGTTTGGACTTCTCTCTTCCAACCCCACTCCTAAAGTTGTGGACTGAAGAAATCTTCCTTGGTAAAGGTAAAGGTAAAGGTAAATACTGATGGTGGGTAAATACTTTGTATCGTTATTGGCTCACTTGAACTTAAAGGGATGCTAGTTTATCCCTTGATTTAGAAAAGGTAGCCTCTTGGTTTAACTCTCATAATTCAATATAAGGTGATACTCAAGTTCAAAAATCCTATAGGTTGACTTCTCTAGGTAGTGGAGCTACATCCTTTAGAGATGGAACTACAATAAATACATGTGTTCTTCTGTGTTTGTTCAATCTCTCTCAATTTCATGTTTACCTCATAATCACTTAACTTGTAATACAATTTGAAGGTCGAACAAGTTTTATTTTAATTTCTCTCTCCTCTTGAGTAGGGATGGAGCCAGGATTTTATAGTTGGGGGGGGGGCAAATTTACATTAAGGTTAGGTCTACATATAAAATAAGGACAATCTTGATATGTGATTCAATACATAGAAGCTCTTTATATATTAGAAAAGAGCATTTAGCGTAATTTTATAAAAATAATTCCCTCTATGACACCATAAGTGAAGTAATTTCTAGAATATCACACTTTATTTTGAATTCAATACATAAAATGGTTATTTATAGGTGTAGAGTCAAAACCTACCACATTGATTAAAATTTTATTGAACAAAAAAAGTAAGTAAATATCCACATATTTTTGCCATTTTCGACCTTACATTTTAATGTTGACAATATTAGTATATATAATTTATGTGTTATGTTGTGTTCTATGTTTTTATGTGTTATGTTGTGTTGTGTGTTTTGTTATGTGCTTTAGACTTTTCTTGGCTTTAGCTTTTCTTTTATCCCATATTGCCTATGTATGTTTCTCACTTACTCTCTTATCATGTGAAAGAGACTGCATTGTATTTGTTTTGGATATATCAAATAAAAGTTTTCTTTTCATATGGTATCATACATGTTTGATCCCCCTTAATCCTAAACCCCATCATAGCCTCTCATATATCCATCACGTCACCACCCTCTCTTTCCCCACCACCACCACAACCAAAATCTTTCGACCTCCAACACCTTCCACACCTCCACTACCCATCGACCTCCATCACCTACACCACCTTCACCAACTTCCAACACCCTATCAACCTACCATTACCATCAACCTCCAACCCATCAACCTACACCCTATCAACCACCAACACCCCATAGACCTCCATCAACCTCCATCACCTTCACCACCTTCACCAACCTCCAACACCCCATCGACCTCACAACATCATCAACCTCCAACCCCATCTACCTTCACCTCATTGACCTCCAATACCCCATCAACCTTCACATCATCTACCTCAACCCCTCATCAACCGACATCTTATTGTCCTCAACTACATCACACTCCACCCCATGGACCTCTCTTAATCCTTTCCATCTCATTTGAAAAATAGCACATTGAAGACCTAAAAGTACCACCTTTTTTCTATCTATGCCACATGGTGGAGTAAATCTCACACCGTGGCAGCGTATGTCTTGCTTTTTTCTCTCTACTTCTCCTATGTGGGTTTCTCAAATCTATTGCTTTCTACTTCCCCTATGTGGGATTCTCACATCTATTGATACAGATCTACTATTGTACTCTACTACATCTATGTAGGTTTCTCAGATCTATTGATCGTGACTTGCTACTTCTATAGCTACTACTTCATTCATGTGCACGTCATCGCTTTGGCTTCTATGGAAACTACATATCCTCCTTAGTATTTGTGTGTTACGATCGTGAAACTTGATGGATCAAACTATCATGTTTGGTCGATATCTTTTGAAGTATATGACAAAGCCAAAGGGCACTATTCCCATATTTCTAATTATGCTTAGATCCCTCTTGATGTTATGGCTGATTAAAAAGCCAAGAAGGCCTATGCTTAGTTTTCCAAAGATGATTCCAGAGTTATGACATGGATGGTTAATAGTGTCAAACCAAATATCATTCAATCTTTCCTTCATCTTCAAAATGCCAAAGCTATGTGTGATCAACTATCCCATGTGTACTATCGCCAATAGAATCCAAAGAAGGTCTTCAATCTTAAAAAAATTGGGAGAAAATGAGTATTCGACTGATAGATTTATCAAGGACTACCACAACCAATGTTTCTCACTCTAGTATGAATACGAAGTATATCATCTCCTTTCTTTTAACATGAAACAAGTTTCAGTGGTAGCACAACAAACTTTAGTTGGTTTAGTTCTTGGTTGGACTTCCTCCTACTTTCTCTGGAGTTGTTGATTAGATCTTATCCAATGATCGTTTACCTGCACTAAGGGATGTTCTCAAGCATGTTCAACTCCTTCCTTCTATGTATTCCCTACCTACTACTTCTTTTTATCACTCAATCCTTGCAGTCTGCTCCTATGACTCTGGTCGAGGATGTGAATGTGGTCGTGGTCACAGTTGTAGTGGTCATGCTTTTAGTACTCCTATATCTGGTCCTCCCCTGGCCTTAGATGAGGTCAACCTCAACCCTCTACTGCCAACCACTTTTGCACATTTTGTGGGCACACGAACCACAATGACGACCGTTGCTGGGAAAAACATGACACACCTACCTGGGTGAATCAGGTCTCCATTGATACATGTGGAGATTCAACTATTACTACCTCAAGTTCTACTCATCCCACTATTGAGTGGATTTGCTTGGAGCTTGAAGAACTACTTTATGCCCGTCTATCCTAACAAACACCTGCTTGAGATAGAGGTTCATTTGCTTTACTTGTCGTCATTGACTCATGGGCATCGACTTATATTTTCACTTCTCCTAAACTTTTTACAGCCTTATTGAAAACTACTCGAGTCCCTCTTATGATAGTAGTCGATGGGACTCAATCTATACATGGTATTGGTAGTGTATCTCTATCTAAAAATCTGCCTTTAAAATTTGTTTTATAAGTGCAAAGATTTCCCATTAATCTATTATTTGTTAGTAAAATTGTAAATAGTCTTCAATGCTCAGTCACTTTTTACCTTGAGGGTTGTGTGTTTCAAGATATCTAAATGATTATGAGGATTGATTTGGTCCATGATAGACCGATGAGTTGTACTACCTGGATGTGTTGCAATCAGTTGTTGCTCTGCTATCATCTTTTTTGACTGGGCACTAACGTGTGGGACATCCTTCTACTACAAAACTATGATGTCTTTTTTTTTGAAATATTTTTTATAAATATTTTTTTTGTGAATCTTTCCAATTTGGCATACAAACTCGAGTTTTTTCATAGAAGAAAGATATTGTGTCTAAAAATATTTTTATATTGTCCATGCCGATATTTGGAGGCATGTTCTATTACCAAATTATCAGGCTTTTAGTATTTTATGAATTTTATTAATGACTATTCTAGGGCCACTTGGTTGTTTCTTTTAAAGGATCACAGTAATATTTTTAACACTATTACCACCTTTTCATTGAGATCCAAAACCAATTAAATGCAAAAGTTAAAATCTTGCGAATTGATAATGCCTTAGAATTTATACAACAATTTGTGGATGTTTTTTGTACTGCTTGGGGTACCATTCATCAAGCTTCCTACTCTTACACACCACAAAAAAGGTGTGACAGAGAGGAAGAATTACCATCTTGTTGAAGTAGCATGTACCATTCTCCTTCACTATCATGTTCCTAAACATTTCTGGCATGTCATTGTTTCTATATCGTGCTACTTAATTAACCATCTTCTTCTCTGTTGCATAATCAAGTCCCTTTCTCTCATCTATATCCAAATGCTCTATTGCTTTATGTACCTCCTCACATATTTAGCAACATCTGCTTTGTTATTAATCTTTTCCCTAGGATATCTAAACTCGATCCCTACTCCATTGAATGTTTTTTTTTGGGATATTCATGAACTCAAAATGGATATAAATGTTGTGATCTTGTCAAATGAAAATGGATTGTTAGTGCAGATGTTGTCTTTTTTGAACATATGTGGTACTACTCTGACTAGGGGTCTACTTTATCAAGTGATCAGTTAGATCATACTCCTACGCATGAGGTGATAGAATATGATCACATTGACATAACTGAAGAGATGTACACAAGAAAACCCAAGGATACAGTCCCCTCACCGGCCCCTCAACAACCAATTCCTCCCTTGTCTACAGATCACAACACCTCCCAAGTATTCTCTGACCTACATCTTCCTATTAATTTTCCGCATTCAACCTACCAAGTGTTTTTTTGGGTACCAGATTTGCTTATTTTACTACTGGTCTTTCTACTATTTCTGTACCAAAGAATGCTACACAAGCTCTTCAGCAACCTACCTGGCGTCAAGCTATGAAGATTGAAATGGATGCCCTTCGAGATCACAATACATGGGATCTCGTTGATCGTACTGAAAATTGTCTGACTGGTGGCTTACTTTTTATTTCTTTATAATTCTTTTTTTTTCAACTATTGACTCCCCCCTAAATGATGTTTTCCTTACTTTTTTATTTCTTTATCTTTATTTTATTAAATAAGGTTTGGACTGTGCATTTATGAAGTGTCACAACCAAAGTGGAATGCTACCTGAAATATCAATCATATTTTATAAAAGTTAGTGTCCATGAAATGAAGCATAAAAGTTAGAGGATATCCTTTATTAGATTCAAGAACATAAGAAAAATAACTCAATAACTACCTATGAATAATAGAAGAACTAAGTGTATAAATAGTATGCCCAAATATGTAGTTCTTCATAAACTAAGGCACACAATCTTATTTTTAACTTGTATGATCTTATGCGAAAATGTTTTGAAATATCTTAGTGTTGGTCATTGAAAGAAAAAGATGTAAAATGAGAGACTCAACATTCTAAATATAAAAAACTTCTCATTTGTGTACCTTAATTTCTTAAACCATATCATCTAGTTAAATACTTCACCTTAATGTGCAGTTTGAGTGCTTATAAAGTATACACAATATAAATTGTTGCTATTTTGAGATGAATATGAAGTTTGTGGTCATGAACGTAGAAAAACAATAGCACAATTTAATTTTATGTCGATGTTAAATTTTTTTAACTTCCATTGATTTTTAGATAAATATAAAATATTTGATTTGAAAACTGGAACATATACAGTGATTTAATTACTATATTAACACCTTGGTTCCAACTATCAAATGTGCATCCATTAATCTTACATGTGTTTTTAAATGTGATAAATAAGATCCAAGTGGCTACAAAGAATTTATTGACAAAATTTTATTAGTGCATATTTTTAATACAAAATTTTCAATTATTCATAAGAGCTTCTGCACAACTAAACTAAAATTGAAAGACGTTAGTTGAAATCGTATTATAATATGAGCTTACAGCTTAGAGTAAAAGTGTTATAAAGCATATTGATGCATGTTATTAAAATATGCACGAACCTTCCACAAGTTAAATGTTAAATAAGTTGATTACTGAATAAATGATTACAACAAGTGAAAATCATGTCCATAGTAGCCACTCTTGCATGCCATCATATGATTTAAATTGGTTATGTCCCTCATTCTTTAGTTTATCATATAAGTTAGAGAGGTGATTCACTTAATTAGAAGGATTCTAATATCATAATGTTCAAACCAATGATTGAGATATACGTTGTGATCATATAAGAATGTCGACTATGAATTAAAAAAATGTGTTGAATGTGGTAGCTTATTTTAAAGTTGTTAACATTGTTTTCGATATTATTTTTCTTTGGATTAGGAGGCTTCATGAAAGAGACATTGAGAATGAATTATTTAGGTAATCTTATGATTCTTCTAAAGTTGGAAAATATAGTGTAATATCAAATATTTATGACATCTTAGTCATTCATATACATGATAGTTGGTTGTGAATTCTAAATCTCCTTCAATATGATTGTTCATGCTTGAAAGTGTTTTTACAAGTAAACTATTAACTCATGATAAATCACATGAGAGAGTTATTGACTATCTCAAAGTATGTCGATTGTATTAGGCTTTTCAGTCAAATAATTATATATTATTGTAATGTAAGTTTGCTACTATACTTGAAAAGTAGTATTACTAAGAGTACAATTTGTTTTGATATTGGTTTCATACCTTACAATTTTGATGAATTCCAAATTTTGACTAGACCGCGAGTTTCTTGTCAGTAAGAATGGAATAATAGAAACATGTGCGGATAATGAAGAGACTAACACTCACAAGTCATAATTTCTTATATGATGTTTTGTTTATGACGTTATCTACTAAACATTAGCAGGTTTGTTAGTAATTTACTAGTTGATATTTGCTTTGAACAAAATTAAAGTATAGTTTTCGAAATACGTGGGTATCAACTATGTAACGGATTTTTGGATGACAAAATATGCTTAAAGTAAGATTTGAACACAAATCTTGTGTCAACTCTAGTACCAAACTAACCACCACGCAACTTGATCAACTTCTTCTATCTTCCAAACAATGTGGATATTATGTCGGTAATAAAACAAGTTTGTGGGAAAAAAATATGTTTTTACCGAGATTGGGACTTAGGTCTCAAAACAAATCATAGGAAAAGTCCACCATTGCTTCACTTGTAGAGGCATGCAATTTATGCATTTTGAGAGTAAATATTCCCTAAACTAGTTTATTAATATAAGTATATAAAGTTATTTACAATATTTTTTGGGGGTCATGGCCTCAGTGCCCCCCTATGGCGCTCTTAAACCTATTGATCCGATAGAAAATAGAAGGGCTGTATATAATGTTTTTATTTGTTTTCGTAAAGGAATGCTATGTACTATTTTTTCCTAGAGGTTAACATAACCGAAGAAGATAAAAGCTACAATATAAAAGCGCTTACGTTTAATTCTTTTTTCTCGATATGACTACACAAGAAAGGCAATAAGAGCCCGTCGTTGCCGACAGACAAGGCAACAAATATATAGTAAATCTAAAATATTGGGAAGGTTGGTGATAATTTTTTTATTAAAATAGAATAACATGACAAAAAAATGAAACTTGTCATAATAATGCGCTTGCATTGAATTAATTTCTCAATATTCACTACGCAAAGGAAAAAAAAAAGCAATATGAGCTGGAGACTGCCGACAGAGAAGGCAATAAATATACGGTAACACTTTAATGTTGAGTGGGCTGACGAGAATTGTATATTTATTGGGATTGGGGACAGGAGAAAGCAGCCAAATGCAAGCAATTGAGAGAACCAGAGAAGTCTGATCTGTTTGGGGCGTGCTTGAAGTCGGTTGCCACGTCCAAGGCAGCATCGGATGCGCCCCTCTCGTCTCCCCACGTAACCCTCCACAGGCTACCACCTTTCTCTTTCATACTCCCAACTTCACCGTTTGAACGCTTGCTTTTGGAGAAAAGCAGTCTCTGTACACCACAGTTGTCTTTGGAGTGGTGGAATTGAGGTCTCTCCAGAGCTAGAACAGAGGAAAAGGTTCTGAGACCTGCTAGCTGAATCTTGGTGGGAGGACAGTAATGGGTTACCTGTGGACCGTCGTTTCACACCTCCATATTCTTGCCGGGTGAAACCCTCAAAACCCACCCATATTATTTGGTGTTCTTTCCATTTGATTCTTTTTTGTACGGAATCCTAGGTTTAGGCCGTGCGATGCTGTTTCATGAACTGACATGCAATCTTATTTTTATTTTTACTTATTGCTGCTATGTGCACGTGTAGGCCAACCATCATGCTTCTCTACCCATTGTAAGTATGATGCTTTTAGAAGAATTACTTATTTACTTGGAATTGTTTCACTATGATGTGCTTGGTAACGTTACTCGTCCTGTTTGGTTAATTGATCTGAGTTTTGTGTCTATATTTTCAAAGATATGCATCAGTACGCGCATTGGAGAGCCCTAGTAAGGTCGATGACCAGCAGTGGTTGACCTACTGGATAATCTATTCCTTTCTTACCCTCTTTGAGATGCTGGCAAGTCCCGTCCTCTCCTGGTATGTAATTTATGCAAAGTCTGCTATCAGATATCTTTTTCTCACTAGAATTGTCCAATTGGCACAATGGGGTTTTCCGTATATTTCCTCTTAGTTAGAAGTCATGTCAGAACACCCAGCGTTGAGGGAAACAGCATGAATATTTCTCTCAATTCTCTCTTCAATTAACAAAAGGGAATAATCCTTCTGTTTACCTCATAAACTAAATGAAGCAGTTCATATTTCAACTCGGTACAGAGTTCTTACATGCAGGGTGATCTTGGCATGTTGTCATCGCGACCTAAGGTGTGTGCACTTTGTTAAATCAGGATTTTAGGAGCAAATATAGACACTAGGTTAGCAGGACCTGCGATTAAAGTCCTTTCAGATATCCTATGATGTCCAGAGGTAATCAACCAAATTACCTTCAAAGAAGCCCTATTCTAGTCATTTTGTTCTATCTGTGAGGACTGATGCAATAGCAACTAGCAATTTTCTGCTTTCATCTTTCCATGTCAGTTTTCTTTTTCTTGGTCTAGATGTGTAAATTTTCTATTAACATAAAGGTAGTTCTAGTATAAGATTGTAGTTAAATGTATTATTCATTGGACCTTCCCTTTCCAACTTTGGTAGTATCTAGCAAGGTTGCCTTTTTTTCCACCCTTCACAGTGTTTCAAGTAGTTGCCTGATCTACATTTCAGGTATATCAGGCTATTGAGTGGTACTTATTTGGGTTTTGCACCTTACACTGATTCGTCATTGCCTTTAACACGAAAAAAGACACTGTTTTGTTGTTGCATCACAGGCTCTAGAAGTTCTTTCTTTGTAGAATTACATTTTGGGGCCGTTTTGACCCCTGACATGAACAATTCTGATATTTAAATGTAAACAGAAGCAGAAAGTAATGACTGAAAAGCCATTCCGTAGTTGATCCGGTATTTGATTAATAAATGTCTTAAAAATCTAGCCTGAGTCATTACAACCCCTCATCCCATCCATCTCAGCACCATTCATGTCAATACCACCGCTGCCAGCAATTTTCCAACTCCTTTACTGCCACCATTTCAACCATCATCCTCTACCATCTCCACCACCTCACCTCCATCACGACAACCACCTCCACATCCACTCTCCATTTCCACCTACAACAGAAAAATGTGGCACCACCGCCTCCACAACCTGCATCTCTGACATTCATGGTCTGCGTATGTATCTTCCTCTAGCCCTTCACCTCCACTGTATCAACCATTTCCTCTGCACCACCAACTTCACCAACTATAAACGGGTTGTTTTAGAAGTCAAAGGATGGGGGCAAGAGTGGGAGTGCTTGTGATGATAGTCACTCTGTATCTACCAAGCCTATTCGCCGTGTTATGGTCCATGCATTCACCGGCTAACAACTAAAAAGTATTCATTCCGATGACATACTGTCAGAATGGTGAGTTCTTTTCCAATATGCTGAAAATTTGAGTTGTACGCCTTTCACGGGACTGTACATTCACTCACTCTCTTAGCTCTTACTTGGTTTGTCAGATTTCGGTGGGTTCAGTATTATGTTCATTCCTGGAGTTACCAATGCCAAATTATACCTCTTATAGGGCGTTTCCAGCCTTAGATAATTACAATGATGGATTGACTGGTGCCATTTTACTATAAACCGAACAGAAAACAGGCCCTTGTGCAGAGCTGTATTTCCCATTGTATGTTGTCCATGTGACATCTCCAATGACCCATCATGGGTCAATGATCAAATTTAAAGTGTGTCGACTTTTTGACTGGTTCTCAAATTATTGCACCTAATATATTGTTTGTGGATCCCATATAGGATGGATTGAACCAAACATCTAGCCGTTTTAATTGTATATATGCCACTGAAATTCATTGCCATGCAACCAAATGTGAAGACTGCCGACTCTGATACTGTTGCTGCCACCACCACATAACATCCACCAAGGCCTTAACCTCTCCGCATTGTCTTAACTTTCGTACATCATTATCATTGTCCTAATGCCACCTCCCAAATCTACAATAACACTTACAGTGTGGCCAGGGGCTTTATTTTTTTATTTTTAGTTTGGGGGGGGGGGGGGAGGCAGGGGGACAATTGGGGCTGAAGCCCCCCCACCAAATCAAAATAAATAAATAAATAAATAAATATATATATATATATATATATATATATATAGAGAGAGAGAGAGAGAGAGAGAGAGAGAGAGAGTCAGGCTAGAATACACTCGACTGTACCGGAGGCACCGTATACCTCAGTCATTTTTGAAGATGCAATAATTTTTTTTAAATCTAAACCATTGATCTTCTTAATTATCATAAGAACATACTATATAATAAATTTTAGCTCATTCGGACACTTATAGGTCATGCATCTAAAGGAGGCAAGAATCATGTATTTCAAATTAGTTTTGTTCGTTGATTTTGTTGTCCTTGGATGAGTGACTTACACTCATCCAAATGAGTTCAAATTTTGTATGTGACTTATTACTATTGTAACCATGAAGATCAATGGATTAGATTTTGGAAAAACATGGTCTAGATAGGCAAACACCATTGGGGTGTACGGCGTGATCTATACACTCGAGTGCATTCTAGCCTGACTATATATATATATATATATATATATATATATATATACAAGTTTTCTGCTATATTTTCAAAGAAAATGGCTAGTTGGACTGGTATTAGGGTTGCTATTTGTAGACGACTTGTCCACATTACAATCTCACCCAAAGCATTTTTCTGCATCCGCCCGAGTATGACAGTCATGCTGAAGGCAATTGAGGAGATGAAGAGATGGTAGTGGTGACAATGATGTTGATAATGGTGGTTGGCACGTGTTTTGTGTACTGAGGTTGGGTGGCAGAAGCATGTACTATTGGATAATGGTGCTGTAAAAACCTCTAGCTGGTGGGTTTGAAACCTTCATTAAAGGTGATGGTGTTGTGTAAGAAGATGGGCCAATGCGCCGTTAAAGGAGTATATGAGAACATTTTGGGAAAAATTGACTTCAAATGGTCATTATTGAAAATTTTGGAGTATTAATATAGGCAATCAAGTACAAACACTATTGTGCTGGCAGCATTATAACAAGAGATTTGAAGTACTCTTTTTCATGTGTGGTTTTGTAATGAGTTTAATTAATTATTATGGTTCGTTGTGTTGTCAATTTAAGTATTACCATTTTTATACGGTATAATTTTAATGACGTTGTGCCATTATAAGAATTCTTTTCCATAATCATAACAGTCATCAACCATTTGAACAATGAAGGGCCAGAGTAGCTTTATTGGCCTCTCAATTGAAGACGGGCTAGGAGATCCAGTGACTGTAGTATACTGAATGGGTATGCCCCTACTGCTATTAGTACTCTTAAGAATTCGGGAGTGGAACGAGTGTTACATAAAGAATGGGTGGGGGTGGACGTAGCTGAAACGGAATAAGGTGATGGATGATAATTACTTGCAGTGCTCTGGTATCCAAAGAAACAGATAATGCAGTATTCATAAACTTTACAGTTTTCTTTGATCCGCTAGTTAATTATGTAATCATGTAAGCTGTTATCTAAACTTCTTGATTTGATTAAAATACCCGTTCACAATATAGATATCATCACAGTGGACACATACATACATAACGATTAATATATTTCTAACAGAAAGATTTTAAAGGATGTGACATATATATAATAGGGGAAGTGTTTTAGATTTATACATATTACATATCATGAGGCGTGGATCACAACTCAAAGTAGACGGAGGTACAATTATAACAATACCATTTCTTAGTTCGCTGATGATGTTATTGACTTTGAATTGCACTATTTCCTAGTTCCCCAGTAATATATGGCTTCAGATGTTTGGAATAAGGTGATGGATGTTTTCTAAACTTTGATAGTTTAGATAATAGATAATGTGATACTCATAAAATTTATAGTTTTTCTTTATCCGCTATATAATCGTTAATCATATGATCATGTAAGCTGTTTTTTAAACTTCTTTATTTGATTAAAATACATGTTCACAATGTAGATATCACCACAGTGGATACTTACATATGTAACAATTAATATGTTTCTAACAGTAAGACTTTAAAGAACGTGGCATAAATACAATTGCGGAAGTGTTTTAAGTTTTACATATAACATATCATGAGGTGTGGATCACAACTCAACATACATGGAGGTACAATTATGGCGATACCATTTCTTAGTTTCGCAGATGATGTTGACGACTTCGAATTGTACTATTTCCTAGTTTCCCAACAATAAGGTATTTGGAATCGTAGTGATTGAACTATCAAATGTTGGTCCAACATTGTTGATTAGACATATTTAAGGAATCAATGACCAATTCTCTTTTGCGGTGGGGGCGGTTGGAATCAATAACTAATTTGGTTCGTGTTTGAAATTTTCACTACATATTATAAACCACATAGAACCTACAATGTAGGACAATATGTAATATCTATTCAGCTGCCTGTTTAACTCCCAAACATTTTATGATGTGCAGAATTCTTCATTAAAATTTGTTGTTTCTTTCCACATGGTGATGCAGGATCCCTGTCTGGTACACTTTTAAGATCCTGCTGGTTTCCTGGTTGGTGCTCCCCCAGTTCCTGGGTGCAGCTTTTATCTACGACCGGTTTGTGAAAGAGCAACTGCAGAAGTACAGGGAGCGGGCAGGGAAGAGAAGCCATGAGGCTGGGATCCACGAATAGAGGAAGGAAAATCCCTCACTTCCGTGACTCCAAGCTAGAAATTTCAGGGAGTTATCGTGATGAATGGAGTAGCAGCATGCAATGAATCTCCTGACTTGATTACAAATTACAAACTATATATGCATGAATACAGCTAGTAAATAGCCTTCCTTAAAAAAGATACATATAAAGTATATAGACGAATGGGTGTCATTGCTCTGTTCTATGTTAATTAAACTAAGTGAAATGAAGCATCTTATAGTCTTACTGCATCTCGTAGCCTTGTTGGATGTCTACTAATGATCTACTGGTATCGTCAATTGTATGTTAGGGCCTTTTTTTTTGGAGTTTGGTTGGGGATAGTCGTATAAAATGTGTAATCTACTAGCAGACAGCTCAAGAGTTGAGGTCTGGGCACAGAAAAGTACTCTTTGCTTTCCCTACATAAAAAATGCATCTCGCGCCACGAGTCTACACCAAACCAATACCGGGCTGATAAAGTTCAATTATGTTCACTTCACCAGTGCTGAAAAGATGTTGGCATGCTGATGCGATGAGTGAGGCAGCCACTTCAACTAATGAACTCTATACATGAGCGAGTCACCCATTCGATCCTCTGGATAAGGTCTGCACGAAGTTTTTTTTTTTGTGAATAGTTCGGTTGGGGCAGCTGGAAAGTCCAACCTGGGGACAGTTTTTTTATTTTTAAATAGGAGGGAAGCAGGAAGAAAGAATCATATTGTTTATAATGATTTTTTGATAATATAATAAGTATCAGAATCAGTACAAATATATTTTTTAACAAGACTAATATGGACATACTTTAAATAAAAAATGAGAAAACAGGATACTTATGTTTTGAGGTATAATAGCCCATATTTTGGATACAATATAATGAAATAAAAAGTATAGGTTCTTTACAAAATATGTTTCTGTTTGATGAATAAAAAGAATAATATAAGAAAACTATAGTACTTATAATTTGAAGCGCAATGCATGTGTTTTGGGTACATATCATGTTTTGGAAGTGCATTTCCGTGTTTTGGGACAATGTTATATGTAATATTCACATATTTTCGAGACAACGCACTCCAAATAATAGGTATTGTATACAATATAGGAGTGAGACAACGTACTCCAAATAACAGGTATTGTATACAATATAGGAGTGATGTACTTCAAAATGAGGATAATGTATCTGGAAATATATGATATATGTTGTACACCAAATACTGCTATTGTATTCCAACCATGGGTATTGAATCGGAAAACACAAGATTTGTATTCCAAAGTAACAAGTAAACATTAATGCTATACCCTTAACACAGGAGTAATGTACCCTCACACGTGGGTATTATACCCTAAAATGTTGGTTGTATATCCATGTGTACAATATTTGTGTTTTGGAGTGCATTACTTTTTATGTATATTTGTTGACATATTGTAGTCAAGATATTCCTATTGTATCCCAAAACGTTTGTACTATATCTTAAAATGTGGGTAATGTATTCTAAAATGGATATATTATATTTTTTTGACATTATTATTTCTAAAATATATCAACATTCGTCTTGTTAGCAAATATTTTTAAAGGATCTAATGTTTTTTTCTTCGACAAAAAAATTGTTTGAAAGTTATGAGCAAAATTATTTTCTCTTTATTTATCTCATTTATCATTTTAGTGATTTTTTTTGTCACATCAGCAGTGACCCATTCCAAACCACTGAGTGGGCCCCAAGTGGGGGAGCGAGGGTGAAGTAACATTACTCTTTATTTTAGGGCATGCATAGTGACAGATGGCTTTGTGCTTCATGATTGGCATGCAAATTATATGAAGTAGTATGATGGTGATTTGATCGGTCTGTTGGCGATCTCCTTACACCGTGTGGCAGATGATTTTATAGTTTCTGTGTCTGAGATGGAAATCTGTCTTGTGGGAATCAAACAGCTGTCAGCCAACTATTGTGGTTGTTGACGGTACTCTTGTAAGTTAAAATAGATTAGAAATGAAAATGATCTGATCATGCGCAGAACTTATTACTCATAGGTTACTCGCTTGAGAAAGGTGATTTTCAAATAATTGAGAAGTTCTATCTTTTTGGATGGTGGTATTGCAGGCTGACAGGCGGTGAGGTGACAGTAGCATTGTAGGATAACTTTGGAGTGACATGAAAATGTATTTATTGGATGAGAGAAACTCATTTCTCATATAAATTTTAATCCTTGATGGATTTTTTGACAAAATAAGATCCATTATACTCTTTCTAATGTTGATACACTTTTGAGAAGAAATGGAACGAAACACAAAAATGAGTATTATTGGGTGGTAAGTGGCTATAATGTGATGAGAGAAAAAATTATTTTGTTTATAACTTATATTTCATGTTGAATTTTTAACGAAATAAAAATTGTTAGATTTTTTGCAAAATATACATTTTAATAAGACTAACTTTGATATACTTTTGAGAAATAATGATAGAAAATATAAAAATGAGTATTGTAATATTTGTGATAATGTTTATTTTCCCGCTAATACACTAACTCAAAATAAATATATAAAAGGAAAGAGATGAGGTAAGTAAAAAGAGAGAGGAGAGAAGTAATGTTGGAAGATTAAAAGTGGGATTGGAAAGGGAGGAAATGAGGGAAGTAAAAAGAAGAGAGGAGGGAAGTGATTGTGTACAACTTTTAATTTACTAGTTAAACTTTGATCAAGTTCATTAAGTTTTGGACGTCATTAACTTATTTTGAGTGTCCATGTCCATATTTGGGCCACTTACCCATTCATTGGGTGTCATTTTATGCGTCATTGGTCGTTGATTAAGTTCATTAAGTTTTAGGCATCATTGTCTTATTTTAGGTGTCAATTACTCATGTTTGTGCACACTTACCCATTTAAAATGTGACAGTTGATGTGTCATTGAGCATTGATTAAATTTATTTAGTTTTGGGCATTAATAACATATTTTGGGTGTCAATTACTCATATTTGGGAGAACTTACTCATTCATTACTGTCATTTTATGTGCTATTAGGTGTTGATTAAATTCATTAAGTTTTGGGTGTCGTTATCTATTTTTAGGTGTCAATTATTCATTTTTTGGTACATTTACCTATTCATTGGGCGACATTCCTGTGCTAATGGGCATTGATTAAGTTTTAAGCACCAATAACTTGTTTTGGGTGTCAATTACCCATGTTTGGGCACACTTACGCATCACTAGGCACCATTTCATGTGGCACTAGCCATTGATTAAATTTATTATGTTTTGGGTGCTAATAACTTGGTTTGGGTGTCAATTACTTATGTTTGAGTACACTTACTCATTGATTGGTGTCATTTCATGCGATATTGTGCATTGATTAAGTTTATTGAGTTTTTGGCACCATTATATTGTTTTGGGTGTCAATTACATATTTTTGGGCTCAGTTATTCATTCATTGGGCATCATTTCATCTGCTACTAGGGGTTGATTAAGTTTTTGGGCGTCGTTAACCTTTTTTGGTGTCAATTACATGTGTTTGGGTGTCAATTATTCATATTTGGGTACACTTACACCACGCAAAAGGTGTCATTCCATGTGTTGAGTGTTGACTATGTGCATTAAGTTTTCGGCACCAATAACATATTTTGGGTGTTAATTACTCATGTTTGGGCGCACTTACTCATTCATTGGTGTCATTTCATGTGATACTGAGTGTTGATTTAGTTCATTGAATTTTGGACGCCATTATTTTATTTTGAGTGTGAATTATCCATTTTTGGGTGCGGCCCATTCACTAAGTGTCATTTCATCTACTACTGAGTGTTGATTAAGCTTGGGTGCCCTTAACTTATTTTAAGTGTCAATTATCTATGTTTGTATGTAGTTACCCATCACTAGACACCATTTCATGTGTCATTGAGCATTAATTAAGTTCATCTTGTTTTGGGTGCCAATAACTTACTTAGGGTGTCTGTTACTCATGTTTGGATGCACTTACTCATTCATTTACGTCATTTCATGTGATATCGGATGTTGATTAAGTTTATTGAGTTTAGGCACCATAATCTTATTTGGGTATGAATTACCCATTTTTTGGCACAGTTACCCATTCACTAGGTGTCATTTCATCAACTATTGGGTGTTGATTAAGTTTTGGGAGCCCTCAACTTATTTTGGTGTCAATTACTCATGTTTGGACGTACTTACATCACTAGACACACTTTATGTGTCATTGAGCGTTAATTAAGTTCATTAAGTTCTAGAGTCATTATCTTATTTTGGGTGTCAATTACTCATTTTGGGCTCACTTACTCATTTATCAGGCGTCATTTTATGTATTAGTTGGCAATTAATTAAGTTCATCATGTTTCGGTGGTCATTAAACTTAAAATAAGTTAATGGTGTCCATGTTGGTCTTTTGGCACCTATTTTTATTATTGTGACGCTCATTTTTGTCACTTCGGTGTGATCTTTGAACTATGCTTTGTTTCTCACTTCCTCCTCTCTCTTCACTTTTCCCCTATTTTCTTTTTCTCTCATAGGATGAGACCGGTGGCAGGTTGAGGGACAACTAGTTTGGCTGGATGGTTTTGTCGCGCATCAACCACATGTGAAGCAAATTTTAGTTCAGTTACCCAGTAATGGGGTGCCAGAGTAAATTAGTGTGACTGGTAGGTGCTTTGTTTGGTTTGGTAGTAGACTATCAGGTTCTGGTAAGTTGCATTTATAAATTTACGTTGTGTTGTCGGGGATGCGATGAGTAAAACTTGTGTTCTTTTCTTTTTCTCGGTATCAAGTACAGGTCCGCAAAGCAGAGGCGGAACCAGAAAGTTTGGGTGTGGTTGAAAAGAAAAAAAAACAATTTTATATATAATGATGCCAATGTATGAAAGACAACAAATTAGTAGATAATAAGAAATGAAAATCAGACAATCTTTTTATGTATAAAAATCGCAGCCAAGGAGTTGACTGAGTACGTACGTGCCGTTTCTCATACTGGCTTGGGCATTAGGATCATAAGTCTAAGTGGAAATGGGTTTCTTTAAATCCAAGTTTTAATTGGCTTAGTACTTCTTGCTGATCTGTATATTTTTAAATTTGGTATATAGTAAAATATGGAAGCGGGTCCGTTGAGAGACTCGAGTGTATTCCTTTCAAATTTATTGTTCTACAAAATAAGTAGATGAATTCCTTTTTTGGATAGGTATTTCTTTTAATTGACACCGAATTATCGGTTGAAGTACATCTAAAAGAAGCTATGAAACTTTGTCGTGTATTATATATCATTGTCTGTATCCTAAGCTGCGAAATTATGCACATGTAAACATAAAAAATTACATCTCGGAGAAAATGTATTCCAAATATTTGTTCTCAGGGTTTCTTAAAATTATCACTATTGTATTTATAAAAAAATAACGTTTAATCAAGTAATGATCTTTTAAAAAATGATAACGAGGAATTCTAATCTTACGTGTATGCTTACTATAATTCAATGAAACAATTAACTTATATATTATCAATGTATTAGAAAGTGCGGGCTGATTGATGCCCATTCCATTCTCATTGACGACTAATTAAATTTTTCTTTCTTACCCATGGTCTATCTGGTCTCATTGAAGACTACTTGATGTCCCTTCTTCTCTCATTGAAGACTAGTCAAGTCTTCTTTTTAATCCGTGGCCTATCTCTTTCTTTGTCCTTAGTTCTTATATTCTCTCTCTCTCCTCAGTTTTCATGTTTTCTCTTGATACATGAATCCTTGATTCTTTCCTTCTCCCTATATCTTCATATCTTTACGTCTCCCTAGCCTCTCTCTCTCTCTCATCCTCTACAGGTTGTTTCTCTTCTCCACCTGCCCCTCTGTCACTATCTCTCTCTTGTTCAACATCTTCCCAACTCTGGAACTCCCTTATGTTTCCCAAAAATGATCTCGCCATGCGTAGTGCGTGCCAAGCGCGACTTACATGTAGGGATGCAACAATGTTGGTGGGGGAAATGTCGTTTTGGATGCTAATGTGGCGGTGGCATAGCAGGATAATTTTGAGGTGGTAGAGGGTGTGGAGTTAATGGTGACTGGAGTGAGTATGTGTAAGAGGGGGAAAAAGGGAGGAGAGAGATGATTTGATGATAGAGAATTTGTTTTGATTATAATTTTTAGTTCGTGATTAATTATTTTAACAAAAAAGAAATCAAAATTCTAACAAGATCAATGTTGGTGTACTTTTGAAAAAAAAAATCATACAAAATACAAAAATGAGTATTGTATATTGATACTTATTTTCCCACTAAGAGACTAACTCAAACATAAATATACAAAAAGAGGGAGATGGGGGAAGCAAAAAGAAGAAAGGAGGGAAGTGATGATGGTAGATCAGAGAAGTGAGTAAAGTGATGTGTAAGAGGAGGGAAGTAAAGAGAGGAAATGATAGAAATGAGGAGGAATGTAAAGATAGGAGAGGTGGGAATAGAAGGAGGAGATCGAAGAATTGAGGAGAAAATTGAAAAGGAGGTAAGTAAAGGGAGGAGATGAGATAAGTGAGGAGGGAAGTAAACAAAGGAAATGAAGGAAGTAAATGAATGATTTTTGTGTGGTAAAAGGAGATAAGTGAAAAAGGAAGTAATGAAAAAACAATGAATGTGCATAAAGTGAGAGAGACTAAAAGTGGGGTCAAATTGATCAAAAACAGGTACAAAGTTGTCCAAAACAAAGGTTGGTCTGCAATAGGCACCAAAAGAACAAAAGTGGGAGTCAAAAGACCAATGATGGGCACAAATTGATCTGAAATGGGTGTAAAGTGTTTAAACAAATATTGAGTGACCAAAAATGAGTGTCTAGAGACTAAAAATGGGGGGGGGGCGAAGTGATCAAAAGTGGGGTCAAATTTGACATTAATGGGTGCAAATATACACAAAAATGGTGATCATGCACCCACAAATGGGTAAGAGCGCCCAAAAATGGCTAAAGGTGCCCAACAATATTTAATATGTGACTAAAAATGGTGAAATATATCAACATGTTACTTCCCTTTGTGTGTATCAACTTTTACGGGCATGTTTAACCATTTTTATAGGTGCATATCGTCATCTTTGGGCGCTTATACCCTTTTGTGGGTGTGTACAAAAAAATAGTAATATGTGAATCATATTGTTGATTGTTCAATGTTTCGACGTGAATAGCACATTATTAGCTGTGTATCAATATGTTTGGGAGTCGATATATATATGGTGTGTGCATGTATCAAGTTTTATGGGCATGTGTAACCCCTTTTATGTATCTGTATCAACATGTTTGGGTGTGTGTACCCGTTTATGGGTGCACATTTTCAAGTAAGTGATTGTGCTAGTCTCATTGTTTGGGCACTTATACCAATTTATGTGTGTGTAACCCCTTTTAGAGGCACACATTAATACATTTTGGCGTTGATACACAGTGTTTGTGTGTATCATCTTTTATGGACATCTATCATCCTATTTGGATTCTTATAACCATTTTTTGGTGTGTATATATCACTATTTGTAGGCATCTATTCACCATTACTTGGCGCATCAACAAAATGTTAAAATGTGCTCATAGAAGGGGAATGCATACCTACTCTCATTACTCCTCTCTTGGCTCATTACTTCCATCCTCTTTTTGTATAATTCCCTTCTCATTTTTCATGCCCTTCTTGGGTATGCCAATGGTCAGAGGAGGTGAGGCTAGCTGTCGAGGTCTATAACTTCTAATTTAATTAGAAGACATAGTTGGACGTAGGTGAGGCCACAAGGTCATGTGTTCTGTATGTACATATGTTGTTGTTTTTTAGACACACAAAAAGTGGCCTCCATACCTTACTGTCATTTCTAACTCCAATTGTCACTCCCATGTATGTTTATGGTTGATGATTGCTTCATCTTTGGCCATATGGTCATCATCTGGTTGGAAAGTGATCTATAATTTGCTAGACTTTCATCCTTTGTTGTCTCCATTGAGAATCTAGGTTGCAACTTATATGAGCATCATTTAAAAAAAACAAAATTGTAAAGAACCATTTAACATAATAATTTTTGATAAATTGTTTAAGTTTTACCTTTATTTTTAAGTCTTTAGGGGCAAGATTTTGTGATTTAGTGGTTTAATGATATAAATATCAATCATTGTAGTATTGCTTGGTGGAGTTATTATTTTCATGTCTCACTTGTACTTAAATTTATCAAAATAAGGGAATGAATCACATCGAGAGGGAAGGCATACAAGAAACATGTTGTGCTTCCAATCTTTTCTAAATAGCAAAATCAATCTTCTGAAATACCACACATATAGACTTGGGGGGGTCATTACTTTACTCCACATAAGGTTTTGAATCCTCTTGAGAAGTTCCACAGCCTCTGGTGCTAAGAATTCAAAAGTGTCAAATCCAAATGGTACAAATTTGTGTTGACTGTTGAGGCATGATTTCTCATGTTTGGTGACCTTGATGATGTGGCTTTGAGAGCAGCTTGTCCTATAGTAAATGTCCCACCCCTCAAGCCTACAAGTGGAGAAATTCATGTCAGGCCCATAGATGCATACTTCCCTCCAAACATTCAAAAATTAAGATATTAGTCGGTCTAAGAGTAGATCTCCCATCTAGTGGATCAATAAAAAAGTTAACATGTATCTCTTTCTTAGCACCAATTCATTTATGTCTGAGTATGTCAGAGAGAACATTCCTAAAAAGATCATGTTTATACTTGAAGCCAGGTAGCTCTTTACAATGGACTGTATGCTCTCCAAAAGTGTCCAAACATGCCTTATGACATATCAACACAAACCAATGAAATCATAACACGATATCTAAAGATAGTGTGTCATTGGTGACATATGTAAGCCAATCTAACAATAGGAATAGTAAGGAACAAGTCTTGAGCATGATCAGCTTATAGACACCCAAAGACTGCTTTGAACAAAACATAAACTTGTTAGTATCCTAGGAGTTAATAATTTTAATTTAAATAATGATAGTTTAAGGACCAAGGAAGGACACCTAACTTGCATATATTTGTAAAATTCAACTTTTTTTATAATGAGGAAAGAGTATTATAAGACAACTCTTAAAATTTTAGAATATTTAGACTCTCTTAGAGACTTATAAAATATCATATAATATACATCTTCTATTCAACTGTGAGTTTTAGTTATAGGCATAGTTTGACATTAGAATGTTCTATTTCGATTGATGTTTGGTCAAAGACTACTTTCTTGATAAAGAAGAGATGCCTAAAATTTGGTATTATTTAGAGTTGCACAATTTAAGATTTGAACTTTTGAATATAAGTTAAAGTTTTTAGTTTCAAACTTTAACTTATTGAGTTACTAATGAAATGTGATAATGGAGATACTAGACCCCAAAGATTGACTTTAGAGGGTATGACTTGGTACCAAAGTGATGTCAAAATTTGATATAATGTCTATCTAGTTATGTCCTACCTCCAGATATATAAGGAAAGAAGACTAAAATTGAAATAGATCGAGTATTATCCATCAACTCATCAATCATAGTTTGACCACGAGTGTATCTTAGATCATAAAATTTGTGATCACAATTGGTAACTTTTAGCTTTTAAATCATGAATTTTAGTGGTATATATAGGGATATTGACCACCCTAGTCATCGTGCTCCCTCCACCACCATTATAAAAAACCAACATGGTAAATAAGAAACATTAAAGGGGTCACCCCATCTCTCTCTCTCCTCTCAAATCCCTAATCCGAAAAAGATGGATGTGGAGATTATCACACTAAAAAATTAACTAGAGATATAAATCCATGATTTTGACCAAAATCAACATGCAATATAATGCCACCCGCAAGTGGATGGGTCTAATCACAGTACAACTAAGGATTGAATCTCAAAGGAAAAATTTCTTAAGAAGCTTCTAGTTTCCATCCATTTGAGCTAAGTCTAATACTTAAAACCAATATTTGATTTGGTTTAGTTAAGACAATTGTAGGAAAAGTAAAAAATAGAATAAAATTGGATCTACATTAATAATGGAAAATAGTGGACTGGAATCATGTTTCAAGACCACTACCTGAATTTGCTCAAATTTAAACCTTCACAAAAATATAAATGATGTTATTTAGGCTTGTCCTTTCGGTGTTATAAACTTGTATGAGAGTATCTCATTGTAAGATCAGTCTCGATTGTTAAAGATCATATATCCATCACTCTATAGACTTCTCATTGGGGCATCAACCAAAAACAATAGATATTGAAATATTAAACATTGATGTTCTTGAGGTATAAGATTATAATAAATCATGTAGAGTGGGTGATCAATCTACAAAATATGTGTTAAATGATCGATAATTAATTAAATGAGTTCATATAAAATTTCAAATAAGAGTGTGATGGCAAAATAGGTAGGGGAACAGTCCATGCACCCCATTGAAAGGATCACTCTCTCTTCATAGTAAGATTTTTATAACCAATAGCAACAAAGGGACATGAAACAATGAGTCTGGTCAATTGTAGGAGGTGGATCAATCAACTGGGTTGGAGGTTGACAGCTCCTTTGGTGGGGAGGTCAATGGATCCTATCAAGAAGTAGGTTGATCTCTTAAGAACTAGGAGAGTTCGATCGGACTTATCAATAGTAGGCCGAAGACTTTCCCCTCCCAGATAAACATGTTTCACTTGACTAGTGTGGGATCTAAGAGAGCTTCTCTGGGGTTGTACTATTGTTATTTATAGTCCTTCGTACCTGGGTGTCAGTACTTGGATTTGTGCCTTGTGGATAGTCAAGATCAGTTGCTTCACATTAAAGGAATCTGGGTGAGATCGATAGATGGGAGCTCGATCAACAAAGGTCCATTGTCATAAGTCAACTGGATGGACATCAAGCTCTAGATGCAGACTTGGAAGGTCAATAAATATCTTTTAGATGGTCCTACTTTTGGATTTGTATGATGGAAACTCCTCTTTCCTTCATCTTAATGGTGTCTTCTCTCTACCTTCAACTGGAAGTAGGCTTAGGATATGGGAATCGCTCTTCCCTCTAAACCTTGGTGCAGGAATTCCATGGAACCATATGGAGATGGAGAGGGGCTTGGGTGGAGGATTCGTCTATGATATGGTTGGAAGGAAATCGTTGTAGTGCCTCCTCATGGTGGCGCTCATACACAAGCACAAGAGCCAGAGGAGAGTGAATGCCTACACCCACCCTCATGGACTAGATGGCAATGTGGGATGCACCTAGTCAGGTCAAAAACTTCCCAACACATGCCATGACCAGCCAAACAAGGGGTTGAGTCAATAAAAGTGGACCCAACCACATTCTTCTTATGCACACATGCTTCCCAATGCTACATGCTACAATATAAGGGCTTCATGCCATCAAGTTGACAGCCGGAAATGGTTAGATAAGGTGAACATTTAAAAAATAGTAAATAATATATTTGATTGAAATTTAGTATATATATCAAATTAATCAATAAAATGAGTAGAATTAATGAGCATGGTTTTGAGATATAATTTCATTCAAAAGTACCTTTGGTGCTCAAATGATGGATCTTATTTTTGGAAAATTATAGAAGTTACAAACTATATATGATTACTATTTTACCTTAATATAGGATCTAATTTTATAACAAACTTAGGAAATAAGAATATCTTCAATACTAATAATAGTCAGTCTATATGCTAAATTAAAAAAGTAACGTTTTAAGATGAAAGAAAACTTAGTTTGGTGGATGGATTGAGGGTTTCCACCCAAAACATGGTTGAATGATACAAACCCAAAGAAATCAGTGTGAACCCTAAGATTAACTAGAAACTAGGTGTATGGTACAAAAAATCTAGTTGAGGTTTATGTGTTATTTGATTGTAACAGAGATAATGGTGTTTGGCATTTTATGCTTTTTAAACAAGGTAGGTGGGTTATTTATGGTTAAGCACTTCTACTTGTGCTCTAATTTTTTGAAGTTTTTTAAGTTTTGTTCATTCTAAAAATGTATTGTTTGATTCTTTTGTAAGAGGTGGCATGGTGCTAGGGTTTGGTGTAGCCAATCCCGACAACAGTAAAAGTTCAAGAAACTTCGTCGGAGGAAAAGGAAAGCCACCTAACCTTCAAGACCATCGCTTTGATCGGGGAGGGACCAATTTTTCCATAATGCCTTCAGGGGAAGGCTTCACTATGGTAGAAACTATGTCATAATCAGAAGGAGGGCAAGATTCAATGAGGAACATGATACTTGAGAGAATATGGATTAACCTTGACTACACCAAAAGGTCGGAAGAGATTCTAAGTGATTCAGAAACTTTCCATGCTGCATCCATGGAATTTGAGAGCATTAGTACATCGCCAGAAAAATTTCCACTGTTGGGTGGTCAAAGAAGGATGATAGAGACACAACACGATACCAATAGGGTAGTAAACTCTTAGAACGGGGATGTGGAATTGGAACAAACAAGACCCCAGATGTTTTACAAGGATGTGGTGGACAATCTGCAATCCAAAAACACATTTGATGCTTTGGATTTGGGGGTGATGTTGAGGTCGAAAGACGTCCTAGTATTGTCCAATGAAGATATGCCAACTTTCAATGTGAACGAAGAATCTATTATTAGACTTCTTAAACCCTAGAAATTTCCCATAGTAGTTAAATTTTTGTCCAAAGAAATCAGCTACCTAACGCTTAGAGATTAGGTGTTTACTATGGAAACCAACCGGTGTCTTCAACCTCATAGATCTTAACAATGACTACTTTCTAGTACAGATCCAACTAGAGGAGGACTGCATTCAAGCATTAACTGGGGATCCATGGCCCCTATTTGGTTCCTACTTATCAACACAAAGATGGCATCCACTCTTCTTAATAGACAACAGCCACCCAAAAAAGATGATCATGTGGGTTAGAATCCCAAATGTCCCCATACATCTCTACCATGAAACCTTCCTAAATAGTGTTAGGAATAACTTTGAAAAGACAATTAAGTTTGACATGAATACCACAGTGCAAATACAGGGTTGATTTTCCATATTGGTAGTAGAAATCAACATGGGGAAACATCTATCCTCTTTCATATCCATCGCTAGGAGGAAATACTAGATACAATACGGTAACTTACCATTCATTTTCTTGATGTGTGGAAAGGTTGGTCATTCTGAAAAGGAATGCCCTCTTAGACACATGGAAACTAACCATAACTTGGAATCGTAGAGTGCCCAACAACAAAACACATCTTAAGATACACATCAACAATGGTTCTCTATAGAAATCCATGCAAAACCAATTTTCAGGAAACCAAGGAGAAGCAGAAAGCTTGGAAAAGGGGGCGAGGTCCCCATCAAAATCAATTCTATGAACTACAGAACTTAGAGAGTGAATATGAAGTTGAGGAAATTGTTGAGATACTTTTTTCTTACAAGGAGGACAAGAAATTGACTGGAGCATAGGCAAGAAGAACCCAAACCCAAACCAGGGAAGATAAGACACTTCAAAGTGGACACGATAGAAGAACAACAATAGGAATAAGAAAGCAACAAAACATGTCAAATTACTAGTGAACATGGAGGAGCCTGAGGAAGCACACACATAGGTCAACCTTAATGACGATGAGATCATTGGAGGAGACACAGTCCCCACCAACCCATTACAAAATGTAAGATTTAGTGAAAGAGAATCAGAACGCAGACTTGAAACCATACATGAAACACATATGTAGGGATTCACACGAGAAACCAAAATAAAGTTGTCCCACCCGACATCCCCAGATCCAATTCAAGAAAGAGGGGAAAGTAGTCCCATTAGCATGAACTTGAAGATGAAGCGTGTGTGATTGTTCTGGAGGAAAACACACAACTGACAGTTAATTCATGAATATCATGACTTGGAATGTCCATGACATCTACAAAAATGATAACCAAACTATAGCAAAAAATCTAGTTCTCAAGTATAAAGTATATGTTCTGTCAATTCTTGAACCAAGGTGTAGTGGTGATCAAGCTAAATGAATCATTACATCCTTGGGCTTCTCGCGATCACATAGAGTGTAAGTGCATATCTTCTCAGGGGTTATTAAGATTGTTGTGGAAGGAGGCTCTTCATAATGTAAAGATATTTCAATCAAATAAACAATACAAACACTCATCATTGATGGAAAGGTTGTCGTTACTTTCATCCATAATAGTTTCATTCCTTCAAGAAGAAGACTCCTCTAAAATACATTGAGATCTATTAGCTCTACCTATGACATACCATGGGGAGTAGTAGGGAACTAAAATGCTTACATATTTCCACATGGGAAGTCTTGGGTGAAGAGAATCGACACCAGGAGTTGTCCCTAATTTACTGAGGCAATAGCAAATTGTTCCTTGGAAAACCTGGGAGCCGATGGGCCTACCATGAACTTCAAAATAGGCCTACTCAAAATTCACCTAGACATAGCTCTGGGTAACTCACTTTGTCTGGATTATTTTACTAATGCCTCGATCCAGGTCATTGAATGAATTAAATCAAACCATGCACCCATACTAATTACAATGAGATCCGAGGGGTGAAACTTTACACAAAGAAAACATATCTTTACACACTGGCATGAGGATAAGAACTTTGTGGGATTTTTCAAATCCAACTAGAGGAATGAAGGCGCCTTCATGAAAATGGTAGTGAATTTTGTGAATCATGCATCGTATTGGGATATGCAAGTATGGATGAAAAATAAAGAAATGATTGAAATCTCTTCCAGTAACGCTTCTTCTTGCCCAAAGACATCTGGAAAAAACATATTCTATTATAGTTGAGAATGTAATTATCGACTTATAGAATGAAATCATGGAGGAAATGATATTGGGGGGAATATAATGGAAGTAGAAGGCACATTGTGAATGGCTTAAACTGGGGGATGGTAATAAGAAATACTATAACACATTGGAAACAAGAAGATGGCATAATAAAATTTGTAAACTAAAGAATGATGAGGGGGTGTAGGTGGATGACAATGTGGCCTTGTCTAAGATCATAAGCAGTACTTCTTTGTGATTTTCACTAACCCAAACCCATACTCTAGAGTGCAGAAAGAAAGAAGGTACATGGGATCCTTCCCAACAATGAACCAATACAAACATGAGGTAATGGCTAAGGTCCCACAGGATGACGAGATAAAGATGAGCCTATTTTCCATGGCTTTTGCAAAGGCACCAGGTCCGGACGGAGTAGACACAGACTTCCTTCTACAGAACTGGTCCACACTAAATCATAGCCTCACAATGTTTGTCCATGAACCAATCTTGAGTCTAAGTCAATGGACTCCACAATCATGCTTATACCAAAATTAAGCACCCAACAAGATGCAATAACTTGAGGCATATTTCCTAGGATGACATTTGTATCAAATTGCTATCAAACGTACTAGTGAATTGCATTAAAACACACCTCGATGGTTGGATTTCTCCAGCCCAAGTGATTTTCATTCTAGGAAGGAGCATCCACGGCAACATCATCCTCATGCAGTCGATCATCCACTCAATGGAGAAGAGCAAGTCGACCAAACTTTTTATGGTGCTTAAAGTTGATATATCTAAATATTATGATAAGCTTAGTTGGGATTTCATACATGACACTCTAAGTCAAACTTCAATTCCACCTAACATCATTAACATTATCATGCATATCATATCCACAAGTCAATCATCCATAATTTAGAATGGAAACAATCTCCCTCCATTCTACCTTCTTGGGGCGTCAAGTAGGGTGATCCCCTCTCCCCATATATTCATTTATGTATGGACATGTTCTGCAAAGTTGTTCAAGTGGAGGTTGAAAATAAAAGATGGATACCCACCCAATTCATGAATGAGATGATTTCATTCTTACACACGTTTTGTTGATGATTTGATATTATTCGTAGAAGATACCATGAACCAAGCAGTCTACATCACCAAATGTCTCCATAATTTTGAGAAATCTTCAAGACAACAAATAGGGAAAGATAAATCCTGAATATTCTTCTCTAGACAAACACCACTTGCTACCTATCGCTCCATCAACTCAAAGCTAGGAATACCTCAAGTCTGGGACCTTTAGAAACACTCGGGCATACAAATAGTTCATAAAATGAATTTGAAGGAGATATATTTGGATCTTTCCAACTCATACATGTGCCAGGTCAACAGATGTGCCAAGAAAAACATATCGTTGGTGGGTCGAATCATCTTAGCAAGATCGATGCCCACTAATACAGCAGCACATGTGATGCAAGCGACAAAACTACCAACCTTCACTTGTCACAGATTAGATCAAATCATGAGAAATTTGTTGTGGAGTGGGAGCACACGAAGGATTATGTATCTGGTTTCTTGGGACAAAAATATTGCATCCAACGCTGAGGGAGGTTTGCATATAAGGGCATCAGTAGAAACTGAAGCTTAGTTAGGGAAGATCTCAGCAAGAATCCTTGCAAGGAGAGATCCAATTTTGAAACCACTCATGATGGACAATTATGATAGACTTGGGGGCTTAGACCAAAGGGATCTATGTTATGGAATGTCATCTATTCCCAGTTGCCATAGTTGCAAGCCTAGTGCATGGTAGTTGTGGGGGAACGGTAAGAACACAAATGTTTGGGAGGATAGATGGACGAGACTAGCTCAGGAACCCATACTAAAAGCTAACTATGCATACCAGACAACCTAAACAACTTGAGTGGTCAGCCTGGTACTAAGTGGAGGTGAGTGGGACATGAAATTCCTAAAGTAATACTTTGATAAAGATAGTGTTAAATACATCTGTTGCATATCGATCTCTCTCCTTTTATCCCATGAGTTAGATGTGATTTAAATCCTCACTCAAGCATGGCATGTATAGAAGAAGTCAGTCCTTTACTTATCTATGGCATTATGGAGCTCATTGTAAGTGTAATCCAATTTTATCGAGTATGGGTACTACTCCTAGTACATGGTTTGACTATAGAATCCGTGATAAATTGCAAGTTCTAGGAGAGGGGAGTGTCCTCAGGGAATTTAAACGTCCAACATCAAGTTTTATCAATACCTTTACTAACAACACTATACCACATCTGGGGATTCCATGTGAAGCTTGGTACTTGTTCTATAGATACATGAGTTTATTGGTGTGTAAGGTGTAATTTAATGAATTTTACTTTGTGGAAAGAAAGATAATGACAAATAAAAAAAGGAAGTTGAGGAAACCCAATGTGCACTCGAATAGGGTGTGATTTGATTTTTCGATTGAGGTTGCACAAAGTTGGCATTGTGAGTCTACTCTAATGTGTCTTTGGTAAAATAAATTCCTTATGGCTATATGGACCTTGCATATTTCCCATATGAAGTGTCTTAGTTTAGGAGGGCCTTCTATTTTCCAAATCTTCACCCATATATAGCCCAATCAATATGCTATTTCGAAGGAGAAACACCCACTACTTGTCAGAGGCCAGTACATTTTTTCAATTTGATAGTAGCAAGGAGGAGTGGATAGGATAGTGTGCTTGTCCTTGATGGAGAAACTTTCTTCAATCAACTCTTCCATCTATTGTTTTCTTTATCAAGAAGGTTTGCAACTATCCAATCTTTAGTATTGTCCCTGTGAATCGTAGTTAAGTAGTGCGCTTTGTTGTTGGGAAGCCAAGCCTTGTTCCATATATTGACTATGGAACCTAATCCAATGCTCCATATTAGCCCATCTTTTAGTAGTGATCTAGCTCCCCAAATTGTATGCCACGTGAAACTAAGGTCATGACCCATGCAGGCATTGAGGAACTCCACATTCTTGAACTATTTGGCTATGAGGACTGAAGTAGCCATAGATTCTTGGCTTTGTGGATTCTCCAAACCTACTTCACAAGAATGGATGAGATAAACATTTTGAGGTATCTGAAACCAAAACCTCCCATATTTTTGACTTGCACAACTTGTCCCAAGAGCCCCAATGTATTTTTCTATGTCCATTTGAGGAGGCCCGTAAGAAATTTGTAATCATTCTATTCATGTCCTCAATCACATTATGTGGGATTTGAAAAACTCCCATCTTTTATGTTAATAAAGCTTGAACTACTAACTTTATGAGGACTACTTTACCCTCTTGACTAAGATATATGATAACATCCAAATTTTTGTGGATGTTTCACGCCTAAATTTACTCCTAATTTCCTATATTTATGCATAGTTTTCGTAACCTTCTCTTATTTTGCTCATTTTCCACTTATACCTCAAGTCAAAGATAACTACTCATTCCTATGCATGTGACTCGCGAACGATGGTGTTAAACATTGGATATAACAAAGGAACAACCATCAATTCTCAAAATTGATGGTCCACCAAGATACACAAACAGGTCTAAGCTCAACCGATGGAAGGATTGAAGGTCTACCAACCGATGGTCAAACTGAACCAATGGCTAAAATAGATGGCTTACATGGGAGTCCCTCAAACGACAACCTTCCTGGACCCAAGGAAGAGTACCTACCGATGGCACACTAGAGTATGCTAATTGATGGCCTAGCGGACGATAGTTCATCTCCACAACTTACCTTCCGATTGTAGTATTGAACACATTGGTCATTCAAGACCGTTAAGTGTGTGCCTAAGGTACGTGCTCAGACTTGTGGAACAAGAAACATTATACCCCATAGAACCTCAAGTTCTACACCATGACCTGTAAATAGGGGACCTCATGCAACAAAGAGGAGGTTGAGACACAAGAGAGATGAGAGAATGATATCGCTTAGCCACCTCACCATCAATCTTTGAGTTGTTCCTTCCGTCCATCAGTTCATGATCTCCAAGGATGAGATTCCAAGGAGAAGCACACCTCCAACTCTGTCGAGAAGTATCAAGTTCCTTCTTTGAGAGGAGGGAGATGAAGTATCCATATTCACTATTAACATCGAATTTAGTGAGGAAGAGAAGACTTCCGTCAGTCTCGACTTGTTTGGGTTTATTGTTGGCGTATCTACCTCCTTCTTCTATGAACTTATTCACCTCCTTTGATTCCCTTCATTCCATCTCATGTTTCATCTTCATGTCTCACCATAATTGTAATTTCACCGTGATACTCATCACCATGAGTGGCTAGTCATATAACTTGGGATGAGAGTAGCCACTAAGGTTTTCCCAATATGTAAATACTTATATTGATTGAATATATACTCTTAGCATTTTTTATCTCCATATTCCTATTGTTAATGCTTCACATACATGATTAGCTACCAACTTGCATTGTTTGATTGTTAATATCTCGAGAGAGTAGAATTAACCTATATTAAAGATTATGGAGTTATATGAATGTATTTGTATGTTGGAATACTTAAGCTAATGATCATATGATTTTCTTGTGTGTGTTTGTTTGCCATCTCAAGAGAGAGACAACCTTATAATTTAGATCTATCTGAAGCTCAAGAGAGGAGGGAATAGACACTTACAATTGTTGTTGGTAAACTTTCTAAGGTATATAATGGGTTACAATATTGCATGTTGGTGAGGAACCTTATATGGTGAAACTCAATCCAAGTTCCCTAACCATACTTGTTAGCTAATCCTTTGAATTTCTTATATGTTTATTTTACTTCTTGATTTGTTTCATTTGCTTATTGTTTGTTTTTTGAAGTACCACCATTTCATAAGGAATACAAAACTTTATCTCACCCCTTGTTTGGCATAACTAAGCTAATTTCTCAATCATTAATATATACCACCTTTGTCCCTATGGATCGACCCAGATCTACTACATTAGACATCATTATTATTGTTGCAAGATCCTAAGTGTCGACTTATAAATTCAGAAGTATGATTACTCTAGGTTTGCTCCCTTTTAGACGTTCCATTTAGGCCAATCAGCTTTTTGATGTCATTGTCGGGGACAAGGAAACTGGTATTTCTATGAACCTGAGCCTACTTAGAATAAACCCATACATCAAGTCTAGTGATAGTCTTGATTGCTCATTTTAAATACGATAACTCTAACCATCTTGAATACCTCATATCACATGTCTAGTTTCTAACTTAATTGTGTGACTTATTTCAGGTTGTTTGAGTGAACTAGATCAAATCTGCAACCAAATGCAAGAATAATGCCTCCTCATAGAGAACCCATCCCCAACTAAAGGGTGGAAAACCCTCACAACGAATGTGAATCTAATCACGAATAAGAGGAAGAGGAGCATGATGAACACCATGAAGAAGAAGAATAGATCCACTGAGATAGAGAATAAATCCCACATGTTACAACAAGAAGAAACAAGAAAAAAAACACAACTAAGATGGTGAAGATGATCGAGACCCTTCCCTTCAGGAGTTGACTGCCACCCAGGGCTAAGAAATCTAGATGCCCGATCATCATTTCTCAATTCATCGCTCTAAACTTCGAGAAGAAACTAGCAGCCATCAGTATGATCCAGAGCAATACTTTTGGAGGAAACTCCCAAGAGGAAAATCCTTATCACCACCTTGATTCTTTTAAAAACATTTGTAATACTATCAAGATGAACAAGGTACCGCAGGAAGTCATCTACTATAAGAGATTCAACTTTTCTCTAAGCACTAAAGCTCTATCTTGGTACATTTATTTTCCTGATAAAACCATCAATTGATATGCAACTTTGACTGACACTTTTATTACCAAGTTCTATCTGGTAGAGAAGACTCTCAAAATTAGGCTCAAGATTATCATCTTCATATAAAATCCAAAGATTGGGAAAGATTTCTAGGATACTAGAGGGACTTCCCTCACTACAACTATGAGAAGTGATTTCTAATTACAACCTTATACAACATGCTTACCTCTACTAAAAGTACTTCATTGAATGGAAGCAGCATGTAGTGATTTCCTAGGTAAGAACCCAAATAAAACCATGAAAATAATTGACAATATGGTCACCATGTATCCTAGTTTGGAATATGACATGCAAACAACCAAGAAGGTAGCATCTAAAGTGAAAACTTTAGATGCTGAGGTTTTAGAAGCTATAACTGCCCAGATTCAAAAGATTACTTTAGATGTGAAATAATTGAAAGATTATCGAAGTAAGGGAAAGAATAAAGAAAAAAGGTGATGAAGTGTGTTACATGTGGAGAGGGAGGAGATGGAGTGGATAATTGTATCTACATAAAACTGGAAGAGGATGATCAAGAAGATGATACTGAGAATGTTTCTTATCTTAATTTCCAAAGGCCTGATCATCTTGGTTTCTCCTATGTAAATAAGGACGTTGTTGATAATGCCCACCAACTAAATGACCCACCTAAAAGACTGCCAGTATTCTACAGAGGCAGCGGACCACCCATATTCACATGTAACATGACTTATCCATAGAACAAGAACAATTACCAAGGACAATGCCAAAAAAAAACTTAAGCATGTCAAGTAAAAGTCAAGGTCAAAACAAAAACTCTAATCAACAAGATATGGTTTCTAAATTGTTCAAATTTGCAAAAAACCAAACATATGTAAATGAGCAACTGATCCTAAGTTCTATCAACAATACGAGACTATTGAGCACAATGATGTCCCTGGTGGGGGGTGTAACCGCTCAAATGGCTGACATGCAATTCCATGCCAAAAAAATTGATAAGAAACTTGCACAACCATTGGAATTGATAAAGAACCCACACAAGAGGATACCTTCAAATACTAAAACTATAAAAATGGATACTCTTAGATCAAGAAAGGTAATAGAAGAACCAACATATAAGATTATTTAGAAGGAAACTTCCATATTGAGTCCCAACCTAAAACTATCGTGATAAAAGAAGAACTTGAAGTAGAGGTTGTCACCAAGAAGGTTAAAGAAAAGGAAAAGAATAAGGGAAAGAAGACAGTAAAGGAGAAGCAATAATAAGTGATTGAAGAAGTTTTAGCAGGCAGGGACCATTATTCACTAAGGATTCATTTTCCTTACAATCTAATCAAGGCCCATTTGAAAAAGAGATATGAAAACTTTATGAAAGTTGTGAAGAAACTAGACATGGATATCCCATTTCTTGATGAAATTGAACAAATGCCAACCTATACAAGTTTTTCAAGGAAATCCTCATAGAAAGGAGTCGAGGAGGTGAATCCAAAACCATTTGACTTGCTAAGATGGTCAGTTCCTTTGTATAGGCAAAAATGTTAACCAAGCAAAATGATCTTAGAGTGTTTACTATCTCATTTGATGTAGGGGATAATGAGGTAAGAAAAAGACAAGCTGATCTTGGAGCAAGCATTAGTTTGATGATGATCACACTAGCCCAAAGGCTAGGCCTTGCAATATGGTAAAAACAGGAATGTAGATCCGTTGTGTAGACCATTCCTTTATAAAACTTATCAGAGTAGTTGAGTATGTCCCTATCCTTGTGGGAAGATTCTTCATCCCATGTGATATAGTCATAATAGATATAGTTGAAGACCCCACCTTTCCAGTGATATTTTGAAGACCATTCTCATCGACTAGAAGATCTTTAATTGATGTTGAAGGAGGTATCATCACTATAAGAATGGAGAAAGACCACATCGATTTTCTTGTTCTAGACTCCATGAGAGTACCCTCTCTCTTTGAGTCAGTTTACTTCATGGATAATTACAAGCAATTTTGTGAATAATTTTAGGAGCAGAACACCATCATTGACCCACTAACACTACTACAGAAATGGCTTATAAAGTCACTTTTCAAGGTGTCGGTTGTATACATAAACCGACACCTAAACTCTACAGTGTCGGTTGATAACATAAACCGACATACAATCTGTGAAGGTCGACCAGACACGGGTACCGCTTTTATAAAGTGTCGGTTAATTAATAAAAAACCGAGACCTAAAATCAACCGCCAAAACCAAAATTCCAGCAAAAAAATTACCTCCAAAATTTGACATATGTCGTCGGTTCATAAATAAATAACCAACGACTAAAGGGTATTCACGAGATAGGAATAGGTGTCGGTTGACCTTTAGTTAAAAACCGATGACTATAATATAGTATAGGTGCCAGTTTTTTGAATAGAACTGACATAGTTGGTTTATTTGTCAGTTTATTAGAATAACCGACGCTTATTGTCAACTTAATAGCTCACCAGCACGAGCTTCTCTTCCCCTTTCCCAATTTCATTCCCAATTTCAGTTAGGTCTGGCGATTTCTTGCTCGCTCCCGCCGGTCGTTGCTCCTCCGCCGCCACTCCGTGCTCCTGCTCCTGCTCCTACCCTCTGTGCTCACCGACGGCCATCTGTGCTCCTGCTCCGTGCCATCGCCGTTGCTCCGTGCCCTCACCGCCGCTGCTCCGTGTCCTCACCGGCGCTTCTCCTCTCTTTGCCGCCGCCTCCGCCGGTGGTTGCTGTGCTCCGGCCGCTGCTCTCCTCTGCCCTCAAGGTATGCCCGCCCGCCCTACCTTCTTCCTTCTTCCTCTGCTCCGGCGGCTGCTTGGGCGGTGCCAAGGCACGCCCAAGCAGCTGCTAGGCATTTTTTTTTATTTTTTAAAGTTATTTACTTATTTGTGTTTAGGGTTTAGGTATTGATTTTGTACTTCTACTGAGTTGAATCCTCTATTGTCTATACAACACATGTAATTTTGATCAAGTGATGATATGTAAATGTAGAAATAAGTTAGTAAGCTATCAATGATAAGTCTGCTGTAATGTGATGCAAAATAGTTATTGTATCATGCATATCTTAATACTTTTTTGTTTTATAGTTGTATAGGGTGTTTTATGTGTGACAAGTCTATTGTTTTATATATAGTTGTGCATACCTGCGAGTTATCAGGAACACCTAAATGAATGTCTAACACCTAAATGAATATCTAGTTGTGTATTTTCCTAGTATCGTGAAAGATTCTCAATCGTGTGTATCACATGGGATTCTTATCTCAACACAATGGACTGCAATATATGCATCTAATGCCTTAAATGGAAGACTCAAATGTTATAAAATCCCATCAAAGTAGGTAGAAACAACTTATATATATTCAGATCTTAATAATTCCATGAAGTGCACATTATCTTACTCAGGAAAAGTATGTGTATAATGTAGGATTAATTCCATATAATGGTTCTATTTTAGTAAGCACCTAGAAACCCGTCCAAGATTTACTCATTAGGAGTAAATCTTGGATAGTCCCCGGTTTGGGACTGTTCTTGAACACCTAATCTCACTTAGGATGTAAGTGTATAATGTGTATTGGGTTTTCGAGAAAATTTCGGTAGCATTTCCTCGTTTGTTCTCTAAGTACATATGTAGACTTCTTTTCAAGCTATCATGTCTACCACAATAAAGTTGGTTATGACAAGCAATAAAAGGTTAACTGATGTTATACAACTTTTTCTGAAAATATATAACATCGTTATATGTACTTACACTTTGTTAATACTAATATTATGCAGTCTCTGTCCACCCATAACATTCACTATGAACTGGGCCTCTATGTCAATGTTAACGTTCCCTATTGAAGAACAATTGGACATCATCCTAGATGATCGTTCCTTAAACCAATTGGTCATACCCAAACATTGGCATTTTCTAAAAGGAAGACACTACATGCCTGGTAAAGTGACCCTAACTTTTGGCAATTATTCACATGTTATCGAGGTTGAGTATGATTTGGCGGGAAATCTTGTATCAAAATCCGGTTGGCGTGATTGGATTGGAGAGATGCATGTGGTCTGTTGCAACAAGCTTTTTCTCCGTCCAGTTGGCCATAATTCCATCAAAGTTTGGATAACCAACAGCAACTGCGAGACCCCCGATCATCTACTGCGGTATGAGCGCACGTCGTCGCATATCAGCTCGGACGAATCTGAATCTGAGGCCCCTGTCAGTTCAGATTCGTCTAAATACAGTGAGGAGCTTCGTGACACAGCTTCATCATCAAAATGACCACGGTAAGTCCAATTAACAAATATAATTGTCAACACAAAAAATTTGTGTTTACACTTTTTGTTTGAAAGCAATCAATACTCATAGCTGCTTTCTATTCTGAACTTCAGGAGAAGATTGCCACAATGATAAGTCCTCGAAGTTACTGATGCGGGACCATGTTGGTGTAGTATTTAGTTGTCTATCTATCTAGACTTGTCTGTATTAATAGTTTTTTTAATTATGCACATGTTTAGGGGTACACCAACCCCTTTGTTTAGTTACTGTTTAGGGGTACACCCCTGTGTGTGGATGTAAAAAGAGATTAATGAATGGAACTGAAAGTTGCTACATGAATGCTTATAACTGAAGTGTGTGTTCCCATGAATGTTCCCATTTGCATGATTACACTACTATTTTCTCATATTGTATAGTCTATTTTAATATGACATACTTACTCATATGGTATATGTTGGGTAAGTTTACTTTACTTATATCTTTAACTTAAGTATAGTATATATATGCATACATGTGCATTTTTTTATAAAATTGTATAGAAAATCAAAACCCATTCTTGGTGAGAATCCTAATCACCCTTCTTGCTTAATGATGAACTGTAAAGACATCAATAATCACCCTAACTTGAAGAACTAGGATTTTAGGTATAAGAATGACAACACATTATTTGTTGGCCTAGAAACCCGTCCAAGATTTACTCATTAGGAGTAAATCTTGGATAGTCCCCGGTTTGGGACTGTTCTTGAACACCTAATCTCTCTTAGGATGTAAGTGTATAATGTGTATTGGGTTTTCAAGAAAATTTCGGCAGCATTTCCCCGTTTGTTCTCTAAGTACATATGTACTTGGAGAACAACGGGGAAATGCTGCCGTAATTTTCTTGAAAACCCAATACACATTATACACTTACTAGTGAGATTAGGTGTTCAAGAATGGATAGGTGGTACACATTTATTATATATAATAATGACATCACATGTATTTGTTAACCCTAGACCCTAATCTTGTCCTAATATATACTTGTTTTATCTTTGATCATAGAATGGATAGATCATGGATGTCCATTCTCAATCGCTGCACCCCAAAGTTTATTTATGGTCTTGACCAGTTCATTAGATTTGCCGATGAACATAGGAAACAACCTAGAGATAAGTTCTACTGTCCATGTAGGCATTGCGGTAACAACTTGAAAGTCAACACTGGTGACGAAATCAAAACTCATGTCATTTGCAACGGGATTATACAAGGCTATACAAAATGGCACTGGCATGGAGAGATTTCAAACCCGAAACCAGTAGATTTCGATAGCAGTTCTTGTGTGGAAGAAGAAATTGCCTACAATAACGTAGATGTGAATGAACCAGTTCCAGTAGACATCGTTGATGCGATGTTGGATAGTTGTGGGGTAGAACACACCAATCCACCTCCCATTTTTAGAAACATTGTGCATGATGTTGAGATGTCATTATACATAGGTTGTACTAAGTTTACGAAGCTTAACGCTGTGTTGAGATTGTATAAGTTGAAAGCTAACAATAGATGGAGCGACAAAAGCTTCACGTCATTGTTGTCTTTGTTGAAAGAAATGCTTCCTGAAGGAAATGAGCTGCCAATCTCAACATACCAGGTAACGAAATTGTTGTGCCCAATGGGAATGGATGCCAAGAAGATACACGCATGCTCGAATGATTGTGTATTATTTCAAAAGGACTATGCGGATTTGAAAGATTGTTCAAAATGTGGTGCGTCACGGTATAAATTGACGACTTCGGGAGAGTCCAAAACTGGTTCTCCTGCCAAGGTGATGTGGTATCTACCTATAATATCACGGTTTCAATGCTTGTTTGCCAATCCGATAGATGCGAAGAATTTGAGGTGGCATGCAGATGTTAAAAAAAATAATGATGGGATCCTACCACATGCGTCTGATTCCCCACAGTGGAAGAAGATTGATGTATTGTACCCTGAATTTGGTGAAGAAGTCAGGAATCTAAGACTTGGGCTTTGTACAGACGGGATGAATCCGTACGGGACATTGAGCAACCAACATAGCATTTGGCCAGTCATGCTTGTTATATACAATCTTCCACCCTGGCTGTGTATGAAAAATAAGTACGTAATACTGTCGTTGTTGACATCGGGCCCTAAATAACCTGGAAATGACATCGATGTTTATCTTGAACCTCTGATTGATGACTTAAAGAAACTCTGGGGTGAAGGTGTGATGACCTATGATGCTTCACGAAGAGAGACATTTCATTTGCATGCTATGTTGTTTTGCACTATTAATGACTTTCCAGCATATGGGAATTTGTCTGGATATAGTGTCAAAGGAGCTAAAGCGTGTCCTATATGTGAAGAGAACACTGATTCAACAAGACTAAAACATGGCGGTAAGAATGTATATCTCGGTCATCGAAGGTTTCTTCCAAAATTCCATCCGTATCGTAGGAAGCGCAAAGCATTCAATGGATTGAATGAGGAACGCAGTGCACCTAAACCTATACCAGGGGAGGTTGTTTATGAAAGAGTAAAAGACTTTGTCAATGAATTTGGTAAGAGATCACAATGTACTACATGGAGTGACAATTCTTCATTCAAGAAGAAGTCAATATTTTGTGATCTTCCTTATTGGAGTTCTTTGACAGTCAGACATTGTATCGATGTAATGCACGTTGAGAAAAATGTCTGTGATAGCATCATTGGTACTCTGTTAAATATACCAGGTAAGACTAAAGATGGGATAAAATCCAGACTGGACCTACGTGAAATGGGAATAAGGCCAGAATTAACAGAATTACGTGAAATGGGTAATAAAAGAACATACTTACCTCCCGCTTGTTACACATTGTCTAGAAAGGAGAAGAAAGCTTTTTGTGAATGCTTGGTAAATGTTAAGGTGCCACATGGTTACTCATCCAACATCCGTAGATTGGTATCAATAAAAGATCTGAAGTTGATAGGTCTTAAATCTCATGATTGTCACACTCTAATGCAACAAATATTGCCCGTGGCAATTCGATCTATATTGCCGAAGCATGTAAGGTTTGCAATCAACAGACTTTGTTTCTTTTTCAACAGTCTCTGCAGCAAAGTTATTGACCCTGAGACTCTCGATAATTTGCAAAGAGAAGTGGTTGTTACCCTATGTCAGCTTGAGATGTATTTCCCTCCTTCGTTCTTTGATATCATGGTACATCTTGTTGTCTACTTGACTAGGGAAGTGAAAATCTTGGGACCAGTTTTCTTGCATTGGATGTATCCCTTTGAACGATACATGAGCGTTTTTAAAGGTGATGTTCGAAACCGTTATCGGCCTGAAGGGAGTATTATTGAAGGTTATGTGGCGAGAGAGGTTATGGATTTCTATAATGACTTTCTCAGTGGTAATGACACTCGTAATAATGACAAGAATATTGACGAGCTATTTGGCAAAGGAATTTTGGGAACACATGTGAAAGTAATCAGCCATGAGCAGTTGGAACAAGGTCATTTGTATATTTTACACAACATGGATGAAGTGAACGTTTATATCGAGGAACATACCAATTTCATCAAAAGACAATATCCTCGAGCCAATACAATGTGGGTTGCTAGAGAGCATAACAAGACTTTTATTAAGTGGTTTGAAGATAAAGTCTTACATCAACTATCTCAAACACCAGATGATATTACTAAAACTATCAAATGCCTCGCCTTTAAACCAAAGTTGACTGTTATGTCTTATGAAGGGTATGACATTAATGGATTCACATATTACACAAAGCGCCAAGATGATAAGAGTGTCGTCCAAAACAGTGGGGTCACCCTTCAAGCATCGACTATGTTTTTTGCAAGTGTAAAGGATAAGAGTCCACGTGAAGCTAAAATGTCATATTACGGTGTCATTGAAGAGATATGGGAATTTGACTACATAGATTTCAGAATTCTGCTCCTCAAATGTAATTGGGTTGATAACACCAAAGGAGTTATAGTGGATGAATTGGATTTCACTTTAGTGAACTTTGAAAAGATTGGCGAGAAGGCTAAACCATTCATATTGGCATCACAGGCGAAACAAGTATTTTATATCAATGATCCTGCAAATGATAAATGGTCAGTTGTTCTTCATGGTAAAAGACAGTTCATTGAAGATCCTATAGATGAAGAAGAGTACTATGATAAATATGATGACTCCAGTCCATTCTCAGTTGGGTTGCCAACTCCACAAAATATTGAAGCTAATGATGACTTATATGTGCGCGGAGATCACAATGAAGGATTGTTAATTGATAAAAGATCACAATTTTAGAGGCATGCATGTTTATATTTTTTATTGAAGCTAAATGTTTACTTTTTTAATATCAATATCATTTTCTGTTTTGATGTTTCATTATCTTCTAGTTAATACAAATGCTAAACATTGTGGGAGGGTGCTAAAGAACTATAGGACCAATCTCACCTGAGATTACATACGCGATGCTGAGAATAGGTTCTTGATTGATTCCAATTCTAGACATTGATCAGTATTTCACTAACTCTACACTAATAATTTTTGTTTGTATTCTCTTTGAAAAATAAATATAGGTAGAAGGAAGCCACACAACAATGGAACTACTTGGACCCCAAAGACTGGGAGGAGTTTGTTACCCAAAGAAAAACAGATGAATTCAAGGTATTAAGCGCCACTCCCAATTTAATTAATATACGTTTTTATGTATTCACCTATTCAAGATTAACCTTTTTTGTTACTAACCAAATCAATGTGCTAACTAACTAGGCTATCAGCGATGCTCAACGACAACTACATGTTACGACCACACAATGGGTCCAAGAGGATATGCAGGCATTCGCCAAAGGTTATATAGATATATAGGCAGCAAGCCATGAAATAGCAAAAGAAGCCCCAATGAAGAGAAGCAGGATACAGATACAATACATAAAGTGCAGCACACACAAGTGCTTCAGATTCATATAACAACATGACAGACTAACACATATATAGTGCATAACAACAGCAGCGCCGAATTTACATACAACACTAGCTTAGTACATATATAGTGGGACTAAGGTGACGATCCCACCTGCTAAAACAGGTTACCGACAACTACATGTTACGACTGGGAGGTCGTGATTCAGCAACCGTATGCATTAGCAGGTGGATCTGTTTGTCCTCCTGCTAATGAATACGATTGCTGAATCACGATCTCCCAGTCGTAACATGTAGTTGTCGGTAACCTGTTTTAGCAGGTGGGATCGTCACCTTAGTCCCACTATATATGTACTAAGCTAGTGTTGTATGTAAATTCGACGCTGTTGTTGTTATGTACTATATATGTGGTAGTATGTCATGTTGTATGGACATCGATTGTATTGCTCAGGTATTATATAGTCTCATTAGATAATATGAAATATATCAATCTTATTTATAGCTCATTAATTATATATATACATCATTCTCTTTACAGGTGTTTAAAGCTGACCCCACTACATGAATGGACTTACCAGATGTACATGCTCCCTATAAGATGGGAGAACTAAATGAAGTAAGAGAAGAATGGGCAACAACCATACAAATAGTGGGGGTTTTAAAATATAATTGGGATGTTGATAACAAATAATGATTAAAGAATGATATTTTGTAAATGAATTTCTGAATTATAATATATGTGTGAATGTTTCTACATGTCTAGATGTTTCTATATGTGTCTGAGTGAAAATGAATGAAAGTGTTGGTTGCTATATGAATGTTTCTACATGTGTGAATGTGAATGAATGGAACTACAAATTAATAACTACATGAATGTTTCTAAATGTGTGAAAATAAAATGGAACTGCAGGTTGTATTGCTAAATGCATGTGTGAATATTTTTGTTGTTAAATTTGCAGGTTTGTGGCCTGTTGTTGGCTGATATCAATGGATGTCGTAAAAACTACAGTTAACTGCAGGTTTCTCATCCTGCGACCAGCCACAACAGGTCTGCAGACTGACAGAAAAAAAAACAATAGGCGTCGGTTATTTGTATAACACCGACACACAAAGTTATAGTGTCGGTTTTATATAAATAACCGACGCCTGTTTCCTATGGTGCGAAGGTATATGGCGTCGGTTTATTATCTAATAACCGACGCTGATAGTGGCCAAGATGGCGCCCTTTCTGTGGTGCGAAGATATATGGCGTCAGTTTATTATCTAATAACCGACGCTGATAGTGGGCAAGATGGCGCCATTTCTATGGCGCGAAGGTATATGGTGTCAGTTTCTTATCTAATAACCGACGCCTATACCTTCGCGCCACAGGAAACATGCGCGATTTCGGTGGCGCGCGAAGAGTTTGGGCGTCGATTTTGGAACTGACGCGTAATGGGTGAGCTTTTAGTGTCACCCACATAGGTGTCGCTTAGAAACTGACACTAAAGGCCTTAAATAACTGACACTAAAGGTAGGTTCTGTAGTAGTGTAATGAGAGATCTGAACAATCCCAGCCTAGATGTAGAAGGCCCGAAAGTGGTTAAATACTTTACTATTTGAATCAACCTGGAGATGAATGCAGTGATGAGGAAGATACAATTATAAAGACTGTGAGATACACCTCTCTGGAACAAACTCCATAATAAAAGGATGCATCAAAACCTAAGATAGAGATGAATCATCTTCCTGAAGGCTTAAAGCATGAATTTCTCGACACTGAAGATAGGGATCCAATCATTGTAAACTCTGCACTGACATAATATAAAGAGGAAAGGTTAATAAGTGAGCTCAAGCTGAGGATGAAGGCCATTGGGTATTTTGTATAAGATATGGGAGGCTTAAGTCTAGCCGAATGCATGCACATAACACATGTGGAGGAGAATGTTGAACCCATGGCCCAACCCCGGAGAAATCTCAATCAGAACCGGGAGAGGTAGTTAACAAAGAGGTTATAAAGCTTTGATATGCGGGCATAATATACCATATAAGGGATAGAAAATGGGAGAGTCCCATCCACATAGTGACTGAGAAAGGTGGTATGGAAGCGGTTATGCGAAAGTATGGTGGTGAAATAACAATGTGAATGGTAACTAGTTGGAGTATGTGCATCGACTATAGAAAAATCAACGCCGCAACCAAGAAATATTACTTCCCATTGCCATTCATTGACCAAGTTCTATAATGTCTAGGACACCATCATAATTCTATTTTTTGGATGGATGTTTGGATTCTATCAAGTCCCCATTCACCAAGACAATCAAGAAAATACTACTTCTACCTACATCTACAATACATATGCTTTCCAAAGAATGTCATTTGGTCTTTGCAATGTACCAGTAACATTTCAAATGTGCATGATTTCAATGTGTGTAGAATTCCTCAAAGACATTATGGAGGCGTTCATGCATGAATTCCCTATGTATGCCACTGACTTTGATAGCTATTTGAGAAACCTATCTCAAGTCTTGAAATGATTTAAAGAAAAACAATTGGTGTTGAATTGGGAGAAATGTTACTTCATGGTATAGGAAGAAATCGTCCTTGGTCACAAAGTCTCCAAAAAAGGAATTGAAGTGGACCTAAGAAAGGTTAAGGCTATTTCTAAGCTCCCACCCCTAAGTCCATAATAGGAGTAATAAGATTTCTGGGACATGAGGTTACTATAGGATATACATTGAATACTTCTTCAACATATCAAATCCAATGTCAAATCTTCTCATCAAAGATGTCGTGTTCAGTTTCACAGACGAATGCCTTAAAGCCTTTAAAACCTTGAAAAGTGTTCTGACAACCACACCAATTATTCAAGCTCCAGATTGGGAACTTCCTTTTGAAGTAATGTGTGACGTGAGTGACTTTGTGACAGGGGAAGTTCTTGGACAAAAGAAAGATAAGAAGCACCATGCGATCTACTATGAAAACAAGACCCTAGACGAAGCTCAAGTTAACTACACAATGATTGAAAAAGAGATGTTGGAGATTGTATTTGATTTTGACAAGTGTAGACTCTACCTCATAGGGTCAAAAGTTAAGGTGTATGCAGACCACAGATCTATCAAATATCTTATGTAAAAGAAAGATACAAAGTTGAGACTTCTGAGGTGGGCACTCTTACTCTAAGAGTTTCATCATGAGATTATCAATAAGAAAGAGACCAAAAAATTGTGACTGGCCACTTGTCCTGAATTGTTCTTGTCAATGATAACTCACTGTCAATTAGTGAAAATTATGTTGAAGAAACATTGATGATGGCAAGGTCAGTTAAATATACTTTACCTTGGTTTTCATATACTTGCAACTGTGGCATGTCAATAGTTACCTTCGACATCACCTACACTCAGAAGAAGAAGTTGTTTTCTGATATGAAAAACTACCGCTAGGATGACCCTCATCTCTTTAAGAGATGCACTTATAATCTATATCATTGGTGCATCCTGAAGAGGAAGTACCAAAGATCATGCACAAGTGTCATTCTACACCATATTGAGGACATTTGGGCAGAGACAGGATAACTGCTAAGATCTTACAATCTGGGTTTTATTGGTCTACATTGTTCAAAGATGTGCATGCTTATGTTAGATCTTATAAGGAATGTCAACGCCCAAGAAATTTGTCTAGGAGAAATGAGATGCCCATGTCTGATTTCAGATCAAAGTTGGAATTTTTGACATTTGGGGCATTGATAATATAAGACATTTCCCAAAATCATGAGGCAACTAGTACATCTTGTAGTAGATTATGTATCCAAGTGGGTGGAAGTGGTAGCTACCACCTCTTGTGATTCTAAAGTCATGATAAGATTGTTCTAGAAGAATATTTTTCTTAGATATTGTATCCCACACACCGTAATTAGTAACAAGGGATCCCATTTTGGGGAAAGGTAGTTCGAAGCTCTTCTGAAAATGTATGGCATGAGACACAAAGTTGCCACCCTTTATCACCCATAGAACTCAGGCCAAGTTGAGGTTTCAAATTAGCAGATAAAACAAATTCTGGAAAAGATAGTTGGACGCATCTGAAAAGATTTGTCAATGAAGTTGGATAATGCTTTATGGGCATATCATACAACCTACACGAGTCCAATAGGGATCACTCCCTACATATTTATTTATGTCAAGGCATGCCACTTACTTGTCAAACTAGAGCACGTGGCTTTTTGGTCAATCAAATTCTTGAAGGTGGACCCAATGTTTGCTTGCAAAACAATTGCAAGAACTAGAGGAGCTTAGGTTCCATGCGTATGAAAATGTCAGGATGTAAAAACAAAGGACTAAGGTGTGGAATGATACCCAATTGAAAAGAAATATTTGTCTGAAGGAGACAATGTACTTCTATATAATTCAAGCATTACGCTTTTTCCTGGAAAGCTGGGATCAAGGTGGTCAGGACCTTTCACTATGTCAACGATATACCCATCAAGGATGATGAAGTTGTTTAGGGAAAAGAAAAGGACTTTTCTAGTAAATGAGAACATCGTGAATAGGTATTGTTAGGATGACACATTTACTAAAAGATTCAGGTGTAGTTAGATGAACCACCACCTGAGGAAGGATGATGATGCTACCCAGAGAGAGTCAATCTAAAGACTATAAAGTAGCGCTTCTTGGGAGGAAACTCAAGGCTTCCTTAAACAAGCTTTCCTAATTTTAGTTTACTTTATTTCTCAGTAATTTGATTTTAATAAATTTTATCTTAGGTCGTATTGTGTTGTTGTTAAGTTTCTTTTGTTTTTTAAGTTTTAGTGTATACACAATAAAGTTAGTAATGAATTTAAGATAGGCGTCTCTATTATAGGCACAATCAATTGATAAAAGAAGAGAACCATCAGTTTAGGTGTCAATGGAACCCTCAGTCACTTGGTTGTGCTAACCCACCATCAGAAGGCGTGTAAGAAAACCATCGGAAGATGAGGCAGAGGACAACCATCAAGTTCTCAACTCATACTGAACCATCGATAGATGATAGTAAGACCATCAAAAGACAATAAGTTTGCCTAACTATCGAGTTTCAAAACCCAATGAACCAATTATAAGGTAAACGCCAAATCAGTGGATCCATTGAAGGACTTTTCTCTAGTGAAACCATCAGAAGGTGTGGCCCATCCAACCATTGGGCTATAGACCACCCAAACGATTGGAGAACAACCAACCTTACCATTCGAAGACATTAAGTCTGCATAATCATCAAGTTTCAGAACCTAGTGGGCATTGAAAAAGGAAGGTCAAACTAACCATTAGATCCTTAAAAGATTTGAACCATCAAAAGAGAGAAGTCCCATCTTTCCATCAGAAGACACACTCTCCCTAGGCATCAGATCATGAGGACTGTGAATCCATCGAAAGACACATAGGAAACCATTGAATCTCCCACAGTCTATCCGTTAGGTCCTCATCAGTGGATCCACTAGAATGTGCAATTGAACCATCATAAGATAAGTTAGGAGGACCATCCGTTTATGATAATCGGCCAAACCATCGGAAGAGAGATGGTCAATCTAACCATTGGAAGAGGTGTGCTCATTGTAAAAAATTAGAAGGTGTAAAGTTACAAGTGATGGTTACTCGAGTCCTGCCACCACTAGAGCATCTATAAAAGAAAGATGGGGACTTGAGACTATGTACAATTGTATACAAGCAGTAAAAGTAGAGAGTATATCCTAGACACCTAATTTCACAAGTTAAGGCTTCTAACTCTACCATATTCAAAACCATCATAGGATGTATGTTGTCTTCGATCTCTAGCCATCAGAAGGTAGTGAATCAGATAAAGACCCCTTCGATGATGACACTTGCTGGCCATGGTTAGAAGAATACAACAACAGAGGGAGACATCCATCGAAGGTGATGCACTGATCAGAAGACCCAACAAGGAATGAAGTCAATGACAGTCAACAATGCCAATGATGGTGACAACTAGTAAACCCATTGTTGAACCTCTTTTTCATCATTGCTTCTTCTTCCACCCACCAAAACCACCGCTTGGATCTCCATTCTATCACCTTACTGACATTTTGCCTTCTAAAGCACAAGCTTTGCTCTGGTTGTAAACTGCTAGGAGTTTTCTCCTCTGTAAACCATTTAATAACACTAACAACTGCCTTTTCTCTTTGTTGGTCATCGATTCTCAGACTTTGGTATCTACTAATTAGCTATCGGTTGTCTAAACCCTCAGGCAATCCATAGGTTTGTAGAACCCCACACGACCATCGTAACACTGATTGCTACTTTCTTACAAAACCATAAATTTACAAGTCTACTGACTTACCAGCGGTTCTTTGAATCACTTACCAAACTTTGACTCATTGTCTGACATACAATCCTTTGTGAACCATTGGAATGCCAAATCGGTTCCTTTCGGCCTGCAATCCCCCACTTCCCCTCCAGCTTGCCATCAGTTTATAGTTGCCCACCGATCTTTCTCTGTGAATCATCAGTAGGCAAATACCTTCACAAACCCTCAATTTGCAGACACTTATTAGAACCATAAGTTGTCTAAGAATTTTAGAAAAGCCATCATTTTGCGGTATAAAAACTTACCATCGACTTGCTTACACTAATACTTAGACTTAATATTTGAATTTACATGTTGGCCCAACCCTTCAAGAGATATACCTATATCTACGTTGCAGACTGAAATTGAAATGGCAGGTAATATATGTAAACAACAGGCTGCTCACAAGGGACTAGTAAAAAGGATTAGTGAGACCTAAAGGATCAGAGAGACTTTGACTCAAGAGGACATAGACATAATGAAAAGATTAAAAGATGAAGTTGTTGCTTTTATCAAGCTCCACGGGGATCCTACCCCAAAAAGTATTAGGGCCAGGCTAGAAGTAGAGAGACTCAACATGCTAGCTGAGCCAATCCCTAAAGAGTTATCCATCTTGAAGAGTCTACGGGGACAGACACTTCTGAGTATATACCTTCGGTTGAAGTCTAGAACCTGAAGAAGAGAATGGCAACAAGTCCCCCTTCCCAGGATAGACCAAGAAAAATGACCAAGGCATCATCCATAGATAATATTAGAGAAGAAGCAGTTCTACATCCAGTAGTCCCCACTACTACCAAAGTTATTTCTAGGACTGCTCTACCAACAGCAAATGTCATCTACAAGGAACAACCCGAGAACTACTTCCTGCATAGAGACGATGACCACCTGGACACCTAGGAATAGATGTTTGCAAACAAAACCTTTAAGGATAAAAGGTTTGGATATGGGGACACCCTAGAAAAAAATAGGGATACATCTAAGGGTGAAAGAAAATTTGGATAAGGTCAGAATTTACAAAATTTGCTTCAACAACCACCTCTCCCATGATGAACTCACCTTAGAGTTCATTTCATCTATGTAGAAGTTTCCAGTTGCAAAAGAAGAAGCAAAAGAGTGTTGGGGACATTATAAATTAGTAGTTTGAATCATCAAGGAGTAATGTTTACTTACTAAGAAGTGGCTCAATTCAATTTTTGCTGACTTGGATGAATAAGCAGCAGGAGCTAATAAAGCCAAGGAAGATAGAGAAGTTAAAGGCTTTTTCACCAACCAGACTGGGAGGAGATATCTAGAGAAAGCCAGTACAACTTGAGACAATCAAAAGTTTCTAAAATGCATTATGGGTTCATGTGTGTCATATACAAGATCTTTACCAACACTATGTTCTTTAAGAAAGACACAGAGAATGTGACCAGAATGGATCTCCACATTCTGTGGAGTACATGGAAAAGAATTAGTCAGCATTAGGTGAATATTGATTATCAGGCTAGCGATGGTAGTTGGACCAAAAGGCTCCTATGATTTCTACAAGGGCGGCCTCATTGCATATATTGCCCATCATATGGGCTACCCTATGCCAGTCGAATCCAAGTACTTAACTTTTGAAACGTCTTGGCCAGGCAGAAGGATAGATATTTTTATAGATTCTACATGTTGAAGGACCTTCTTCCCTTTCCAAAAATGTGCAACTACGACTATGAGAAACTTCTATTAGAGGATGATGAAATCTTTTAGATGAAATATGGAGACAAACCACACCCACCATCATTAGAGAAAGCATCGAGTGAGCAACCAACAAAGTAGACAAAAGAAATTGCCACAAAGGACTACAATGAAAAGAGTAATATTACACCTCCCATATAGAACAATGGTTAAGAAAGAGAGCATGAAACCCCCTCACTCGATGAAGTAGGTATGGAAGAAGATGAAGCTGAAATTTTGGGGATTACACCTACCATAATTATCCTAGAGACATTAGAAGGAGTAGAGTTTGAACCTCCAATGACCATCCCTACCATTAGTATCCCAGAGATACTTGAAGAAGCTCTTACCAGTACTAGCCTTGTAATAGATTCAAGAAATGTTATACCAAAGAGAATAGTAGGACCACAACTGGAAGAGATGAGAGAACCCCATACCAGCGTGAGTTCTCACCTCTCACCACACCATCTCTAAAGAAGCTAACAATGATATCCTACCTGATAAACCAGCCAACCAAGGGGTTGATAAGAAAATAACAGAAGTGACCAGAAATGAGCCCCAGTCAAACTATGAAAATGAAGGAGAGGTGCTAGAGAATGAGACTTCATAAAAAGGGCAACCCCTGTCAAGCTTCGAGGCTGAGCATAGACTACACATGGGCGAGGGTAGGAAAAATCATCCCAAGTGAATGAAGCCAAATAGGAGGAAACCTCAATGCGGATCAAAGAGAAGCCACGACAAGGCCTTGCTATGGCCAAGTTCATGGAGATAGGGAAAGAAATTGACAACCTCTACAAGATCATCTCTAACAGTGCTTTAAATATTTTAAATCTAACTTCAAATATGTTTGTTCTAACTTCACATGTTGAGAGAATAACAACAGACATGCATCCACTGCTAACATTGTTGCAATAGATGTAGCTTTTGGCTGCAAATCAAGTGTAAGTAATGGAAGCTATGGCATGCATGGTTAGAGATGTCACACCACTACATTAGGAACATGATGACCTACAATGTGAGAATGAGTGGTTGCACACAGAGAGAGGAAGCAGAAGGCAGAACCATCAACGTCACATTCTCATGAGGCCACTTCACCAAAAAGACAGTGGATGACCAATGAGGAGGCATCCTCTTTGATAGAAGCCAAAATCGATGTGTAGTTGAAGGCGGACATGTTGTTCGCCAAACTACATATAGGAAAAGATGAACCAACTCCAAAATAGGTAGCCACGACAGAATTATCTACTGAACAGGGGGAAGAAAACTCTGTAACAAACATGGAGTGCTCACTGGGGAAAACAATGACACAAATTCCCTAGACTCACCAAGGCACTCCATCAAAAAATGCCCATACGAGGAACCCTTAGAGAGGGGAAACTAGGATTTCCCAAAAATTCCTGAACATGTCATTCCTGGGAAAATTGCTAAAGAGACCGGTGAGAATAATGTCATCCTAAAATCAATAAAGTAGAGGAAGGAGGTACTAGAAACTACTGAGGAGGTGATGAATGGGATAAACCCTCTATTTATTTAAGATGCTTCAGCACCTCCACTTGACCATGAAGACTTTATTAATAAATTCTTGTTGGATAAACCAATCGAAGGAGGAGTTCATCCAAATCCTTTTGAGGTGGAGATGGAAGAGAAAATTGTTGAGAAACACGAAGGAAACATGGATTCGATGTTTGATAAAGATCTAAAAAACAGACAATCCAATGTTTCTCGAACCACTGAGGTAGACGACATAAACATGATAGCATTACCACCATTGCTATGAAAAATGAAGGATACAGATATGACGTATGTGTCATGGAAGTTACTCTGTGACATCATGTTATGGCAAATATCCTTGATGATGATAAACCAAGAAAAGATTTGTCTACAACAATAATAGATACTATATAATGTCAGAAGACATGCGATCAGCCTTTAGATACAAGGAAAATATAAGTAGGGTATTCTTCAAGGTCCTATGTGGAATTAGAATCAGAGAATATATGTACACAGACAAAATAGGCCTCATTTTCAACACCACATCAACTCTAGGCACTCAGTTGCACAAGGAAAATCACAATGCAACCTCAGTTGAAGAACTGTAAGATACTCTGCACAAGACAAAGAAATTGCAATTCATAACTTTACCCTCTATTTATTTAAGATGCTTCACCACCTCCACTTGACTACGAAGACTTTATTAATAACTTCTTGTTGGATAAACCAATCGAAGGACGAGTTCATCTAAATCTTTTTGAGTTGAAGATGGAAGAGAAAATTGTTGAGAAACACGAAGGAAACATGGACTCGATGTTCAATAAAGATCTAAAAAGATAGACAATCCAATGTTTCTCGAGCCACTGAGGTAGACGACATAAACCTAATAGCATTGCCACCATTGCTATAAAAAATGAAGGATACAGATATGATGTATGTGTCATGGAATTTACTCTGTGACATCATGTTATGGCAAATATCCTTGATGATGATAAACCAGGAGAAGATTTGTCTACAACAATAACATATACTATCTAACGTTAGACGACCTATGATCATCCTTTAGATACAAGGCAAATATAAGTAGAGTATTCTTCAAGGTCCTATGTGGAATTAGAATCAGAGAATATATGTACACAGACAAAATAGGCCTCATTTTCAACACCACATCAACTCTAGGCACTCAGTTGTATAAGGAAAATCACAATGTACCCTCAGTTGAAGAACTGCAAGATACTATACACAAGACAAAGAAATTGCAATTCATAACTTTACCATTCAAGGCTTTCAACCAGTAGCTTCTAACCATGGTGGATCTTTCCACAAGGTGGGTCGTTACTTACAATTACAATGTAAAGGACCTACCATGAGGAAGGATGCTTCAAGAAGCCAGAACATAGGACATTATAAGAAATCCCCACACGCGTGAAATGCCTTATACAAGGAGTAAGCGGTCGGTATCATCCCAATTGGAAGGAGATTTACATATTGAAGTGTACCCCAGAAAATGCAGGATTCAGGGGACAACACATCCATGGTGTAGAGAATGATCGAATCCATAAATAGGGAATTCCTCTAGAGCATATTGCAAATGAAGACTTCCGCACTTTACGAGGAACGTACATCATGAAGGTCATCCATAATAGGAGATTCTTCTATGATGAATGCATGGAAGACATTCCCTATAGAATGTACTCACTCCTACCCCTCCCTTAACGAACTCCATGGTGGGAGAAACTAAAAAATAAACAGAAGTACCTCCTGATGAATAATGTATAACTAGCTCGATGATTCCTCCTCCTCATTCACAACACCCATCACCTCCTTATAAAGAAATGGGCATCCTTGCCAAACCAATCATTGAAGATATGTAAGTCGTATTTGTGGTTCCCAAAGTACCTCTTGAACCCATGGTTTTCCACTCCAAAGTACCTGCATTTAATAATGCAAATGCAGGGGCTACTTCCCTGCCTCTAGGTGAGACCCACAAACTAGAGGCAAAAGAGGAAGTAGCAACATATGAAGAAGTTGATCCCCCTATCCCCTCTAACCAAGAAGCTAAAGTAGAAGGGGCAGATAACAATGATGCAGCCAACTATGCAGATGAACTGGTTCCAACCGTTGCAATACAACCTACCTTCAAAAATGTTGATAGAAGTTCTTGCTAAGGGTAGTTGGTTGAACACCTGACTTTTATCATGGACGAACTAAGACCGTAAGAAAATGAAATCCTCACCATATTTGGACATGATAATGTTCAAGTCCTACGGCCAGGCCTCTATGAGATACTCATGATTGGAGGTTATATGATAGTCAACATCATGTCAACCTTCCAGTTACTCTTATCTGACAGGCTCGGTGATGTTTTCATGCCCTTCTATGACATAGTTAGGGACATGTTCAGGATAGAGTCACGCGAGCTCCAGTGACTTATCGATCGCTTGAAGTACAAAATCCCACGCTTTATATTTATGCCTATCCTGCATGATGGACACCAGATGCTTCTTTCAATTAATACAAGGGCCTAAAAAACTATCTCATACAATATCTCAGATGCTATGTTCGACATGAAAAGAACTTCTTATCACAAAAAAGCTAACAACGTCACTAAACAAAAAACTATCGAGGTGGCTATAAGAATCATCAAGCTGATAATAATGTATGGAAGGGAACTTCCAGGTGAAGGTTTGAAGTTCAAGAAATTGTAGTTTTGTCATTGGAGCCCACAAAAAGCATGAGGATCCAATGATTGTGGTTTCTACATATTATTTTGGATGAAAATGTTGGCTACTTCAGATCAGAAGGTGGATTACTATCAAGACTACTATTACCACCACCTTCGCAGGACATACACATTGTAGATCTTAACATCATTTGGGAATTGACAAGGTCACAACATTAACTCTCCTATTCTTGATCAACCTCATTCTTTGAAACCCTAGGGAAGGGTGCATGATAAAATTAGGGGGGCAAACAAGCGAGCTAGGTACGTTTACTGGCCCAACAACCTAATTTTATGTACTACCCATTCTATTTCTTTCATGCAACAATTTTTGCTAACATTTTAAAGTGTTAGATGACAAAATTTTGCCAATGAATTTATTTTAATCTTTTTTACATTAGAAGGAAACATTCTTATAAATAGAACTCTTTGAAGGAAAATTTTGAATTCAATTTTCCTAGGCATTATCACCACTCTTATCTTAGAACTTTTTATCTTCAAGATACTTTTTAGCGTAATCATTGCAAGGGTGATGTTTTAAGCTACTAATTCACCTAAGAAAATCTACTTGATTATGTCTTTGAATCTGTCTTATCTCAAAATACTACAAAAAGTAAAGGAACACTACTGTCCCTGGAGAAACCCTCTGAAATAAGGAGGACCCCACCTAGTGATCTCCCAATCAACCTCCTAACCTCCTAATACAAGTCAAAAAATGCAAGAACAAACAACATATGAAACATCGACCCCTTCTAGTGCTTAAATCCCCACTTGGGATTAAAAGAGGCTTGGAAGACCAATCCCATAAAAATCCTATCTCCTTAGCCTTGTGAGCGAGAGTAAAAGTTGATTATGAATAAAAACATGAGAGTTGTACCCAACAAGATGTTGAAAGGCTCTTCCTGGACGGTGTATAGTTGTGGTTAAGAATGCAAAATAAAAACCCACCTATCTTTTGACAACTATTTGCATAACCACCTAAAACTACATCAAGACTAATAGTTGAATGACACTATTTTACTACAGTACTCATAGTTGAGTGAACCCTAGAAAGATAGGAAAAACCAGTAACCTTAGACTACTCCTACAAAACTATTTAGGATTATCAAAAAAATAAAAGTTGGGTGTAAAATCTACCTCTAATGATGTCTTGTACAAGTATCACTTGGAAAGGAGGTTGGGTACGAATCATGAAGGAGACACTCCTCCTAATAAGAGGATGCACTAGACAAAAGGGGTCATGTGACTTCAGATCTAAGAGAATGAAACTTGGGAAGTATTAGTAAGTACTCTGAGCTATTATGTTGAGGTCTTGACATGAGGATAATATAAGGACATGGTCAATAGTCATGAAGCATTAAACGAATAAATCCCTTAGCATTTACTCGATGCCTTAATTCTATTGATTCGCTTGAGGACAAACTAGACTCTATGTTTGGGTGGGTTGATAACATTAAATTTTGTGGATGTTTCATGCCTAAATTTACTCCTAATTTCCTATCTTTATACAAAGTTTCCCTAACTCTCTCTTATTTTGATCATTTTTATCACTTGAACCTCATTTAACTATATGTTCTCAGTTGTCCAAAAAAAAACTATATGTTCTTATGTAGGTAACTCGCCAAACGATGGTTTTAACCATTAGACAAAATGTCCATCCATTTCCACAACTTATTGTGGCCATCCACAACATCAAAACCAAGGAGCCGCTTCCAATGACCATCCATCGATTCCTAAATCAATGGCTTCCAATAGTGTTCATATCTACCATCAGGAAGTCCAGATAGAGTGACCATCCATTCCCAGATGGATAACCTAGAAGACCAGGCAGAACAACTATCCATTCTTACGATCGATGGTCCACCAAGATACACAGACTAGTCTGAGCTCAATCGATGGAAGGATTGGGAGTCTACCTGCTGATGGCCAGATATAGCCAATGGCTCACCTAGGAGTCCATCATGTGATGGCCCACATAGACCCACAAAAGAGTGCCTAACGACAGCACACCAAATCCTACCTACCGATGGTCTGGTAGATGATGTCTCATCTAGAAAACTTGCCTGCCGATGGAAGTACTGGATGCATTGATCATTTAAGACTGTTAAGCACATGCCCCGAGGAACAAGCTCAGACTTACGACACAAGCATAAGTACATCCTTGAGGACCTTTAGTTCCACACCAAGACCTATAAATAGGGGAACTCATGCAATAAATAGGAGGTCACTGTGCAAGAGAGACAACGATGTGCTACCGCACAACCACCTCACCATCAACCTTTGAGTTGTTCCTTCTTCCCATTAGTTTATGATCTCCAAGAACGAGAGTCCAAGGAGCAGCGTGCCTCCACCTCCTTCGGGCATTTCCAAGTTCATTCTTAAAGAGATGAAGGGAAATAGAGAAATCACCTTCATTTCTGACATCAAATTCAATGAGGAGGAGAAGACTTTCATTGGTCTTGATTTGTTAGGGCTTGTTGTTGGTGTATATACCTCCTTCTTCTTTGAATCAATCCACCTCCTTTCATTCCCTTCATTCCATCTCCATGTCTCACCATACTTGTAATTTTGCCATGCTACTCATCACCATGAGCGGCTAGTCATATAACTTGGACTGGGAGTAGCCACTAAGGCTCTCCCAACATGTAAATACTTAAATCCATTGAATATTTTCTCTTAGCAATGTTTATCTCCATAATATTGTTCTAAATGATTCACTTGCATGATTAGGTACCATCTTGTGTTATTTTATTGTTAATATATCGTAAGAGTAGTATTAACCTATATCTAAGAGTTTTGGAGTTGTATGAATGCATGAGAAAGTTGGAATATAATGATCATATGGTTTTCTTGTGATTGTTTGTGTGCAATCTCGAGAGAGAGAGAGAGAGAATCCTTTACTAATCTAGATGTATCTTGAGCTTGAGAGTGGAGGTGATAGACACTTATGATGATTTCTTGTAAACTTCCAAATGGTATACGGGTGTGAGTATTGCATGTTGGTGAGATACCTTAGATGGTGAAACCCAATCCAAGTTCCCTAACCATACTTCTTATCTAATCTTTTGACTTTCTTATTCTTTTATTTTACTTCTTGATTTGTTTTACTTGCTTATTGCTTATTTTTTGAAATACCACCTTTCCATAACAAACACAAAACTTTATCCCACCCCTTTTTTTGGTGTAACTAAGCTAAGGCTCTCAATTCTTAGCACATTCCATCTTTGTCCATGTGGATCGACCCTGATCTACTACATCGGTCCCCGTTATCATTGTTCAAAGGGCCTGAGTGTCGGGTTATAAATGTAAAAGTTGGATTACTCTATATTCACTCCCTTTTGGATGTGTGATTTTGGCCAATGAATATCTCTTCTTCCAGTCCTTTAGTTGACACCACATCTTGTCTTTCATATATTTTAAGACTTCTTTCTTAGACCTGCCTATCACCATGGAGAGTCCAAGGTACTTGGCATGTGTCCTCACTTGGTTCATGTTCATCTTTCCTATAATTTTCATTCTTTTATCATCCACAATATTTTTTCTCAAAGAGATATCTGACTTGACAAGGTTAATTTTCTATCCCCAAGATCTCTGGTAGCTGTTGATGTTGTCAATTATCATGGAAGCCTTTTTGCAGATTAGCTCTAGAAAAAGGATGTTTTCTTCTAAAAAGAAAAGATGAGAGATAGGGGGCAATCCCTATAGACCTTAGTCCCATGAATGTATCCATCAGTGGCCACATTGATAATCATATTAGAGAAAACATCAACATAGAAAAGAAGAGGTAGGTGGAATGGGGTCTCCCAGCCTTAGGCCTCTCTATGGAATCACAAGAACTTTTTTTACAACTGTTGATGATGAAATTCAAGTAAGAACTTCACAAACATTGCCTCAACTTTACTCACCAAAAGTGTCTAATGAAGTCCCACTCCACTCTATTGTATGTTATAATTATGTCAAACTTGCGATACATGCCACCTCTTTTGTCCTTCACCTTCCTCTTCATGGAATGGCATAACTCAAAAGAAATCAAAGAAATGTCAATGATAAGATGGTCTAGGATGAAAGTGCTCTAGTTGATGGAGACAATGTTGTTTAGAAGAGGTTTGATTCCATTGGAAAGGACTTTTAATATAATTTTTTAAATCATATTACAAAAGTTGATAGCAACAAAATCACTGGTGTAATTAGGTTCCTTGTGTAATGTCTCAGGATTTGAGGACTTGGATAAAAAGATCTTATAAGGAATGATTAGACTACCTATATCACCAAGGTGAACCTCCTTTTCTGGGAGCCCATTACTAAAGAACTCCATAGTTAAGTGTGCTCATCTTACAGTAGTACTAGGATGGGTGACCAGTGGGGAAGTTGATCTTGGCTTGCATGTGAGTGATATTAAAGCATGTAGTTAAGGCTAGTGGTGGTATGTGGGGCCAGTCATCATTCTAGAAACTCTACTAGAGACTTGGGAAGTGGGCCCATGTGTTACAAATGGTATCAGATCCAATTCTCCTCCAGTAGATGGGGCCCACATGGGCATGTGGCATGCCAATCTTGAGCCGTGTAGTCTAGGCATGTTGGAAAGGGCTATCCATGGTTAACGTAGCTACCCTTGCATAGTTGAGCCTTGACGAGGACGTCAAGAGTCTAAGTGAGGGAGATTGTAATGTCCTAGGATTTGAGGCCTCAGATAAAAAGATCTTATAAGGAATGATTTGACTACCTATATCACCAAGGTGCACTTCCTTTTTCGGGAGCCCAATACTAAAGAACTCCATAGTTAAGCATGCTCAGCTTGGAGTAGTACTAGGATGGGTAACCAGTCGAGAAGTTGATCTTGGCTTACACATGAGTGAGATTAAAGCGTGTAGTTAAGGCTAATGGTGGTATGTGGGGGCATTCGTCATTCCTGAAACTCTACTAGAGCCTTCGGCAGTGGGCCCATGTGTTACACCTTGCACTTTGGGATTAGAATGATATTTCTTTTGTTTATGATGCTAATATCCACTTCACCCTTCCACCAACCTTTGATTTAGTTTTAAATATCCTCATTGACAATATTTTAAAAAACTTGAAAGAAACCCACATGGAAATTGTCAAGGCTAGGAGCTTTTGATGGATGCATTTGGAAGAGGGTTCTTATGATCTCCTCCATGGACGGCTCCTTTGAAGGTTGGTGTTAAGATTGTCATCTTTAACCCTTGGAATCCTTCTAGTAGCATCATCATAGTTTTTAGTGGGTTGAGACTTGAAAGGATTATCATAGTATCTTGTGATGATATATCTCTATTTTGCTAGTACGCCAGATGCACTACTCATCCTTAAGCTTACTGATATTATTTCATTTATTTCTTTGTCATGCTTTTTAGTGAAAATAGACAGTTTTGTGGTCCACATCCTTTATTTAATTATCTTTGGCTCAGATATACCAATAGGATTTTTCCTATTGTTGGAGTTGGAGCAGCTCCTGACTTAGTTTTCTTTTGATTTTTATGCTTTCATTTGACATTATCTTCATTTGAGCTCTATCCAGATGTCCCGCTTCCTTCTTAAGCCTTTTTCTGACATTGCTATATTTGATTTTTGTTGTAGGAGCTAAGGTTGGTAGCATAGTTGTTAACGTTAGCTTCAATGTTGACGTTTTTGTCCTTTTTCCAAGTGTTAAGAACTATGTCCCAGTAATACTAGTCCTCCATATAGAAACTCTCTCTCCTAAAGGTATATTTGTAGATTTTGTATCTCTCAACATCAGAGGCATTTAGTAAAAGAGGGGTGTGGTCAGAACAAAATCTTGGTAGGACCTCACCCAAGCTCTAGGAAAGAAGTCAGTCCAGCTGAGAGAGACCACGACCCGATCCAGTCTCTCCCTAATGGTACAATTGATGTTTTACTTTTGAACCAACGGAAAGGGTTCCTGCTATAGCTAATTTCAATTAGATTATCTGTGTCCACTACTTCTATGAGCTCTTTAACATGCCTTGGATTGTTTTCCATACCCCCTCAATTTCATTTTAGTTAAAAATTATGTTGATATACCCAACTGATAAGCGCCATGGGTTGGCGATTGCTTTGTATAATATCATGAAGTATCTCCCAAGTTTTGTTCTTCATGTGATTAACCGTCCAACCATAATTCTAGCACAATGCCATTTATTGATAACATTTGAAAAACCAAGTTCAACAAGATAGTAGTATCTTGAGTAAGAAATAGTTTGGATATTCTCATCATTCTTCCACATTCCCATACACCTCATCTTCCTTCACCTGCTAAGACAAATTCCATGTTGTAACCCACACTTTCTCTTAATGCCTTAAAGAAGAGATTTTCAAATCATCGTCTCCATTAAGAAAACCATGATAGGTTGCTCCCTCCAACATATCTGTCAAACACTTAGGATAGTGTCAAGGTTGCTTGGACCTTGACAACTCCAATTTAGTATATTCATTTATGTTCCCAATGTTGGACTTCACCAAACACTGCTACTTGGAGATAAGCCTCTCATATCATACTAGAGCCTTCTAGTCTTCCTGTATTTTCTCCTCTCCCTTATCCTTCATGCTCTATTGTCTAAAATAGTGTGGTTGTGGACTTTCTTTGTTTTCTCATTAGTACTGTGACGTCCCTGGATTTTCTAAAACTTAATCTGATGTGAAACGTCCAAATTGAAACCTCACCTCAGCAAGAATTCCAATTTAAACATCCCACACTAGGCTAAGAAGAAGAAAATCAAGGGAGTCAGAAGGAAAACAATCAGTAGCACATGTACATGAACAATAATAAAACCATACACACATGTTCACCATTCAACATATAATTACAACATGAATTGTTATAACATTTGATATTACATATTGAACAAAAAACTACTAACATATACATGTACTACAACTAAACTATAGGATCTTAAGACAACAGGTCCACCTGTACATCAACTAGCCACACAACTCTCACTATCCTGGATCTTCAAGAGCATAACCACAACCTAAACAAAAGATTACATGCGGTACACGTCAGCACAATATTTCATGAATATTGTACTGAGTACGCCTACGTGTCTTTTATACACCTCTCATCATATCTTGGCAATAAGATAAAACTAATATACTTGGCAGTAATAGAAGAATATAAGAAAAGCGTATACTTGCACAACGATATTCATTAGCAAAAGAGAACACATATTTTAAGCTTATTTTCCATTATATCTCAAGGCCTTTATGATCACTACCAAAGAGTTAGATCATTTGTACAAGGTGACCACTACCAAAGAGTTAGGTCATATGTACAATGTGACCACTACCAAAGAGTTAGGTCACTTCCAAGCACACTACCAAAGAGTTAATGCTTTCATATAATGGAACAAATATATTATGTTTGATGTGTTCACAGTAGTAATCATGGAAAATCATGCAACATATCATACAAGAACAATCATTTCATCCAATATCATATGCCAAGTATTTTACTACACATATAATACAAGCATATTGTATAATAAGCCAAGTGAGAGGTAATGGCGTACCTTGATCAAGAGAAACCTAACCATCACATATTCCTGATATCAACTATATCTTTGTTGAACCTAATCAAGATAAGATCATATACGATCATCAGATTCTCATCCTCTTACATCTCGTCTTAACCCTAATCGCATTCATTAGGGTTTCACTTTACCTCATTAGGATAAATACATTATTACTTGTCTTCCTTTCTTATAATTATCATACTGATGCCATTTTCCAGATTATGGTTCATTATCTGAACATTAGGTTCCATATCATTATTTATACATATTAACCCTAAGTTACATGTATTACTCAAATTAGGGTTTCATCACATGTATTATGGGTCATTTTCATATGACATGGATTCTAAGCATCATCATGATCTCATATTCAAAACTGATGTTTCACATACTGATATGAGCTTACTCTGTAAATTTCAGCACTTATTGAGCATGTGTGCATTTACTACATTTTATTTAAGATTATTAGCCCTGAATAGCCTTATAAAGCAAATTACATAATTTCGTGTATCAACATCATGATTACTGACATCATATGGATTACAGATATGATTTGTCACTTACAGGTATTTTCTCATAATTTTTGGCTGATGTTTGATATTTATTATCCATCCTATGAGCATTTCACAACTTATATGATATAACTGAGATTAGTGCATAAAAAGATAGATATTATGCTTCCACATTGTTCTACGCATTTTTCTGAGAAGTTTGGTACCTTATTTGTATTTTTCAGATGCTCGAGCGAATTACTACGAATTTTGGAAGATCTGGACATTTATTGAATTATTACCTCTATTGGCCAATCAGGTCTCGCCACGTGGCCAGGGCATGGATCATCCGAGTCATTCTGTTGGTTGGTTTGCCAGGTTCAAGCTGGTTCACGAGTAGTTTCTGGCCGGTTTTCTCTAGGATTTGATCAATTCACTGCCATCAGACCCGGTTCCTTCTTTCCTCCTCTCGTGCTCGTCCGAGTCCCAAACAGGACTCCGTTCCCCCCACACGACATCCGCCGCCCCTGGGCTCTCCTCCGGTGAGTGATCGATTGCTCAGGAGAGCTCCTCACAAGATCCTAAGGACACCGTCAGACTCGGAAAACAACATCCCAACTTCCTCGGAGTGTAGGCTCCTTTGCGATTCTCCTGTTCTGCGTGGGACTCCCGCTCAGCGTTGCTGTCAAGCGTGAGTCTGCGGGCAAGCCGCCACCATGTTGTGCTCCTCCGGCGAGCACTAGGAACCGTTCTCACGACTGTGCATATGTGCGACCCGTTCTTCCGAGAAGCACCAACATCGGTGCTGGGCTTTGCTCCAGCGATCTCCTCCAAGCCGTCTCTGCCTGCGCCTGCACCCCTCCGTTCTTGAGACGCCGACGTCTACTTCTTCCTCGCATGGTTGCACCGTGTGGCTCCCTGCCTTACAGCCACCACCGTGGCTGGGCCCTGTCCATGACCGCTGATGATGGCCTCTGCCGCGGTGGTGTCCTCCTCCGATGAGTGATCTGGTCTCCCAAGGTGCAGTGCTCGACGCTTCCTGCATGAGACTCGCTGCTCTGCAACATGTCTCCTTCCACGGCAAGGCAGGGCACCACCTTACTCTCAGGTTCTGCAAAAGAAGACCCTCATCTTCCCCACTCGTGGCTCCTCCTTGAAGCTGGTCTATGTTCTCCAGTTCCGTGCTCTTCAGCCATTGCGGTGGAGAGACGAGGTTGGGGAAACTGGATCTTTTCACTTGGTAGGCTAAGGGAGCCATGAGAGGGGTACTAACCTCCCTGAAGCAACTGAATGCTTCGATACATGCCTCACCCACGACCACATTATGCGTAGGTGGAGAGATCGTGGAACTACTTGCTTAGTATTATAATCCAACTGCTTGCTAGGAGATAACTTGCAACCCGTCGATCTCACATCCAAACACCTTACCTAAGCACATCCATGGTTACCTCCTTCCCAAGGGTCAAGGTTGTGGTGTCAGGTGATCACATAGCTAACACAAAACAAGGAGCAGCGACATTGAATTGAGTTAAGACTTGGTTTCATTTTCATTAATATGCCATATACTTCATCATTATTAAAGGCTTATAACTCCTTGTAGCAACCTCTAGACTTTATCAAAATTGTACCACATGATTATCATCATATAAACTACCTTACATTTAACTTTGGTGCCAAACTCTTATATTGACCATTCAAGGTAACTTACAATATAACTCAAACGCCTGAGTTTATTTAAGTCATTGGACATTTAGAGATTTCAAAACTTCATTCTATCACATCATACACACCTTAAAAGAAATCATGTCCTCGGAATTAAGCCAGAAAACTCACTTTGTCACAAGTACATTGTACTCCTCTATTCACAGAGACTGTTCTGGGTTTTTTCCTCCTTGTACCCCTTCTTGTATTTTTCCTTCTCTTCTCTACTTGTTATCTTCATTATCTACCTTTTCTAAGTCCACATTTAGATATGTACTTTGCTTTTCCTGCCCCTATGGCGGGTGGGTTTAATGTCAGGGAGATCTGGGTCTTTAGAGGAGGACTTCTCTTATGCAACTAGCTTGTTCTGGTTGAAATATTTAACATACTTCTCTAGGTGATTAGGCGGTAAGTCCCACCCCATGGGTTCCCAGGATCTTTTAAGTGTTTTTATTATTATTTTTTTAGTTACATAAATGTATATTTATACATATGATACTACATACTAATTTGTAAATACAAAAAGAGAATGGAGGCTATGGGGGGAGTGGTGATGGAGAGGCGGCTCAGGCGGGTGTAGTCCTTTGGGCGGATCTGGTGACAAAACCCATCCACCCTCATCAGTCCTGTCGGCCGGTGGATCTCCCCGAAGACCCTAAGTCTCCTTTCTACAAGGGTAAGGATTGCAGACCAAGGATGAAGATGTCGTCCCCAGTCATGGAAGCTATGGAGGATTATCACAAGACCTCAGTGGTGATCCAGATCATGGGAAGACGGTGCGTGCTCCAGCAATTTCATGGATGGATGTTGAGAGTGTGGAACCCGAAGAGCGAAATCCAGCTATCACCGTTCAAGGATGGCCTGCTCTTAGTGAGTTTTGGGACAAAGGAAGACATGAAAGTGGCTCTGGAAAGAGGACCTTGGTCCTTTGACAATAAGCTTGTCATTGCGTCCAAGTGATTGCCGGAGGTGGAGGTCAATCATGCGAAGCTGGAGTCTGCACCTGTGTGGGTCACTTTCCCAGACTTGGGACGACACTGGTCAAGGCGAGCGTTGACGATAATGGGGTATGCAATCGGAACCCCTAAGGTGGTGAACTATGTGGAAATGGGAAGATATATGGGTACCCCACATCTGTGTATTGATGTCAAAGGTCAAAAGCAACCTCCCCCTGCGGTCCTTATCGAGCTACCTGATGGGAAGGAGCTAGATGTGAAGGTGGTTTACGATGCGCTTCTGGAGCGTTGTCACACTTGCAAGGTATTCGGGCATATGCCTGAAGATTGCCCAGTACCCAGGAAGGTGACGCCTTCAGAGGAGAAGACAAGAGGCAGATCCAAGAGTGTAAGGCCGAATAGAAATCAAAGAAGAAGGACACAGAGTGGCGCGACTCGAAGTGAGGCTGGGAAACAATCGCCTCCGATCACAGAGATGGACGCCAGGCCCCAACCGGAAGGGGTGGCTTCTGGGCCAGTGATAGTGGACGGACAAGAAGATGTGGTTGCTACTCCGGTTGTGCAGGCGAGGCAGACAGATTCCCGACTCCTGAGGAATACTGTGGAGTCCCAAGTAGCTACCAAAATAGTTTGTGAAGAGCAGGAAGCGGATGCAGATGAAGCTACTGAAGGTAGGAGAGGGGTCGATCAGAGTACAGTGGGGGAGGAGCCACAGGTAGATATGGAGGTTGAGCCTGTAACGGCTAAAAGGGTGATGCGAACCTGCCCCAATGGCGTGTAGGGTGGTAGAGGAAGGGGAAGAGGAAGCAGCGAAGTCCTGCCCGGAAGAGGGGGACAGAACAGAGTGTCCAAATGAAGGCCTTCACGTGGAATGTCAGAGGGGCTTCATGACTGAGGAAACAAAGGACCCTCTGATGCATCCTGGAGGAGGAAGGAGTGGGTCTGTGTAGAGACCAGGATTAGTAGAGAGGTTGGTGACCGGATTGAGGGACTGTTCCCTAGGGGTTGGGGGTTTCTCTCTAATCTGGAAGATATTGATGGAGGTAAGATAGCGATGGGGTGGAAGAGGGAGAGATGGGATGTTCAATCCATCTTCTCATCTAACCAACTGGTAGTTTTGAGCTGCATCAACAATGGAGGTTTCCACTGTGTTATTTCTGTTGTGTATGGCTCTAATGCTGAAAGAGATAGGAGACGACTGTGGCAACAGATTGTGAATACCATGCAACATGAGATCCCACACCTAGTGATAGGGGATTTCAATAGTATGACGAAAGCTAGAGACAAGGTGTGGGGGGGGGTTCTGGTACCCGATTATGTTCTAAACAGGTTCAATGATGTTGATAATGAAGCGCAGTTAATAGAGTTGAATACCAGGGGAGGCATAACTACGTGGCACAACAAACGCAAGCATGTTAGAAGGATTTCCAGCAATTTATATGGAGATTTGGTGAACGAAAGATGGTTGGATATCTTTCCTAATTCATCCATCCGCCTTGAGGCGCATCTGAACAGTGACCATGCGTGGATGGAGATCAGTTTGGTCCAGAGGAGGGCTCCTAACAGGCCTTTCTGGTTTCTAAACCACTGGTTGGATTGGAAGGGTTATGGAGAGGTGGTCAGGAAGGCTTGGGATACGAATGTTAGCGGCAACCCGATTTATGTGGTGGTTGAGAAGCTGAAGAAAACAAAGTTGGAGTTAAAAAAGTGTTCGAAGGACCTTAACAATCTGGATAACCTTACTAAGGAGGCCAAAATTACTTATGACAATGTTACGAGAGATTTGAGATAGAACCCGACTTCTGCCTTGTCGATGGAAGAAGAGGAGAAGGCTAAGAAGCGTCTCTTACAGCTTGAGAAAGCACAGGAAAGTTACTATTGGCAGAGAAGCAGAATAAAATGGATCAAGTATGGAAATAGAAACTCAAAGACTTATCACGTGGCTGTAAAAAGAAACAACATGAGGGATCACATTCATAACCTCATCGACGTTGATGGAAATATGATTGATGAGGAGGAGAAGATGGTGGAGTTAGCTGTGAAGTTCTACTCGGACCTGTATAACAATGAAGAAGTGGAATATCTTATGCAAAGCCCCCTATAGAGTAAAGTCACGACGGATATGAATAGAAACCTGCTGGAAATAGTAGATGATGAAGAAATCAGGAGAGCCATGTTTTCTATTGGCACGTCTAAGTCTCTGGGGCTGGATGGGTTCAATGCAAAGTTCTTTCAGAATGGTTGGGATATTGTGGGGAAGGACATTTGTAGAGTTGTTCGCTGGTGGAAAAATGGTTAGACAAGCTAACCGTGCTTTCATTAGACTTATCCCGTAGAAAGCTAATCCTACGGAGATAGATGATTTCAGGCCCATCGCCTGCTGCTCGGTTTTGTATAAAATCATTAGCAAGCTCCTGGAGAATAGACTTAAGAAGATCCTGCCGGCTATCATTTCCCCTAATCAAACAGCTTTTGTGGATGGTAGGGCCATCTCAGATAACACTCTCCTTGCTAAAGAGTTTTTGGTTGATTTTGGGGTGAAGACTGCTTCTAAAAAAGCATGCATTTAGATGGACATATCTAAAGCGTATGGCCGTGTGAGATGGACTGCTCTGTCGAGTTCTATGGATGCTTTGGGTTTTTCACAGAGATGGATTGAGGTGATCATGGAGTGTGTTCAAACTATGTCCTTTTCGGTGCTCATTAACGGCGTGCCCCATGGCTTGTTCAGGGCCTCTAATGGTGTAAGGCAAGGTGATCATCTCTCACCCCTCCTCTTCTCGATTGTGATGGAAAATATTTTTTGTATGGCAGGTAATGCTGAACATAGTGGGGACATCAAAGTCTACAAAGTTAAAGGTACTAAAGTGGAATCACACATGATTTTTGCCGATGATATCCTTTTCTTCTTGGCGAGGCACTGCAAATATATGAGAGGGATATACCAACTCTTACGGCATTTTGGTAAGCTCACAGGCCTCTATATCAGTGAGATCAAGTCCCATATCTTCTTATCGAGATATTGTGACCTCAGAAGAGGACGTATGAAGAGGGCATCTCGTCTGGTGGCTGGCCATTTCTAGACCAGGTACCTGGGCATCCCCCTCTCGGGGGGCAGAGGTAGAGGCGTGGATTACTGTGTTTGTGTTGATGATCTCAGAATGACTACGGAGAAGTGGAATTGCATTCCCATGTCTATGGCGGGTCGTGTTGTCCTCTATCAAACTGTGCTTAATGCGAAGGTGAATTTGTGGTGTAACAGACTGAACTGCCACTTTATATTCTGGAGAAGTTCAGGTCCATCATTGCTAGTTTTCTCTGGGGAGGTGGTGCACACGTAGTGGACTGGGATACTGTTATTCTTCCTAAATATGTTGGAGGTTTGGGTATCTCCTGCCCTTTGCAGCTAGCATGGAGGGTGACCACCTCTAGAGTGGACCGGTTCCTTAATTGCAACAACTCGCTTTGGGTGGACTGCATGCGTAAAAGGTATGGCAACCTGGAGGGTGATCACCAGACTGGTGATTCGTGCATTTGGAAGAAAATGAAGATGATTAGAAACGAGCTTAGTAATGTTGGTTGTTTACAACAACATGAGGGGGGCATGAAGGTCAAACCTTAGAACCTTAACAGACATATGTCGCAGGTTTCTTGGCATACTATCATTTGGACCAAACCTCATTGTCCGAAATGAAGCTACACGGCTTTCAAGGCCATCAGGGAGAGGCTACTAACCAGGGATAGATTCTTGAATTGGGGGCTTAATTGTGATGCCTTGTGTGTGCTCTGTAGTAGGGTATCGGAGACCCATAACCATCTGTTCTTGGAGTGTGAGTACACAACCTATTTGTGGAAAAGAGGGAGCCTCAAGTGTGGTTGGGGTGGCCAGCCGCCTATGGATCTTAACGCTACTATTCCCTGGATAGTTCAGATCTCAGGGAACAATCTGAGGAGTCAGTCTTTTGGTGGTATCTTCCTAGCCTCTCTTATCTACCATGTTTGGTACGAAAGGAATGCTAGGATACATGGGAAGAGACCGAGGGATAATCTTCTCCTTTTTCATGTAATTAGTCATAGCTTGTTTTGGTTTTTTAAAGACAACCCGAAGAACATGGTGGGAGTCAATACCATGGTTCTGAGAATGTGGGACCTCGTGTAGGTCATGTACAATATATGGGATTTTGATACCTCCCCTATACTTTTGCTTCGTTTTAGTAATACTTTACCTTATCCAAAAAAAATTTGTTGTAAATACATGTTTATTAAAATGGTGTTAGATTCTAGGCTTGCATTAGGAACTGTTGGGAGGATCAAGAGGAAGGACACAAAAACAATAGTAGGAGGAAGATGATTTGGAATTGAAGGAGAAAGAAAATAGGAACATGTAGATGGCATGATGAAGTTAGAAAAGAAATATACAATAGTAGGAGAGGAGATGTGAAGTATGAAGATAAAGTAAGAAAAACAAAATAAAAAATTGCAGTGCACGAGGTGAGAAAGGAAACTTAGGGGGAGGAAGAAGAGGTCAAAACATTTTATTGTAGACATGCAAACAATAGTAGTTGTTAGAAATGTAGGAGCAAGAAGAAGTCAAAAGAAGAAGAATATATGCAACTAGTAGTAGTACTTTAGTAGATGTGGGAGTAGGAGTTGTGGGAGATGTCTAAATTTTAGCCTCTTAAATAAGAAATATTGACATAGTAGTAGGACTTATAATTTATATTTGACCTAAGTCACTTGTCATAACTTAAGTAGACCTGATCAACCCTATTTTGACCTATCTTGATCTGAATTCGACCTAGTCTGTCCTTGTTTGACTTATATCTAACCAAATTTCACATAGCATAAACTTTGTAGATCATAACATTCCCTAATTTACCCTATATATACGTAAATGAGACCCATTTTGGACAAATCAGGCCTAATTTCCCCAAATTGGTTGTATTCCCCACAATTAGACCTAATTTGTCAAAATTTGACTTGATTTGGCCTAAATTAGACATGTTACAACCATAAAATGAATTGAGGTGATCTACTTTGACCAAATCCACATTCAGTTCATGCTAATTTAGCCTTTAAATGGCTTGATATGGCCCTAAAAGTCCTTAGACGCCCACTTAATACACTTAATTGATTGGGTGCGTAGTTTGAGGCACCTTGCTTAGCGTCTAGGCACCCCTAGGCAGGCGCCTTGGTAACTAAGATCTTTAGTTTGTTGATTATCAACTATTTGTGCTTCTGTCTTGTTGGTTGGTTGTGTTTGATCTCCTACCACTAGTTAGTGTGTATTAACTTCTTTGTAGTTGTGGCCCCATGTGTTGGATGTTTCCTTATTTATTACTTCTGGGACACCTTTTGTCTAGAAGTTGGAGTGCACTCTTATTCCCATAGTTTCATGACTCACCATCTATTTGTGTTGGGGTAAATCTTTTATGGTTGACCCTCATGTTCATTTTCTTCCCACTTGGGTTCTTTTCTTTGTGCTTTTTACCATTGTTTCTGCTCATGGTCCCTTCCACCTCTTCATTGTATTTAGTTTCTTTCAAAGGAATAGCATTCTTATTCCCTGGTATGACCTGTCGACTCTGTGTCCTTTGTGTCTTAGAAATGGGGGGAGGTGAATATGGCTTGTCTACTATTTCCATATTTGGCTTTTTTTCCCTTCTTGGGGATGCTCACAGCTAGTTGCCCAACTTTTTTCGTCCTCATCTTGTGGGTAATCCTTAGCAATGTATCCCAACATTCCACAATCTAAGAAAATAAAATATAGAATGCATTCATACTTGACTTACACACTAATCATAAACCCTTTTCTAGTCCTAATCTTCTATATCTTTTAAGTGGTTTCTCAACATTTTTTATGATTCTAGCTCTCAAGGCTTGGGACCAACCTCCATCCTCTTTTCCCACTTTTGTGACTCTTCTCATTTTTTCCTCTAGTTTCTGAATGCTTTCATCTCCTCGGTATCCCATTGGGATGTTGTAGGATCTCACCTAAAAGGTTCTCTCATCAATCTTGATAGTTGATGGTTGTATGTCACTTGCTATCTCCTTCATCAAGAGGAGATTGGTTGTCAAAATTATAGGGTTCACCCTCTAGGTTCTTCTCTTTATTCCACCTCTAATTGAACTATAATATTATAATCACGTGCTCGATATTCTTGAAGATGACACTTCAATGTATCTTCCAGATTTGTATCATCATCCTTTGTAGAGCTTGAAATCTGAAAGGTCTTGTTGTGAGGAGTCTAGCAGCTAAGTCTAGGTCATTTTGACCCACTCCAGCTTTCCCTTTGTCTTTAGTAAAATTTGTGATGTCGTCCTCCACTACATTGATTCTTAGAAACCAAATCTCAATTCTATTTCCTTCACCATCGTGTGAGGAAAAGACCATCTGAAAGGGGAGGAAATCCCAGAAGACGGCGTCAAGGGTGTAACGACCCCACCTCCCGGTAACCCCCAATTAAGGGAGACCAGAAGGTCAGAGCCATTATTCCAATTAATAGGATCAAAGGTTAGACAAATAATCAATAACAATTATCAAATTCTACCAACTAAATTGAAAGGTTGTAATAAAATAAAACTTTACATACCTTTTTCAAAACGTGGATGTCTACTGCTAGCCACATCTGGAGTCTATTCTAACTAATTCTCCTTTGTACTTTAGTTCTTATTTAATTCCACATATGCCACTTTACTGTTTGTCCTTTTCATGCTTGTACCTAAAACGCCGAAAATCAAAATTTTGGTCAACATATCGAAATATGCCGGTATGTGGGAACAATCAAAATGTCGCAAATATGGCTAACAATCTAAATATCACAATCAAGTTAATTATTAAGCCAATTTAAATTTTCAATGTGTCATTCTCCACCGCTTTTGCCCTAACCCTGGATTACCCCTCTAGGGTTTCTCTTTTGCCATTGACTTAAGGCCACATTCTCAATCCCGAGCTTGGTGCCTGGGGGTCACCTCTCATGGTGCCCCATAGTCATGCAACATAGACCACCTTCTCATTCCCGAGCTTGGTGTCTGGGGTCACCTCTCATGGTGCCCGTTGGTCTACCCTCCTGGGCCTGACCTTTTTGGCATCATCCATCAGGGTGGCATGTAGGTGCGAGAATACACATGTATTTATAATTGTGATAACCATAGTGACTTTATATTTGCATTATGAACATCCAAACTGTTTAATTTCATTCAATGCGATTTAACCATCCGGGAAACCTTCAGGAAAACTAATGCGATTAATCGTAATTAACCACATACCTATCAAGTTGACTTGATTGCGGAAATAATTCAACCAATTAAGTAACTAGGCAAGTACACACCAAGTTGATCCTGAAATAGGCATCCAATTTCCTATTATTGATCATGCCATCAAGATCTAATAAACCTAGCTCACTTCCTAGGGTTTCTAGTCCACTTTTAGGGTTTCCATTGCAATTAGGGTTTTGCTATTTTAAACCCTAACTTTATACAATTATTCACAAACCCTAATTATCTCATCTATTCTTCATGAAAGATATTAAGGTTATCTTTAACAACATATAACCCTGATATCAAAAAAAGCATAATTAACCATCAATTAAGTCCATTAAGCCTCTTTTACATTAAAGCTACCATTTTTATCCTTTTAATCCATGACAAAATCAATATGCTCATTTATCATCAATTCATAGTTCATTATGGTCTAATTCAAATATGAACTCTATTTGTCATTAGTTCTACCTTTATCCATTAGAAAACCCTAATTACTACATTAAGGGTTTTTATCCACAATTAGGAACTTTTATACTTGAAATAGCTTGGAATTATCATATCTCAACTTTATTCACGATTTTGAATAATTAAAACCAATATGAATCACATTTACCAATATTAGGGTTTCAAGGCCCATGAAAGCATATTTATGCACATGAACTTCTAAATTAAACCAATTACGTGCAAAGTTCATCCTTTTTGTTCTCAATGTATCTTTTCATGATTTACAGGATAATATCAACTTTAATCATCCATTAAACTCTATTAATCATCTCAAAATATGGTTTCTTAATATTTAATTCATTAAATTCGATAACTTGCACTACTTTTCAAATTTCAAGAGTAATTAGCCTCTAAAACCATTTTTAATGAATTCCTCTCATTTTTCTTAGCAATTTTCATATTTTATGCGTATCCATCCGAGCTACCGGTATTTAAATATGATTTTCGCAAGATATTACTTACCAAGTCAATCAGAAGATGCCAAGTGTCCCTTTCATGCAACGTATCTTACTTACAGGTCATTCAGCCCATGGAGGGGCAAGATGGTCCAATGACCCGTAGGTCATCTTCCTCCTCGCAATGATGCACTGCGTCGCCCTAGCCGCGCCTCGCGTGGCTTTTTCTTCATCTTCCTGGACCCGAAAGCCATTGGCGAGAGTTCCACTTGCTCCACCACCTTCTTTCGAACTTGGGGCGCAACCCAGCTCTCGACCAAAGTGGCTGGGTTAGGCTAGGCACACTTACAACTTGCAGCCACCAAGTGCAGCTGTATTGATGCTATGGCGCGTTGTACAGGGCATGGAGATGCTGGCTTGACCTCTCTCTAACATCGTGGCATGTCCATCTTCCCTCACAACCCCACCTGGGCTCCTCGCTGCCCCAGGGTCACGTTGCTCCCCTCTGCTAGGGTTTTGAATGAAAATGATGAAGAAGGAGATGGGGAAGAGAGAGGGTGACGTGAGATCTCTCTGGACTCGACCCAAGGTCTTACCCCTTATATAGGGGAGGGTGACACCGCCGTAAGATGCTTGCTTACGAAGAAACAAGGTTCTTTCACACTAGGAATCTAATTCCTTCATGAAGAAGCAAGTTTCTCTCTCTTTCTCTTAATATCCTTGATATTCCTTATGCTTTGGTCATTAGGAAATTCGAGAATTATCTCTTTTAATCTCCTTGTGCTTGGCTCTTAACCCCTTGGCACGAAATCCACCTTAGGATTAAATTATTTTGCCTTTTAGAGGTTTCTACATTTTTCTTTTCTCCATTTCTTATTAATAATGGAAATCCTTTTGTCTTTTCCTTGTTATTGGGCCCAATTGCCAATAAAGCCCACAAAAAAACCAACAAGGCTATTGTAAACGAAACTCATCTAATCCAAAAAAATTATATCATTATTTGTTCCAATATCTTTAATATGAGAAATTACATTTCTCACCAAATGAACCCAAAAGTTGGGGTTGTAAAATCCTTCCCCTCTTATAGGAATTTTACCCCCAAAATTCCATCAAGCAAGCAAACAAATCAAGATAAGCCTTTCTTATGTCCATCAGGGCTCTCATGTGGCTTCACCCTTTCCATGGTGCTTCCTAAGAACCTTCATCATCTCATATTCTTCCATATGAGTTCTTTCTTACCTTGGTATATCGTACCCTCATAGGTGACTCAGGACATTTCATCCTCTCAAAGGATTAATAGGTTCAGGGCTCAGCACATGGCTTGGGTACCTCACATGGTGCTCTAGATCAGACTCATGGAACACATTATACATCATGTTATCCTGAGGGGTAAGGCTAAACACCACCATCTCCACCAATCCATCTCAAATGGACCCATATATCGGGGACTCAGCTTCCTCAGTTGTAGCTTAGAGGGGTCGCATTTTCACATCACATACTCTCTCACAGTGAACTGCATGTCAGTCTGCTTTGCATCAGCTTACGACTCATGTCGCCCCTGGGCTCTCTTTTAGCCATTGCACAATCAAAGCGACTTAATCTGCACACATTGTGGTTCTTTTCTGACCTTCATGAGGCCCCTTCACCAATCATCATCTCAATGAAGTGGTGACTGATACAACCTCCCTTACAGAGCTTCTTTACATCCCGATACTAGCTATGGTGGTTATCATCTCTTCTTACGGAGGAAAAGAACTGTCTCAAGGTATCACCCTGAATGGGCACACATACTCTCATCAGACCCTCTAGTCTAGATTACACTAACCATTAGTTAGGGGTGATAAACTGTACTAACATCGAGTTCTTCGTGCACCTACTTCCACCGCATGGAAGTGAATCTTTAGATTAAACTCAAGAACTTGCATCATGGTGTAGTTGAACCAACTCTCTCTCGTATGTAGTTCAACCGGATCTGTCCCTTGATAGTATTCTCTCTTTCTCATGTCATCTAGGTAAGGCGATCTACCATAACCCAAATTGCATCTTGACCTTCTCTGATCCATGGGAAACTTACTACACATCCATAGTGATGAACTCCCATTCTCTCTCGGGGACTCTTTTATCCTCTATATCGATACACTGGGTTACTAGTGTTTGTCATTCACCTCCTGGCTTGCTTGGAAACATACCCCATGCATCTTTATCTTAGACATCCAAAGTACTACTGTCACTTACTATCTTCATAGTACAGTGTATCATGATCTCCTGTATATCATGATTCCTCAAGATCGATTCCTCAGAAACACTAAACTACTCTAGTCGGGGTTTCATCACCTTCTTTTTCAAGGAAGTGTGTCTGTGGTTCCACAACCATCCTTTCATTGCATCACAGCCTAGGCTGGCTAACCAAACAACTACTAACTTGTTCAACTGATCTCTCTATATTTGAGTGTTAGCCAAACATATTTTTTCCCCAATTTAAGGCTAACCTAACAGCCTCATCTAGCCTCTAGCTATATTAGATAGCTACCTCTCAACAAGAGCATCCATTACCACCTCATATCCTTATGTGTTAGGTACTGTTGAAGACATACACCTCCATGTATTCCACTTATTATCTCATCTCAGCTCTAAGTCTATCTCCATCAAGAAAACTCTGAGCTTATTCTCTTGGTTTTTCAAACTCAACCTTGTATGACTCATATCTCAAGATAAAAACATCCTCATAAGATGACTGCCTTATTCCTCTTAGCATTTGTAAACCATCCATGTATCACTCACTCCACCAGGGTATGTTATCATCCCTTTCCTCATACCTTGTAGCAACGTTCCAACTCACATCATCTTCCTCCTTGGTGTATGGCTTGTGTACTGTCCTATCTCTCACTCACATAACAAGAGGAAATAAGCATTTGGCTACAGTCCAAATACATAGTTCTTCCTATTCCAAGAGTAGAGATGGTACATCCCACCTAGCCAGTACACCTTTAAATCTAAGTTGAAACGTGAAACATATGTCTCTACATCAAAAACATCATGATATCAAAGTTACATCCATGGAAAACTGGTCTCGAACCTACTTAGGTCCACACACAATCCTTGGTCATCTCCTCTAGATCTGTAGGGTGCCAGCACTTTTGGGGTCATCCCTTTTTCCCTTATGCATCCAGAGAGTGCCCTACTCATCTGCCCTTTGGGTCCCATGAGTTCATGAAGGTGATCAATCTCCTAACCCATGGCCTTCAGACAATGATAGTTGTTACCTCCCGACCCTATGGTCATGTGCACTAGGGAATTAGACAACTCCTTCTTCCATCGGTCTTATCCCTACTTGACCCTAGGATAGACTTAGGATTCTATTATAGTACATGTCCAACTTAGAACCTTACCCAAACCTTCATCATCTCTATCTCTACATTCATGGGCTGACTTTCATCCTTTCATAGGGGTCTTAGAAACCTGCCTACCTTGGTCAGACCCCATACCGATTAACTCTATGGTAACACATCCATTTGCACTTAGAGATGGTTATCTATGGGTGTACAAGTTCATTCTCATATCATGTACTCTTCACTTAGCTTCTCAAGATCTTATGAGACCTCTTTAGGTTACATCAAACCAACAAAACTGGTATACACCCAACAAAAGGGTCCCTCTCCCAGGATGGGAGGAAACTTCAACTCTAAACACCAAGGTCACAAACGTCCTTAGGGTTTACATTCACATGAGCATGCTTAACCCAACAACTACTAAGGCACAAGCAGACCACCTACTAAACCATGCTAGGTCATACTTGTTCTCTTTCCTCAATGCTGGATCAAGGTCATACCTTCCCATGTCATCAACTTAGATGTGAAGGGTTCATCAAACATACCTTAAACATAAGGGGTTTTCCTGTCCTCTAAACATGAGGAGTACCATACTCGAATCTATAAAAACTCAAATCTCATCATGAGCGTCAGGTACACCACTTCCCCTCTTATATCCAGGAACCCTAGGTTCACTTTTGGTTGTCAAAGTGCATGCTCAACCTCTTAACCATGAGTCAAGCATGTACAGGGTATGACATGCACTTCCCATGATCCTTCTGCTTGAACAACACTTTAGAGTGGAGTCCTCCTCAAGGACAACCAGCAAGGTATAAGGCCTCACAACTTGTGACTAAACCACTCCAGCATGAGGCAACCATAAACATCCACTTAGGTCGCATCATCCTCAACTCCCCACTTTTCCTCATATCCCGGAGTCTAGTATTCCAACCTTCTTGCTTGGGTCCTACTCTCTCTCTCTCTGGAGCTAACTCCACAACCAGGCCTATACTAAAGGTCCTCTCTTCATGAAGATGGATCAAGCTCACAAGCATACCTCTACATGGGTGAAGCCTATGTTTAAACTTATGTCTACTCAAGGTTATCCATAGCTATCTTGGACAGGGTTTCAATCTACTGCTCGTACTACTGACGTATTCTGGGTGCCTACTACGCCACACTCATATAAGCTCATGGAGTTTCCATAGGTTCTTCTCTAACCTCAGCAATGAAGGAGTTATCCTTCACTCTAACATGCACGACCCTTCTCAGGGTTGGGTCACCAAAGGTACTCGGTCATCCAACCTCTCATGGCTCATATGGGCATCCAAAGGCATGTCCACCCCCACACCAGGTCTACCATGAAATCTAACTCATCGTGTCAACTCTCTTTCTAACCACCTCTTAGGGTTAGGGTTAGCATCATCCTCAGAGGATGTGCCAGGTATGTACTTATAATGGAGATCTCTACCTCCAAGACTAACTCTCTTTACTCATCCTCTTAACAAGAAGGTCTAGCCTCAGGTCTCTCCTGAGGGCATGACAACTTATGTCATACGACCTAAGCATGTATATATTCCTTTACACTTAATCTATTAAGCTTATGTCCATGATATCTTATTTACATGCTTTTTATTAATTTGGTGGAGGATTCCTTAAACCTTATCAACCATATCCATACCTCAAGAGGGTGAGGGAAAGAGAGAAAACCCTAATCCTTATAATCCTTAACAACATTTGATTTGAGAAGGGAAGAACAAGATGAGAGAGTCCTAAAGGTATCTTATTTTGAGTCCAATCCTGAGACATTGGCCAGGCAGTCACACTAATCTGGGAGTCCTCGTATTCTGACTAGCGGTGTGGAGGGAAATCTTTCCAACCCCTAGACGTAATCCTTTTCAAGACACCTCTATCTTTCAAAAATTCCTCTAATAACTCCCTTGGGTTCTACAGAGTTTTTAAAATTTAATAATTATTAAAGATTAAATGAGGAACCTAGGCTCTGATACCAAATGTAACGACTGTGCCTCCCGGTAACCCCCAATTAAGGGATACCAGAAGGTCAGAGCCATTATTCCAATTAACAGGATCAAAGGTTTGACAAATAATCAATAACAATTATCAAATTCTTCCAACTAAACTGAAAGGCTGTAATAAAATAAAACTTTGCATACCTATTTCAAAACTTAGATGTCTACTTCTATCTACATCTGGAGTCTATTCTAACCAATCCTCCTTTGTACTTTAGTTCTTATTTAATTCCACATATGCCACTTTACTGTTTGTCCTTTTGATGCTTGTACCTAAAATGCCAACAATCAAAATGCCGACCAGCATATCAAAATATGTCGGTATGTGGGAACAATCAAAATGTCGCAAATATGGCTAACAATCTAAATATCACAATCAAGTTAATTAACAAGCCAATTTACATTTTCAATGTGTCATTCTCCACTACTTTTACCCTAACCCTGGATTACCCCTCTAGGGTTTCTCTTTTTCCATTGACTTAAGGCCACCTTCTCAGTCCCGATCTTGGTGCCTGGGGGTCACCTCTCATGGTGCCCCATAGTCATGCAACATAGACCACCTTCTCATTCCCGAGCTTGGTGTCTGGGGTCAGCTCTCGTGATGCCCATTTCTCTACCCTCATGGGCCTGACCTTTTTGGCATCATCCATCAGGGTGGCATGTAGGTGTGAGAATACACATGTATTTATAATTGTGATAACCATAGTGACTTTATATTTGCAGTATGAACATCCAAACTATTTAATTTCATTCAATGTGATTTAACCATCTGGGAAACCTTTGGGAAAACTAATGTGATTAATCATAATTAACCACATACCTATCAAGCTGAATAGATTGCGGAAATAATTCAACCAATTAAGTAACTAGGCAAGCACACACCAAGTTGATCCTGAAATAGACATCCAATTTCCTATTATTGATCATGCCATCAAGATCTATTAAACCTAGCTCGCTTCCTAGGGTTTCAAGTCCACTTTTAGGCTTTCCATTGCAACTAGGATTTCACTATTTTAAACCATAACTTTATACAATTATTCACAAACCCTAATTATCTCATATATTCTTCATGATAGATACTAAGGTTATCTTTAACAACATATAACCCTAATATCAGAAAAAGCATAATTAACCATCAATTAAGTCCATTAAGCCTCTTTTACATTAAAGCTACCAGTTTTATCCTTTTAATCAATGATAAAATCATTATGCTCATTTATCATCAATTCATAGTTCATTATGGTCTATTTCACATATGAACTCTATTTGTCATTAATTCTACCTTTATCCATTAGAAAACCCTAATTACTACATTAAGGGTATTTATCCACAATTAGGAACTTTTATACTTGAAATAGCTTGGAATTATCATATCTAAACTTTATTCACAATTTTGAATAATTAAAACCATTATGAATCACATTTACCAATATTAGGGTTTCAAGGCCCATTAAAGCATATTTATGCACATGAACTTCTAAATTAAACCAATTACGTGCAAATTTCATCCTTTTTGTTCTCAATGTATCTTTTCATGATTTATAGGCTAATATCAACTTTAATCATCCATTAAACACTATTAATCATCTCAAAATAGGGTTTCTTAATCTTTAATTCATTAAAGTTGATAACTTACACTACTTTTCGAATAGAAAGAGGAATTAGCCTCTAAAACCATTTTTAATGAATTCCTCTCATTTTTCTAAGAAATTTTTGTATTTTATGCGTATCCATCCAAGCTACCGATATTTAAATATGATTTTCACAAGATATTACTTACCAAGCCAATCAGAAGATGCCAAGTGTCCCTTTAATGCAACATATCTTGCTGCTTGGAAAACATTTCAAAATGACTATGCTGCCCTTAGTTAAGTTACAGGTCGTTCAGCTCGCGGAGGGGCAAGATGGTCCAACGACCCGTAGGTCATCTTCCTCCTCGCAACGCCGTGCTGCGTCGCCCTAGCCGCGCCTCGCGAGGCTTCTTCTTCCTCTTCCTGGACCCTAAAGCCATTGACGAGAGTTCCCCTTGCTCTGCCACCTTCTTTCAAACTTGGGGTGCCACCCAGCTCTCGACCAGAGTGGCTGGGTTAGGCTAGGCACATCTGCAACTTGCAGCCACCAAGTGCAGTCGTATTGCTTCTATGGCGCATTGTATAGGGCATGGCGATGTTGGCTTGACCTCGCTCTGATATCGTGGAATGTCGAGATTCCCTCGCAACCCCACTTGGGCTCCTTGCTGTCCCAGGGTCACGTTGCTCCCCTCTGCTAGGGTTTTGAATGAAAATGATGAAGAAGGAGATGGGGAAGAGAGAGGGTGATGTGAGATCTCTCTGGACTCGACCCAAGGTCTTACCCCTTATATAGGGGAGGGTGACAACGCCCTAAGATGCTTGCTTATGAAGAAACAAGGTTCTTTCCCACTAGGAATTTGATTCCTTCATGAAGAAGCAAGTTTCTCTTTCTCTCTTAATATCCTTGATATTCCTTATGATTTGTTCATTGGGAAATCCAAGAATTATCTCTTTTAATATCCTTGTGCTTGGCTCTTAACCCCTTGGCACGAAATCCACCTTAGGATTAAATTCTTTTGCCTTCTAGAGGTTTCTACATTTTTCTTTTCTCCATTTCTTATTAATAATGGAATTCCTTTTGTCTTTTCCTTATTATTGGGCCCAATAGCCAATAAGGCCCACAAAACAACAAACAAGGCTATTATAAACGAAACTCATCTATTCCAAACAAATTATATCATTATTTGTTCCAATATCTTTAATATGAGAAATTATATTTCTCACCAAATGAACCCAAAAGTTGGGGTTGTAACTAAGTCTAGGTCATTTTGACCCCCTCCAGCTTTCCCTTTGTCTTTAGTAAAATTTGTGATGTCGTCCTCCACTACATTGATTCTTAGAAACCAAATCTCAGTTCTATTTCCTTCACCATCGTGTGAGGAAAAGACCATCTGAAAGGGGAGGAAATTCTAGATGACGGCGTCGATGGGGTAACCAAAAATGCTTATTGGTCTAGTTAAGCTAGGAGGAGAGTGGGACTTTTTTTGATATGTTTAACTTGATATTTGATATGATGAATAATGAGACATAGTTAAAATCTTAATTGTATTAGTTCTTTTATATAATAGATTTATTTATTAGTGGTTTCTTTAACGATTATCTTTTTATTGATTCAATTTGAGATATGATTTTATTGAAGGTCTAATATAAAACATTGATAAAAAGGACATGATTAGTCATTTTCTTAGAATCACGAGAAATAATGATTAATTGCACTAATAACTGAATATTTATGGTTGTAGAATGAGTTTTTAGGGTCCAAGATGGGACACCCCACTAGTTAGATCCTTGGTTTGTCACAAAGAAATCTCAATTTAAAGCCTTGATGATGACATGAACAAAATCATCAATTTTTAAAAAAGAATAAGGTTCTAGGGTTTCCAATTTATAATAGAAGTCAAGAATATGAGAAAATGTCTCAAAGAGTCAATTAAGACTTAGATTTGAGCATCAATATTTAAAAATATTTGTTGAAATTCAAATTTGAAGTTATCGTATAGATCTAGGCAAAACCCATGAATGAAAGTGTAAACTACTTTTCACTCAAACTATACTTCATCAAGCATATGGGTAGAGGTGTATTATGACTAATGTACAAATCAAGAATCAATTTAATGGAAGAGTTTTTATATTTACCAAATCAAAATTGAAGCTCATTTACTGACCATAAGTTAGATTGCACCTCGACTAGGTTGGTGGGATGCACTACAACTAGTCTAGCTTAACTTTGAATTGGTTAGGAATTATCTAATGGAAGAAATATACTACATGGGTTGGATGAGTATCAAAATAGGTTGGATTTATCCAATATATATGTGTGAACTTGTAATAGGTGAACTGTAGGATTATGCATTTATCATACATATAAAAAGAAAAAACAAATTCAACTTAGAAAAATACATGATATTCAATAAGAAATGTTTAGATATAATTTAATATTATGTAAATGGATTGTTGCAACATATATAAATCTTAAAAGAACTAATTGAGTTTTTAGATACCATATGATGACATATTTAATATTACAAAAATAAAGGTATTCCATTAAAAAAGGTGATTAGGATTTGAGACAATAACGTTGAACTTGATTTTTTTCATGTTTATTTGTTAGTACAAAAAACAAGTGTAGGGGTGTTCATATGTGCTAGGAAAATTCTCAATGACACATTTAGTAATGTGCTAACCTATATTGACAGTATGTTAGTATTGGAAAAATATGTTAGGTTGATGAACAAATTTAAGATTGAGTCTTCCAAATCATTGAGATAAATTGCTCAGGACCAACATGACTAATTTAAGAGATGCAAATTATTTGTGATAGAAAGTAGCACAAGTTGTGCTTGTGTCACATACCCAATCTTTAGAACCTATCTAAGAGAATGATACAATTCATAAAACATTTCTAATCATTGATAAGATGCAATTTGGTTGAAAAGGATCAATTGATATGGGCTTAGGGACGTGAAGACAAGGGCAATTCTTGGGCAATGCAACACCGCCGCCTCTTTTCCATCCTAAACCTCACAAAATCTGGAAAGAAAATATTTCTAGCCATCCTTTGGGTCTAAACTTCAAGATCTTGAAAGCCTCCCTCCTATCCTAAGTCATGGTTTGATATGTCAAGCATTCTAGTTGAGAAGGAGGATATCTCTTTAAAGAAGATAGAGTTGAATGTTGAGGATGGAAGGCTTACTTACCCTAGATCTGAGGTGAGGAAGAATACAACAAGATGGTAGAATTGCTTGGTAGAATATGTCATTGGATTCAAATCACATCTTCCTATGTTGCAGCAATACGTCTATTGGTTATGGGAATCATTAGGTAATGATGAAGTCGTTGGTAGGAATGATGGATTCTTCATCATTCGATTCAAAAAACCTGATGATATGGAGTATGTCATTAAGAATGATCCATGCCTAGTGAAGAAATAACTAATGTTTCTTATTAAATGGGATCGGGAAATAATCTTCTCAAACATAGATTTGCAAATATCCTAGTGTGTATTAGAGTTTATGATTTTCCTATTGAATTATGGGATACGAGGATGTTTGAATGCATCACTTCTCTTCTTAGTGCCCCTATCTTTTCTAACTATCAAACAAAGTATATTACCAAAATTGATTATGCTAGAATACAAGTACTTATCACTATCACTTTACAATTATCTAATCATATAGAACTCAATATGGATGAAGCAAGGATTAAATTTGAATATGAATGAAAACTTGAAATTTGTAATGAGTTTGGATTTTTTTGGTCATGATGAGTAACATTGTAGAAAACGTTTTCCTGAGAATGAAACAAATTTGAGAAATATACATAAGGTTTCCAGTGTGATTATTGATATAAATGAATCTACTAGTTCTGGTAAATAATTTTGATGCTCATGCTGTTGAATATTCCAATAGTATTTTTAATATCTATGGTATGATGCCTCATGATGAAGAATTCTGCAATATTCTGCATGATGAGGCGATCTAGAAGGATACATGGAAAGTTGTGAGTACTGACTTAGGAAGTTCTAGCAGTATTTGGATATACTTTGGGCTAGTGAGATTGATTTGTCTACCCCCATCCCTATGTTTGATGGGATTGATATGCTTGTTATCATTCCTAAAGCCATTAATAATTTATCTCAAATACTGGTTAACCTGATCTTCTCTCCTGCTAACAAGAAGGAACTCATCATGGAATCAAATGGAAATAAAATTGAAACTGAGGCTAGCAGTTCTCCATCCCAAAGTTCAATAGAAGTGCTTTTCAGATCACCTCTTGCAATGTAAGAGTCTTAAGCAACAAAATAATGGCCATCCAGGAAGATTTGAGGAGAGTCTCAGGACACATTATCATTCTTGATGAAACCAAAACCAGGAAAAGAAAACTAACTTCGTTCATGTCTGAATGTTTTCCAATTTATCAGTTTATTTCTAGTTACAATTTGTATCCCTTCGGTAGAGTCATTATTCTTTGAGATCCCAATGTATGTGACATTTATAAGATTTCCTAAATTGATTAAACTATTCACTGTGAATCTAATGTGGGTAACTCAAATTTTCTTTTGCTTATTGTTTATGTCCATAAATATGATAGTGACATATCACATCTCTGTAATTCTATTTCTAATATTCATGAATCTATTGGCATCTCCTGGTTTCTCATTGAAAACTTTAATGTAGTAAGGAATGACCATTAAAAGATTGGTAAGATTCCTCCAACACCGAAATCTATGGAAGAGTTTAATGAATGTGTGCTTAATAATTCTCTATTTGAGCTCAAGTTAAAGGACCCTCTCTATACCTGGGATAATGATCAAGAAGAGGATAATTTTATCACCTCCAAAATTTACAAAATCATCTATAATGTTGATTATTTGAATGATGTTGCTGAAAACTTTTGTAGTGTTAAATTTAATATTGTTAGTGATCATATAATTGTTTCTCTTAATGTTGGTAACCCTCAAATCATTATGTCTCCTTTTAGGTTTATAAAAAATTAAGCCAAGGAAGGAGACTTTTTGGATATTGTTAAAAGTGTTTGGTTTTCTAGCTTTGAAGTTTTTGATATGTTTAAGGTGTATAGGAATCTTCAATTGGTTAAGGAGAAGTTTATTCAGTGGAATCAATCTTCTATTGCCAACTATTTCATGGATGCTAAAGTTAAGAGAAATAAGGCTCTTTCAGCTTAGGAGGAAGCTGACTCTAATCCTCTGAATAGTGAGATGATTTCTATTGCTGTTAGCATGAGGAAAGATGTCTTTCAAGCTTCACTTAAAGATAAAAATATCATGAGACAAAAATCACTTATTCAATGGCTCAAATATGGCTATTATAACACCAAGTTTTTCTATTCATTTTTAAAAATCAAAAGGCAAAGGAATAATATTAGATCTTTGAGTATATAAGATAACATTTCCTTTGATCTTCATTCTATTAAGAATCATGTTTCTCTTACAAAAATGCCTTTTCAATAATGATTTTGTTAGAGGTGTCTTTCAAGGACCTTGGAGTGGTCCTAGGATTTCTATGGAACACAAAAATTCTTATCAAACCTATTTCTCAAAAGTAGATTGATGATATTATTAAAGATATATATCATGACAAGGCCCCATGGTCCAATGGATTTAATTTTTTTTTCAAGAAGTCTTGGCCTAGAACTAGGGAAGATGTCAGTGAGGCTATTTAAGATTTTTTATTAGTGGAAAATTATTGCAAGAAGCTAATAATACCTTCATTACCTTGATTCCTAAAGGTTGAGATAGTAGTGATATGAAAAATTGGTGCCCCATTGCATTATGCAATCGCATTTACAAAGTTATATCTAAACTTATGGCAAACAAGATTCAACTTCTCCTTCCTGGATAAATTCTTGGTTTTTCTCTTTGGATCCTGAGGAAGAGATAGTTTTTTTTATCCTCTTCTTTTTTGTTTAAATTCCACCTTGGGTGTTTGAACTGATTTCTATATAGTTTTTTCTATGCTCGTTTCTTCACATACAAATTTATATTACTCCCCATTTCTTTGGTAGAGTAAAGCATTGTACATACGTATTCAAGAAAACACAAACTTTGCTGACCAAAAAAATTGTAATACATTGAGAAGACATATGGGATAACTTTATTATCATGTCATCCAATTTGAGCCCATATGAGTGTTATTGAACCTTAGGGGCTAATATGTAATTTGACCACCTTATGATGCTATAAAGGTACAAATAAAATTAAGTGTTGGTTGATATGTCGTGAATTTCCATCCATTTTTGGGGATAATTGAATGAATAATGTGAAATATATTATACATGAAGTATGTTAACATTTTCATTAATACATGCACTTAGATAGGTGAATAAGTAAAATGAATGATTGATACTTGTTTATTATGGAGATAATACTTGTGTTTCAAATTTCATATCATTTGAATCTATATGTAAATAAGAAGAAAATATGAGGAAAATCCTTCTAGTTGGGTCTTAGCCTTGTACCCAATCAATTTAGGATTATGATCTTATTCTTGGCTATGCATACATGGATAAATTATCAAGGATTTTAGAAGTCTAATATAAACAAGACTTAATTAAGAAAGTAATCCATCAGTTCCACATATGTATGGAGTTGGAAGTAAGTTCTTATTTTAAGGATTTTTGGATGGAACTAGGGTATCTATTGTAATAATAGAAGGAAAAATAATAATCACACTCCCAACACGTTTACAATATTGGTTTTATCTTCATCTTCTATGAGGAGTGTCAATCCTTACAATGTTTGGGTTTCAGAATCACTTGATGCAATGGCTTATAAAAGGATGAGATGCCACCTCAAACCCACTAAGAACTAGACCACATGGTTGAAGTTGTGCAACAAGCATGAGTAATCTATAGGGACTTTGGATGCCAAGTTATATGGTGGTGGCATTGTTATGGGTTGACCTAGGGTAGTCGATCTGTACTAGATGGAGGCTGACACCAAAGCTTTGAAATATTTAAGGGAAACTAACGTGAGGGGGACTTGCTGGAAAGAAGCCATGTGGGTCTGTAGGAGAAACAAGTGGTCTCACTGGAGGGCCTTTCCGCATGGGTTCTATGAAGATATAGATCGATTGTCTTGTTTAAACATGCATGTAGAGGAAGGGGAAGTAGGAGGTAGATTAGATCAATGATCAAGTCCCCTTTGTAACCAAAGTCGGTGGTGGTTGTGAGGCTTCAAGGGAAGTAGGTTAGGGAGCATTGAATCTGGTAAGAGAGAGACTTGAGATAGGGGACATGATGGCTCTCTATTTTTGTCATGTGCAAAGAGAAAAAACAAAAGGATCCTAGTGGGTCCATGGTGGGAACCAAGCTGTGATCTAGGAAGATCCCTAGGAGGATCTGTGAGTTGATTCCACCCTATTTTAGGGCTTCATCTTGTGTCATTTTTCATTTCAATCACATCTATACCTATTAGATTACATGTCATTTCCCCTAATATGCATATTTGTGTAAAATGCACTTATGGACATTGTTTGTATGGTTTTCAGGAATTTGGAGCACGCCTGATGGAAGAGAGAGAGGAGTGATCCTAGGATCTCTCAATCCTTGGAGAGACCCAAAGTGATGCCCTATTCTCCCTCAATCTACGCCTAGTGACCAAAGATCCATTGAACCAAAGATGTCTAAGAAAATCCAAAGAACAAAGTCAAAGTGCTGATCCAGAACCCAACACGGTCGTGGTACCATAGAACGATCATGCTAGCTCACTTGTAAATCAACATAGT